>CALYLW010000148.1:0-665000 GCA_944989445.1 Ampullaceana balthica | reverse complement strand
ATAGGTTTTTATTAAATGTCGATTTATGGAACAGAAAATAATTAAAACAAATGACGTCATTGTTTTATGCTTATATTTTAATTTTTGAAAAGGCAACGATGTAAAAGGATTTATAATTATTATGAAATTCTTTGTGTACATTTCATCAAGTTTAATATTTCGTATTTATAAACACGGATAAGTTACTTATGTTAATTATGTATATTGATTCCCGTGGTCTGTTTGGATTGTATAAAAATATTAAATGACGTCATTGTTTTATGCTTATATTTTATTTTTTAGAAAAGAAGCGTACACGAAAATGTGCGCACCGTAATTAGACAATATAGTATTTTTTGAATGCGCACCGCTGAAAATAAACTATTGGGGAAAAAAAAACGTCACCAAAAATAACTCGCTTTGAACGGCGTAAAGATGTTCAATACAGAAATGAGGTTACATTTTTTATTTTTTGTGTATGCATTTTTTTATTATTTAATTTACGGCATTCGGGCAAAAGGGAAAATGCCAAAAACTAACTTAAAACCACCTTCAGGGTAAAAGGAACCGTCCTGCCAAATTTGGTCCCCGTCCGTCATTTGGTTTTTCCGTGGCTGTCTAACAGAAAGTCGAAAAGTGAAACATACAAACACCAACTGAGCTTATATATTAGAAATATATATATATATATATATATATATATATATATATATATATATATATATATATATATATATATATATATATATATAATATGGGGGAAAACACATTAAGGAACCCCCGCACCCAATCGGTGCAAGATGTCAATTTCAAAAACCTGTTCATTTTAATTCAGTTTCATCATGGATATATTTCAAGATCGTTAACAAGTGAATGGGAAAAATATCTTAAACAATTAGGAAAAAAGACATTTGGGGCCCCCAGCCCCGAAGAAATTGACATTAGAAGTTCAGTGCCCTTTAGTATTTTTGCCGAGGCCCGAAGGAATGGTCATTAGGAGTTTATTGCCCTTTAGTATTTTAATATTGGCTGTCAAGTTTTTTTATATACAAAGTTTAGTTAAGATTAATCAATTAACACAGTAGCTAACGCTTAAACTAATTTGTATATAGCTCATATAAGCAAGACATTCATTGATTTATATAGATACTAGCAGACCCGTCGTGCGTTGCAACGATCTCAGTAAAAATGAATAAATTTAAAGAAAAAAATGAGTGGAATGTTTAAAAAAAAATCTCCCAGAAACCTTCGCGGACGTTGGCTAAAAAAATAGTCCAAGTTTCATAGCAAACGGACAAATAAATGAATAATTAAATAGCTTACAAAAAAGAAACGATATTTAGGGCCCCGGTCCCAAAATGAGGGATAATTTAATTTTTAGTGCCATTGTACTCATGCTATATTTCTCAATATCGTGTAAAATTGAATAGGGAATACAATTATTAACGTGCAGTAAAAAAAGACTTTTTGTGTCCATTTTACCATCCCAGGAGCGTACTCAACAGTCTCTAAAAGTTTCATGACGATCGGGTGAATGGTTTAGTCAGCTATAAAGGACATGCACACACACACAAACTTTCATTTTTTATATATATAGAAGATGAAATTTAGGGATTCAGGGCCCATCCCGGGCAAGGTGTCAATTTTAAAAACCTGTTCCTTTTAATTCAGTTTCATCATGGATATATTTCTCAAGATCGTTATAACGTGAATGGGAAAAATATCTTAAACATATACGAAAAAAAGGGTATTTAAGGCCTCCGGCCCCGAAGAAATTGACATTAGAAGTTCAGTGCCCTTACGTATTTTAATATGGGGTACCAAGTTATTTAATACAAGTTTGGATAAGATCCATTCGTTTACTTAGTAGCAAAGAAATAAACTAAATTTTATATAGCTCATATAAGCAAAAAACGACATTAAGGGCCCCAGGGCCCATTTTGTGCAAGACATAAAGTTTAAAACACCTGTTTCTTTCAATATGGATAATAATGGATGCTTTTATCATTATTTTTCAAGATCGTTAATAAATGAATGGGGAATAAATTATTAAAAGTTTAAGAAAAAAGGCATTTTGGTCCCCTACGCCCGAAGAAATGGACATCAGGAGTTTATTGCCCTATAGTATTTTCACATTGGCTGTCAAGTTTTTATATACAAAGTTTAGTTAAGATCCATCAATTAACACAGTAGCTAACGCTTAAAATAATTTGTATATAGCTCATATAAGGAAGACATGACATTATGGGCTCCCGGCGCCCCATGAGTGTTAAATTTCGAAAATAAGTAGCCAGTTACCATCCCGGGAGCATACTCAACAGTTTCGAAAAGTTTCATGACGATCGGATGAATGGTTTAGTCAGCTATAAAGGACATGTACACACACACACAGACATACTTTGATTTTGATATATATAGATGAAGGGTCTCGGCCCTATCAGTTCAACATATGACGTTCGAAAATGTGTTCATTTATATCAATTTAATAACAAATAATATTGTGTAAAATTGAATGGGGAATACAATATTAAATTTTTAGAAAAAAGGCAGATAGGACCCAAGTGGAGATGGACATTATGAGCTCAGTGCCCAATAGTAATTTAATATAGGCTCTTAAGTTTCTATATACCACGTTTGATAAAAAACCATTTTTCTTCTCATTATCTAACTATTAAACTAATTTTATATAGCTAATTTAAGGACAAAATACATTAAGTGGCCGTGGGGCCCATTCGGATCAAGAGGTACATTTCAAAAACCTCTTCATTTAAAATTCAGATTCATCATGGATAGTTTCTCAAGATCGTTAAAAACTGAATGGGAAATAATATCTAAAATAAAATAAAATTGGGGGCCCCGGCCCATTCTGTGTAATATGTACATTTTAAAATGCTGTTAATTTTATTTCAAGTTCATCTAGGATATATTTCTCAAGATCGTTAAAAAGTGAATGGGAAATAACATCTTAAAATATATGAAAAAAAGACTTTAGGGGCCCCCGGAGAAATAAACAGTAAAAGTTAAATGACCCTTTAGTATTTTAATTTGGCCTACCAAGTTTTGGTATACAAATTTTTGGTTAAAATCCATCCATTTACTCCGTAGCTAACGCATAAACTAATTTTTATATATCTCACATTAGCAAAAAACGATATCTAGGACCCCCGGGCCCATTCAATGTAAAAGATTATTCTTTAAACCTATTTTCATTTCAATCAATTTCATAATGCATACATTTATTTATAATTCTGAAGATCTTAAACAAATTGAATGGTAAATAAAATATACAACGTTTAGTAAAAAAAAGACATTTGGGGCCCCCATCCCCGAGAGAAAGGACATTAGGAGTTCAGTGCGCCATAGTAATATATATATATATATATAGACTTTTAAGTTTTTATATACAAAGATCGTTAAAAAAGAATGGGAAATAATATCTTTAAAATATTTTTAAAAAGATATTTGGGGCCCCCAGCCCCGAAGAAATAAACATTATATGCTGAGTGCCCTTTGTGATTTGAATATGGGCCTCCAAGGTTTTGTATACAAAATTTGGTTAAGATCCATTCATTTATTCAGTAGCTAGCGCGTAAACTAATTTTTTATATAGCTCATTTAGGCAAAAATGGACATTAAGGGCCCCAGGGCCCATTTAGTGCAAGATAAAAAGTTAATAACACCTGTTTATTTCAATCAATTTTATAATGGATATATTTATCTATATTTCTCAAAATCTTTAATAATTAAATGGGGAATAAAATTGTAAACGTTTATGAAAAAAGACATTTTTGGGCCCCCAGCCTCGAAGAAATGGACATTAGGAAATTAGTGCCCTATAGCATTTCAATATCCGCTACCAAGTTGTTACATAGAAAGTTTGATTAAGATCCATCAATTTACGCAATATCTAAGGCTCAAACTAATTTTTATATAGCTCATATAAGAAAAAATTCTCATTATGGGCCCCCGGCGCCCCATGAGTGTTACATTTTGAAAAAAAAGTTGCCTATTTCCATCCCGGGAGCGTACTCAAAAGTTTCATGGCGATCGGATGAATGATTTAGTCAGCTATAACAGCCATGCATACATACATACATACATACATACTTTGATTTTTATATATATAGATAGATTAGGGCTGCGGAAATTAACGATTAATTTCTCGATTAATCGTTAAAAATTTTTAACGATTAAATTTTTTTTAACGATTAATCGACCCACCACTTATAAAGGTACTGGAAGTCAAAAAGTAAAATATTTCGGCCGATAAATATAAACTAATTTCCGGACGATTACACGAACATTTTTGTTTTAAACTATTCACGTAGGTGATTGTTCAAAATGTTGATAAAGGTTGTTTCCATTGAGAGAAATCGTTTGCCTATCATGCAATGTTCCCTCTAACTCTAAGCTCGTTGTTTCGTGTGCAAAGTTAATAAAAACAACCCGTAAAAAACCAAGTTTTTGACTATAAATCCTTTATGTACGAGACGTAACTAAAAGAATGTTCATTATAATACGCAGCGCCAGACCATCCAGAAATACAAAATTGCAGTTGTGTCGTAAAACATGTTTAATATAATGCGCACCGATCAGGAATATGTTTATAAAAAGAGTTGTCAATAAAATACGCACCTTATTGCGCGACAGAAAGGTTGTTCAATATAATACGTACCGCGACGCTCTATCTCAAAAAAAGCATGATACATAGGAATAAATAAAATAATCTAAAAAATCAATAATTTAATTACGGTAAATGCGATCGATCTGAAATTTTGACAAATTGCTTTTATTATCGGTACGAAACTGCCTGCAAAATTTCAGCTCGCTAGCTTACGAGCAAGTGGGTTAAAAATCGATCAAAAGTTTTGTCGACAAGGGTGGGCGGTCGGGCGGGCGGCCGCAGACACCACGAGTTAATGTAAAGGATTAATAAAAACAACCCGTAAAAAACCAAGTTTTTCACTATAAATCCTTTATGTATGAGAAGTAACTAAAAGAATGTTCATTATAATACGCAGCGCCAGACCATCCAGAAATACAAAATTGCAGTTGTGTCGTAAAACATGTTTAATTTAATGCGCACCGATCAGGAATATGTTTATAAAAAGAGTTGTCGATAAAATACGCACCTTATTGCGCGACAGAAAGGTTGTTCAATATAATACGCACCGCGACGCTCCATCACAAAAAATAGCATGATACATAGGAATAAATAAAAATAATCTAAATAATCAATAATTTAATTACGATACATGCGATCGATCTGAAATTTCGATACATTGTTTTTATTATCGCCACGAAACTGCCTGCTAAATTTCAGCTCGCTAGCTTACGAGAAAGTGGGTTAAAAATCGATCAATAGTTTTGGCGACAAGGGTGGGTGCGGACACCACGAGTTAATATAAAGTATTTAAAATAAAAACAACCCGTAAAAAACCAAGTTTTTGACTATAAATCCTTTATGTAAGAGACGTAACTAAAAGAATGTTCATTATAATACGCAGCGCCAGACCATCCAGAAATACAAAATTGCAGTTGTGTCATAAAACATGTTTAATATAATGCGCACCGATCAGGAATATGTTTATAAAAAGAGTTGTCAATAAAATACGCACCTTATTGCGCGACAGAAAGGTTGTTCAATATAATACACACCGCGACGCTCTGTCACAAAAAAGGGAGGCGTTATACGGAGATATCTCCGAATAACGCCAGGCGTTATACGTAGATTTCTCCCAATAACTCCCGGCGTTATACGGCACGGAGATTTCTTTTTTTAAAAACAAACAAAATTTCCGTTCTAATTTAATATATATGTACCTATCATAGCTTAAATTTTATTCCAAAAAGATTTATGATTTTAAAATTAATTTTGTAAAAGCAAAGAGAACGGTGGGCTCGATAAATCGTATTTTTGGTTGTTATATTTGTTGTTTTTTCTATTTTAATTTTAAAAATTAGACAACTAAACCTAACCCAGACCCTAAAACTACAACCTTAAAAAAAAAGACTCAAACGAAAATCGTTTTCTATTTTAATTTAAAAAATAGACAACTAAACCTAACCCAGACCCTAAAACTGAAACTACAATCTTAAAAAAAAAGACTCAAACGAAACTCGAACCTCCACTACAGAGTTCAAGAATCTAATGTCCTAACCGTGAGACCACAGAGGCTCGTGTGAAATTTTAAAAATCTAATATCCAATTGGCAAGAAGTCACATGACCAGCCAAAAAAATTTGCGTATGATGCTAAGAATCATGGGAAATATCTGTCTATAACGCCCAGCGTTATACGGAGATATCTCCGAATAATCACTTCGCACAAAAAATAGCATGATACATAGGAATAAATAAAATAACCTAAAAAATCAATAATTTAATTACGGTACATGCGATCGATCTGAAATTTTGATACATTGTTTTTATCATCGCCACGAAACTGCCTGCTAAATTTCAGCTCGCTAGCTTACGAGAAAGTGGGTTAAAAATCGATCAAAAGTTTTGGCGACAAGGGCGGGTGCAGACACCACGAGTTAATATAAAGGATTTAATAAAACAAACCCGTAAATACAAAGTTTTTGACTATAAATCCCTTATATATAACATAACTAACAGTAGTGATTATTTTTAAACATTTACAGACTGACACTGAGTGATGTCCCTTGTCTTTAATAAATGGGGGTGGGATGTGAGGGGGTGTCGGCACGACGGTCGTCGTCAACACGACGGTCGGCGTCAACTCAAACTCACGTGGAACTGGAATTTAAAAAAAAATAACAAACAGTGAATTTTGAATTACATACCTCATATAAGGATAAACTAAAAATGCATTAATTTAATTATGGTACGTTCGATCGATCTGAAATTTTGATACGATGCATTGTTAGGTTCGACGGGTCCGTGTGCCAAATTTCAGTTTGATCGGATCATGGGAAATGGGTCATTTTTGACTTCTGTTTTTCCGCCCGCCGAGCCCAAGACAGACAGACAGAGAGAGAGAGAGAGAGAGAGAGAGAGAGACGCCGGTGAAGTTAATATAAGGGATTTAATAAAACAAACCCGTAAAAACAAAGTTTTTGACTATAAATCCCTTATATATGAGACATAACTAACAGTAGTGATTATTTTTAAACATTTACAGACTGACACTGAGTGATGTCCCTTGTCTTTAATAAATGGGGGTGGGATGTGAGGGGGTGTCGGCACGACGGTCGTCGTCAACACGACGGTCGGCGTCAACTCAAACTCACGTGGAACTGGAATTTAAAAAAAAATAACAAACAGTGAATTTTGAATTACATACCTTATATAAGGATACACTAAAAATGCATTAATTTAATTATGGTACGTTCGATCGATCTGAAATTTTGATACGATGCATTGTTAGGTTCGACGGGTCCGTGTGCCAAATTTCAGTTTGATCGGATCATGGGAAGTGGGTCATTTTTGACTTCTGTTTTTCCGCCCGCCGAGCCCAAGACAGACAGACAGAGAGAGAGAGAGACGCCGGTGAAGTTAATATAAGGGATTTAAAAACAACTTGTGTGCAAAGTTGCAGAACGTCAACTTTTTGTGTGAAATTTACAAAATTTTCTGCGCGGTGATTCTAAAATCATAAAAAGATTTGGTACGTTGGCTCCGTATGGAATTAACCAAATTCATAATTTTACTTAACTGCAGAATCTTGTTCCAGTTTTGGTTTTTACTGTAACTTTGGATACTTCCCCCTTTTTCCTATATCCTGCGTCCATGTTTGTTTTTGTTTTTCCTTTCTTTTTATTTAACATAAATATTTTAAAATACAATATGTTTTAAGAATGTTATTATTACTTATGTAAGTATTGTAAGAATGTATTTTATGTTGTACTGATGAAGGCATTAGCCGAAACGTTTACTATCGTGTCAGTCTAAAAATAAAGCTCAAATTTATTGTTTTCATTGCACAATTTGTTTGTGTATTTTGTATTTTTTTTTCAAACTCCGGCGTGACGTCGGTAAAATATCTGCGCAGCGGCGCTGCTTAAGGGGAACATTGCCACCATGGTTCTAACACTTCGCTTACATATCACCTGCAAACCAAACATCCACTACAGCAGCGGTTCTCAACCTTTCTTGTGTCGCGACCCTTTTAATAAATTACTCGTGCTGTGGCGACCCCCGCCGTCACATTTTTTGGTATCTACCTCATAGCTGTAATTTTGCTACTGTTATAATATATTTAATTATATCTCATATGCAGACTGACATTGTATTCTCATTTTTACAAATTTTACGTAATTAAAGCACAGACACCGTTCTCGTAGTAACGTAGTTAGTAAAAAAACACAATATGTAACAATGATTACAATTACATACATGTCATACATTACATACAAGGTATTCGTATTTATATCTAATTACAAGTACGTAAGAAAGCCAAAGTCAATTAATGTGAAGGTTGAGGTTGCTTCTTTCTCACAAGATCAGAAATTCTCGGGACAGTCTTTGCGAGAGCACAACGAAGATCATCTTCCACAACAAGTCTACCTCTGTATTTAGACTTGATAACCAGCAAGCTGGAAAACCCTGTTTCGCAAAGATAAGTTGTTGGAAAAGGAAGAAGAAGGTGCAACACAGTTTCTGACAGCACATGATATGACTGCAAACACTTGATCCAGAATTTTGTAACTGACATTGAAGAAAAATCATTTCGCGCTGCATCACTGTTAATGAGTTCGATGGACTCCTCTTGTGCTGTCTCAGGAATATCGGTAACTTTGACTGTGAATGGACCTCTGACACGTGCAAACGGAGTGTTAGGTACATTTGGAAAGTACGATGAAATTTCGTCCGCCAGCATATGCAAGTGTTCATTCACAGAAATTATCATTTTACTTCTCTTGTCCGGTTCAATGTCATTTTCCTCAAAGAAAGCAGATAAGGTGGGCAACATGTATGATTTAGGGGCCCCCAAATTTAGTATATTTTATAATAAAGGTGGAACAATTTTTTTCTTCATTAATCCCTAAAAATATGATAAATTAAATAAATTAATAAAATCTTATGCATTAATCTGATCGCTATTCGGACCCGATAGTAAATACCTTTTTAAAAATCCCTTATATTAACTTCACCGCTGTCTCTGTCTGTCGTGATCTCTGTCTCTCTCTCTCTCTGTCTTGGGCGGGCGGAAAAACAAAAGTCAAAAATGACCCACTTCCCGTTAAGCCATCAAGCTGAAATTTGGCACACGGACCTGGGTCACCCAGCAATGCATTGTATCAAAATTTCAGATCGATCGAACATACTGTAATAAAATTAATGCATTTTTAGTTTATCTATATAAAACTATATGTAGAAGTCGCTATTGTTTACATTTTACGGGTCACTTGACTTTACGCCAGCCATCGGTGAACACATCTCGTGTTTCAACCAGGTGGAATTGACTCAGTTTCAGGCTGTAAATGTTTGTCACGTTGGAACATAATCAATACTTTAAGTTCTGTCTCATATATAAGGGATTTAGAGTCAAAAACTTTGTTTTTACGGCGTTGTTTTTATTTATTAAATCCCTTATATTTAATTCGAAATCTTCGAAAATTTCAGATCGATCGAACGTACCGTAATTAAATTCATGCATTTTTAATTTATCTCTATACGACATATGTAATTCAATTTCACGGTTTGTTATTGTTTTTTTTTCACGTGACAGTTCAGTTCGCGCGTTGACGTCACATCGTCGATGTACCGGCGTGCTTTTGTTGACATTGTACGTGTCACGCTGAGCTCGGTCCAGCGATCGGTGACCAGACCTTTCCCCTCCCCCCCGGGTTTATAAAGCAACAAACATTTACAGACTGAATCTGTCTTAACTCAACTTTGCTTTATAACCCGGGGGGGGGGTGGGAGAGGGGAAAATTCTGGTTACCGATCGCTGGACTTAGCTCAGCGTGACACGTAAAATGTAAACAAAAGCACGCCGGTACGTCGCGTCAACGCCCGAACTGAGCTGTCACGAGGAAAAAAAAACAATAACACACTGTGAAATTGAATTACATACCTCGTATAGAGATAAACTAAAAATGCATTAATAAAATTACGGTACCAATTAAAAAGGTACCAATGGACTATTTAGTTACAAGTTACAGTTATAGTCTTGTATTATTAGCTGTCAGCAATCATTTTATTTAAAGGGACGCTGGCTGGATAGGGCCCCAGTTTAAATTGCAGCCAGGGGCCCCGTGCAGTCTTAATCCGCCCCTGCCGATCATAACTGGAACAATATCTTTGGCCGCTGGCAACAATAAGTCTTCGGCAATGGTGTGAGGTTTCATAGCTCTTGCGATTCTGAGCGCCACCAAATATGAAGCTTCAACGGCTGCTACGTTTTGTTGGTGGTACTTGCCGCCAGTGTCAAGTCTGGCTTTTCCGACGCCATCAGCTTTACTTCTAAAATACTCGGTATCCTTCCCCGCAAATCTTAGATGTTTGCTATCAAAATGACGTTTCAGTTTGTTTGGCTTCATAGATTCGGCTGAAAGAACTTCATTACAAATAACGCATTGCGGTTTCTCGATTCCTGCTGTAACTATTGAAGTAAAACCATATTGTAAGAAATTGTCACTATACTTTCTTTTCTTAATCATAATTTTCTTCTCTACATGTTCCATTTCCATCGGTTGATTTAAAAACGTTAAATTTAAAATGAAAAATTTATAACGATAGCTTTCAATACCACGCACAATGAAATATTGACCTACAGCCCTACACTACTGTGTGTGGAACCAGAAGCAGCAGCAGTTCAGCTTCTACGTCACTTAGCCAGACCTCTGAGCATCCAGACGCGCCCTACTCTCTGTTGATATAATTACTGGTTGTTGAGGGGTTCATAAAATAGTGTTGAAATAAACATTATAAAAAGCTAAAAATAATTAAGGAACAACAACTAAACTTACTAAAGTTACTGAATAGACTAGACTAGTATAGAGTAATAGACAAAATATGTACATGGCAAGGTTTACACATTTTTACACATTTAAACACACAACAAACATATTTTTCCAATGGTCTTTGGCGACCCCTGCCAAATCGTCATTCGACCCCCTCGGGGGTCGCGACCCACAGGTTGGAGAACCGCTGCACTACAGTATCAGAAACTTCAGTTGAGACAATCTAAAGCTATGCAAACGATTGTTCAGCTCAGCTGGTTATATTGTCAAGACCCGCTCATTACTTGAACCAAATTATTTCAATACACTTGTCTGTTTGCGTTGTTGGTTAAAAGATGTCATATAATGAAGACATTCCAGTGTTATTTCGATTTTCGACTAGTACGTTTAATAAATGTTACTTATGACACCATAAATTTCAATTTTTGGCTTTAATCGAAATTAACGATTAATTAATTTTTAATTTTACAAAAGTTAACGATTAATTTTAAATTAATCGAAAACAGCCCTAATATATATATATACTAGCGTATCACCCGTCAAAAATTACGTAAGTTTTCAAAATAAATACACATCAGATTAAGAAATAACGTAATACAGAACTTTCATTTATTTTATTTATTTTTATTTGATTCATTTATATTATCATATTGAACAATTTTATGCGAAACGCTTGAAAAGAATTATATTTGGTGCAGTAATTTTTGGTGCGCATTATTGAACAAATCAGCATTACATCCAAGAAGCATTACATCCATTACGGGAATTATGTATGTGGATATATATATATATATATCATATATATATTTACGCTCAATTATGTAGCCTAACGCTAAGGGACATCACTCTGTTTTTTTTTAAATTTTGTGTTTCAAGCAGTGCAGATTGACTCAAATAGTTATTTTTTGGTGCAGTAATTTGGTGCGCTGCTTTCTAAAATTAGTTAAAAAATCGTGTGGTGATTAGCACTGTAAAAATTATTATATAAATACTTTGTTTAATTTTCAGGAATATTTCGTATTTATCATACAAGGATAAGTTACTTGGGCTTTTGACCACAAAAAAAAAGTGGGCTCCGTAGGCGCCCTACAACCTCAATTTAAAATTACTTTGTGTACATTCACAGGTAGTTTAATATTACGTATCTATCATACAAGGATCAATCATGGACATGATTTTCTCACTCCGTCAGCTACAAGAGAAATGTCGGGAGCAACAGAAACCCCTCTTCATTGCCTTCATAGATTTAACGAAGGCATTTGACCTGGTCAGCCGCAAGGGTCTGCTACGTATACTGGAAAAAATAGGATGTCCGCCGCGGCTTCTCTCCATCATCGAGTCCTTCCACACCAATATGCACAGCACAGTGCTCTTCGATGGTGCCACCTCAGAACCCTTCCCAGTTTGTAGCGGAGTCAAACAGGGCTGTGTACTGGCTCCAACACTCTTTGGTATCTTTTTCTCGATGCTATTGCGACATGCTTTTGAGGTATGCTCCGAGGGTGTGAACATTCATACCAGGACGGATGGAAACCTATATAATATCAGCCGGCTCCGTGCGAAGAGCAAATTGGGAAAATGTATTAATCAGAGAGTTGCTCTTCGCGGATGACGCAGCCCTTACCTCACATACAGAGGCAGGACTCCAACAGTTGGTCAATAAGTTCTCAGAGGCATGCAATGATTTTGGTTTAACGATTAGCCACAAAAAGACCAACATTATGAGACAAGGCACTGACCGCCTTCCAGCAATCTCCATTGAGGGAAACACCTTGGACGTCGTCGATGATTTCACCTACCTTGGCAGTAACATCACAAGCACACTCTCCCTGGATAAGGAAATAGGAACCAGAATCGGCAAGGCCGCATCATTAATGTCTAGGCTGAATCAAAGAGTGTGGAACAATGCGCAGCTCACAGATAGGACGAAAATTACTGTGTACCAGGCCTGCGTGCTCAGCACACTCCTCTATAGCAGTGAGTGCTGGACTACCTACGCCAAGCAAACAAAGCAGCTCAATAGCTTCCACTTACGATGCTTGCGTAGGATTCTACGCATCAAGTGGCAGGACAAGATCACCAATGTTGAGGTACTCAGAAGAAGCCATATGCTGAGTATGCACTCAATTCTGAGTGAGAGGCGCCTGCGGTGGTTAGGTCATGTCCACAGGATGAGCTCGGAGCGCATTCCTAGAGCCATGCTTTACGGTGAGCTGGCAACCGGTAAGAGAAAAAGAGGTCGCCCCTGCTTGCGCTTCAAGGACGTCTGCAAGAAAGACATGTCATTGGCACAGATAGACTATAAAACGTGGGAGACCATTGCCGAGGAGCGCACCTCCTGGCGGGCAAAAGTGCGTGAGGGCATTCATGTCGCGGAAGCATCCCTCATAGCTTTGAGTGAAGAGAGAAGGGCCAGGAGAAAGGGCAGGAGGGGCAGAGGAGCAGGAGTACACGCCATCGTCCCATGAGGACGGACGGTTGCCATACATACATACATATCATACCAGGACAAGTTTGTTGGGGCTTTTGAAAAAAGTGGGGCGCCGCCGCAGCACAACCTATATTATATACATACTTTGTGTACATTTCAGGAATATTTCGTATTTATCATACAAGGATAAGTTACTTCGGCTTTTGACATAAAATTTAAAACATGTATAAAATACTTAGTGTACATTTAAGAAACTTTAATATTACGTATTTATCATACAAGGACAAGTTAGTTGGGCTTTTGAAAAAGGTGGGCGCTGTAGGCGCCCTTAAAAAAGGGGGCGCCGCAGCACAAACTAATTATATATATATTTACGCTCAATTATGGCTGACGCCTAACGCTAAGGGACATCACTCTGCCTTTTTTTTAAAAAATTGGATAATCATTTTGGTTTCCAGATTAACATTAAACACCACTCGATTTTTAACTGCTCTAGACTGTTGTACATCGTTCCTCATCGTTCCACATCCAATGAGCCAGTGACTTGGGCTATTATATTTTTTATGGTGCAGTATTTTCTCCAAGACTTTATTTTGATCGGTGCGCGTTGGGATTTGTAGTCAAAAACTTTATTTTACGGGTTATTTATTATAACTAAAATGTATAGTATTTTTGACGTGATACACATGTATGGCCGATTGAGACGGCAGCTCTCTCGACAAACCGCGATGGAAGGGAGGTAGGGTCTCTCGACAAACCGCAGTGGTGGGGAGGTAGGGTCTCTGGACAGACCACGGTGTTTGGGGAGATAGGGTCTCTGGCCAGACCGCAGTGTGGGGGGGGGGAGGTGGGTTCTCTGGACAGACCGCGGTGTGGGGGAGGTAGGGTCTCTGGACAGACCGCGGTGTGGGGGGAGGTAGGGTTTCTGGACAGACCACGGTGTGGTGGAGGTAGGGTCTCTGGACAGACCACGGTGTAGAGGAAGGAGGTAGGGTCTCTGGACAGACCGCGGTATTTGTGTACATTTCAGGAATATTACGTATTTATCATACAAGTTAGTTGGGCTTTTGAAAAAGATGGGCGCCGTAGGCGCCCTTAAAAAAGGGGGCGCCGCAGGCGCCACGGCGCCGCGGCACAAACTAGTATATGTATATATATATATATATATATATATATATATATATATATATATATATATATATATATATATATATATTAGGGCTGGTATTGATAAACAATTTAATATACGATTAATTTCGATTAATTATATTTTTATAACGAATATATAGATCCGTTAAGTTGCGATTCAATATTTCACTAAAATGGATAAGTAGCGGTAATTCCATGGCTCCCAAATTTTGTGACGCAACACAGCTAATTCGTTCTGCTATGCAATAAATTAGATAGAAAAACATTTTTGTTTACGTATGCACGTTTAAATAAATAATAATAATACGAGGGAAAAGTATATAGGTAAGTAACAAAAAATATAAATATTATAAAATAAAAGGCAATTTTCTAATCGGTCATCGATTGCGATTGGTCCCTCAAACTCCTACAGACTCCTACAGCCAATCTGAAAAATTAAATCTCATTTACATAATGAACAAGTTGACGCGGGCGTTCAAAACTAGTTATTTTTGGTACAGTATTCTTTTCCAGACTTTATTTTGAGCGGTACGCATTGTGATTTATAGTCAAAAACTTTGTTTTTACAGGTCATTTATTATAACTATAATGAATTGTATTTTTGACGTGATGTACATGTATGGCAGGTCGAGACGGCTGTTGGAGGGGAGGGAAAATGAATTATCTACAACTGTAATCCTATCAGCTTGCTTACAAAGGAAGCATGTTTACTTAATGTAACGTTTGGGGCCGGATTCCCATAACGATTTTTTAAAACTTAAATTAGCAACTTAAACACTTCATGTGTCGATACAAGACTGACATTTTACAAACTAATTTCTTACCACTTGTACAAAATGGTAAGCAGATTTGAACATTACATAATATACTGTTATAGGCTGGGGGCCGTGACATCTTTTTTATCATTCACTTACTCTATGACAGAAGGGTCAAAATTTACTTTCTCTTCCCGCACAACTTATTGACAAAATTTGAGCCGGTTTGAAATTAACTACACAGAGTGGCCTATAATTATATTTCTTATCTTTCTACATTTCCTAGGTAGATATAGTTGACCCACTTCACCTACTAACGTTGACCCAATTTACGCACTATATTTTCCCCACATCCCACTTTACCAATTATAGTTGTCTTCACTTTACCCACTATAGTTACCCTTACCTCCTATTTTACCGGCTCTATTTATGCCCACATCATATTTTACCCTTTATAATATTTCACAACCTCATATTTTACCCACTACAGCTATCCCCATCATATTTTACCCGCTTTATTTGCCCCCGCATTATAATTTTCTCTTTTCAGCTGTCCTCACCTTATATATACCTGCTATATTTGTTCCCACGTCATATTTTATCCACTAGTGTGTCCCTTATCATATTACCTCCATTTATAATTGTCTCTACTTATATTTTCCCCGCTGTAGTCGACCCACCCAAAGTCATATGTTATCCTTTTAAGTTGTCCCCACCTCATACTTTTTACCATTTATAGTTTGATCTGCATCAAATCTCACCTTTTATAGTTGCCACCAAATCAAGTGTTATCTTTTATAATTTTCTCAACCTCATATTCCACTTGGTATGCATGTCACTTTTTCAAGTTTCACTAATTTCAGCTTCGATATATTTGTTTTCCTGAGCTTAAAACTCGCGATATCATTACTTCACACAGATCTTCAACAGAGGCTCACTTCAGTGTTTTACCAGCTCCAATCCCCCCCCCCACCTTTCTCATCCGTATACACATCCCTTTCCTCGAATCACTCCCTCATACTAGCTGGCCTACTGACCAGTGGCCCAGTCTCCGCCCATCGTCCATCTTCTCATTTCGCTGATGGTGTGGAAAATACTGCGACACGCGCCGTCTTGTGGCTAGGACTTCAAATATTATCGCAATCAGCAGTTCTGGACATCTGGCTTGTGGAAGGGGGCCAAGACAGGGTGGGGGTAAGAAGGGATCAGCGTAAGAGAGGGTTGGGGTAAACCGGGGTTGATGCGGGGACTGCAATGAGAATATCGAGAAAATACAAGACATCACTGCGATGAGCAAGAAATGGATAGTTTGAGTTTGAGAGGGGGGGGGGAATCGGGATGAGGGGAATTAGGTTAAATAGGGTAGTTGGGGTGGGGTGCCGACTCTGAGATCGGCGCTGGATTGACGTCGAGTAAATGGAAATAAGGGAGATGACTCGATCGTGTGCAGTTAGCTGCAGGGCTATGATGATAGGAGGGATCCCTGCAGATTTTCCTGGCTGATATTTTGTTAAGAGGTGATGGAAAAAAGAGAGTGGGTGGGTATTGAGTTTGGCCCTGTAGGGGCTAATGCATTACAAAATAGAAAAAAGTCGTGTGTGGTTTGGGAGGATGGGGCTTTGAAGGGATCTTATGTATTTAAAAGAAAGCTGTTGAGAGACAGAAAGATGTAAATTTGAGCAGGGACACGGGGAATGGATCTGACATGCTTGATGATAAGAATAAAAACTAAATAAAAATGACGGATCGCCTGGAATTGGGGCATCGGAATTAGGTCAGGTGGACACAAATTAACTGCAGAAATGCAGGGATGTGCATACATGTTATGTCTGAAATGTTTTAATCTACACACATAAGACATAAGAACGGATGGGATTTATATATTAACGATTAAAATTAATTAATCGATTCATTATTAAAAGTTTTAGTGGATTAAAATTAATTTGATGGATTAAAATTCATTTAACATTTAAGAAAATATTTCTAATTTTTTTCCTCCAATTTATTAATAATTTATATTTTTTGTTACTTACACTTACATACTTTACCCTTGTATTATTATTATTATTTATTTAGACGTGCATACGCAAACAAAAATGGGTTTTTTATCCTTATTTCGTGCATAGCAGAACAAATTCGCTGCGTTACGTCACAAAATTTGGGAGCCCTGGAATAACCGAGACTTAACCGATTTCGCGAAATAATAAATCGAAACTTAACGAGATCTGTATATGCGTTATAAAAATATAAGAAAACTAAATAACCTTTTAATCGATTAAATTTTGTTCCGATTAATCGAACAAATTTGTTTTTAATCAGTACCAGCCCTATTTTATATATATATATATATATATATATATATATATATGGCATCCGTCCATCCTCATGGGATGATGGCGTTTCCCCCTGCTCCTCTACCCCCCTTCCCCTTTCTCCTGACCCTTTTCTCCTCGCTCCTGGCTTTAAGGGAAGCTTCCGCGACTTGAATGCCCTCGCGCACTTTTGCCCGCCAGGAGGTGCGCTCCTCAGCAATGGTCTCCCACGTTTTATGGTCAATCTGTGCCAGAATCATGTCTTTCTTGCAGACATCCTTGAAGCGCAAGCAGGGGCGTCCTTTCTTCCGCATACCAGTTGCCAGTTCGCGGTAAAGCAAGGCTCTTGGAATGCGCTCCGAGCTCATCCTGCGGACATGTCCCAACCACCGCAGGCGCCTCTCACTCAGGATTGAGTGCATGCTCAGCATATGACTCCTTCTGAGTACCTCGACATTCGTGATCTTGTCCTGCCACTTGATGTGCAGAATCCTGCGCAAGCATCGTAAGTGGAAGCTATTGGGTTGCTTTGTTTGTTAGGTCGTCCAGCACTCGCTGCCATAGAGAATTGTGCTGAGCACGCAGGCCTGGTACACAGTGATTTTCGTCCTATCAGTGAGCTGTGTTTGTTCCACACTCTTTGATTCAGCCTAGCTATTAATGATGCAGCCTTGCCGATTATGGTTTAAATGTCCTTTTCCAGGGAGAGTGTGCTTGAGATGTTACTGCAAAGGTATGTAAAATCCTCGACGACATCCAAGGTGTTTCCCTCAGAGATTGCTGGGAAGCAGTCTGTTCCTTGTCTCATAATGTTGGTCTTTTTTAGGCTTATCGTTAGACCAAAATCCTTGCATGCCTCTGAGAACTTATTGACCAATATATATATACTAGTAGACCCGTCGTGCGTTGCAACGATCAAAGTAAAAAGGAATAAATTTAAAGAAAACAATGAGTGGTATGTTTAAAAATAATCCTGAAGAAATCTTCGTGGAAGTTTGAAAAAAAAATCCAAGTTTCATAGCAAACGGTTAAATAAATTAATCATTAAATAGCGTACAAAAGAAGAAACGATATTAAGGGCCCCGGCCCCAAAATGAGTGATATTATAGTTTTTTTTTATTGCCATTGTACTCATTTCTTAAACGTTTAAGATTTTATTCACTATTCAGTCATTACCAATCTTGACAAATAATGACACATGTATCCATTATTATACAAATTGAAATTAGCAGGTGTTTTGAACTTTATATCTTTGTCCAGAATGGGCCCTGGGGCCCTTAATGTTGTTTTTATCTATTGTACTTAATATATATTCCTCAATATCGCGTAAAATTGAATAGGGAATACAATGATTAAAGTTCAGTAAAAAAGACTTTTTTGAAGGAATGGAAATTAAGAGTTCAGTGCCCTATAGTAATATGGGCTCTTAAGTTTTTATATTCTAAGTTTTGTCAAAATCCAGTTTTTTTGTCAATATCTAACTCTTAAACTACTTTTTATATACCTACAATAGGGGGAAAATAGCATTAAGGGGCCCTGGCCCATTCGGTGCAAGAGGTCAATTTCAAAAACCTGTTCATTTTAGTTCATTTTTATTGTGGCTATATTTCTCTAGCTCTTTAAAAAGTAAATAGGAAAAATATTTTAAAAATATACGAAAAAAGATATTTGGGGCCCCGGCCCCGAAGATATTGGCATTAGAAGTTCACTGTCTATAGGATTTTAATATAGGCTACCAAGTTTTTGTATGCAAAGTTTGGTGATGATCTATTCATTTACTAAGTAGCTAACGTAGAAACTATTTTTATATAGCTCATATAAGATAAAAACGACATTTAGGGTCCCAGGGCCCATTCTGGGCAATATATAAAGTTTAAAAAATTTACAATTTCATTCCCACTTGTACAAAATTAACATAACTTATAGGTTTTCCGAAAGAGCTCTACCACCCTCGTCACTCAAAAATTTAATGTATAATTTCGAAACTGCATCGTATCACAATAGTAAGTTATATAACAATTGTAACCACGTCTATGAGATAAAGAACATGTGGCGCTATCCCTTTAAAAGGCAAAAGCTTATTGACTCATAGCGCAAATAAACAAAATTATAAATGTACTTTCTAAAATACTATTTTTAAAAAAAAACGGTCGTATTAAAATGATATAAAAAAATGTGCACACCATATTTAGACATATAGAAAGCTGGCCGCATAAAATAAAGTCTTGTTATAAAGTAGATGTACTGGACCAAAATAACTCTTCATTTTGATGTATTCATAATTGTCTAAACAGGGAAATAATATTTAACATTTTTATGTCTCTATATTTTACGATTTATATTTACGGTTTATAAGCAATGTGTATAATTTCAAAAAGGAATCTTTTTTTTTGTGTTCCCTATTTTGGATAAGCATCATATTTTGTAAATTATATTCAATGCACACACACACACCAGATTTTATATCTGAAAAATAAAATACATTTTAAAAAAAAAGGTTCAACCGTCTGTTCATAAATGCATCTTAAAAATGATTAAAAGGAAATTTTAGAAATGGCCTATGCTATTCTGAATACAAATTAATGAACATAAAAACATATTCAATTCGCAATTCATATTAATTAAGCGTTTTCAGGATCACTTCATTAAATTTAGTCAACTTTTGTTAATACGTTCGGTAGCGAAAGTTTATAATGTATAGTGTATATAAAGCTTAAGTAAACAGTTTTAAAGTGTACGTTTATTTGACATAGGCCATCACTTTCAACATAAAATAAACTCGCTACATCTATGGTTTTTAATTAAATGTCGAGTTATGAATTAAATTTTAAAAAATCCCAATTTTATTCATTGCATGTAAAATATTAATACAATGCATCGTGAAAATAATTGAAATAAAATAATTTAAACGCATATCTAATATATAAAGCTCATATGATATTTTTATGTTTGTTTGTTTGTATCCATTAAAAAAAGGCCACTGCTTTGTTGACATTTTTCCAAAAGATCTCTGAAAAAAGCTCTTATATATTTACGACACTGCAATGTAACACATTTGTAATTAATACAATATTTGCAACAGCGTCTATAAGATAAAGATAATAAAGATAAATAAAGAAATTCCTAATTTTAAAAAAACAAACAAAACAAATCAATTTTATGTTAAAAATGCATGTGAAACCATCACAATAATCGATTTTAAAAATGGCCTATGTTAATCCATCATCAAAGGAATGAACATAGCATATTCAATTCGCAATACAAAATAATTAAGCGTTTTCAGGATCATTTTATTTAGTTTAATCTACTTATGTTAATAAGTCCGGTAGCCTAAGTTTAAATAGTATAAGTGTATAGGTTATGTAAAAGACGACAGCTTATGTAAAAGACAAACAAAATATAAATGTTATATTAATAGGACACAGCTAAATTTAAGATGCGTACACGAAAATGTGCGCACAGTAATCAGGCGATAAAAGATTTTAAAACGTGCACCGCTAAAAATGAAGCCTTCAAAAAAATACTGACAAAATTATTACATAAATAGGTTTTTCATTAAATGTCGAGTTATGGAACAGAAAATAATTAAAACAAATTCGCAATTAAATTTAAACCTGTAAACAATTAAATCTAATGCATCTTTTGGCAGTTGTAATTAAATACGTTTACGTGTCTATCTAATATATAGAAAGTGACAGTAAAGAAAATGACAATTCTTTGTACTACACAGCTCAAATTATGAAGCGTACACGAAAATGTGCGCACCGTAATTAGACATTATAATATTTTTTCAAATGCGCACGGCTGAAAATAAAGTATTGACATTGGGGAAAAAAACGTCACCAAAAGTAACTCGCTTTGAACGGCATTTGAACGTCCGCGTAAATTTGTTCAATAGAGAAATGAGGTTACATTTTTTATTCTTTGTCTCTGCATTTTCTGATTATTTAATTTACGGCATTCGGGCAAAAGGGACAATTAAAAAAACTAACTTAAAACCACCTTCTGGGTAAAAGGAACCGTCCTGCCAAATTTGGTCCCCGTCCGTCATTTGGTTTTTCCGTGATTGTCTAACAGAAAGTCGAAAAGTGAAACATACAAACATACAAACATACAAACATTTGAGCTTTATATATTAGATATAGCCTATATATATATATATATATATATATATATATATATATATATATATATATATATATATATATATATATATATATATATATATTAGGGCTGTTAATGATTAATTTAAATTTAATCGATAACTTTTGAAAAATTAACGATTAATTAATCGTTAATTTCGATTAAAGCCAATAATTGAAATGTATGGTGTCATAAGTAACATTTATTAAAATACTTGTAGAAAATCGAAACAACACTGGAATGTCTTCTTTATATGACATATTTTAACCAACAACTCAAACAGACAAGTGTATTGATATTGTTTGGTTCAAGTGATGAGCGGTTCTTATTGACAATATAACCAGCCGACTTGAACAATCGTTCACATACCTTTAGATTGTCTCAGCTGAAGTTTCCGATACTGTAGAGGATGTTTGGTATACAGGTGATATGTAAGCGAAGTGTTAGAACCATGGTAGCAATGTCCCCTTTAAGCAGCGCGACTGCGCAGATATTTTACCGACGCCACGCAGGAGTTTAGAATCACCGCGCAGCTCATTTCGTAAAATATTGCACACAAAAATGGACGTTGTGCAAATTTGCACACGAGTTTTTTTTAAAACTTTGCACACTGACCAACGAAGCTTAGACTTAGAGAGAACATTGCATGGTAGGCAAACGATTTCTCTCAATGGACACAATCACCTTTATCAACATTTTGAACATTCACGCCAGTCAATAGTTTAAAACCAAAATGTTCGTGTAATCATCCAAAATTTAGTATATATTTATCGGTCAGAATATTTTACTTTTTGACTTCCAGTACATTTACAAGTGGTGGGTCGATTAATCGTTTTAAAAAAATTAATCGTCAAAATTTTTTACGATTAATCGAGAAATTAATCGTTTATTTCCTCAGCCCTAGAGCCCTAGTATGTGCTGTACTAGAGATTTGTATTTGATGTACTAGAGATTAGTGTGTGCTGCACTAGAGATTATTATGGCATTTTTAGAGATTTGTATAAAATGTTTGTGTATGTAGCTATGTTTAGGAAGATTGAGACTGTGATGTCTTCTCTCAAGTTGTTAGAAATGTTTTTAAAGCGTTATTGAGCCTAGCAATCGGTTACCTCGCTAAATAAGTGTACATAATAAATAAATAATTTTTTACAGTGGATTAGCATGGGCTGTACTAGAGATTATTTTGGGCTGTATAGAGATTAATAACATCGTCATCCTTCCGTCTCGAGGGACGATGGAGCATCACCGTTGGGTTGGGTTGCATTTCCTCGTGTGGCTGAGCAGTCCTATCCTTGAGTGACAGTCTTATCCACAGTTTTTGCACACGAGTTCTGTGCTTCCCAATGTTTTGTCCTTTCTCCTAGCTCTTATGTATGTAGCCTCCTCCATCCTTCGTTCCTCTTTGATATGACGCTTCTTTGACAACTGTGCGCTACGTAGATCTGTCTTCTGCTTTGCATTCCCAGTCACTTGTGTTAGTCTGGCTGCTTTCATGTCTCTCAGGCAGACATCTTTAAATTGGAGACGTGGGCGACCTGTCTTCCTCCTTCCCGATGCCTGTTCTCCACATATGAGGTTCTTGGGCATACGGCCCTGGCTCATTCTTTTTACATGTCCTGGCCATCTTAGGCGTCTTTCACTGAGGATTGAGAACATGCTTTGGATATTGGCACGTATCAGGACCTCACTATTTGACACTTTGTCCTGCCATTTAATGCCAAGGATGCGACGAAGGCACCTCAAGGGGAAGCTATTAAGCTTGCGCTCATGCGATGAATAAGTGGTCTATGTCTCGCTTCCATAGAGCAGCGTACTGATGACGCAGGCTCGATAGACACACCGTTTGGTTTTTCTACGTCACTTGATGTTTTGCCAAACCCGTTTATTTAGTTTAGCCATTGTGGCAGCTGCGTTGTCAATTCTACTGTTTATTTCGTCCTCAATGGACAGTGAGTTGGAAATCTTGGACCCCAAGTAGGTGAAGCTGTCCACAACGTCCAAGTTTTCATTGTCGATATTGATTGTAGGAGGAGAAAATGTGTCTTGCGCCATGAGGTTTGTCTTTTTCAAGCTAATTTGCAGACCAAATTCTTTACAGGCATTGGAGAAGCTTGACACGAGTTGTTGCAAACCAGTTTCTGTGTGTGTTATCAGTGCCGCATCGTCCGCAAAAGTAGCTCGCGAATTAGGACATCTGACGTTTTGGTTTTGGCTCGGAGGCGGGCATTGTTGAGAAGTCCTCCATCAACTCTGGTGTGTAACCAGATTCCATCACTGCTATCCTTGAATGCGCATCGAAGCAATACAGAAACGAATATTGCGAACAGTGTTGGTACGAGTACACAACATTGTTTAGCTCCGCTTCTGACTGGAAAGGCTTCTGACGTAGCTCCATCGAACTGCACTGTGCCCTGCATATTTTCAGGTAACAGTCTGATGATGGCAAGTAGGTGTGGGGGACAGCCAATTTTTTTCAGGATTTGAAATAGCCCGCTGTGACTGACTAAATCAAACGCTTTCTTAAGATCCAAAAAGGCGATGTATAGTAGCATCTGCTGCTCTCTGCATTTTTCCTGGAGCTGCCGTATGGAGAACACCATGTCTATGGCTGACCGACCAGCCCGGAATCCATACTGATATTCTGGATAAACTTGGGAGGCTAAACTCTGTAATCGTGTTAGTATGACACGGGCAAAAGCCTTTCCTACAATACTAAGGAGTGAAATACCGCGATAGTTATTGCAGTCACTTTTATCGCCCTTGTTCTTAAATAGTGTCACTATATATGCATCCTTTAGGTCCTGGGGGTTGTAGCCCAGTTCCCAGCAGAGGGACAGAAGCTCGTGCAATGGCTGGAGTAGAACTGTCTTGCCATTCTTAAGAACGTCTGGTGGTAAGCCATAATTATAATTCCCAGGGGCTTTTCCACAAGCTAGGATGTCAATTGCCTTGCTCAGCTCTTCCGGTGTGGGCACGACATCAAGTTCTTCCATGAGTGGCATAACAGGGATGTCATCAAGAGCGGTGCTGGAGACTGTGGTAACTGTTGCATACAGTTCCATATAATGCTCAATCCCCCGTTTTAGCTGCCCTGCCTGGTCTTGGATAATTTCTCCACTTTTGGTCCTTATTAGGGCAACCTGGGATGTCCAAGGGCCAAATGCTTTTTAAAATATTTTTTTACATGATATTGACATTGCCCATGTCTGCAGCTGCCTGTATGCTGGAGCAAGATTAAGCCAGTAGGTATTGGCACATTGACCTGCGAGTTTTTGGGCATGCAACTTGGCTGTTTTTAAAGCACGCAGCCCGTCGGGTGTAGGCTTTTCCTTGTATGCCATAAGAGCTTTCCGTTTAGCTTCAGTGACAGGTTTCATCTTATCCCAGTGTTCATCAAACCAGTCGGTGTTTTTGTGTGATTTTTTTCCAAAGGCATTTAATGCTGATGTATAGATCGTGTCTCTGAGATGCGTCCATTTGGAGTCAATTGTGACGTACGGGGACGTCTTTGAGAGACCTTCATGAACTTGTTCTGTCAACAGCTGCGTTTTCACAGGGTCTTCCGTCTGAATGTGTTGATGCGTGGACATCCCTTTTTCTTGTTATGGTACACGTTTTCCCTCATTATTCGTACCTTGCTGGCCACGAGGGATTGATCCGGTCGCAGTCGCCACTGTGATAGCTGCGAGTGAGTAGAACACAAACAAGTTGTGCACGCCTGGGGATGATGAGGTCCAGCTGGTGCCTTTGGCGCAATCGAGACTTGGTGTACATCTTTGCACTTAAAGAAAGTGTTGGTCATACACAAGCCTCTTGAGCAGCACAGTTCCAGCAGCCTCTGTCCATTCTCATTTAACTTTACCCTTCCAAAAAAGACCAAGACATGTGTGCCAGGCTTCGTGGTCGCTTCCCACTCTAGCATTGAAATCCCCCATGAGATCAATTGCATCATCTTTGTGGATGCTGGCTATTGCCTGGTCTAAAGCTCCATAGAATTGGTTCTTCTCTTCCGGGGTTGAACAGAGAGTTGGGGCGTACGTACTAAGAATGATTGCTTGGCCCGCAGCTGTTCTCAGTCTCAGAGCGATGATCCTCTCCGTGCCTTATGATGGGGGTTCAATGGATGGTAGGATGGTGTTTTTAACTAAGTATGTCCTTTTTTTGGCCTTATGTTCCCGTTAAAATGTCGTAACGATTAAATAGATTTGACTTTTTAAAACTAAAAGAACAGAGGTTCCGATAATGTCTTTTTTCTTGTGTCTATGATATGGTTTCCCATAATAATCATGGATCTAGAGCAATGTTGTATCCTTGGCAGGTCATTCTAATCTCTGCAAACAAATGCATATCTTGTTTGCGTGTTCTATTTTGGAAGGACCTATACTCTCATCCCACACAAACCGATCTTTTCCATTCCATTTTCATTGACGTCGTTTTCCTCCTTTCAAACCCCCATGCTCAGTTTGCAATAACGCTAATTAGGCAAACAAATATAAGAAGAAGAAAAAAACGCGAAGTCTTAATGAGGTAGTTAAAGCTGAACTTTCTACTGCATTGATTTCGTAAATTGTAAATTCTAAGCTGTTTAAGCAAAAACACGTTCTACGTTGACCCAGTGTCGGATCATAGGAACTGTTTTATTAAAAACTAATTTTAAAAAATGAACACACAAAGAAACACGCGCTTCTGTTTCAGTACTTTGTTACAGTTAAGTGCTCTACCCATGTCGAATGAACAGGCGACTTGCCTAAAATACATTCAGACCTCGCTAAGTCGAACTCAAAGGGACCCGAAAAAAATTCGACTTACGGAGTTTTCGAGTTAGGGAAAATGGCGTAATAGGCGCAGATTAATCAAGGACAATGTTGATATTGAGAGGGGGCAGCCATGCTGGCGAGAAGGCTTGGCAGGAAAAAGGCGGTGTCCGATGACGGAGCCGTGTGTGGGGCAGCACTACCCAGCTGAACGCTTCATCACACCTACTGACCAGGGGAGCGTGCAGAACCAACCGCTACACAGAGCGGGGCGCGACGACCCCATTGCAATTAAGTATACACACCATAAACATTCGGTTACAAGGATTAGCTTGATGATGACAAAGCTAGGTCAAAGAAGGGATAGTTAATTGATTATATTACTGTCATCATTTGGAACCTGTTTCCACTATTGTGTAATTTATGTAAATAAATTTATTGTTACATTTTTACACCCTTTGGTCTGTTGATATATCGATTGAGAGAGATCACTAAAGTGTATGCGTTGTGAGCGGGAGGGATTATTTAGACAATATACCCCTAGACAAACTTGCCAGACATACAGCACATCTTTCTCGCCACACGAATGCGCCCCCATAAAGAATAATACTATGCGTTACTCCGTATATTTAAATATTTTTTTTATAAAAAAAACGTTTGTTTTTCATGGGCTAACGAATTATTTTCTCTATTTGAAATCAAAAATTTATTGAAAAATATGTATTATTATTATTTCAACCTACAACTTTCGAATTTTTCTCATGGCGAATTTTTCAAACAAGCCAGTAAAGCTAAGTAAGCTTACAAGTTCCTTTTCAATGCTCATTAGACATATTCAGTCTTTGTTGTCCCATGTACATTCTAACTCATTTTATATTCTTTTCAACGTTGAAAAGGATCGCTCTCTGCTGCTGTTTGATGTAATCATTGAAAGATAGATGTGAAGTGCGATGTGTACATGTGTAAAGGACTGTGTGAAATTTAGCTCATTCAAAAGCTGTAAATTTTTTAGCTCTGTGCACCTGTTTGGAGTTTTCATTGGGCTACTTCCTTTTCCTTACCCTGAGCCTGGGGCTGGACAATAACTTTTTAAAGAGTTCTGAAAATTTGGACTAATTCTGAATGTAAGAAGTCTTCGAAATCACTTGAACATTCTTCCAAAAACTTGGCTGCTGCACATCGGATGGCGAAATTGCTGAGCTCAGTTAGGTTTGTAAGAAAGCCAAATTTCTCATAGATGTATTTATATGCACCTAACTGATGTTGTAGGGCGTAAGAAAGTTTGTCAATGGTTAACAGAAATACCTCAACCTTGAATTTTTGTCTCGGAGAGAATACTGTTTTGGGGATGTCCCTTTATCAAACTAACGCTTTCTTTTTAAATTTAAAAAAAAATAACATTGAAGATTGCTTTTACTCTTTTTTTTACCACGGACTTTTCCTTTCCTTTGTCTTCACAGGGATCAAATTAAGAATGCTTTCTTTTAACAAACTCAATGAGAGACTTCCTTTCTAAAATTTTTTCCCAAATTTCAAGTAAAATAGCCACTCACCGTTGTTCAAGTTCCTTTAGAAATCCTTCTGCTTCAAGTCGACGGTCACGTGGCCGATTTTCGTTTGTTGCTAATTCTTCCAGTGCTGCAATATTCTCATGGTATGAGTTATTAACAGACCTTACAGCATTATGCCAGGCTGACCATCTTGTGTCAGACAAAGGCTTGTAACATGTATCAATTTCATGTGTTTTTGAAGTACCTGTCAACGATGAGTAGAAACAACAAGCGGGTATAAAGATTTTGCAGAAGACAAAATATCTGACCTGCTGCACTTTTCCCTACCAAATTAAGGGAATGAGCTGTGCACGACACATAATAAGGGGCCGTCCATAAATGACGTCACGCGATTTTTGCCGATTTTTTTACCCCCCCCCCTTCGTCACGCGTCGTCACAAAAACTTAGACCCCCCACTCTAAAAATACTTCACAAATCTTTGACCCCCCCCCCTAAAAAATAAATAAAAATATTTTCTATTTGAAAATAAGTATGTTTCAAATCACTTTTATTGTCAATTGAGTATTTATTATTTATTTAGTGCAGATCTACATTGTAACATCGTAACCCATGTGAAGCATTTTTTAAAAACGTTTAACCGGCCTTCAGAAAACTAACTGTGGCCACATCCTTAGTTTATATTTTATTTTAATGCATACAAATTAAACATTGACTATTAATCATCACGGTTAACGTCTTGTTTAGAAAAAAAAATTATTTAAAAATAACATTCTTAAAATGTATTTTTTTAAATCCCTCAATTGACTGACGGGCATCCCGTAAGAAAGAGGTCGGCGAACAGATGTAAATAACCTCAACTGGGGTCAAAAAGGGAATTTTTGGGTGTAATGCAGACTCATTTGGGACATATAACATCCACTACAATCCACTAGATATATTAAAATACGTCATGTGTATGTGTACGCTTGGAACATATGCCCATTATTTAACCGGTTCCTTCCAGAAAATGATTTTTAAAAAAAAATTGACAACTATGTAGATTTCTTACCTACGTACTATACGAAGACACCTAAATCTACCCTACTTTCATTTATATTGACACGAGTGACAATAATCTTAATCCACATGACTTGTCTGTATCAAGTATCCATTCTGTGATATTTAAAATTAATGCCTTAAAAACTGAGCTAAGAAGAAAAGTTGTTTTGTGCTCCTCTCGAATTGCGATGTCAAGAATTTGATGCATTCAATAAAGTTAATGAATAATTGACTAATTTTAAATGGGCTCATTTACCATTATATCTAGAACAGTGGTTCTCAAACTTTTTAGTATGGCGGACCGGCAGGAATTTTTCCATTGCACCAGGGACCGGTGCACTATTTTCCCTGCACTGACAACTTTTTCGGTCCTTTTTTTGATAACATCTGCGGACCGGCAGCGGATGGCCCAAGGACCGGCAACGGTCCGCGGACCACCACTTTGAGAAGCACTGATCTAGAAGACTAGAATGGCAAGGGGTGTTTGACCAAAAACCAATCGAACAATTATATCAAACTTAAAACGTTTTTAATTTTATCAAATAGATTCCCTCCCCCCTCCCCTTTTAAAGAAAAAAGGACACTTGTCATGCTTGTAAAACTCACCAGTAGTATTTGCTAAAGTCACTCCTCCAAAACCCCGAGTCATATTAGCAGGACCTAGAGTCTGGGGGTTTGTAACGCACACATAAACTTGTATATTTTGGCAAAAAAAAATCGACGTCTCCTGCCATGAGAACCAAACGGAGCTGCGGTTACATCACAAATGCGTTGATGTCAACATCAAACGACGCAATTTCATATGTTATTTCGTGGGTTCTCAAACTTAAGGATTATAATTAGATTTAATTTTCGCGTCTTGATAGCTTACGCAAACCAGCGTCCAACGGCCTACCGACTGGCACATTGAGAAGCACTTATTAAAAAAATATATTACATTTTTTTTAAAAAAGTCATTAAATAAATTGTAAGCGCCCAAATATTTCTGTGTAAGTTTTATTTAAAGTTGCCCTTTTGATGTGACGTCACATTTCTTCAACCCCCCTCCCTCCCCGTCGTCACGCATCGTCACAAAAGTGTGACCCCCTCCCCCCCTAGGTGCGTGACGTCATTTATGGACGGCCCCTAAGCAACACTGCACTTCTCACGGTTTCCGTTATACTTCCTACTCATTTTTGCAGCATTGCCGTATGAATATACAAGGCATTTTCAAGGATTCATACAATGTTTTCGTCATATTGTAAAAAAGGGTTGGGGGTCTAAGTTTTTGTGACAAAGTATGACGCTGGGGGAGGATTGGGTAAAAATCGGCAAACTTGCGTGACGTCATTTATGGACGGCCCCTTCAGTCGTGAAGGGTTGACACCATGAGCTACCGCCCCGGGTGACACCAACCCTAGGGACGCCTCTGTGTAACGCTGAGGAACGATGTACAACAGTCTATAGCAGTTAAAAAATCCACCCACCTATCAATAATAACTGCAACCCTCTTATCAATGATAACTGTACACCCTCATATAGTTGTCAACGATAACTAAACACCATTATATCAATGCTAACTATACACTCACCTGTCAAAGATTACTTAAAACCATCTTATCAATGATAGCTATACACCTTTATATCAATGATAACTATCCGACCAACTATCAATGTTAATTATACACCCTAATAATCAATGTTAACTATATAACCTTCATATCTATGATAACTTTTCACCCACTTATCAATGATAAATATCCACGAACCTATCAATGATAATTATTTACCAACCTACAAATGATAACTATCCACCAACTCATCCATCAGAGCTATTGAACCTATTACAATAATACTGGACCTGCCTCCGTATAACTATAAACATCCTCCCAAAATCGAAGTTGCATCGATCTTTTTATTGTGTACCACATGACATCATTATCGGCGTGGTTGTGTGTGTGCGTGCGTGCGTGCGTGTGTGTTGTGAGTGTGTGTGTGTGCGTGTGTGTGAGTGTGTGTGAAGGTGTACAACAACCTCACTTAATTTTTCACTGCCATAAACAGTAAAGAAAACAAAAAACAAGTGCGGAACGATGAAACTTTCTGATCATATGAGAATGCAAACGTATTCCTTACGCCTTGTTATACTTTACCAGCTCTTACATCACTTTGTACGCGAAAACGTTTCACCCGTATTTAGAACAAAATTAACATGGAACGTCAATAAAAAAATCTGGCAAAGTTATTTGAGACAAAGACTCCCCAGCTTATTATTTACTTCAGTCTTCAGTACTAAAGGAAAAGTGTTAACACTAAAATCTTCTCAACTACTTATATATAGCTCATAAAAGCGAACACAACTAAAATATCTGCTATGTCATAAAACCATGTCTTAATCTCTAAGTACCTGTCCATGTAATCGCTACACCCTGAATCACTCACTCATCACTGTGCACCCTGTATCAATCACTCACTCATCACTGTGCACCCTGTATCAATCACTCACTCATCACTGTGCACCCTGTATCAATCACTCACTCATCACTGTGCACCATGCATAAATCACTCACTCATCACTATGCACCCTGTATCAATCACTCACTCATCCGCACTGTATACCCTGTATCAATCACTCACTCATCACTGTGCACCCTGTATCAATCACTCACTCATCACTGTGCACCAGGTATCAATCACTTACTCATCCGCACTGTGTATACTTTTTTAATCACCCACTCATCACTGTGCACCCAGTATCAATCACTCACTCATCACTGTGCACCCTGTATCAATAACTCACTCATCACTGTGCACCCTGTATCAAACACCCACTCATCACTGTGCACCATGTATCAATCACCCACTCATTACTGTGCACCCTGTAACAATCACCCACTCATTACTGTGCACCCTGTATCAATCACTCACTCATCACTGTGCACCCTTTATCAATAACTCACTCATCACTGTGCACCCTGTATCAATCACCCACTTATTAATGTGCACCCTGTATCTATCACCCACTCATTACTGTGCACCCTGTAACAATCACCCACTCATTACTGTGCACCCTGTATCAATCACTCACTCATCACTGTGCACCCTGTATCAATCACTCACTCATCCGCAATGTGTACCCTGTATCAATCACTCACTGATCACTGCACCATGTATCAATCACTCACTCATCACTGTGCACCCTGTATCAATCACTCACTGATCACCGTGCACCCTGTATCAATCACTCACTGATCACTGTGCACCCTGTATCAATCACCCACTTATTAATGTGCACCCTGTATCAATCACTCACTCATCACTGTGCACCCTGTATCAATCACTCACTCATCCGCAATGTGTACCCTGTATCAATCACTCACTCATCACTGCACCATGTATCAATCACTCACTCATCACTGTGCACCCTGTATCAATCACCCACTTATTAATGTGCACACTGTATCAATCACTCACTCATCACTGTGCACCCTGTATCAATCACTCACTCATCCGCACTGTGTACCCTGTATCAATCACTCACTGATCACTGTGCACCCTGTATCAATCACTCACTGATCACTGTGCATCATGTATCAATCACCCACTTATTAATGTGCACCCTGTATCAATCACTCACTCATCACTGTGCACCCTTTATCAATCACTCACTCATCACTGTGCACCCTGTATAAATCACTCACTCATCCGCAATGTGTACCCTGTATCAATCACTCACTGATCACTGCACCATGTATCAATCACTCACTCATCACTGTGCACCCTGTATCAATCACCCACTTATTAATTTGAAACCTGTATCAATCACTCACTCATCACTGTGCACCCTGTATCAATCAATCACTGATCACTGTGCACCATGTATCAATCACCCACTCATCACTGTGCACCCTGTATCAATCACTCACTGATCACTGTGCACCATGTATCAATCACCCACTCATCACTGTGCACCCTGTATCAATCAATCACTGATCACTGTGCACCATGTATCAATCACCCACTCATCACTGTGCACCCTGTATCAATCACTCACTGATCACTGTGCACCCTTTATCAATCACCCACTCATTACTGTGCACCCTTTATCAAGCACTCACTCATTACTGTGCACCCTGTATCAATCACCCACTCATTACTGTGCACCCTTTATCAAGCACTCACTCATTACTGTGCACCCTTTATCAATCACCCACTCATTACTATGCACCCTGTATCAATCACTCACTCATCACTGTGCACCCTGTATCAATCACTCACTCATCCGCACTGTGTACCCTTTTTTAATCACTCACTCATGACTGTGCACCCTTTATCAATCACTCACTCATCACTGTGCACCCTGTATCAATCACTCACTCATCACTGTGCACCCTGTATCAATCACTCACTCATCCGCACTGTGTACCCTTTTTTAATCACTCACTCATGACTGTGCACCCTTTATCAATCACTCACTCATCACTGTGCACCCTGTATCAATCACTCACTGATCACTGTGCACCATGTATCAATCACTCACTCATCACTGTGCACCCTGTATCAATCACCCACTTATTAATGTGCACCCTGTATCAATCACTCACTCATCACTTTGCACCCTGTATCAATCACTCACTCATCCGCACTGTGTACCCTGTATCAATCACTCACTGATCACTGTGCACCATGTATCAATCACTCACTCATCACTGTGCACCCTTTATCAATCACCCACTTATTAATGTGCACCCTGTATCAATCACTCACTCATCACTGTGCACCCTGTATCAATCACCCACTTATTAATGTGCACCCTGTATCAATCACTCACTCATCACTGTGCACCCTGTATCAATCACTCACTCATCCGCACTGTGTACCCTGTATCAATCACTCAGTTATTAATGTGAACCCTATATCAATCACTCACTCATCACTGTGCACCCTGTATCAATCACGCACTCATCACTGTGCACCCTGTATCAAACACTCACTCATCCTCACTGTGTACCCTGTATCAATCACTCAGTTATTAATGTGAACCCTGTATCATCACTCACTCATCACTGTGCACCCTGTATCAATCACTCACTCATCACTGTGCACCCTTTATCAATCACTCACTGATCACTGTGCACCCTGTATCAATCACTCAGTTATTAATGTGAACCCTGTATCATCACTCACTCATCACTGTGCACCCTGTATCAATCACTCACTCATCACTGTGCACCCTTTATCAATCACTCACTGATCACTGTGCACCCTGTATCAATCACTCACTCATCACTGTGCACCCTTTATCAATCACTCACTCATCACTGTGCACCCTGTATCAATCACTCACTCATGACTGTGCACCCTTTATCAATCACTCACTCATCACTGTGCACCCTGTATCATCACTCACTCATGACTGTGCACCCTTTATCAATCACTCACTCATCACTGTGCACCCTGTATCAATCACTCACTCATCACTGTGCACCCTGTATCAATCACTCACTCATCACTGTGCACCCTTTATCAATCACTCACTGATCACTGTGCACCCTGTATCAATCACTCAGTTATTAATGTGAACCCTGTATCATCACTCACTCATCACTGTGCACCCTGTATCAATCACTCACTCATCACTGTGCACCCTGTATCAAACACTCACTCATCACTGTGCACCCTTTATCAATCACTCACTGATCACTGTGCACCCTGTATCAATCACCCACTTATTAATGTGCACCCTGTATCAATCACTCACTCATCACTGTGCACCCTGTATCAATCACTCACTCATCCGCACTGTGTACCCTGTATCAATCACTCAGTTATTAATGTGAACCCTATATCAATCACTCACTCATCACTGTGCACCCTGTATCAATCACGCACTCATCACTGTGCACCCTGTATCAAACACTCACTCATCCTCACTGTGTACCCTGTATCAATCACTCAGTTATTAATGTGAACCCTGTATCATCACTCACTCATCACTGTGCACCCTGTATCAATCACTCACTCATCACTGTGCACCCTTTATCAATCACTCACTGATCACTGTGCACCCTGTATCAATCACTCAGTTATTAATGTGAACCCTGTATCATCACTCACTCATCACTGTGCACCCTGTATCAATCACTCACTCATCACTGTGCACCCTTTATCAATCACTCACTGATCACTGTGCACCCTGTATCAATCACTCACTCATCACTGTGCACCCTTTATCAATCACTCACTGATCACTGTGCACCCTGTATCAATCACTCAGTTATTAATGTGAACCCTGTATCATCACTCACTCATCACTGTGCACCCTGTATCAATCACTCACTCATCACTGTGCACCCTGTATCAAACACTCACTCATCACTGTGCACCCTTTATCAATCACTCACTGATCACTGTGCACCATGTATCAATCACCCACTCATCATGTCTCCAAATATGACTCTGTAACCACACCGAGACTTGCGGACTGGCCGTGTATTCGATACAATCATGAAATTGGATACTGGAAGACATACACAATCCACGTCTTGAAATATTAATAAGGCAGATTACAATAGGAGCTTTGACACCAAACTAGAGAAAGGAAAGGGTTCTCGGTAGTGGAAAGTTGAAGCCTAGGTGATGAAGTTTAAATAATGCGTAGCGGGAAATTTTGAGCTGGTCACGGTTGGATGGAGCTGTGTCATAGTGGAATTGTAGAATGTTTGGTCGAGGGAGAAAATCACTAAAAACTAAGAGAGTGGAGCTGTGTCATAGTGGAATTGTAGAATGTTTGGTCGAGGGAAAAAATCACTAAAAACTAAGAGAGTGGAGCTGTGTCATAGTGGAATTGTAGAATGTTTGGTTGAGGGGGAAATCTTATCTTATCTTAAGTATACAGACGCTCCTTCTCTGCAGAAGATAATTGCGTCCACAGACCATGACAGATAATGCAAGTGGACGAGGGTAGGGTGATGCAGCGTTCACAGGCCACGGGTTTGTGGGTTCATTACCCAGCCGCCTAACTAGTGTTAGGTACCCATTCGGAGCTGGGTGACGCAGGGACGCCCTAGGCCCCGGGAACAAATGCTTGCCTTGACATGGATTCGAACCCGTGACCATCGGTACGCCAGTCGAACGCGCTGCCACTCGACCACCGCGCCCCACTAAAACTAAGAAAGTGGAGCTGGGTTTTTTTTCTCCTTAGAAAAAGCGAGAAGAAAAATGTGAACTCAGTAAAGATGTTGAGACAAATTTTGAATGCCTACTCAGAAAGGTGCACGTCCTGGGCTACATAGTCTGTAAAATTGTGGGGAGCAATCAGGGCCTCATAAACCATATGTATACGTTTTCTAAAAAAATTATTAATATCTATGAAAATCAATATTTAAATTTTCACCTATCTCCTACCCAATTTTTTAAGATTCCTGACTAATTACCAAATTGTGTCGAATCGCAAAGATTATTGTAAGAAAACATGTGTTGAGCCATTGAAACGGTTGCTTGTTGACTAAAACTGAATTCTGACTATTATTAAATGCTTAATGCTTACTTTGACTTTTTTAATTTATTAATAAAGCATTATAGGTTATTTCAAACATAGCCTTTTCTTTTTATCAGCTCGTATCATCCTCCACAACCCTATCCTTAACATGTTAGATCCACTGTGGCTTATATCAGAATCGTGGATTTCTGCCGAGCCGAGCGTTTCTTGCAGTCCATTAAGTGCATTAGGAAGAAATCATTGAATGAAATGGAAGCAGGTCAAGCACTTAAAACGTTACTTGTGTGAATTCCACTCACACCCCCACCCCACGTTGATTGATGTGTCTGCAAGATGCGGGCACACGCGAGGATTCTCATTCTGTTGTAACAGGGCCGAAGGTGAGTGGGTTGGCTGATTTCCGTTTGGACTGAACAGAGGCGGAGCTTCTTTGGTCTTGGGTGTCCTCGGGGGACGGGCTGAGAGAGTTGTTTCTGTGTGAATGTCGTCTAGGAAATAAAGGTGTTGAAATGTGTATTCGTTGAATACTGTTTCTCTATAATGACACATGCCATCGTACGACCCCAACTCCTCTTGGTTTCGTCTCGAACGATGCGACACAGAAAATATAAATCTGTTGCTAAGCCCAGCTAAAACTTTGAGTTATTTTTCGTCACTAAACTATCCCCGGTCATTGACCCAAAATGTTCAACGCGCACATTTGCCACAAACAAGAAAGGGCATGAAGTTCAATGATCATCATCCCCATGAATGTGATGCACAAGTCATGACTGTTTGACGATTTCATCTATTAAAGCCATTAATACAGGCAGTTTTCATGATACCTTATTTATATTCACTGTATTGTCACCATAGATCATATGAGAACCACTGCTCAGGCCTGTTCCGTTTTTCTCTACAATTCTTTGGGCTTCGCCGAGCTATAGAAAAACATTTTTGGTCCATAGAAATGGAGACAAATTGGGAGCTGGAGTTTGGCGGGGCGTCTGCATAGTGAAAAGAAAATTCAATCGGTGTCCATTGGCTGGGGTGCTGAGATGTTTTTAATTCGAAAGGGAAAATGGGGTTGGATAGGTAAAAGACGGGCTCATTGCAAAATCATATTCTTAATTTAAAATGTTGTCACCAACCCCAAACTCTATAACGTATAGACATCTGTCAATTTGATTAGAATGAGTTTTTCCCCACCACCCTCTCTAGTAAGTAGTAGTTTGTACACAGTTGTCTCTAGAAACAGAAACTTAATATTTACTGGAACTTCCCGATTGTTTTTTAAAATGTTGGTTTGTAATTTTTTCGGACCCACTTCACTATCTCCACCGGTCGCGCCAATCATCCTCGTGCTATTTTTCAGTTCTTGCTTCGCGGTTTATTATTATCATTTTTAAAAAATTATGCTCTAATTATTATAAGTAATTATTGCGTACACATAAACAGAAGTTGGTTGTTTCACAGCCGTACTAATATTTGGGATGTCAACGAAATGGAACACAACTTTTCCCTAAATAGCCACATGGCTGGGCAACACAGGGTGAAGAGTCGAAACTTTGTGCATTCCGCAGAATCGGAGACAAGCACTTAACCAATTGAGTTGGCCTTATTCTCCTACCCTGACCTCTAAAAGTGTATACCACCCCTTCCTCTTCTGCTCTCCTCTATCCACCCCCTCCTTTCTCCCCCCTACCCTCGTCCAGTCTTGCTGGTGGTCAGTGTGACGCTGTCGGCGTTACTGCCAAGTGCGCGATATAACGACCGAACTCCCACCCACCCCTGTGTCGCCCTCCCTTTTCACCTCCAGCGCCCCTTATCCCAGTGAAATCGCCCTGTCCTTTCAACCGGCTGTGTCGCGAGAGCTCCGCGAGGCCCCGGCTGTTTCCCACACACGGTCCCCGGTTCACACACGCCCCACACCGCATTGGACTACATTCTCCCACCACTACTCCCGTGTCGCGGTGGAGTCTGCCCACCCCCCGGCCCTCGCGGTCATGTGTGTGTGCGCTACGTGTGGTGGGGCGTGGGGGGGTAGTGAAGCTCGACTCGGATAGTTCTTGAAAATGTGAGTACAGCACATTGTAGTTGTAGAGTATTTGCGTGTTCCTTAAGGTGGAACATGTCTTGTATTTTGAATGGGGGGCAGTGTTTGACAGTGACAATCATTGGTATTTCGCATTCCAAATGATCGGTATCTGATTTTGTACAAATGAAAGTCATATTGGCTGGAATGATATTAATAAATGTTTTTTAACTGTCGATTGACCTTAACAATAAACTATACTTAGTTTATGACGACTGGCACTCACAATGATGGTATACAAGGAAATCACTGCTTTCATGCTTCGTCTCTTTTAAGTGACTGTCATAATAATTGGAATCAGAGAAATAACAGACTGCATGTTCGTCGTAGCTGAAATGACAGTCTCTGTGTGATTTGACAATCGACTGCATGGTCACCTAAAAATAAATGAGTTTCCAGAAAAATAGATGATGTGACTTATTTGTCGTCAGATGCTGTTTGTTTGGTGCTTCACCCAGGCCTTGTGACTGTCCACATGTCTTGGTTGTGTCACAGTGCGAAGGCACTAGTCAATGAAAATGTATGTACTTTATACCCATTCTTTACTTAGGTGCAGAGGCGTCACTAGGGTTGGTGTCACCCGGGGCGGTAGCTCATGGTGTCACCCCTTCATGACTGAAGGGGGCGTCCATAAATGACGTCACGCGAGGATGCCGATTTTTACCCCACCATCCCCCAGCGTCATGCTTATACCCCCACCCCCTTTTTCACGTTTTACGTCACAAAGCTTAGATACCCCCCCCCCATGCTGTATTTTCTAAATAAAAATTAGCATGTTGCAAATTATTTTTTGTCATTTAAATATGTATTTAGGGTAAGTCTGCACTCTGACGTCGTAACACGCGTGAAGCCATCGAAAACGTCATTAAATAAATGGTAAACAATCAAATATTTAAGTGGAACATTTATTTAAAGTTGCGCGTTCTTTTAATGTGACGTCACATTTTCTAACCCCACCCCCTTGTCACACATCGTCACCGATGCGTGACCCCCACACCCTATTACGGATTAAAAGGGAGGTGCTGAACGGGCTAAAGCCAGGGGCTACCAATAATTTAAGGTACTCCCAACTTATTATAGTGTATAATAAAGATGCAGGCAAATGTTTGTATGAATCCCTGAAAATAACTTGGACATTCATACGGCAATCCTGCAAATATGAGTAGGAAGTATAACGGAAACTAGGCTATTCTTCGTGAGAAGTGCAGTGTTGCTCATTATGTGCCGTGCACAGCTCATTCCCTTAATTTGGTTGGGAAAAGTGCAGCAGGTTGTCCTGATGCAGTCAGATTTGTTGGTCTTCTGTAAAATCTTTATACACGGCTTGTTGCATCTACTCATCGTTGACAGATACTTTAAAAACACATGAAATTGATACATGTTAACAAAGCCTTGTGTGACACAAGGTGGTCAGCTTGAAATGATGCAGTAAGGTCTGTTAATAACTTATACCATGCGAATATCGCAGCACTGGAGGAATTAGCAACATACTTAATAATAATAAAATATAATAATAAATTGATTATTTATATAGCACTGTATCCCAGTAAGGAACTGGGCTCACAGCGCTTTACATGAAAGAAATAACATACATATAAGTATTAAATTAACTTTCATATCATAACAAACACAAAAATTACAGTACATTATACATAAGTTACATTTACAAGAAATGTTGTTTCATTAATTTTGAAAATAAATTTTGAAAAGATGTGTCTTAAGTGCAGTCTTGAAGTACTTGGTTGTTTGAATACTACGTATGTGTAATGGTAGAGAATTCCATTGTTTGGCTGCACAAAAAGAGAACGACCTTTCACCAAATGTTTTGGTGCGTGTCTTAGGAACAGAGAGAACGCGTGTGTCTGCAGAAGATCGTAGCTGGCGACTGGGTGAGTAGACCGACAAAAGTTCAGTAAGATATTATACGATGGGATGAGTCCGAAAAGAAGTTGTGACAGAGAACGGCCAGTTTGTAATCAATACGGGCTTGTATAGGCAGCCAATGAAGTGAGTGAAGAAGTGGAGTAACATGGTTATGTTTTTTTGCCTTGAGCACCAGTCTGGCAGCTGAATTTTGAACTTTCTGTAGTTTTTCAATACATTGTTTTGGCGCACCTGACAGAAGAGACTTGCAGTAATCCATACGAGCTAGTACAAGAGCACAGACTAGAGTTTTTGTTGCACTAACTGTTAAGTAATGACGGATTGAGCTGATCTGACGAATGGCGGTGTAGGCAGAGCGACAGATGTGATTGATGAAGTTGTTAATAGACATGTTGTCAGAAATAATGTATCCAAGATTCCTAGTCGATGTTGTGAACAGAATATCCGAACTGGCTACGTGAATTGACTTCGGAAGAGACAAAGTACTGCGTGATTTATTGTTGCAAAATAGAAGTGCTTCAGTCTAGTCATCATTCAGCTTGAGTTTGCTGAACGTCATCCAAGACTTTACCTCACCAATGCACTCTTGCATCAATTGGACAGCGGAGTCCATATTAGAGGGATCAGTGTGATATATAGCTGAGTATCATCTGCGAAATGATTGGCTTTTAACTGAATGCTTTTCGAGAAGTAGAAGTAGTGGCCTTGTATACAGTACAAAAAGTACCGGACCCAAAACAGAGCCCCGAGCAAGTCAGCTTTGTGAGAGATGAGAGATACAGCCATCTACTGATACTACCTGTGATCTGTTAGATAAGTATGATTGAAACCAAGCCAGAACTGAGCCAGAAATTCCAAAATAATTTTGCAGGGTTTTCAGCAGTGTTTGCTGGTCGACAGTGTCAAAGGCTGCACTAAGATCTAAGAGGACCAATATAGAAATTTTCCCACTGTCCAGTGCGAGTAGGAGGTCATTTGTTACCTTCAACAGGGTGGTCTCTGTGCTGTGAGAAGGTCTGTAGTACTGTAGGCCGACTGATTAGGACTTAGAAGAGTGTGGTCATTTAGATAAGCAAAAAGTTGTTTTAAAAACTAGTGTTTCAATGACTTTCGACAAAAATGAAATATTAGACACAGGTCGATAGTTGTTTAAATTGTTTTGGTCTAACCCTTGTTTTTTCAGCAAGGGTTTTATAATAGCAGATTTACATAATGAAGGAAAGGTGCCAGATTTTAGACTTTCATTAACTATATTAGTTACTGTTGGGAGTAAGAGATCTAGTGACTCAACCAATAGTGGAGTGGGGATGGGATCAAGAGAGCGGGAAGTTGGCTTAGATTTTAGAATAATACTTTTGACCTCATTTTCCGTAACAGGCTGGAACATGTCAAAGCTTGACCTCACAGCAATAGAAGGAGATAAATCATGTGGTGGCAACAACGTTCTGTCAAGTTCATCACGAATTTTAGCAATTTTGTTGATAAAAAAGTTACAAAATATATCTGGTTGCTGATGCAGGGGATACACCGAGGGAAGGGCCATAGCTTTACCACTCCCTCTGAGGTTATTACATACATTAAATAGCTGCCTACTAGTACTACTTGAAGCAGAAGGATTTCTAAAGGAAATTGAACAACTGGAAGTCGCTATTTTACTTGAAATTCAGGAGACAATTTTAGAAAGGAAGTATCTCATTGAGTTTTGTTAAAAGACATCATTCATAATTTGATTCATATGAAGACAAAGGAAAGGAGAAGTCCGTGGTAAAAAAGAGTATGAGCAATCTTAAATGCTATCAACAACAAAAAAGACCAAAAAAAGGGCGGCAGTTTGATAAAGGGACATCACCAAAACAGTATTCTCCCCGAGACAAAAGTTTCAAGGTTGAGGTATTTCTGGTATTCATTGACAAACTTTCTTGAGCCCTTCAACATCGGTTAGGCCCATATAAAGACATCCATGAGAAATTTTGCTTTCTTACAAACCTATCTGAGCTCAGCAATTTCGCCATCCGATGGGCAGAAGCCAAGATAATGGAAGAATATTCAAGTGTTTTCGAAGACTGCTTACCTTCAGAATTAGTCCAATTTTCAAAACTCTTTAAAAAAAGTTATTGTCCAGGCTCAGGGTAAGGAAAAGGAAGTACCCCAATGCCAAACTCAAAACACGTGCTCAGAGTTAAACATTGTGCTGCTTTTGAATGATCTAAATTTCACACAGCTCTTTACAAATGTACACATCGCACTTCTCATCTATCTCTCAATGATGACACCAAACTGCAACTGAGAGCAATCCTTTTCAAAGTTGAAAAGAAGATAAAATGAGTTAGAATTTGCATGGGACAACAAAAAGACTGAATATGCTCTCTCTAATGAGCATTGAAAAGGAACTTACTTGTAAGCTTTCTTAGCTTTACTGACTTGATTGATAACTTCACCATGAGAAAAATTCGCAAACAAAAGTTGTAGGTTCAAATAATAATAATACATATTTTTCAATCAATTTCTTATTTCATCTAGAGAAAACAATTCGGTACCCCATGAAAAAAAGTGTTTTTTTTTAATTAAAAAATACGGAATAACCCGTAATATTATTCTTTATGGGGGAGCGTTCGTAACCACGAAACAGCGCAAGTCGGGATGGGGCCGTCGTAACAGGGGGGACTACCTGTATATAAACATGCATATCACGCCTTTAATATATATATAACACAAAATATTAACTCAAACACATTGAATTCATAATTTTCGCCTAGAAAAACATCAACAAAGAAAAACAATCTTTTGATTATTTTTTTTTGGGGAGGGGGGATAAAAAATCTTATCCCACCCACGCCCCACTGTGGTGGGAGGAGTCGTGAGGTGGGATTTGTCCATGGTGTCGGTGTGTCAAAGCCCAAATAGCTTTATATCTTTTAAAACTTAAGACACTGCCTCTTTCATGTCCAGCCTTTATTAAAGATCTCTCAGCTGCGACGTTTCTTTTCTTTTTTTCCTAATTTGTTTTAATGTTGTTTGTGTGTTGGGACTGTTTTATTATTGCAAGTTAACTGATATTTTTTAATACAAATTTTCGCGCTTAACATATTTCTTTGTATTTCTTAATTTCTTTCTAGATGAAAAAAATGTGTCTTCATTTTTTTTCTGACATAAAATCGGACACAGTAAAATTTTAGGCCCGGGTGTCACCCCCCTGATCGGTGTCACCCGGGGCGGCCCGCCCCCCCTCGCCCCCCCAGTGACGCCACTGCTTAGGTGTGTGTCCATATTTCCTCCGTGTCCCTTCCCACATACACTATCATTGACACCAAATGACTCTCTCACAAAAACTCAAGGACCGAAACTATGATTTTATTTTTTTAATGTATAATTATTTGTAACTTATTTACTCAATACATACAAGTACAAGCGGATCTCGTGGTTATATTCTGACTATGAGAGGTATTGAGGTTATCGTTTGACTATGAGAGGTATTGAGGTTATCGTTTGACTATGAGAGGTATTGAGGTTATCGTTAAAGTTCATGAGGTTATCTTTGATTTTTAACGGGTATTGAAGTTATCGTTTGACTATGAGAGGTCTTGAGGTTATCGCTTGACTATGAGAGGTATTGAGGTTATCTTTTGACTATGCGAGATATTGAGGTCATCGTTTGAATCAGAGGTATTGAGGTTATCGTTAGTCGATGAGAGGTCTTGATGTCATCGTTAGTCTATTAAAGTTCATTAGGTTATCGTTAGACTATTAAAGTTCATGAAGTTATCTTTAATTTTAAGAGGTATTGAGGTTATCGTTTGACTATGAGAGGTATGGAGGTTATCATTTGACAATGAGAGGTATTGAGGTAATCGTTTGACTATGAGAGTTCATTAGGTTATCTTTGATTATAAAAGGTATTGAGCTTATCGTTTGTCTATGAGGGGTATTGATGTTTTCTTTGATTATAAGAGGTATTGAGGTTATCGTTTGACCTTGAGAGATTAAAATATTGCAAACTCAAGCTCATCACTTGACCTCAAATAGTCCATCCATTAAGGTTTAGAGTTTTAAACCTAACATCCGTCAGTTAACCTCACACAACTGGACTGGGCTAATGGATTCTATTTTATAAGACCGTTATCATGTGTGCACACGAAAACTGCATTCGTGCCTACAGCATAGCAAAGGACAAACTACCAGAGGAACGACCTGATTGGATATAAAACATTAAAATTTTATAAGTAAAACTACAATTTAATACTTTTAAAACCGAATGAGATGTAATTATCTACATTTTAACTGCTGGATTTGAGCTGTCAATTTTATGTCACTCCACAACTTGGTTGTGTCAATCCTTCGTTGATGGTGGTGTTAATGAAGTGAAGCTTGTATTTCTTATTTTCATTCTTTCTTGTTTTAAAGTTACACCGTGGCTTATGCCTGTTGACAATTCATAATACCAAAATAAGGCATTGACCCAAACTCCACTTTTATTAAATCCAGAGCGTGTATAAATTAGGGGTGTACCGGATTCAAAATTTTGAAATCCGCCCGGATTTATGAAGTGAAATCCAGCCGGAGCCGGATGTGTAAAAATGGCCGGATTTCGGATTTGCCGGAGCCGAAATCCGGTACACCCCTAGTATAAATGCATTTAACCTTGTATAACGTTTTTTTTCCTCCTCTATTTGACTTGACCGATCCCCCTATTTTCCGAACTCTTGTTAAGTATTATATTTCTGCTTTATCTTAGGGTGAGAAATAAACTATAAACTTTTATATACAAGAATATAAAATACGGGGAGGTAAAAAGTGGGGTGGAAAATAGATTTTAAACATTGTTTATAATTGCTGACGAAGGCATGTTACTGATGCGTTTGTATGGCTTCTTTCAGGGTTTCAACACCCTTTTTTTCACATTGACCCAACTTGACCACATTAAACTCCTCGTCTGACTAATTATTTAACTATTTAACCAATATAAATGGATTCACAACAGGTCTTAACACCACACTTCGTTCGCTACCCAGTCATCATTTTAGGGTATGGTCAGAGATCCTCTAAACCAGTGCCCCCCAACCTTTTTAACGCCGCGGACAGGTACAAGTTTGATAATTTTACCACGGCCCATTAACCTGTTTGCGGCTGTGTCGATTGTTTATACATATATTTTAGATTGTTTTGATTTTATAGTTTTAAATTTAATTGTACTTAAACATGCCTTCAAAATAAAATACATTTACACAAAAAATGAATTAAACATTATTTAATATTTTAATTTACTAGAATGTGAAATCAATGAGAACTCGAGCTTGTTTCTCTGCAACGAGACGGTTCCATCTGGGGGTAATGGGAGACAATGACACCCGAAGTGTGGTGCTTATGTCCATTTTATTTCGTTGTTTTGTCTTCGTTGCTGTCACTGCAGAAAACCCCGCTTCACACAGATAGGATGTCGGAAATGGCAATAGGGATTTAATTGCTTTGGTGGCAATCTCAGGATATTCCGCCATGACTTTAATCCGAAGACTGGAATGGAAGTGTTGTTTTCTCGAACGTAGTTTTAAGGCCACCGTCATTTGCAATCTCGAGCGTGAGCTTTTGCACAGACATGCTAGATTCGCCTGGTTTGTTGACAAATGGGTCACGGATCCATTCCCTACCAGTTCTTGGGTCTTTTGTGGTTGTGAAGTTGCGCTCAAACTCTTTTAAAAGCAAAGACAGGTAATCGTGCACCAACTGGGACAAAGAGTGCTCAGTCTCATCTAGACTCACCGCTAATGTTTGAAACATATCCAAAATGCCTTTGTTCACGCGCCGTTCCCACAACGCCAGTTTGGCTTTAAATGCACCTACTTTGTCAGCCAACTTGAAAACAGTTGTCATTTTGCCCTGAAGGAACAGATTGAGTTCATTGAGCTGGCTGAATATGTCACACAGGTAAGCACGTTTTGCGACCCATACCTTGTCACTGAAATGTGCTGCCAGCGGTGACTTCTTTTCTGATAGAAATCTTTGCAATAGCTCTCGTAATTCAAATACTCTGTTTAGCAATTTTCCTCTGGACAACCATCTTATTTCTGTGTAAAAAATGAGGCATCGGTGCTCTGATTCCATCTCCTCACAAAGCTCCTTAAACAGGCGTGAGTTAAGGGAGTGTGCCTTGATGTGGTTAATAACTTTAACGACATCAATCAATACACCGTTAAATTCTGGTGACATTTTTCGGCTTGCCAACATTTCCCTGTGAATGATACAATTCGTAGATTCACTCTCAGGTGCAAACTCCTTAATCCTTTCGAATCCCGTCGTTGATGATATATCAATGAAATTTAGGAACACAAAAACGAAATAGGAAAAAAACCGGAAATAGAAGTAGATCAGCTTTCCCACGTGGACGACCCATCAAAATCGCGCCACGACAAAAGAGCGCCAACATAAAAGCGCCGTGATAATAGCACCGACATAAGAGCGCCGACACATGGCAGAGCAAAAAGATTGATTGTAGGCGGTTGTCCGATCTGCGCTAATGTGTCATTTATGTTCTTTGGACGTGGTGCCACCAAAACGGGTTACAAGCTTTTTCCATCTTGTGTATGGAAAGACGCACAATCCCTAGAGAAATACACCACAGTAAATAAAAATGTAAACAGGTAATTTAATGTTCCTTTGGTCGCGGACCACCAGGCACATCTCTGCGGACCACTAGTGGTCCGTGTAACTGTTATCTATATTTTAAATGTATACTTCTCTTATAGGCGTTCTCTCCATTACTGAATCTTGTACACAATAATCCACTGAAGAACTTGTTTCAATTAAACAACTTTAATATTTATACTTTGTACAATAAGTATCTTGAGGTTATACAACATGGAAATCTTGAGGCACACACACATTCCGTCCTTTCACTACGGAACTCCACTGACAACTGATCGCCCAGCCCTTTCAACCAATAGGAAGACTCCTTTCTTCCCGCGTACACCATTCACGTGACCTTACGTCACAAATCATGTTAATCACACGTGACAGTCCGTGGACCACAGGTTGAGGACCACTGCTCTAAACTAGACGTAACTGGAGGATTGTCCGTCATACGCTAACTATAAACAGGCAGAAATGTACTTCGAAATGCTCATATGTGTTGATAAAAAATTGCACATTTTTAACAGCGCCCTATTTTCCAGTCCTCTTTAAATAGTTTACACTTTGTGTTCATACGATAAGTTCGATGTATACATGAATTACTATTTTTAAATCCCTTATCTTAACTTCACCGCCGTCTCTGTCGTCATCTCTCTCTGTCTTGAGCGGGCGGAAAAACAAAAGTCATAAATGACCCACTTCCCGTGATCCGATCGAGCTGAAATTTGGCACACGGACCCGTCTCACCTAAAAATGCATCGTATCAAAATTTCAGATCGATACGAACTTACCGTAATTAAATTAATGCATTTTTAGTTTATCTTTATATAACGTATGTAATTCAAATTCACTGTTTGTTATTGTTTTTTTTCCACGTGAGAGTTTGAGTTGACGCGTTGACGTCGACCCATCGAAGTACCGGCGTGCTTTTGCTTACATTTTACGTGCCACGCTGAGCTCGATCCAGCGATCGGTGACCAGACTCCCCCCCCCCAGGGTTATGAAGCAAAGTTGAGTTAAGACAGATTCAGTCTGTAAATGTTTGTTGCGTTTGAAAAAAATCAATACTGTTAGTTATGTCTCATATGTAAGAGATTTATAGTCAAAAACTTTGTTTTACGGGTTTGTTTTATTAAATCCCTTATATTAAATTCACCGCCGTCTCTGTCGTCATCTCATGGGCCGGCGGAAAAAAAGAAGTAAAAAATGACCCACTTCCGTGATCCGATCGAGCTGAAATTTGGCACACGGACCCGTCGTACCTCACAATGCATCGTATCAAAATTTCAGATCGATCGAACGTACCGTAATTAAATTAATGCAATTTTAGTTTATCCTTATATAACGTATGTAATTCAAATTCACTGTTTGTTATTGTTTTTTTTTCCACATGATTGTTCAGTCACGCGTTGACGCGACCCATCGAAGTACCGGCGTGCTTTTGTTTACATTTTACGTGTCACGCTGAGCTCGGTCCAGTGATAGGTGACCAGAATTTTCCCCTCTCCCCCCCCCCTCCGAAGGGTTATGAAGCAAAGTTGAGTTAAGACAGATTCAGTCTGTAAATGTTTGTCGCGTTTGAAAATAATTAATACTGTTAGTTATGTCTCATATATAAGGGATTTATAGTCAAAAACTTTGTTTCTACGGGTTTGTTTTATTAAATCCTTTATATTAACTTCACCGCCGTCTCTCTCTGTCTTGGACCCCGCGGAAAATTAGAAGTCAAAATTGACCAACTTCCCGTCATGCCATCGAGCTGAAATTTGGCACACGGACCCGTGTCACCTAACAATGCATCGTATCAAAAATTCAGATCGATCGAACGTACAGTTATTAAATCAATGCATTTTTAGTTTATCTATACACACTATATGTAGCGGTCGCTATCGTTTACATTTTACGGGTCACTTGACTTCACGCCAGCCAGAGATGAACACATCTCGTGTTTTAACCAGGTAAACCGGCATGCTTTTATTTACATTTTGAGTGTCACGCTGAGCTCGGTCCAGCGATCGGTGAAAAGACCGTTCCCCTCTCCCACCCCCACCCGGGTTAAAAGCAAAGGGGAGTTAAGACAGATTCAGTCTGTACATATTTGTCGCGTTTGAACATAATCAATACTTTTAGTTATGTCTCATATATAAGGGATTTATAGTCAAAACTTTGTTTTTACGGGGTTGTTTTATTGTCTTTTGTTTTTCCGCCCTCAGTTTCTCGCACAAACAATGTCCGACGAAAAGTGAACTGACCACATCTTTAAAAACAACTTCAGTGTCACTTAGGCGCTCTTTGGCTTACATATTCGAGATCTTTAATTAGTTTTATGCCCATCAAACGCTGTTGGTAAAAACAGGTTCTTCTTTTGTTCCCTGCACTGCTTGCCATGTTAGCACCACGCGTAGTGGGGTGGGTGTATGGATTGCGTCAGCGGCACGGGTGTCCACTGAGGAGTTGCTCGGGACCTGTGACCAGTCGTCAGGTGGACTGCTGGGCCTTTAAAGTCAAGGACGCCAGTTGTGGTCATAGAGATTACTGAGTCAGATCGGGTGTCAAAGACGGTTAATAAACGACACGTAAAAACAAAGTTTTTAACTATAAATCCCTTATATATCAGACATAACTTTGGGAATTGATTATGTTCTTATCTTATCTTATCTGTTACAGACGCTCCTTATATACAGACGATTATTGCGTCCTACGCTTATCGATGGTTTGTTTTTAGTCCTGCATTCTTATTAGAGTTTTAAATGTTGATAAAGTGTTGGCCTTCCTGGTTTCTTCAGGCAACCCATTCCAGGCCCTAATTCCGGACGGAAAGAACGAAAATGTGTATGTGTTTGTTCTTGCATATGGAATAAGAAATGTGTTGTTATCCTTATGTCAATCTGAGGGTGGTATTGAGTTATCTTTGTGTTGTATTTCTAAATTACAATTAATTGCTTTATTTAATTTATTTATAATTACTACTTTACTCTTGGTTCGTCAATCCTCTAGTCTTTAATGATTTAACTAATGGTGATATTCTTGTCAGTTTTGAATATCATCCAGTAATGAATCTGGCAGCTCTTTTTTTAAAATTTGTTCTAGTTTATCAATGTTTTCTTTTGTGGATGGGTCCATACAGAAGATGCATATTGTAGTACAGGCCTCACCAAAGTGAGGTAGCACGACCAACATTTACATTCTGAACGTGACTGAACTACCCTTGCTGTAAAACACGCGGATGTGGTCATCGATGGCTGGGGTGAATTCCAGTGACTTGTAGATGTCAACAATAACAGACGGCTACATAGAGATAAACTAAAAATTCATTAATTTAATTACGGTACTTTCGATCGATCTGAAATTTTGATACAATGCATTGTTAGGTGACACAAGTGTATGTGCAAATTGTCAGCTCGATAAGATCACGGGAAGTGGGTCATTTTTAAATCCCTTATATTAACTTCATCGCCGTCTCTGTCTCTCTGTCTTTTGCGGGCAACGCGGAAAAACAGAAGTAAAAATGACCCACTTCCGGCCATGCCATCGAGCTGAAATTTAGCACACGGACCCGTGTCACCTAACAATGCATCGTATCAAAATTTCAGATCGATCGAACGTACCGTAATTAAATTAATTAATTTTTAGTTTATCTATATAAAACTATATGTAGAAGTCGCTAATGTTTACATTTTACGGGTCAATTGACTTCACGCCAGCCAGAGGTGAACACATCTCGTGTTTAAACAGGTAAACCACCTGGAGTTGAGTTAACGCTTTGACTCCACCCGTCCATGTCCACACCCCCTCCCCCTTCCCCAGTTTTAAAGCCAGGGGAGATAATTTCGGTTTCAGTCTGTAAATGTTTGTTGCGTTTGCACATAATCAATACTTTTAGTTATGTCTCATATATAAGGGATTTATAGTAAAAAACGTTGTTTTTACGGGGTTGTTTTATTGTCTTTTGTTTTTCCGCCCGACCGACCAAGACAGAGACGACGGTGAAGTTAATATAAGGGATTTAATTAAACAACCCGTAAAAACCAAGTTTTTGACTATAAATCCCTTACATACGAGACAGAACTAATAGTATTGCTTATGTTCCAGTAATATAATACGCACCGCACTACAAACATTTACAGACTGAACGTGACTGAACTCAACTTGCTGTAAAACACGGGGGGGGGGTGGTCATCGATGGCTGGAGTGAAATGCAGTTAACCGTGGGGGTCAATTATACCAGACGGCTTTATAGAGATAAACTAAAAATTCATTAATTTAATTACGGTACTTTCGATCGATCTGAAATTTTGATACAATGCATTGCTAGGTGACACAAGCTTATGTGCAAAATTTCAGCTCGATAGAAAGACGGGAAGTCGGTCAATTTTTACTTTTCTTTTTCCGCCTTTTCGACCGACCACGACAGACAGAGAGAGAGAGAGAGAGAAAGAGAGAGAGAGAGAGAGAGAGAGAGGAGAGAGAGAGAGAGAGAGAGAGAGAGAGAGAAGACAGTGAAGTTAATATAAGGGATTTAAAAATGAACGCTCCTCTATTTACTCTGTAAATCTGGGATGTAAAAAATGCCATTAAAACAAACCATGACCATCAACGATTGAATTTTAAAACAGTGGTCATTAAATTCTAGTGAGTAACAATTATGAATTATGAATTATTGAACCCTGGCAAATCGAACTTTTGCCACTAAGTCCGACAATGAAACCCTGGCCATAAAAAAATAAGATCAATAAACCCTGGCCGTTAAAATCCCTACTTACTAATGGACCTCTATTGTTCCCGTGTGATGAATCTCATTATATTTGTTGGCAGTAAACATGCGGGCCCATCCACAGCAAGTACAAGCACCAGCCTATTGTTTTCTCTCATCTCATTGGTCTACCTTACACAACAAGCTGTTAGTATCGATCCTTCACATGCGTCAGTCCTTTGCCAACTGGATGTGTATAACCGATTCCTCATTTCGACGTCTCAGCGGGTATTCGTATCTATAATGTCAATTGTTTCGCCTGGTGATTTTCTTGATTCTGATCGGTTCCCTCAAGAAAATAAAGTCATCGCATACTACATTTTTCCATTTTATTTGCATCGATACTTATACTTATATTCCAATCTACTTCTATTATTGTGGCAACGGCGTAACGATGTCGATTCTCATCCGTCAAACATTCAAACTGAGCTGACGGTATCGATCCTCCCCATTTTCCGGCTGCCATTAACTACGAAGGCCGCGCCGAGAGTATGTGTTTTCCAACAAGGATTAATTAAGTAAGCGCTAAAACGGTAATGAACTAAGTTTAACTGGGAGGCTGACATTCAATTCACTCACCAGAAAAGCTCACTAAGCAATTTAATTTTATCCCAATGACTTAAAAGCGTTATCCAATTGAGCGAGACAAGGAAATTAATAAGTCACGTCGAAAAAATTTTCACCTCATTTTTTTCTAATCCAAGTGATTTTGGTTATGCTCCCCCCCCCTTTTTTCCCCCCCACAACTCCTTAAATTTTTTTTAATGCACACGCGTAGCAAGTACATAAATTGGTTCCCTTTCCGAGTATACCAATGTCGGAGAAGAAAGGACGAGTTTTAAGGCAATCACATGATGTAAGTATAAACCTTGAACTAGGCATAAGTAAAGTTTATGTGTGTCTGTTATCTTAGGCACATGGTTGGGCTTGTATAAAAATAAGTGTACTCAACTTTAACTAAGATATATAGTACAATCCACAAGTTATCACTTTCGAGATTTTAGAAGCTGCGTGAATCATGAAACTATTATATATAAACATCCCCAATTATCACTGACTCACTCATTCCCGTAACGCTAAGGGACATCACTTTGCTTTTTTTAAAAAAAAATTGAAAATATAGACTTAAAAATCATAATCAGTACAACAGTATTTAGCAGTTAAAAAATCGTGTGGTGATTAGCACTGTAAAAAGATATTATATGCCGTCATTGTTTTAGCTCATATTTTAATTTTGGAAAAGGGAACGATGTAAAAAGAGGATTTGAGGATTGTTAATTATAAAATACTTTGTGTACATTTTAGGAAGTTTTATATTACGTATTTATCATACAAGGACAAGTTAGTTGGGCTTTTGAAAAATGTGGGTGCCGTAGGTGCCCTAAAAAAAGTGGGCGCCACGGCACCCCAGCACAACCTAGTCTTGAATATATAGCATTTGTTTTGTTTATTTGGCTAGTTTCCTTGTGGAGAAAGAAGCAACTTACCAATCTTTTTGCCAGATTTGTTTACATGGTCAAAACAATTGTTTCGAACTGTAATTTAATTAAGTCAACTGTAGTCTCTGTTTACCCCACACAGGCTAATATATAAAAATCAGGCAATTAGCTAAATTCAAACAAGAGTGGAGCGAATTTTCTAATGCTAACTCTACAAATCGAACGCGAAGCTAGCTTTCTACTGCTACTATTGAAATCAGCGTGAGCAACGTGTCTTTTGCTACTTTACAAATCAGGTGTGGAGCTAAGTCGTGACTACACAATATATAACGCTTCTGAGCGTTTAGAACAACTGCAAGTATAGGGCTTAATCAAAATTCTTCCACCAAGTTTTCCACAAAGCGCTCATTTTAGCGATACTGCTGGCGAGTCTTCCTCCAAGTATTCCACAAAGTGCTAACTATTCACCTTGTCCTACTCTTTGAAAGCCGAAGGGCTCAAAGACACAACCCTATCGCCATTGACTTAAACCCCACCAACGACGTCAAAAATATTCTTTACAACTCAACGGATCCCTGGCAAATCCCAATGATTGCTTGGGACAAATTAATTACACAATGGTCTCATTGATCAAAGACAGCATTAAGCATCTCAAGCTGAAATATGATGGATCGGTATAAGTTTGCGCGTGTGTTTTTAAGTTGCAATCTCTTCGGTCGGAACTCCTAAGGTTTTTAATGTAATAGATTTCCTGGCGTTGTTTTGTTTAAACTGTTTTTCTTTCTCTCTTCCATTGACTGAAGATCAAATTGTAATTTATTTTGTCGTGTCTGAAGACATAATCTTTAAAAAAAATTAAATGATACTTTCTCAGATTAATTAATGACAACCACCTTGCGTTAGAAAGTTAACCAAGGCTACACGTATGGCTCTTGTCAAGAATAATGCTGTTTGTAATCTAGAATGTGACAGATTACAGCTGCTAGTTTGTAATACAAGCCCCATTTTGAATACAATAATCTTTTTTTTTGTTCCTCTCTGGCGATGTCTGAATATTTCAACCAGACAATACCCAATTGATTCTTAAACGGAATATTTTTCTACACAGTTAAAGGTATTCAAAGAGAAATGGGTGAACAAGTTTATACATTTTTCAAGGCGTCACACTTTAAAAAAAAATCCCTTATATTATCTTCACCGTCGTCTGTCTTTGCTCGCGGTCGGTCAGTCGGGCGGAAAAACAAAAGTAAAATATGACCCACTTTCCTGTGATGCTATCGATCTGAAATTTTGCACACAGACTCGTGTCACCTAACAAAGCATTGTATCAAAATTTCAGATCGATCAAATTTACAAATTTACTGTAATTAAATTAATGCATTTTTAGTTTATCTCTATATAATTCAATGTAACCGCCTGCTATTGTTCACCCCCACGTGCTGGAGTTCAGTCCATCCATCGATGACCACCCCCCCCCGGTTTTACAGCAAGGGGAGTTCACTTGATTTCAGTCTGTAAATGTTTGTCACGCGTTGCGTATTATATTGAACATATCAATACTTTAAGTTCAGTCTCATATATAAGTGATTTATATTCAAAAACTTAGTTTTTACCGGTTGTTTAATTTTAAATCCCTTATATTAACTTCACCGTCTTGTCTGTCTTGGGCTCGCGGTCCGTCGGTCGGTCGGAAAAACAAAAGTAAAAAATTACCCACTTCACGTGATCCTATCGAGCTGAAATTTTGCACACACACTTGTGTCACCTAACAATGCATTTGTATGAAAATTTCAGATCGATCAATCAAATGTAACGTAATTAAATTAATGCATTTTTAATTTATTTTTAGATATATCTCTATCTAGCCGTCTGCTATTGTTGACATCCACGTGTCCCTGGAGTTCACTCCAGCCATCCATGACAACACCCCCGTGTTTTACAGCAAGGGGAGTTCAGTTACGTTCAGTCTGTAAATGTTTGTCGCGCGGTGCGTATTATTTGGAACATAAGCAATGCTTTTAGTTATGTTTGATGCATAATGGATTTATAGTCAAAAACTTTGTTTTTACAGGTTGTTTAATTCAAATGAAAGGAGAAACATATCAACCAAAGAGTTTCTTCGAGATGCTTGATAGTCTTTCTTAGATGAAATATAATTTATAATGTCTATATTCTAATGCGTAGTCTTTCGTCTACACGCTTAGCTATAATGTAGTGTCAACATTGCACAACCACACGATAACAAACAGCAACGTGGCATCTTTGTGAAAATAATATTATGTAGCAGTTGATAAAACTCTCCGATACAATCATGTCGTGCTTCGTGGTTGGCTTAGATTAGCAGTGTTTGATAGCGTCATTTGATCAAACCCGCAAAACAGCAGCAATTTGTTTGGTTTGTGAATCTTGTTAGTATTTAAAGATAAGGTTACACCTTACCCGCCCCAAACACCAACACCCAGACCATGCTTTGTTGGTGCTTTTTTCCTTCTTTTTAAATATCTCGTTTAGTTCGGCTGTAATCAGTTCAACGTTTCACCTGCATTTTGTTAAATTTGTTAGTTAGAAATGGAGGAAAGGATAATTTTTTATTATTGTTTTTAAAGCTGGCATAAAAAACTGTTATAAAACTAATATAATTAAAATTGTAAAATAATTTAAAACAAAAGAATTTTCCGGGGAGAAAAAAAGCTACTCTTGAAGGAAGAAAAGCGATTACTTTTTTGTAAGGATTCAAACCATTACCGTATATACTCGTTCTATAGTCGACCTTTTCTGGACAAAATCTAAGGGGAAAAATGGGGGGGGGGTCGGCTTACGAACGGGTCATAAGTAGGCCTGTCAATGGGTACCCGGGTACCCGTTGCCGTGAGATTACCCGGGTAGTAAAATTCCGCCAGGGTACCGGTGAAAATGTGGCTTCAATGTCTATATTAACCAACCTTCGGCTCGCATGCGGCGTTTTTGTGTTTAATTTACGGCTCGTGAAACAATTTATCAAATGAAAAATTTTGTTTAAAATATATGCTGTGAAATACATCTAAGTAGAACTATCTGTCAACGGGAAATACAATACGGCAATACGGTCTCGACAAACCACAATTTATTTTGATACATCTTTTTTCTCCGAAAATGAAACAGAAATTGCAAACACATTTATATTTTGGTTCTTGGAAGGAATCCTATAAATAAAACAAAACTCCTCTGCCGAAAATAAGGATGGACTGTATAGAGATGAAAGAGGCCGTGTTTGTTGTTGTTAATAAAAACACTCCTGCTTTGACACTAACTTTGATGTTTGAAATACGCCGACATTGGGTTTACGATTGTCGATGTTGTTTATCTACCCCTTCACCTCCTCCTCCCTCCATTGGATTGTGTTGCGTGTGTTCATTACAGTGTGTGCCTTGCCCAAAAACTGATTTTAATAATACACCAAAATTTGTCAGTTTTTAAAGTCAATAAATTAGTTACTAACATTGTAAGATGATAAGGGCCCGTCCATAAATGACGTTACGCACCTAGGGGAGGAGGGGGTCACACATTTGTGACGAGGGGGAGGGATGTGTTTAAGAATAAATTTGACGTCACATCAAACCGCAACTTTAAATAAAAGTTCCACTGAAACATTTGACTGCTTACTATTTATTTAATGACGTTTTATATGAATTTAAGCGTGTAGCAATTTTTAGAGTTCAACTTCACATTAAATACAAAATTAAATGATAATAAAGTTATTTGACACATGCTCATTTTCAAAAAGGAAGTACGGCTTTTATTTGGGGGGGGGGCGCTTTGTGACGTCATATTGGAGTGTGCTCTAAGTTTTTGTGACAACCCGTGACGGCGGTAAATTCGGCCAAAATCGATTGACATCATTTATATACGGCCCCTAAGACGTCGGCCGTGTAACTACTGTGTGAAATGAGGTGCATGGAAGGTGGCTAGGTAGCATTGTATAGCGGTCATGACGGGGAAAATTATGCGATGTTTCGATCGGGTAACTCGGGTACCCGTTCAAAATTTGGACGGGTACCCGGGCAGCATTTTTCAACAATATTGACAGCCCTAGTCATAGGTGATTTCTGCATGAACAGGTCCTTTTCTACATTCTACAAGATTCGACTGCTCTACCAGAAGCTATAAAATATTATTAAACATCTGCACTTACCTTATTTAATCATTTTATTCATTTTTGTGAATGTTTTAATAAATTGTTTTATAAATTTTGTTTTCAACAACATATTTTAATGTACGCGCTTTCGCCACTGTTTACAAAAGAAGAAAAAAATACCGGTAACTCTTGCCTAACAAAAAGCACAAAGACAAAGATAGGTAGTACAAAGTAAACAATCGTAATGACCGATTTAGCTTGTAGTTTAAAAAAAAATGTGTAACATTTTGTTTACGATGTTCTATTATTTTTTGAGGGTCGGCTTACGAGCGGGTTACATACTTTTAATACTTTTCTCTTCCAAAAGAGAGAGAGGGGGGGGGGTCGGCTTATGAACGAACGGGCTATAGAACGAGTAAATAAGGTAATTTTAATATCAATTTTTAATTATTTATAATAATTTGTAATAAAGCCTTCTATTTTTATTGACAGTTTTATTGCTCTTATATAACAGCGCATACATTTATTTTATTGTGCTATAAAACCGTTAGCATTATTTAAGGTTGTTAAGACCGCTCGTTTTTGATGCCCGGTTAACCTTTCAAAAAAAGTCCTGTTAACTGGTTAACCGTCGGTCCGTATTGTTAAATCCAAATATTAACTTCATCGTCTTGCCGTTCTCTCTGTCTCTCTCTCTCTCTCTCTCTTAATGTCTGTTGTGGTCCCGCCCGCGGAAAATCAAAAGTAAAAAATGACCCACTTCCCTTGATCCTATCCAGCTGAAATTTCGCAGATAGACTTGTGTCACTTAACAATGCATTGTATCAAAATTTCAGATCGATCGAATGTACCGTAATTAAATAAATTAATGTTTAGTTTATCCCTATGTATCCCTATGTATCTCTATAAGCATGTGAAGCCGTCTGCTATAGTTGTCCTCCACGGGTTACTGGAGGTTCACTCCGTGTTTTACAGCACCGGGAGTTCAGTCACGTTCAGTCTGTTAATGTTTATGCTAGTCTGTCACGTGGTGCGTATTATATTGAACATAATCAATACTTTTAGTTTTTTTTCATATATAAGGGATTGATAGTCAAAAACTTTGTTTTTACGGTTATTTAATTACTGGGTTTTGTGAACCAACAAGATTTTCGCCTCGCGACGTCTGATTTGACACCAAAGCGCCCGCGATGAACCGACGCTAGAGTTCAGCGATGCCGTCAAAACAGCGAATAAAAAAATCGCTGGAACAAAGAAGTAAACAATAATGATTTCAATTTTAATTTTTTATGTAATAAAAGTATTAAAACGGCATAATATCAAATGTTGTCAAGTCAGTTTGTTTTTGCGCAACGGTTAATCGGTTTAAAAAAGCTCCATTTACTGTCCGGTCCGTATTTTTCCTTAATTTTTTTTTAGAACCAACAAGAGAATGCATCAAATTTTGCCTCGCGATGGCCGATGGTGACATCAAAGGTAACGCGACGTCACCGCCCGCTTGCGTTCAGCTCACATGCGCTGTGCTCCTTTTCCAACGCACACGAATTTATTAAATTTTGTTTGAAACATAAAATTTTATATCAATGTGCTACTGGAAACTGTTGTTATAAAACTGAAACCGAATTTGACCTCTTGTAATATAAATAGCAACGCTCGCAGCCTTGACAATTATTCACATTTTGACATTAGCGCTGCGCTGTGTTACTTCTGGTACTATGCTTCGGGCAACTAAGCGAATAAAACAAAAATTAAACATCGTTCAGTTTGCCGACACTCCACTAACAGTGGTGACGTTTATTATTTAAAAATCCCTTATATTAACTTAACCGTCTTGTGGGCTCGCGGTCGGTTCATCAGGCGGCGGAAAGACAAAAGTAAATAATAACCCACTTCCCGTGATTCTATCGAGCTGAAATTTTGCACACAGACTCTTGTCACCTAACAAAGCATTTCAGATGGATCGAATGTACCGTAATTAAATTAATGAATTTTTAGTTTATCTCTATACAACGTATGTAATTCAATTTCACTGTTTGTTATTGTGTTTTTTTCACGTGACAGTTCAGTCACGCGTTGACGCCACCAGTCGATGCCCACACTCCCTCCCGTCCCTTCCCCCATTTTTAAAGCCAGGGGATATCACTCGGTGTCAGTCTATAAATGTTTGTCGCGTTTGAACATAATCAATACTTTTCGTTATGTCATATTCCTTTTATCAGCCTAATTTTAAAAAAAGCTGTTCTGTGACTTTAAAAAAAAAGATTACATTTTTAAAGAAAGCTGCTAAAAACGGGTTTCCAGTGACTGAGCTTCAGCGTGTTAGCACTAGTACTAAGACTAGTCTAACTAAATAAATAAAGAAAAGACGTCATTCGGACATTCGTTTTCGAAACAGTATCAGTATTAATTTAGAAAAACACTCGCCTATGGCCGTGGTAAAACATTTGTAATCTGTGCCAGACCTAATTATCTTTTGAAAGTGGTGGTTTCAATAAAAATAGTTTAATGCAAAAATTACAACTGCTGATAAATTAGTAAAGTAAAAGTAGTGAATCTACATCTGTTAAAATTACTTTGTTATTTGTTGAAGGAAGGAATATGAAATTCAGTTATGATGAGATCCAAAGTTTTATTTACCACCCTACTTTTTTGAAGAAATAAATATTTTTTATAATACCTATCTTTTTAATGCCAGAGTCAAAGAAATGTTTGCAGAAAAATTACAATGAAACAAAGGCAATCATTAATTCAGTTAATTCAGATGACTGATACTGATACTCTTTCTAAAGTTTCTAACTAAAAACTAATAATTAAGTAAAAGCTAACTTCAATTGACGAAAGAACTGATTGACAAGTTCAAAAAGGCCACTAGGAAAATGCTGGAAAGCTGAACTCTATGCAGCCTCTGTTCATATGTGAAAAACATGGTTATTCTCTTGTGTATCTGAATGCAATGTAAACATTTCCAGTATTCTGTGGTGTTCTGTAGACACTTAAAATTAAAAGATAATAGATTTAACCTTATTACTTTATATTTATTTAGTATGTAATTCTTAAACAAGCGATGTGGGGTGCCGTGACGCCGTGCGTAGACCCCTCTACATATTTTTTTCTTGGCAGGTTGGCAGGTCTGATAGTGACATCCTTCCGTCTCGGGAGACGATGGTGCATCACCGTTGAGTTGGGTAACTTAATAGCTTTGGCTTAGAACCTGTAACTCCTTCTTATGCAATACACTGTCCATTGAAGAGGAAATAAACAGTAGAATTTGCATGGCAGCTGCCAAGGGGTCTGGCAAAATACCAAGTTAACGGAGAAAACAAAGCTGTGTGTCTTTAGAGGCTGCGTCATTAGTACACTGCTATACGGGAGCGAGACATGGACCACTTATACATCACAAGAGCGCAAGCTTAATAGCTTCCACTTGAGATGGCTGCGTTGCATCCTTGGCATTAAATGGCAAGGCAAAGTGTCTAATACTGAGGTCCTAATGCGTGCCAATACCCAAAGCATGTTCTCAATCCTTAGTGAAAGACGCCTGAGATGGCTAGGGCATGTTAAAAGAATGAGCCCTGGCCGCATCCCCAAGGACCTTCTATATGGAGAACTGGCATCGGAAAAGAGGAAGACAGGTCGCCCACGTCTGCGATTTAAAGATGTCTGCAAAGGGACATGAAAGCAGCCAGAATACGCACAAACGACTGGGAGGTTTAGGCAAAAGACCGATCTACGTTGCGCACAGTTGTCAAAGAGGGCGTCATAGTAGCCGAGGAGCGAAGGATGGAAGAGGCTACAGACAGAAGAGCTAGGAGAAAGGCCAAAGCATTTGGAAGCACAGAACTTGTGTGTAAAAGCTGTGGTAAAAACTGTCACTCAAGGATAGGACTGCACAGCCACTCAAGGAAATGCAACCCAACTTAACGGTGATGCACCATCACTCGCGAGACGGAATGATGCCGATAATAGCCCATACAATGGTAAAAAACGTTTTTGATTCCCCAGCCCCCATGAGCGTGAATTTTAAAATTCTTTAACGTCAATTATCGTCGCGAGAGGCTACTTAACAACTTCCCAAAGTTTCTTGCTTCTATCTACATGGGAAGTTGGAGAATTAGTGATGAATCAGTGAGTCAGTTAGTGAGTGCTTTGGCTTTTAATTGTATAGATGTAGCCGTCCGCTATTGTTGACATCCACGTGTCACTGGTGTTCACTCCAGCCATCACATCCCCGTGTTTTACAGCAAGGGGAGTTCAGTCAGTTTCAGTCTGTAAATTGTTGTCGCGCGGTGCATATGATATTGCACATAATCAATAATTTTAGTTATGTTTGATATATAAGGGATTTATAGTAAAAAAAACTTTGTTTTTACGGGTTGTTTAATTATATTATTTATAGACCGGAATATTAAGAAAATGCTTTGATGTCACGGTCGCTTGCGTATTGGCTCTGGTATTCTGCTGTGACACAACTCAAAATTAACTCCGGGTAATAAGCTAATACCGACTAAATGAAGTTACGGTTAACCGATCCTGATTAAACGAGACCGGTCCTGATCTGAGGATCGGTTAACCGTTAAGAACCTTAGTATTAATTAGGCTTTGCCGTTTACATCTCGTTGTACAATTTCACATCTCGTGGTATTCCATTGACGTCCCTTGTTATTCCTTCAAATGAAGTGGTTTAGTTTTCACGTCTCGTGGTACACTTTTACATCTCGTGGTATTCCATTCATATCTGGTGGTATTCCATTGACGTCTCTTGTTATTCCTTCAAATGAAGTGGTTTAGTTTTCACGTCTCGTGGTACACTTTTACATCTCGTGGTATTCCATTCATATCTGGTGGTATTACATAAACATCTGGTGGTATTCCATAAACATCTAGTGGTATCCCTTTACATCTTGTGGAATCTCATTCATACACCTGTCTGGCTGTCAATGAGCTAGCTGCAAAAAAGTCTTCCTGTCCTATTTTACGCGTGAGTGACATTTTTCTACCTGCCAATAGCGTCCAAAACCCTACCTTGTGTAGTCGTGGATATGTTTGCACGGCATATAGACTTATGCTAATTCTAAGTTCACTTTCACTTCAGGGCCGCTTCTGCTAAAATGTGACAACGTGCAAAGAGCTCTACCGGCTCTATCGGTAAACATTTTAAACGGCGACGCCAACGAGCTGTTTAGTAGAGGTCAATGCGTGTTACACACGGGAGTTCAGCATGTTATGGATTCATCCGGTTCGTTTACGACTTCCACTTGCAAGAGTTCCACCAAGGATAATGGATAAATCACAAGGATAAAACAGACAAAGCATAGCCCCTATGTTATGGGCCTTAGGGGCCGTCCATAAATGACGTCACGCGATTTTTGCCGATTTTTGACCCCCTCCCCCCTCGTCACGCGTCGTCACAAAAAGTTAGACCCCTCCCTTCTAAAATACGTCACAAAGCTTTGACCGCCCCCCTCCTTTCAAAACACCTTGTTTTCTATTTTAAAATAAGTATGTTTCAAATCACTTTTATTGTCATTTAAGTATTTATTATTTATTTAGTGAAGGTCTACATTGTACTATCGTAACCCGCGTGAAGCATTTTTTTACAAACGATCCCCCAAATCCCCGAGTCATGTGAGCAGTACCTAGAGTCTGGGAGTTGGGGGGGGGGTAACGCACACATAAACTTGTATATTTTGGGGTAATTGGCAAAAAAGTTCGCCGACGGAGCTGCGGTTACATCACAAATGCTTTGATGTCAACATCAAACGACACAGTGTAACAATTTCATACGTTATCTTGTGAGTTCTCAAAGTTAAGGATTATAGTTTTAATTTTCGTCTCTAGATAACTTACGCCAACCAGCGTCTGATGGCCTACCGACCGGCACATTGAGAAGCCCTGATTAAAGAAAAAAGTGATTAAATAAATTGTAAGCAGCCAAATATTTCAGTGGAAGTTTTATTTAATGTTACCCTTTTGATGTGACGTCACATTTCTTCAACCCCCCTCCCTTCCCCTCGTCACGCATCGTCACAAAAGTGTGACCCCCCTCCCCCTAGGAGCGTGACGTCATTTATGGACGGCACCATAGTCGATCTTACAAATAAATAATTATTGGTATCTATGATCAATGTAACATTTGGAGATAATAAAAATCGAATATTTTTGTTACAAAGAAGCACTATATAAAATACTAGATCCGACCCGCGGCGTAACATACGCCGCATAATTGCTCATAGATATTCGCAAAGAAAGTGGGAAAAGAACGGGCACAAGCTTCCCGCAGAGCGCATTGTTTTGAAGCATTACTTCCTTTCATTCTATATAGTGCGTCTCAGTTCGGTTTGCATAGTGCGGCGCTGTGCGGGTGTGCATGCCACTACATATATATAGACTGCGTCTTCTTGCTTCTCTGCTTTCTGGCGAATTATCCCTATATATATTGCGCCTAAGCGCGTCTGTGTGTGGGTGCTCGCTATGCGGGATAACTCCCGAAAATAAAATAAATTATTGAAAATTAAGACGTAAAATAATGAACATTTTGGAGTCGAGATTAACAAGACGGCGTTTCTCGCCATAAAATATTGTGACTAGACGTCATAGTTTAAGCTCATATTAATTTGTAAAAAGGAAACAAAGTAATAATAAAACACCGTAAAAAACCAAGTTTTTGACTATAAATCCTTTATGTACGATAAGTAACTAAAAGAATGTTCATTATAATACGCAGCGCAAGACCAGCCAAAAATACAAAATTGTAGTTGTGTCGTAAAACATGTTTAATATAATGCGCACCGATCAGGAATATGTTTATAAAAAGTGTTGTCAATAAAATACGCACCTTATTGCGCGACAGAAAGGTTTTTCAATATAATGCGCACCCTTACACTCTATCTCAAAAAATAACATGATACATAGGAATAAATAAAATAATCTAAAAAATCAATAATTTAATTACGGTACATGTGATCGACCTGAAATTTTGATACATAGTTTTTATCATCGCCACCAAACTGCCTGCTAAATTTCAGCTCGCTAGCTTACGAGGAAGTGGGTTAAAAATCGATCCAAAGTTATGGCGACAAGCAATCAAGCAAGCAGACACCACGAGTTAATATAAAGGATTTAAAAAGAGCCGCGGTTATTTCAATGTGATTTTTAAATTCCTTATATTAACTTCAAAATCTTGTCGTCATCTCTTCGTACGTCGGTCGAGCGGAAAAACAAAAGTAAAAAATGACCCTTTTCCCGTCATGCCATCGAGCTGAAATTTGGCACATAGACTCGACTCACCTAACAATGCATTGTATCAAAAAGTCAGACCGATCGAACGTACCACAATTAAATTAATGCATTTTTAGTTTATCTATACAAACTATATGTAGCGGTCGCTATCGTTTACATTTTACGGGTCACTTGACTTCACGCCAGCCAGAGGTGAACACATCTCGTGTTTTAACCAGGTGTACCGGCGTGCTTTTGTTTACATTTTGCATGTCACGCTGAGCTCGGTCCAGCGATCGGTGACAAGACCTTTCGGGTTAAAAGCAAACGGAAGTTAAGACAGATTCAGTCTGTAAATATTTGTCGCGTTTGAACATAATCAATACTTTTAGTTATGTCTCATATATAAGGGATTTATAGTAAAAAAACTTTGTTTTTACGGGGTTGTTTTATTAAATCCCTTATATTAACTTCGAAATCTTGTCTGTCGTCATCTCTTCGTACGTCGGTCGGAAAAAAAAGAGTAAAAAATGACACAATTCCCGTGATCCGATTGAGCTGAAATTTGGCACATGGACCCGTCTCACCTAACAATGCATCGTATCAAAATTTCAGATCGATCGAACGTACCGTAATAAAATTAATGCATTTTTAGTTTATCTATATAAAACTATATGTAGAAGTCGCTATTGTTTACATTTTACGGGTCAATTGACTTCACGCCATCCAGAGGGGAACACATCTCGTGTTTTAACCAGGTAAACCACCTGGAGTTCAGTTAACGCGTTGACGCCACCCGTCCATGTCCACACCCCCTCCCCCCTTCCCCCAGTTTTAAAGCCAGGGGAGATAATTTCGGTTTCAGTCTGTTAATGTTTGTCGCGTTTGCACATAATCAATACTTTTAGCTATGTCTCATATATAAGGGATTTATAGTCAAAAACTTTGTTTTTACGAGGTTGTTTTATTTTAATGGTACTATCCACCTCTGTGTGTGTTTATCTTTGTGTGTGCACGTGGTTGAATTAGTGAGTGTGTGTGTGTGTGTGTGTTTTTGTTGTGAACTAAATGTGATGAAACGGTTTATTTTTTATGTCTGGTAATGTTGCGCCTCTAACAAGACTACGTATAAATATTTTTTTTTATATATTTGTTTGCAAATTACATCTTTACACTGTTTTCTTTAATGTTTTTGCGAGATGCATTTTATCCGCAGCCGTTCGAAACATTTATTTGCTTTGATCTTTCTCCAGATGTCTACATTTATATTCAACGTTAATCTACCTAACGTTTTCTTTACAAACCATAGCCATTTTTTTTAGCGTAATATTTTAACAATATTTATATACTATTATTTACTTTATTTTCAAATACACAGTATCATTTTACCACTTTTCGTTATATCCTTTATATGCTGAATGTAAATACTTTCTGTATTTGACATTTTAAAAGTTAGTTATAAATAATCAAATACTAATAATGTATTCAATGCATCAGATTAAGAAAGCACATGAGTGAGAACAGATACCAAACACTATAGCTTAGCCACTGTTAATATTCTTTTTGCATAAATTAAGTTAAAAATGGTAGGTAAGTTATATTTATAAATAAAAAATGCATGAAGCAAGTGATTAGTGATGAAAGCAATGCCCATTATTCTTAGGTGGGAGATTTATTTTCCTTCGTTGCTTAAATAGTTAACGTGCATTTTTTTTCCTGGTACGATTGCTCCATAAACTGTCCCCAAGGAAATAGAAGGATTGAAAAAAAAATCGGCACTTTTATAGACGAAAATTGATTAGTATATATGAGTTATTTGCACGGATCTAAGAGTGTTGGTAATAAGTGGAACAGTTATTTTTATATTGAGTGGCAACTTTCTGACCTTTTGAAATGTACCATTTATTGGTGGGGGTAGGAGTCAATAATATCGCCCAACCCTGGGTGACATAAACAGTATGGCTTAGCAACTGTTTTTGATATCTTTTGCATAAATTAAACTAAACCAGCAGGGTAAATTTTAAGCCCAGACCTTGCGATTCAAAAGGTTTCTTTAAAAAAAAACAACTAAAACCCATGCACACCTTACTTAAGCATCAAAATTCGCATACATAATATCTGGCTCATTAAAAAAATATCCATTTTGTTTTCGTAAGGTCATGCCTAGACTGAAACAAGAAATAAGGTTTTGACAGGTTTTCCAATAAAAAAGGTTTACTAAGAAATGTATGTAAGAGCTTACGAAAGCTAAAAAATTCATTAAACAAGAAATTAGTTAAATTTCTAGAACAATGCGGTTTTGTGGCACACACTTCGGGTATAAACTGTACGGTTCTTTAAGGTATACATATATTTAGTGTAAAGGCATATCGCGGGTATCACGTCAAATATATAGGTTCTAGCTTCAGAAAGCGCGTGCTCTGCCAAAAAAAAACACTCTAACAGCAGTTCGTATTGTATTGTGCGTGTTTGATTTTAATTGAGCAATATTAAACTGTATACACTTTGTTGAAAATAAAGTGTTTTTTAAAAACTATTCTGATTTAACATCAAATGCCTACAAATATATGTTATATATTAAGGCCTTACCAAATATGTCATTTTATAAGCTAAAAAAAGCTACAATGAAAAAAGATTTTAATATAAATACAAAGAAAAAAAACGTTATTTTAGTGGAACAAGTATCTGCCAATTTATTGTTTTGTTAATACTAGAAGAAAAGAATGGGAAGTCATTTAAAATGACATAATAATTTATTAGAAAATCAATCTTTCGGAATTTAAAAAAAACCCATTGTTTTTATGTTATTATTCATGTGAAAAGAAAATGTGTCTTTTAAACCAGTAAACCCTATTTCCACTATCCACTAAGCATAAATATTGACATAATTATTATCTGGCTCAAACATTATCCTATGCGGCTTAAACTTATTTCATGCTTAAACTATAAAAATGGAATTGGTGTTTTGGGGAAAATACACCGTAGATAACAGGGATCATTTGGAAAGATTTTATTTAAATTCATGTGAAAAGAAATTGAGCATTTTGCATTAGATTTTTATAACCTTTAATGACGTATTATATTTCTGGTGGAGCATATAGCCTAATAGCATATAGAAAAAAGCATGCGTTATTAAACCAGAAATAGCAACATTGATGGGTAATATTTAAATTCATCATACTTTCTATTTTCTCGACACACATATCGTGATTTTTATAAAGAAGGGGTTTGATTTATCACTACCCTAATTTCATGTTGCATTTACACTCATTTTTAAAGGGAATTTGAGACCCAAAACCAAATAAAGTTATTTTTTAATTGTGCCTACCCCGTAGCATAGCACGGGCATTTCTCTCGTTATATATATATTTACGCTCAATTATCGCTGATGCCTAACGCTAAGGGACATCACTCTGCTTTTTTAAAATTGTGTGTTGTAAGCAGTGCTGATTGACTCAAATAGTTATTTTTTGGTGCAGTAATTTGGTGCGCTGCTTTCTAAGATTAGTTAAAAAATCGTGTGGTGATTAGCACTGTAATAATTATTATATACATACTTTGTGTACATTTCAGGAATATTTCGTATTTATCATACAAGGATAAGTTACTTGGGCTTTTGACATAAAAAAAAATAAAAATAAAAAAAACCTATTATTAAATACTTTGTGTACATTTAAGAAATTTTAATATTACGTATTTATCATACAAGGACAAGTTAGTTGGGCTTTTGAAAAAGGTGGGTGCCGTAGGCGCTCTTAAAAAAAGGGGGCACCGCAGGCGCCACGGCGCCGCAGCACAAACTAGTATTTATAGATCTTAAAACATAGCCTCTTTAAGTTATGTTTCAATTCATTATTTGGGCTTATGTGTTTGTTTGTTTTGTTAAATCCATATCTCAGATGTAAACGCAATCATACATATTATATATTTACGCTCAATTATCGCTGATACCTAACGCTGAGGGACATCACTCTGCTTTTTTTTTAAATTTTGCATTGTAAGCAGTGCTGATTGACTCAAACTCAAATAGTTATTTTTTGGTGCAGTAATTTGGTGCGCTGCTTTCTAAAATTAGTTTAAAAATCGTGTGGTGATTAGCACTGTAAAAAATACAACCTCTATTTTAAATTACTTTGTGTACATTTAAGGTAGTTTAATATTACGTATCTATCAGCACAACCTATATTATATACATACTTTGTGTACATTTCAGGAATATTTCGTATTTATCATACATTGATAAGTTACTTGGGCTTTTGACATAAAAAATTATTTTTAAAAAATTATTTTAAAAAAACTACTATAAAATACTTTATGTACATTAAATTTTTTTTAATATTACGTATTTATCATACAAGGACAAGTTAGTTGGGATTTTGAAAAAGGTGGGCGCCGTAGGCGCCCTTAAAATAAGGAGGCGCCGCAGGCGCCACGGCGCCGCAGCACAAACTAGTATTATATATTTACGCTCAATTATCGCTGATTCCTAACGCTGAGGGACATCACTCTGATTTTGTAAAATTTTGTGTAGTAAGCAGTGCTGATTGACTCAAATAGTTATTTTTTGGTGTAGTAATTTGGTGCGCTGCTTTCTAAAATTAGTTAAAAAATCATGTGGTGATTAGCACTGTAAAATACAACCTCTATTTTAAATTACTTTGTGTACATTTAAGGTAGTTTAATATTACGTATCTATCATACAAGGACACGTTTGTTGGGCTTTTGAAAAAAGTGGGCGCCTTAGGCGCCCTAAATAAAAGTGGGTGCCGCAGCACAACCTATATTATATACATACTTTGTGTACATTTCAGGAATATTTCGTATTTATCATACAAGGAAAAGTTACTTGGGCTTTTGACATAAAAAATTGTTTTAAAATTGTAAAATGAAATACTTTGTGTACATTTCAGAAATTTTAATATTACGTATTTATCATACAAGGACAAGTTAGGGGAATTTGAAAAAGGTGGGCGCCGTAGGCGCCCTTAAAAAAAGGGGGGGGGGCGCAGCAGGCGCCACGGCGCTGCAGCACAAACTAGTCCAAGATATTTTGAAAGCTTATCTCGGTGAAATGTGGATTATTTCTGTTGGCTCTCCTCATCGAAAACGGTTTAGGGGCACTGGATTATGAAATGTATTTATTAGCACACTTTTATGATCTTTTTATAACTACAGTCAGCGAATTAGGTTTAATTATTATCTAGTTTTACATTTTATTCTCTAATTTATTCTCCTATCTGTGCCAGTTTTGCAGAGTCGGAGATCATATAAAGATAGTTTGTTTAATTTGTTGATAATTCAAGTTTTGTGTCTTGAACAATGGATATGTACCTGGGCCTAGATTCGCCCATGTGCAACCCGTGTAAACCCATCGACCCCATGGGGTACACCCCTGGAGGTGCGGGCTGCTCATTGATCCCAAGCAATCTACTTGTGCAGTCCAGATACACGCTGATTGATCGCATGTGATCGAGCGCTTACATCAAGTCAGGGCACGAACGGTATCTCATACGTCACTCAGCTCTAAGGAAGTAGGCCTCGTGTGAGAGCCCATGAAGGCCTGCCCGTGTGTTTATGTCGGGGCGGTGGTCCTGATAATTTGTGCACCACTTCTTTTTCTCAAATATGTTTGCACTTTATTCGTTCGTTGATGACTTTGTAACTTATAAAATGGGAACGAATAATTATTGATGCGTTTTAAATCCGCTGGTTCATGTTTAGAATATTTTTGTACCCCCCTTTAGAATTATTGAATGCCGCCAAAACATGCTGGTGGTGAGTTATGCGTCTTAAGATGGGATAAGGTCGACCTGATCGTGAGACACAATATCACTGACGGTTCAATGGGCTGTAAGACCTGGAGGGGCCGAAGGTCAACTGACACGCATGCATTGGTTCTATGCGGTGTTTATTCTATGGTCTCTTTCATTGTTCAGGGTAGATAAACATGTATTTTTCTTGTCCTATCTAGAAGATTGCTCACACATTTTGGAAAAAAATAGTTTCTGCATAAAGTAATCGCCTGAAATGCCTTTGACGGGAGAAATTCATGCACGACTTGATATACCACCGTATAACAAATGTGTTAATCAAGGTATATACTTCTGAAAGGTCAATGTTTTAAGCCAGTTATACCTTGAAACGATGAACCTTAATGCAGGTATACCTTGTACTTATATCAATGTTCAGTCTAAGGTTCTTTGGTCCGTTTGCAAAATAACAAACTCGTGTGCAAAGTTGCACAGAAACTTTTTTGGTGCAAAATTATACACCCCACAAACACAGCTATTATATTATTCTTATCAAAATTTGCTGCGCGGTAATTCTAAACTGCTGCACGGCGTCGTTCAGATATCTGCGCGACCGCACAGCGTAAAGGGAACATTGCCTTGTATTTCCTTGTTTTAATTCAGGAATACCTCGTAATAATGAACACTGTAATCCAGATAAACATTTGATTTATTTTAAAGGTTAATTCTAATATGACTCGGAATAGTGAAGTATCAACCAACATTACATTATTGAAATAAAATGCTAAATACTTTTAAAAAAAAACAACAAACAAACAAACAAACAATGGCTGTTATTTGAGATGTGCTCATTTGAGTTCGTTTGATTGGATGACCCCTAGAATAAGTGAGTAATAAGCTTATTAACATTAGGTACATAGATACTTGGCTGTAATGGCTAGTTGACACTACCAGTTTTATAGACACGACTGTTTCAAGAAAAAAGATTATATTAAGGTCAACGTTTTGTACGGGTTGGTTGGCAAAGGTCACCGACCCATATCTAGACCCCGGGTTGACTGAAGTTCCGTGGTCTAAAGATTTGTAATTGTCTGTGTTTATTGCTTCACCCACAAATAATACGTGATATGCGATATAATAGTTTACTTTACATAAAGCTGTAGTGTCGTACTTCGTCTCATTCCCAAAAATTCGCCGACTTGGTGCACAACAAATTAATTTTAATTATTTCCTACAGAAATCTACTTGAATACTATCTTATTGAACGAACTATTTCAATACTATCTTATTGGACGAACTATTTGAATAATATCTTATTGGACGAACTACTTGAATACTATCTTATTGGACGAACTATTTGAATACTATCTTATTGGACGAACTACTTGAATACTATCTTATTGGACGAACTATTTGAATACTATCTTATTGGACGAACTACTTGAATACTATCTTATTGGACGAACTATTTGAATACTATCTCATTGGACGAACTATTTGAATACTATCTTATTGGACGAACTACTTGAATACTATCTTATTGGACGAACTATTTGAATACTGTCTTATTGGACGAACTATTTGAATAATATCTTATTGGACGAATTATTTGAATACTATCTTATTGGACGAACTATTTGAATACTATCTTATTGGGCGAAATATTTGAATACTATCTTATTGGACGAACTACTTGAATACTCGCTTAAACAGAGAATGTTACAGAAGTCATACGTCTGGCTGACGACCATGTTGTACAACGCTTGCGTTCTACGGATACGTGTACGATCATGTCTCAATACTCTATATGTTGCTTGACTGTAACAAATATTCTCGCTAGGTCCCCATGTCGTTTCTAGGCCTCCATGTCCACTCTAAATCCACCATGTCGTCTCTAGGCCTCCATGTCCACTCTAAATCCACCATGTCGTCTCTAGGCCTCCATGTCCACTCTAAATCCACAATGTCGTCTCTAGGCCTCCATGTCCACTCTAAATCCACCATGTCGTCTCTAGGCCTCCATGTCCACTCTAAATCCACAATGTCGTCTCTAGGTCTCCATGTCCACTCTAAATCCACCATGTCGTCTCTAGGCCTCCATGTCCACTCTAAATCCACCATGTCGTCTCTAGGCCTCCATGTCCACTCTAAATCCACAATGTCGTCTCTAGGTCTCCATGTCCACTCTAAATCCACCATGTCGTCTCTAGGCCTCCATGTCCACTCTAAATCCACCATGTCGTCTCTAGGCCTTCATGTCCACTCTAAATCCACCATGTCGTCTCTAGGTCTCCATGTCTACTCTAGGTCTCCATGTCCACTCTAAATCCACCATGTCGTCTCTAGGCCTCCATGTCCACTCTAAATCCACCATGTCGTCTCTAGGCCTTCATGTCCACTCTAAATCCACCATGTCGTCTCTAGGCCTCCATGTCCACTCTAAATCCACCATGTCGTCTCTTAGCTCACTTTCCTCTCACAGCCGCTTATTCTAAGTGCCCATGACCTCTCTACTCCTCAATGTCTTCCCATTCCAGTTTCCTCTCTACTCTTCCCATGTCTTATTTACTTCCCCTAGTCATCTCTATGACCCCATGTCCTCTCCATAACCCCATGTCCTTTCACGATCCCTTTTTAACTTGATACCAGATATCTTATCATTACTTAAGTTTCAAGTGACATGGGAAAACTTTCTTGGACATCTGACCTAACATCTGTCGCCCCGACTATTTGTTTAAAAAAAATGAAAGCATGAAACCGAATTAACCTCTATATCGCTGTCCATCCGGCCCATCATCTCTTGTAGGCGGGTATTGATTTTGTTGTTTAACTGATGGTCGTAACTTCCTCTCATCAAGACGTGTGCGTGTTTAGCACTTTAACAGGCATCAACTGGATAGTCCGCTTTGTCAGATGGTCTTTATCGGTGCTTCAAAATACTCCTTTCCTTCTAATTTCATACTTAAATAATTGAACAGGAGGATGATGTATTATTTATTATAACATGTATTATTACTATTACTAATCTTTTAGTTTAAACAAAATTGTGAAATTTTGCATTAAATTTTTGTATGGCTAAATATGCTATAGCAATTTTAGAATTCAACTTTTCCCTTGTCAGTAATTTTTTGATGTGACGCAAGTTAGAAGTTTTTTTCTATCTAGATTTTTCACAACTACATCTTTTGTTGTTACTGTGCGGTGTGTGTTTTCTTTAAAATAAATATTTATGATTTTTTTAAAAAATGGTATTCAGTCATCTGTTCTAATTAAAATTGGTCCACAACTTACTTACTGAAACTGATACAGTTTCTGTGTAAATCTCTGTCATCCACTAAAAATATTATTTAATTATTTCTAAGCCATTTAACAAGTGTTCTGTTACGCTTATTACCCTATACGACACGTGTAAAGTATCCTATGAATACCCAAAATGTAACGTCCAAAAGTTTTTAAAAAACACAACAAAACAATAGTTGCTCTTAATCTCCCAAGCGATATTTATTGCTAGGTGTTCTTTCCTACCAATAAGATTTAACGTCAGTCGCCGTGATCACCGCGATTGCTCCACGCTGAGTTGTGTACCGTTTCTTTAAAGGAGGCGCCAGGGGTTAATCCTCGAGTTGTAATTGTGGAGTTGTGGCTTTCCAGGAGACCTACTCCGGCCTGCTTTGTGTCCATGGTGCCATGTCGTGTTGACTTATTCAAGCATAAGTTCGATGCTGTGGTCGCTCATGGCTTGTGGCTCAAGTAGGTGTGACGTAACACAACGGCACCCGAATACATGGTTCTCAAACCACACTGTTTATGTATCGGTACCCAAATTCTTACCCATACGGTTGGCTCAGTATGATTCGACGCTTGCCTCAAATGCAAGCTCTCTCTTCGCCCACCCCCTATACCCAGGGTCCATAGCTCTTATTTAATGTTCAAAGTTGGATGGTGAATGAGTAAACAGAAGTAACCATTTTATCAATGTACACCCTGTTTGTATTTGGAAATGTGAATCGAACCGAACTGATCACACCTTAACCACGCATGAAGACCAAATTTGACACGAAACTTACCTTTGACGTCACTCAATACGAAAGAACCCAAACGAACCTTATTAGACCTGGGAACTTTACAAAAATTGTGGCACTTTGCAATTTACACCAGAAATAAATATATTTAAAATCAACTAAAAACTGAAGATTAAACAAATGTATTTTAAAAAATAATAAAATGAAAAAAAAACTTTTTTTTTAAAGATGAGGCCCAGCTGCAGTGAGAAATGTAGAATCTCGCATGAAAAAGCAGAAAATATTTTTTTAGTCACAAACTAAGTAGTCACACAGGGGGACTCAGAGCTCTAAGTTTTATTGATATTTATTGTGATCGATTGTGGTATTTAATTTGAGATATAAAATTTGATCAACTAACACAAAAGTTCTGAGTTCTTTTAAAAAAATGTTTTTTTTGTGCTCATTTTATTTTCTACTTTTACGCGTTAACAAAATATTTGTAAAACTTAATTTCATTCATGAAGTCCTGTTAAATGTCCTGTTAGCCAAGTTCATCTAGAACGAAATTTGTGAGCAAAATTTGAAATTTTCTATGAATATAAACTTACACATTCTTAACTCCTTTCCATATGTGCGCTGATCCACTTAGCAGAAAAAATATTTTTTCACAACACATGCGTTGTCTATATAAGATATTCTATGATTTCGCTTGTTCTATCTAGAATGATTTTCTATACACACTACACATGTCATACACACAACACGACTATGCATCACGGGAAGTGTGTCATTTTTTACTTTTGTTTTTCCGCCCGACCGACTGCCTGCGAACCCAAGAGACGACGGTGAAGTTAATATAAGGGATTGACTTAAACAACCCCTTAAAACATAGGACGTTAATATAAAGGATTGAATTAAACAACCCCGTAAAAACAACGTTTTTGACTATAAATCTCTTATATATGAGACATAACTAAAAAGTATTTATCATGCTTAAACGCGACAAACATTTACAGACTGAGATTGCCTTAAATACCCTTTGTTGTAAAACGGAGGGGGCAGGGAAAATGTTTGGTCACGAATGGCTGAACTTAACTCAGCGTGACGCGTAAAATGTCAAAAAAGCTGGCCGCTACATATAGAGATAAAATAAAAAATGCATTAATTTAATTACGGTACATCTGAAAATTTAATAGCTTTATCCTCCCCACAAGCCAAACCTACGGTGAAAATTTCTGCTCTCTAGCAAGTCAGAAAACGTGTTTACGAGCGTTTTGAAGAAGTTGACGACAGATCCGGAAGCGTTGAATCGTTGAATTCGGAATCCTGCACGAGTTATTAGGATAGCGGCCTCAACAAGAAAATAAACAAAAATACATTGTTGCTTGGTTAGTTAAAAACAACATATTGAATTTGACTTTTGCTTACCATATATTCAATTTCAGTGCAACATTGATTACAAAATTTTCCATTCTCCGCCATAACTTCTTTTCCGACTCATACCCTTCTTTTGTTACTGAAATTTCTATGTATACTCACCCTCTCGTCAGCTATAATACGCTATTCTACAGGCACTCGTATTCTTTTTGTTCCTCAGACACGCACTAAAACTTTGGCGAAAGGTCATCTCTTTTTCTGCCCCCAATCGATGGAACTCTTTACCATTACACAATTGTTGTATTCCTACTACCAAGGCCATCAAAACCGCACCAAAAACACATCTTTCCAAACTATCCTTTACTAATTAATAATTCGAACATTTCTCTGTCTGGTAAACGTAGGTAGCGTATGAGTATCATCATAAAATGTTTGGTTTGGTTAAGATATGAATGTTTTAAATTGAATGTATGTATTAATGTTAAGTATTACTATTTTATGTAAAACGCCGTCAGCTCAGCTGCTTTTTTGGGCATCTCTATTTAAATTCTAAAATTGTTATTAGGAGTTGTAGAACATTTCTGAATTTCTCATTTCAACACTTAAGTTTGTCAGACCTTAAAATATACCCTTTGCGATTTAAGCCGAAAGTAAAGTAATAATTTAACTCATAACATAAAAAGGCTATATATGATAAGGCGAATATATATAATGATATCGCGTATTTATATTATGTCTGACGCAGGTATAATATGATAAAGCATATGTACATTATGATATGGTGTATATGATATAAGTATTTTAAAGATATGTCTTATGTCTATTATTATATTGCTTATGTAAATAATGATATGGAGTATGATGTATCTTAATCTTATGTTATGGCGTTATTTTCCCTGGGAACACATTTCCTGAGCCTGACATTACGCCGAGCTCGAATGTTCGAAGGTTATCTTTCTGACGCTTTCGGTACTCAATTTGTTTTCAAGCTTAGCATATTTTAAAGATAACCATTGGGCATTAGATTCCTCACATACATCGCTTAACAAAAGAACTAACATTATACTTAGGATGTGTCTCTTTTAAGGGTAAAAAATCTCAAGTAGGCTATATAATTCATTTTCTTTCAATGCTTTGATTAATTTACAACAAACAAACAAAAAAACGGAATTCTTTGCACATTTCTTCAGCGTTACTGTCTAGAGGCAGGTTTCACGCCCTCAACACCCCCCTCTCGATTGTATCGCCTTGCCGTGACCAAGACAATAGTGCCGCCCCCCTATCGCCCTCCAAGATAGGCTTTAATCGATCATAGAATTATCGCCTGGGGATACATTTATTTGAATTTTAAAAAAAAGAAATTAAGCTGGAGACACAACCACTATCCACCTGCGCTTTTGTGGAGGGGGATATTTACAGACTTGAGTATACAGTAGTGAACCAGGCTTCTATAGTTTAAGTCACTTCTATAGTGACACTCTGGTGGGTCACGTAGGTTAGCTCCCCTTGTGGGTCCATATGAGATCAGACTTTTGGCGATGTGACCTTGAAATTTAGTCTTAGCCTTTAGTCTGTTCGAGTTTGTTAATTGGAATTTTTAAAAAAATGTTTTACTCTTCGGAGTATAAGAAAAATTGTTCTAAGAATTTAAAGAGAATTTAAACTCACCTATCCCAAGTTTGCAAGCAGCAAGTTGCAAGTTATAAAAAATGTGTCGTTCCCATACATATATATACTGAGATCAGTTAATACAGGGGTCTCTCGGCTTTTTAGCCGGAGGGCCGGATTAACTGTAAAACAGCTGTTGGGGGGCCAAATAAGAAAAAATCAAAACATACATGTTGTTTTTAAGTATATATTTAATATTATTATATTTATAATATTAATATTATTTAATGTTATATTAAATATTATTTAATAATACATTGATGCACTGCACATGAATACATGTATTAGTGGGAATGGTGAAATTGTTTCCTGGATGCCCAAAATATTAGATATTTCTGGCTTTAGATTTGATGTCCCTAACATCAACAGTGACCTGAGATTATCATCAGACAAGTTAGTTCTCAAATTGTTCTTCACGTATTTCATCCTCGAAAATGTCTGTTCGCACAAGTATGTTGTTCCAAAGATTGAAAGGTATCTTGATGCAAAAGCTTTGACATTAGGAAAGTCTTCCTTGGGCAAAAACTGGTAAAAACTCAAAAGCCCTTCTTTTGAACTTGTCCCTAAGGAAGTCATTTGCTTGCAAATCAATCACCTCAAGCTGCAGTTCATCTGAGCAACTGACCACATCTGCTACAAATGGATTTTGAAATAGCCTAACTTCTTCTGCCTTTGAATCCAAGTCAGAAAACCGCTCCTGAAACTGCAGCTGGAGGTCTTTGATGATCTCGCATGCAAATGATGTGGGGGAACTCAGCTGTTGCTTCAGCCATGAAGACCTTGCACTGCTGAAAGTGTGTCAAGTTGTTGGCCTGTACTTGTTCCAAAAACAAGACAAGTTTAGCTCTGAAGGCCTTTAGGTGATTGTATAGATCAGAAACTAGATTTGTCTCTCCTTGAAGTTTTAGGTTCAGAAATTTTAAATGACCAGTAATGTCTGCAGAAAAGGCCAATTTCCATACCCACTCTTCATCAGTCAGTAATGGCTGTGGTTTTCCTTTACTTTCTAGGAAGTCATGTATTTCCTTTCTTAATTCAAATACTCTACTCAGAACTTTCTCACAACTTAGCCATCTTACTGCTGTATAATATGGTAAATCTTGCGATTCTGTGTCTGTATCTTTCAACATGTCTCTGAACTGTCTATGGTTGAGCCCATGTGACCTTATTAAATTCACCATCTTCACCACAGGATTCAGTACACTGCTAATGTCCACATATTTAGCACACAAAGCTTGCTGGTGAATAATACAGTGCAGGAACATTGGTTGTGGAATGTGTTTCTCATTACATATCTGCTTCACTTGTCCAACCAAGCCTTTCTTTATGCCACTCATGTTCTTTCCCCCATCAACAGTCAAGCAAGTCAAGTTAGTCCAGTCCAAGTTATAATCAACAAATGTTTTTCCCAATTCATTGAATATATCCTCTCCGGTAGCTGTGCCATACATGCTATGTAGAGAAGCCAGCTCTTGTGTTATGTCCATGTCTTCATCCACACCTCTAATGAACACAAGCAGTTGAGAGGTGGAACAGCTGTCCAGCGATTCATCCATTGCAATTGAAAAATGGCGAAACCGGCTTGCATTTTTCGCTAATTGAGTGTTTGCTTTCGCTAGTGTTATTCGCAAATTTTTATTGTAAAATACAGATAAAAATATATATTTTTAAAATTATTACAAGGTCTCCAGGGGACGGATCAGAGGGCCTCGCGGGCCGCATCCGGCCCGCGGGCCGTAGTTTGGAGAGCCCTGAGTTAATATACCGAGATCAGTCAGTTTGTTACCCTATCAAATGGTGTGGCGATTGATAAAAACGATACTTGTAACAATAGTACCGCCATAACGGTTGCGATGGTATTAAAATTGCTATGACTAACGAAGATCAAGTATAAGCGTGACTAGTATAAGTATAAATAAATAGCAAAATCATCAAATGGTGATTTTTGATCATGTTCCTCTAGTTATAAGACATTTTCATTCCAACTAATGTTTTCTTCAACTGTTAATACCAAACCGTGATATCAACTGGCAATAATCACTAGCTGCTTTTACTTATAGAAGTGAAACAACTGCTTTTAAAAAGTTGTTTTCCCACTTTACGTTTGGAATATGGGGTGACACTAGGTGTAAGGGGGATACGAAAGTGTGGGTGTCCGCAGCTCTAATCAGCTATAAATAGCACTTTGGCTACTGTCACCCCTTGGTCGAATCGAGTCATGTGTTTATCGACTACTGTTCGATTTCGAGGTTGTTATGTAAGCAAGCATAGACCGTTCTGTGGCCTCTGGGGAGCTGAGATCGATATCACCCGGGGCGCGTGGATGTGTCGCCCGGCTCAAGATTGGCATCTATTTATAATGCACCCCCACCGTCCTATTCTGCTGGCTGATACTAGTCTGATTGATACCAGTCATATAAATGATTGATACCAATCATTCATGGAGCTCATTGATACCATTCATACATCTCATTGATACAAGTCATAATATGTGATAGATACCAGTCATATATCAGATTTATACCAATAATTCAGCTCATTGATACCAGCCATAGATCCGATTGTTACCAGTCATGTATCTGGTTGATACCAGCCATATATCTGATTGATACCAGTCATACATCTGATTGAATTTGAAAAGTTTGAAAAATATTTTTGTTAACGCCATAAATGGGTTGGAAGTTTTGTGATGTGTTTATACTTTATGCCGATTTGTTAGTTAAAATGACCAAACTACTTCATATTTTCAAAGACATATTTTTGACAATTTTTTGCTACTATTAATCTGATATGGGAAAACTTTCTGCATAAGGGCGTTTCTCCTTCTCAGCTTCAATGAATCCATAAATATCGTCCTCTTTAATCTATCGAGATTTGCTGGACACATTATTTGGAAGATGTGTATGATACTATTTGAGAACCCTTGATTACGGAATTGGGGCTAACACAGGCAACCGAGTCTGTGTGTGTCGATTATCTGATAAAGGATCTAGTAGTGTGACACTGAAGACTTGGTCGTGTTCGGACCGTTTAAAGATTACCCCCCTACCCATTGTTTTATCGGCCGAGACCAGGCGGGTCGGGACTTGTCGCAGCACTGTAGTTTCGTGTTGTTTTACTCTGCCCTATGTTGTCCTGTGGTGCCCTACGTTGTCGTCCTGTGGAGTACATTCGTTTGGTGGATATCTGCAGTGGATTCTAAGGCAATGTGAGTTTTGACCATGTTCGTCTAGTTGTTTTAATCAGCTAGGATTTTTTTTTAAAATTATATCGTTTGCAACGGTTTTTTCTAAATCATTTGATTTATCTTATTTAAATTATGTCGTGTGCTTGGTTTTAACACTTTAACTATTCTGTCTTTTTGTTTGACCGAAAAAACCATTTAATTTACACGGGCTTGGTTTTCTCGTTTTAACACACACAACAAAAAACAAAAAAAAACCAAACAAACAAAAAGACCCGTAAAAACAAAGTTTTTGACTATAAATCCCTTATATATGAGACAGAACTAAAAGTATTGATTATGTTCCAACGCGACAAACATTTACAGACTGACACCAAGTGATGTCCCCTGTCTTTAATAACGGGGGATGGGACGTGAGGGGGTGTCGGCACGACGGTCGACGTCAAAGCGTCAACTATAACTCTCACGTGGAAAAAAAAACAATAACAAACCGTGAATTTGAATTACATACGTTATATAAGGATAAACTAAAAATGCATTAATTTAAATACGGTGCGTTCGATCGATCTGAAATTTTGATAGGATGCATTGTTAGGTGAGACGGGTCCATGTGCCAAATTTTAGCTCGCCCGCATCACGGGAAGTGGGTCATTTTTTACTTTTGTTTTTCCGCCGGACCGACGAACGAAGAGAGAGATGACGACAGACAAGATTTCGAAGTTAATATAAGGGATTTTTAAAAAAAAGAAAAAGAAATAAATCCCGGGACACCCGTTTGAAACAGAAATATAAGTGTGACGTGTCATCCAAACCCAATGATTATTGAGTAGGGAATGAGTGAGTCTGAAAAGTACGCCACAAAACAGCGAAAGTATCGGTAAAAGCCTTCTTCATCGAAAAAACTGAAACAAGAAGAAATACGATTATAACCTAATCCACGAAGACATCAATCTAAAACTTCTGGACAAATGCTTTGGTTAAATGAGTTTTCCTAAATTTATTACTGACCCAGTGACTATTGTGGCGAAGTTTTGCTATGAAGTTTGAAGTCAGATATTTTGACAATGGGGTGGTGCTGTTATGGCAATATAAAATAGCCAATCCTTTCCCCTGTCATGTCCAATGTTCCCTTTGGATTACCGCGCAGCAAATTTTGTAAAATATTACACAAAAAATGGATGCTGTGCAACTTTGCACACGAGTTTTTTACTTTGCACACTGACCAACGAACCATAGAAGGAACATTGGGGCCATGTCCATTTTTTAAAAGGCCTTCTTCCTACTTACTAATCGAGTTTGTAGCATGATTAGTGCAATATATGTCCAGCTCCGCATTTTCGTTGATACTTCGTGCCTCTTAAATTAAAAACGGTTCAGTATTTCCTATTGCCACTGATTTTAACAGTAGAACGGTCGGGGAAAGGGTATATAAGTTCATTGTGTGGTTGTGTATGTTTGTGTGAAGAACGATGTAAGTTTTGGAGAGTTAGCAAAAGTAAAAACAAAAGGTGCATAGTTTTATAGTTTTTGAGATTACAAGATAAAAATACAACAACAAAAATATTTTTAAAAAATAAAATAAATGAAAGTCATCTGTATCAAAAATAATTTCTACCGAGGATAAACAAAGAAACGTAAAAAAAGTAATTAATATATCTATAAACGCTGTAAGCAAAGAAAATTAATGTCTAATTTTGATTTCATTGGTGTTGGGCGACCAGTGGCATAGCTAAGAATTTGTAGGGATTTTGGTGGGGGGGGGGCTTGGCCTCTTTGGGAGCCCTGCATACTTGGCGGTGGCATAATATTTAATGTAAAAAAAATTGCTGACACTCCTTTGGGGGCTCCCTCAAGTGGGGTCCGGGGGAACTTTCGACCCCCTCCCCCTCCCATAGCTACGCCACTGTGGGCGACACAGTCTAAATTTAAGTGGGTGTTGTTGGATGAAATAGTCAAAAGTTGATTGGTAGGTGCTGTGAGACAAGTGAAACGATAATCGGCTGGTTTTGAAAGACCTAACACAGGGGTATCCAAACTTGTTCCAAACAGTGCCATATTTTAATGATTAAACCTATGTAAGGGCCAGATTAAGATAATAAACCAAAAAATGACATACATTGAGAGTGAGACTGAGTTATTCTTTTTCATACGAATAAAAAAAATGTTATTTTTATTTTTCATTTGTAATAATAATTGGAAAAGGTCGACAATGTTATATCGATTTTTTAGACTTTAAAATGTCTTATTCATCATTAGAAATTACTAAAATTGGATGGATAAGGGGGGAAACTAACAGAAAAAAATGCTTATTTTATATTTATTACATTACATTAAATACAATCTTTTATAAGAAATATAACTAGAACGGAAATGTGTTCAAATATTTTAAGTCTCAAAATTTTAAGTACACCGTCTACCATCATGTCCTTTCTCGTGTTGACGAAAATAAACAATAATACGTCACCGATATTGCCATCCAACGTCACTGAATTTCTTATACATAACAGCACATATCTTATCATATGTTGGTGAATAATAAAACTTTATACATTTGACATCATATATCGTGATTATAGAGACAAAAATCCACAAGGCAATTATTTATTTCATTGTCCGTGGGCAGAAATTTGATCGCCCCTGACCTAGCTCGTCCGTGGGCAGGACTTTGATCGCCCCTGACCTAGCTGGCCCGTGGGCAGGACTTTGATCGCCCCTGACCTAGCTGGCCCGTGGGCAGGACTTTGATCGCCCCTGACCTAGCTGGCCCGTGAGCAGGACTTTGATCGCCCTGACCTAGCACAAAGTCAGACAGCTTTTTTAACAGAATCCGTGTTACTAACATTCCAATCGCATTATCGAAGAAGAAAAAGATCATTAGTTAAGATGTCAAGCATTGAAATTTTATCCATGCACCAACTTGGATTTTATCCGCGGCGCTAATTTTAATCCCCCAAAAATCTCTAGCCATAGACTGAGTCTTTACAAATAGGTCAGTATCCTAAGAACATTTTCACCGAGTGCTCTCTCAAACCAACCCCTGTCCAACTTCTCCCCTCCAAATTTTTTTAAACGCTTCACCTTTTCCACACAAGCGAGAACCCGGAAAAGCTGAAGCTATGCACACTGCAAAAGTCAGTTTAAGCATAACTGGTGTCAAAGTCAATCGAAAGCCACGCGTGACTACGGACGCAATCCACGTGTGTTGCCGGTATGTTCTTGTCACTACAACATGGGTTCTCATGTCAAGTGCACAGATTTCATGATACCGATGAATTGTAAGACAAATCGTTTAAAGAGTTTTATGGTACCTGAAATCCCTTCCCCCAACAAAAAAACAACAACAAAAAAAAAGCACCAACCGAAATGTCACAGCATTTTTTCGACTGTTGTAATCATTATATCTACACTTCGTGTCATAATCTTATGATACAGAGTAAAGAATAGACTGGTTTAGAAACCCCAACACCAGAGTTTAGTGTCTCAAATGTAAACAGAGCACTGCCCAACTAACTTATATTTCAATAGGCTAGACCATAACAAGGACTCGAACTGCCGTCATTGCAGTCAAGTCTCTGAAACCATACTACACTTGTTAACTTCGTGTCCTGCGCTAGACATAACCGGTGAGGTTTGGGAGGCAAAAGAGTCCCACGTGAAGACAGTGTTATATGGCACTGCTCAGCAGATGAAGCAGGTTGCCCGGGTATTAGCCAAGGCCTTAAGAGACTAAGTCTCAGGCCAAAAGAATATGTAGAAGAAGAGACCCAAATTGAGTCGTGAGAACCACATGTTTGTGTCATGAATCTATGTTGCAGAAAACATGTTGGAGAAACACATGTTTCTGTCAGAAACTAAGTCCTTTGTCCAGAGCATTTCTTACATCACTCACCATAGAATATCCATTCAATCTGTTTATGTATTACGCCGTTGATATCGTTTGCATAAATCACGCTACCCTTGGAGGACATCAATTGTGCGTCTTATCACATACCGTTCATTACGCCTCTGTCTGCAGGACAATCATTACATGTCACTTCGTAGGACGTCCATTTATCTCACTTTGTAGGATAAAGTTATGTTTTGCGGTTGATTGATTGACGTAACATGAAAATCTTGGAACTGAATCAAAGTTTCGTTTGTTTGTTAAACATTATTATAGTTTACCTTGTTTTAATTTTTTTTTGTAAACAAAGTCGCACACAGTCCATTTCTCTTCCTACATAATCGATTCCGTACAATCAAAGAGACAATGGATATCACGTGATAAGATGGGCAAAATAATTTCCCCCTCTTCCCCCTTGTTTTTCTGGTGCTCCCCGTTTTTTTTCCTCCTAAAGATTTAGCCAGGAAATCAAATTTTGAATGTTACTAAGTCTATGACATTTTCATCAGGTTGAAACCACCAATGGAAAATAAATTTTTAATGTTTATAAACTCCATATATTATTATTTTTGGGAAATTATGTGCCCGATAATAAATATTCCTTTCGGCCAATGTTTGGGGAAATTGCGGTAACAGTGGGGGCTGACAAAGAAACTCGAAGCAAGGCCCCGGAACTGTAAAAGGTTTTTCAAAAGCATAGAAATAGATGTAGCTGTGACATCATCTGTAAAAACAAAATCTTTTAGCCGATATCACACGCACACACACCTATACTTATACATACACAACACACAGGTTACCAACCCAAAGGATGAATTAAAGCAAGTACCGTGATGTCGTGAGACACGCTGCGATTACCCCGTCTCATGCGACAGCCGCATAGTTGAGAGTGACTGCCCCTGTCTCATTTCTCTTCTGACGATGACGTGCATGGTAAGGGTTCTCAATTTTGATGAAAAGGACATCATGCTGAAGTTTGCAATGGTCGTTATTGCTTCAAACGAAAATCAGTGGTTATAATTTCAAAGAGTTAAAAGGATAGCAAAGTGGAGATTTCATGTTTAGGAAAATTTCAAAATGTTCCCCTTAAACTGAAACCATTTCTTGGCGAAACTTGTATAGGTCCCAAATTGTACGGCCATGATTCTCTACAGTTAGAGTTTTCCATCATTATTTACAATTTGAAAGGATTTTAAAATTGTAAGAATAAGAATAGGGCGCCCAATGTGGACCTACAATTTGCATGGAACTGAAATAACAGGAGAAGATCCTTTGCAATACATTTCTAGTTTGGCGTTTAACACCGACTTTATGGCCTTCCTCCTTTTTAAATCCCTTATATTAACTTCGCGGCCGTCTCTGTCTCTCTCTCATCATCTCATGGGCTCGGCGGGCGGAAAAACAAAAGTCGAAAATGACCCACTTCCAATGATCCGATCGAACTGAAATTTGGCACACGGACCCGTCTTACCTAACAATGCATCGTATCAAAATTTCAGATCGATCGAACGTACCGTAAATAAATTAATGCATTTTTAGTTTATCCTTATATGAGGTATGTAATTTAAATTCACGATTTGTTATTGTTTTTTTGCCACGTGAAAGTTTGAGCATTGAGGCGACCCAACGAAACGACGGTGCGCTTTTGTTTACATTTTACGTGTCACTCTGAGCTCGGTCAAGCGAATCGGTGACCAGACTTTTCCCCTCTCCCCCTCCCACCCACCCCTCCCCCCTAGGGTTATGAAGCAAACTTGTGTTAAGACAGATTCAGTCTGTAAATGTTTGAAAATAATCAATACTGTTAGTTATGTCTCATATATAAGGGATTTATAGTCAAAAACTTTGTTTTTACGGGTTTGTTTTTTAAATCCCTTATATTAACTTCACGGCCGTCTCTGTCGTCATCTCTCTCTGTCTCTCAGTATTGGGCGGGCGGAAAAACAAAAGTAAAAAATGACCTACTTCCCGTGATCCGATCGAAATGAAATTTGGCACACGGACTCGTCTCACCTAACAATGCATCGTATCAAAATTTCAGATTGATCGAACGTACCGTAATTAAATTAATGCATTTTTAGTTTATCCTTATATAACGTATGTAATTCAAATTCACTGTTTGTTATTGTTTTTTTTCCACGTGAGAGTTTGAATTGACGCGTTGACGCGACCCATCGAAGTACCGGCGTGCTTTTGTTTACATTTTACGTGTCACGCTGAGCTCGGTCAAGCGATCGGTGACCAGACTTTCCCCCCCCCCAGGGTTATGAAGCAAAGTTGAGTTAAGACAGATTCAGTCTGTAAATGTTTGTCGCGTTTGAAAATAATCAATACTGTTAGTTATGTCTCATATATAAGGGATTTATAGTCAAAAACTTTGTTTTTACGGGTTTATTTTATTACCCTTACTGTTGACGCTCGGTTCGCGCCATTGTCTCTCAAAGGGAGACCTCTGTGCGTGAACGTCGAAACTTGGAAAAGTGTGTGTGGAAAAAAAAAGGGGGGGGGGCACTGACAGATTTACTGCCTCGCAAGGCTCGGTATTTGTAACTTTCGCCGCGGGGCCTGGATCCATTTTTGATTCAGTAGCAGTAGCGTCTTAAACTCCTGGGTCGTACTTCGAGGAATGTCGGTTTCGTTCAACTCTATACCATCGGCAACTTTTGTATTTTGTAACATTAGCAACATTTGCATAGCGCCGCTTTCGGCTGATCAATTCTTTTCAACTACAAGGAAATGAAGTCGTTTAGTATTAATAAAAGGTCAACTGTCAAAAGGCTGTTTGTCTTTTATGTTTAATTCGTTTCGGTCTTACACGATCGCTTTGTACGGATGGGGTTTGCGGAACTGACAAAGTATTGTTCTTATTTGATGCCAAGGCCGTTTATCTCCCAACTCCTGCCCCTTACCCCCTTATTTTATATAAGAAAATAAATTTGGGCTAAAAATTAACAATGTTTTTTTGAAATTAACTCAGCATTAGTTTTACATGATGCATTTACCTTCACATAGGCCAAGGTCCCATGCCACGCCAGTCGCGGGAGGGTATACGGTATAGACCAGTGGCGGCGTACCTTTTTGGATCTACGTGCCCAAAATTCAACCAAAACCCAATTATCTATAGCAAAGTGCCAACACTCCAATGAAACCGGAATATGGGGTTTTGGATTATCTGGTGTTGATTAAGGAAGTAATATTTTAGTCGTGTGCCGGCTGATGAGTCTCTGCGTGCCGACTTTGCCCGCGTGCCATAGGTTCGCCATCACTGGTATAGGCATTTGTAGTTACGAATTTCGGAAAGTAAATTTTGCGTTGTAGCTAGTTTCAGATTAGGTCCGTGTAAATTGAACGAACAATCTAATATTTAGCTGTTATGAGTTGGTGAAATATCCACCCCACCGTCCCATACTGCTGGCTGATACAAGTCATATTGATAGGTACCAGTCATATATCGGATAGATACCAGTCATATGTCTGATTGATACCAGCCATATATCTGATAGATACCAGTCATATATCGGATAGATACTAGTCATATATCTGATTGATACCAGCCATATATCGGATAGATACCAGTCATATATCTGATTGATACCAGTCATATATCTGATAGATATCAGTCATATATCGGATGGATACCAGTCAAATTTCTGATTGATACCAGCCATATATCTGATAGATACCAGTCATATATCGGATAGATACCAGTCATATATCTGATTGATACCAGTCATATATCTGATTGATACCAGCCATATATCGGATAGATACCAGTCATATATCGGATAGATACCAGCCATATATCGGATAGATACCAGTCATATATCTGATTGATACTAGTCATATATCTAATTGATATCAGTCATATATCGGATATATACCACCCATATATCGGATAGATACCAGTCATATATCTGATTGATACCAGCCATATATCTGATAGATACCAGTCAAACATCTGATTGATACCAGTCATGTATTGTGTTCCTATGTAGCTAGGCAACTTTCTACCCTTGTGGTTCGGCAACCTTCTCCAAAATGTATTGGGGCAAAATTCTACCTCTGTAGCTGGGCAACCTTCTACTCTGCAGCCAGGCAACCTTCTTCTCTGCAGCCGGGCAACCTTCTTTTCTGAAACCCGGCAAACTTCTTCCCTATGTAGCTGGGCAACCTTTTATCCATGTAACCCGACAACCTTCTAGTTATGTAGTCATGCGATGTTGTAGTCTGGCAAAATTCTACCTCTGCAGCCGGGCAACCTTCTACCCAATGCAGTCATGCACAATTCTACCTCTGTAGCTGGGCAACCTTCTTCTCTGCAGCCGGGCAACCTTCTTTCACATTTACCCGGGAAACATTCTATCCCTGTGGCTGATCAACATTCTACCCATATAGTCGAGGAACTTTCTACCCATGTAGTCGTAAAAATATCTACCCTATGTGATCGGGCAACCTCCTACCTCATGTAGACGGGAAGCCTTCAATCCATGTAACCGGAAAACGTTGTACCCATGTAGCCGTTCGACCCATGTAGCCGGGAAACCATCTATCCCATGTAGCTAGGTAACCTTCTACCCATGTAGCTAGACAACTTTAAAACCCATGTAGTCGGGCTACCTTCTACCCCTGTAGCCAGGCAATCTTCCACCCATGAAACCGGAAAACGTTGTACCCATTTTGCCAGGTAGCTTTAAACCCATATAGCCGGGAAATTTAATGTGACAATAATTTATTTCCCCATTTGCCACCAAAATGTGTAGCAGATGGGGCGTTAGTAGATCCGAGACGCGGGGGAAGGGGGGGTAGTCGTGGGTCAACATGACTTTTACATATTGTAAAATAGGAAAAAGTTAAAATATAGATTCTTAAAATTATTCGTTATGTTGATAGCCCTATCTAAAATAAGTCAAGTAGCTTTAGTCAATGGTAAGTTCTATTCTGTTGATTGTGAATGTTGATAAAGCCGAGGGAGAAAACACCCCTCCTTAATTGCCTTTTCAGCCCCTTCCACAAAGTCTTACACACAACCCTATGAAGTATTTTATAATTTACTAGGGGCAAGTACCCGGCTTTTCTAGGGTTTAACAACAACAGCAACAAAAACAACAACAAAAACAACAAAAACAAAACAACAACAAAAACAACAAAAACAAAATAACAAAAACAACAAAAACAACAACAACAAAACAACAAAAACAACAACAACAAAACAACAACTACAACTGCAACAGAACAACAACAAAAACAACAACAACAAAAAACAACAAAAGCAACAACAACAAAGCAACAACAACAAAGCAACAACAACAAAGCAACAACAACAAAACAATTATTTTATGGCGATAGTCGCCTTTTTGTTAATCTCGACACCAAAATGTTTATTATTTTGCGTCATTATTTTACGTCTTAATTTTCAATAATTTTTATTTTATATAGATCATATAAGGAAAAACTACATTTTGGGCCCCCGGCCCCCAGTATCTTATATATATGGAACGAAACCTGTTTAAAAACCTTTCCGGTATAATTTTGTGTGCGTGTACCAAATTTCACGTTATTTGGTTGTCTGGATCTTGAGTTATTAGGGAACAGACAGACAGACAGACAGACAACAAATGCGTCTTATATGTATAGAGATACTCGTGACGACGCATAGTCAACGTCGTCATTTTAACACCGTGACGAATCAAGGAAAGACGCTTCATTTCAGTTCACGGTGCCATTTTCTTTAAAGCGCCGTTAAAAAAACGAAAGAAATAAATAAAGCCACCACGCATATCCCGCAACCTCACATTAAATACCGAGATATACATGTTACTAACATATAAATACCGAAATAGAGATTTCCTCTCTATCGCAGACTTGATCTGTCAGTTTATTTTAAACTAGGGCTTTTTAGGCGTTTGGCTAAAATATTAGGGTTTACAAATGACGAGTAAGAAAAAGAGTGAATTGAATAAGCTAAGACTGAGAAGCGCCCGCTCCCACGTTTTTAGTCATATTACATCATAGTACTTGAGCATATAAGTTTGAAATTTTTATCAATCCAGAAAAAGATTTTTTCTTCACAATTCTGTGAAAACAAAATTTATTTTCTTCTTTTTAGTCCGCTTATTAAAACGTGGTTTTTAAATATCTTTTTTTGTACTTCTATTTATTCAAGATCAAAGAATGGCTGTCGTGGCGTTAGCTAGTAGCTAAGACTATTTCATTTCCCAGGGTAATCTTGTTTAATCTGGGTTGCGTAACCCGTAACCCGCTGGAAGGATATTGAACTAGAAACTAGAAACCAACTGCTAGACGCTAATTCTTTTTTTTAAATTACCTTGAATTAAAAGTTATTTTTTAAAAACTAAAATAACTAAAGAGCGTTGATAATCCCATATATGTTAATATTCACTGTAACCCCCTCTTCCCAAATCTTTGAGAAATGTTTGGACAATGTCTAATTCATGTGAAATAGTAGTGTGCACACACACCAACGTAAACCTTGGTTTCATGCACCGGCGTGCCACAGGACCTATCTGTACGACAGAGAGGTCTCTCCCCCCACCCCCCACACACTTATTCAGTTTACCTGGTTCAAATCTCCTGGCATTGAGAGTTTTGTGTTAAAGGTGGAGCCCCTATTATAGGGCATGTCTGGGCCAGTAAGCTCAGCTACAACAGATCTATTGTAAGACAGAATCTCACCAGGATACGGGGGCCTAGCCTTATAGTAGGCGCGTACACTCAAAGACTGTCAATGTATATTTGAAGAAGGTTATATTGTAGTATACCAGAGCTGAGTCATCAAGCTAGCAAGTTCGAGTGTCTATTGATTAGCGCTGCAAGAAATCAGCGGTTCTTATTCTTTATACTCTTGACACCGGATTTATAATTGCATTTCACTCTTAATTCAGAAGTATGTGAGGGTAAATTAACACAACAGTAGGCGCCCACTCTTTTTTGTAAAAGCCCAAATGTACGAAATATTAACCTTCCCGAAATGTACGCAAAGTATTTTATAATTATAAATCCTCAAATCCTCTTTTTACATCGTTCCCTTTTCCAAAATAAAATATAATCTAAAACAATTACGTCATATATTTTTTTACTGCGGGAAACACCACACGCTTTTTTAACTCCTATGAATTGTTGTACTATTTCAAAAATAATCTTTAATGTATAATTTTCCACACCTCCTGATGCACACCTTGTATTAAAATATAACCTCAAAAAATGACTTTATATTGTTTATAATCTTTAATTTATAATTATTTTGCACACCTCCTGATGCACACCTTGAATTATAAGCTCAGACAATGACGTCATAGCGTTACGGAATGAGCCAGTGAGTGACTTGGACTATTATATTTGTTTATATATATATTAGGGCTGCGGAAATTAACGATTAATTTCTCGATTAATCGTTAATTTTTTTATCGATTAAAGTTATTTTAATCGATAAAAATTCGATTAAATTGAAAGAAAATATTTATATTTTTAAAAAAAATTTATGAATAAAAAATAATTAATTATTAATAATCAATAATAATTGATCTATTTTATTTATGTACAAACTTCTCCCGCGTAATAATATAAATTATTTTATTAATCTATGTGGACCGGCAGACGTTAACTAATGGCTGACAGCATCAGCGCAGTTAAATTTAAATATATAACTGGAAAGTTGAGCAAAAATTATGTTTTTAAGCTAACTGCGAATGGCAAAGTCGAAGATGGTGAAAAGGTTTACTGTGTTCACTGCCATAAACAATTCCCTTTTAAAGGATCAAATACATCGCTGACGTACCACCTTCAGCAGAAACATCCGATCAAGTATCAACACAATGTCATACAATTTTGGTCAAAATATTCTTAATTTTTCAATGTCTGTGAGACAGGGCAAATAACTCAATAAAATGAAAAAATCAATTACCTGTTTTTGTTACTTCCCTTGAAATGTTCAGTTTAATGACGTCATAAATTTCTATTTTTGGCTTTAATCGTTAATTTTTCAAAAAGTTAACGATTAAATTTAACAGCCCTAATATATATATATATTTATATATATAAATAAATAGAAAAAACGACAAAACACCAGCAAGTCACAGGGAGTTCATTAAGGACTTCTACAGTGATCTAAATTATTACCATATCACCTTGTCGTTTTGTCACCATGTCGTTTGTCACCTTGTCCTTTTTTTAAACGGAATTTCCCTTGGGAAATGCGTTTATACATTTGAAATGTCTGTGCGCATGTGAGCTTGCACATGCACCTCTCCTGAACCATACCAGATCTTCGGGTCTTTTGCAAATATGCTAAGGAGGTCCCAAGGATGTGCAACGGCTAAAAAAATACCGAAAATGTTTACTGGATTTCCTGGAACATAAAAAACCCCCGAAAAAATATCAGTATTTTGTCAATTTCTTGCCAACCATATCATCTATCGGGTTGAAACAAACGTTAAACAATAGCTAATAATATTTAGAACAATGTTGGTGAAGGAATTTGGAATTTGATACGGATTTGTTTGACTCTCGTAATTTAAGAAGCAATTTGTAGATAGCAATTGTTTTGTTTAGTTTCAAAATTATTGATTTGAGATGTCTTTTAATGTAATCTAGAATGATAGTTAATGGGGGTTTCCTGCTTTGTAAATTAAATGCTTATTTTACATTGTTGCGTGGTGCGCATTATAATGATACATTATTGGTTTTGATGTCATATTGTGTTTAGTTTCAGAATTACTTATTTGAATCGACTTTTAATGTAATCTAGAATGATTTCCCTTGAATAAAAAAATCGGAAATTCCTTGTTGGAAATTGCGTTTAAATACTCATTCGAATTTTTATTACTTGTTTTTTGTTCTTGTTGTCACTTTTTGTTTGTTCTTTTGTCTTTTTGTCTCTTTTAGTTTTGTCACTTGTCATTTTCAATGTTCCCTCTAAGGTTCGTTGGTCCGTGTGCAGAGTAAATAAACTCGTGCGCAAAGTTGCACGGCATCTTTGTTTTGTACACAATTTACTGCGCGGTAGTTCTAAACTGCTGCACGGCGTAGGTCAGATGTCTGCGCGGCCGCGCAGCTTAAAATTGAACATTGGTCGTTTTGTCTTTTGTCGTTTTGTCACTGGCAGTTTTTCTTTTGTCGTTTTGTCATTGGCAGTTTGGACTTTTGTCTTTTTGTCACTTGTAGTGTTGTCTTTTGTCGTTGTTAAATCCTAAACATAGTTACACATACGAGATTATATACAAATGTCCAGACATGAGCGTATATCAAGAAATTAAGATATAGTAAAATATATGTTGACTAAAATAAAGAAATACATAACTTAGATAGGGCAGAATGTATATACGAGTTGCTTGCACGTGCCATGTGGTACTCGTACTATTAAGAGGTCTTAGTGTGCATGTCATGTTGTGCTCGTAAACACAAGGGATCTTAATGGGTATGTCATGTTGTGCTTGTACAAACAAGTGGCCTCAGAAGGCGAGGACGGGTAAATGAATAACAGGATAGACATAATGTTTACTAATGTGTTGAAAGTATAAAGTATAAATGTATACATGTTAAACATAAATTTATTAGTATGTTCTTGAATTTAAAAAAAAATACAAGTTTATCTTTTAAGTTTACATTTTACTTTAGCATTCAATTAATTAAGCAAAGGTTTATCATTTTAAATTGGACAATTTTTATATGGGTTTACGTGCTATTTTACCCTCTAAGTTTCTTTGGTTTACAGCAAGCAAACACAAAATTAAAATATTAAAAAATAAATAAATAATAATAATAATAAACTCATGTGAAAATTATAAATTTTGTGTGTGTGTGCAAAATTTGCTCCGCGGTAACTCTCAACTGCTGTGTGGTGTTTGCCAGACAGCCGCGCAACTTAGAGGAAACTTGAATTACGAGACTAGTCTACTATTCCTTATGGTGAATGAGACCAGAATCTAAAAATTCTCAGTGGGTTGGCGCAGTGAATAATCTAATGGGAAACACTTCTATTTGCTATCTCTTTTCTTTACATAAAGGAAATTTATCTATGTTGTTAACCCTATGTCACATCGAAAAGCTTTGACTTAATCTCAGCTTGATGAGCGATACACAGAAATAAGTCAAACTGATACTGTTATTTCCAAAGTGAATCGAGCCATTGAGCCCATTGGTCAACAATTAAGATACCTAAAATTTGGACAACACACTTAGCTAATCCCTCATATTTTAGATATTACACACCAAATAAATATTTCCTTGGGAAAAATACTATTATCATTCTCATGCGATGGCGGAAAATGTACAGTTTAAGAATCCTTGGCCCCAATGGGCGTGGCGGATATAAAAGACAATATTGGAACGTATACTCAAGTCCGGTATGCTATCAATGATGCATGCTTATGCAATGTGTATCGTATAAAATAAGGTTAAATGCGAAATATAAAGTAAGAAATAAAGTAAAATTGAAGAGCATAAACTCGAATAGTGTATTTAAGATCCTTGATACAATTAGAGATCCTTGTGTCACTGAACGATTCCAATACTCCAACGGATTTATCTCTGACAGGCGGATTGTGGTAACTTGTATAAGGTCACATTTTGACTATATTGACATCAATGATACAAGATGAAAATATAAATGATATACAAGCTGAAATAAACTTCTCAGTAACCATCTACTTCTACCAATCACGTTCTTATTAATTGTATAGAGAATTCATAAAGTAGGTTGTTGTTTTTTTAAAAAGGATTATAAGATTTGTTTTCACTTGTTTGTAATTTCAAAAAAAAAGTTTTACTGTGTATGGCTGGATTTATGTTGTTCCCTTCTATCACCATGTCTTCCGTACTCTACTTTCCAAATATTATTACTTTCTTTCTCTCTCTATCTCACTTCCCCCCTCCCTCCCCCCCACTCCCCCCCCCCACACTTTAAATTCAAGCATTCGTGTTTTAGCACCATACAACAGATCAGTGTGGTTTGTGTACCGTGTCTTACCACCATACAACAGATCAGTTGTGGTTTGTGTACCGTGTCTTACCACCATACAACAGATCAGTGTGGTTTGTGTACCGTGTCTTACCACCATACAACAGATCAGTTGTGGTTTGTGTACCGTGTCTTACCACCATACAACAGATCAGTTGTGGTTTGTGTACCGTGTCTTACCACCATACAACAGATCAGTTGTGGTTTGTGTACCGTGTCTTACCACCATACAACAGATCAGTGTAGTTTGTGTACCGTGTCTTACCACCATACAACAGATCAGTTGTGGTTTGGGTACCGTGTCTTACCACCATACAACAGATCAGTTGTGGTTTGGGTACCGTGTCTTACCACCATACAACAGATCAGTTGTGGTTTGTGTACCGTGTCTTACCACCATACAACAGATCAGTGTAGTTTGCGTACCGTTTAAATAATGAAAATCAAATTAAATTATTTCATAACCATATACTCAATCTCGTCCAGTTCTACGCGCCCTCTCGCCCACAGGAACACCTTTCCACGGCCCACATATTTCATGCGGCCATTGACAGATTTCAGCTGAGACTGTACCCACCCCTCAAAACGTGCGTCAACACCCCCCTTCCCGCACTCTTGTGTTAGGCTCCACTGGTGACTTTACAACGTACATTAATATATTGTAAACGCCGCTTGGCAAAGAAGGGGGAGGAACGGAGAAACAGGTGGTCACGGTCGGTTAGCCATCGACATTTTTAGACGTGTAAGTGGCGGCCAGGGCGAGAAAGTCCTCGCGAGGCAAAAAGTCCGTCTATGAAGTGTGTGTTTTTGTTTGATCACAGCTGACAGACGTCCTGTCGTGTGTTGAAGACGACCGTTAAATAAGTTTGGTGGGGAGGGCAGTAATAGAAAACAACGGTTATTAGAGCTCGCAAAGGGTGCTTCAGTATTGGATCTAGCGCGCTCAGTGTGTTGTTTTAATTAAATCTATTATTTGTTTATTGATTCTTGGATACCGTGTTGGCTACTTTGCCCCTGCTTGATTCAAGTAGATCTTCAACAGTGGCTAAACAACGTTGTGTTCCTTGTGGATTAATTCCATTGGATACAAAACATAAATAAAGGCAAAGGATTTGTTCACCACTTATTTGTTTCTCTATGTAAGTACCAAGTAAATGTTTACTATTTGTTTACTGTTAGCCTACATGTGTTTATAAGTTATGAAGTTATAATGGCTTAACGTTGACCCCAACCACTCTACCCGTTGTTAATGTCTTAAATATATAATCAATCGGTGTCAATAAATCTTGTGTCGGTGACTTCAGCTTATATGTATACGCAGTCATGTGTCAGTTATAGCAAGTGTGTCTGTGTTTGTCGGGGATATCAAGTAAGTCTGTGTAGGAAACAATAACCACAAGTGTGTGTATGTGTCAATGACTCCCAAGTCCAAGTGTGTCGGTGTCGTTTATTGTGTCTGTGTCGGTGACGTCAAGTACGCCTGTGTCGGTGACAGCACTTATATGGTGGAGCTGCATTTTCTGCCAACTGACGAATTTTTAGCACGAAATAAAGTAGCTCAATTCCCACTCAGCACTGGGTATCCCAAACTATAGCTACGCCACTGGTCTTCACATCATACTAATAAATCGATTGGATCATATAAAATCCCAAAAATGTACACACTATACACTCTTTAAATGACCATAACATCAACATTTATAATAATATATCAAAGTTTTTTAAATCAAAATACTTAGAATAAATGTAGAAACTAGCCAATTATCGAAAGTCTTCAATTTGGTAGCCATTGTGATTGTGGACCATTGTATATACTCTTTGCGCGCTCAATTAAGAATATTAAGATGATTTTGACAGGAAAATTTGAAGTTTGTGAGTGGTACCAAGCTAAATGTACAGTGGATAATCAATTCCTAAGCAAAATTGTTTGGAGTGATGAGGCTACGTTCAAGTTAAATGGTTCAATTAATCGCCACAATCGTACATACTGGGCAGCTGACAATTCTAATGTGTCAATAGAACACCATGTGGTTATAGTGTGGTGTGGCTTGTCAGCATTTGGTTTAATTTGACCTTTCTTTTTTTATGATACCTTGAATGGTGCAAGTTACCTGAACTTGCCACAAGAATGCATTGTGCCATGCATCAAAGAGAATTTTAGGAATGCAGAATAGTACTTCCAGCAGGATGGAGCACCTCCCCACTACCAGCAGGATGGAGCACCTCCCCACTACCAGCAGGATGGAGCACCTCCCCCTACCGGTAGGATGGAGCACCTCTCCACTACCAGCAGGATGGAGCACCTCCACACTACCGGCAGGATGGAGCACATCCCCACTACCAGCAGGATGGAGCACCTCCCCACTACCGGCAGGATGGAGCACCTCCCCACTACCAGCAGGATGGAGCACCTCCCCCTACCGGTAGGATGGAGCACCTCCCCACGACGTAAGGGCTTATCTTGACGGCCACCTGCCAAACAGATGGGTAGGAGGAAGAGGAAGCATCGAATACCCTCTTTACTCACCGGATTTGACCACCAGTGGAATTTTTCTGTGGGGGCATGTTTAACACAATGTTTCCACCATAATACCAGCTACAATTAATGAGTTAATGAGCAGCCAATGAAAGAGAATGTACCGACATACCACTTGACAAAATGAGGAACATTTTGGATTCAATTAGTGAGCATTGTCAGCTGTGCATTGACCACAATGGCCATCAATTTGAACACTTTTGATAATTTATTTGGCTGGTTTCTACATATGTTCTCAGTATTTTGATTGATGAAACTTTGCTGTATAACAATAAATGTTGGTGTTATGGTCATTTAAAGAGTGTATAAATTTTACACCCTGTAGAAAATTTTTCGTCACAACAATAATACGATGATTAATTTGCTGTGAAAGTTAGGTCCCAAAACGTGACTATTTGTGTGCAACTTTGTATTTTTACTGCCTATGTGTCTAAGATCCCCTCTCAACTTCAAGTAGGTCATGTGTAACTGAATCGGTCTTGTAACTAAACACATACATACCACTCACTCGGACTTTGATCATTCACAGTACATCAATGGTATTTACTCTAAGTGGCACTAGTAGATGGGAACAGAAATACGAATTTGTTCTTAACGGAAACAAAAGTTAGGCCAGATACATGAAGATAATTAGGGTAGAAACTCAAATGTTGACTCACTGACATTTGTTAACTATATTTTAGACATTTTTAGACGAGCTTAGACCACTGAATCTGCATACCATTTTAAAAGCGATATAGGGCAGCACCCACCCCCCCCCCTTTTTTTTCATTATCGCATGTTTGTCCAATGTTTCAATAGTCAAACATTTTTTTTTGCCTTTGATAAATATGTCACTAGTTCTTCAAGTTTGGGCAATACCACACCCCCCACCCGCCTCCCCACATAAACACATTTTTGTTTTCTTGTCCGGTTAATGTTTCCTAATTTTACGTTGAAAGGAAACGGTTTCACGAAGTGAATACATTTCTGTTTTGTTTACGTAAATCTACAAAATTCAATATCTGATGTGCTTTAATGAAAGTGTTTTGATATTTAAAAAGAAATGACTGTGATGTGGATTACGTTCACCCCTCTTTGATTCAGATTTAGATATTCCCTCTTAACCCCGGTAAGGGGATCTGCACCCCTCGGCTTGATGTAGTTGGAATTTGATTCTAAAACCCCATCAATGACAGACACGTGTGAAATTTTAGAATCCTTGATAATAATTTTTTTTAAAAATCCAGTTACAGGAGCATAAATTAATCAGTAAAGGCAGATTGGTCTCGGTCTGCACTGGGCTTGGAGAAGAGAATGGATTTACAGTAAACGGCCATTAGCCTTGTTTGCAGTGATGTGCCGAAGGAATTGAGGGGAATTGAGATATTCGTCAGTGTTGATATTGGAGATTTGATGGGAGTAGAGAAGTTTGTTAGTGTTGATATTGGAGATTTGTTGGGAGGGAGATATTTGTTAGTGTTGATGTTGGAGATTTGATGGGAGCAGAGAAGTTTGTTAGTGTTGATATTGGAGATTTGATGGGAGTAGAGAAGTTTGTTAGTGTTGATGTTGGAGATTTGTTGGGAGGGAGATATTTGTTAGTGTAGATATTGGAGATTTTTTTGCAAGCTTACGTCAGTCATGGTAATTATGAGTTGCTTTTATTGCCAGTTTTTTTGGTGGTGGGTGAAAATGTCATTCAAAGTTAAGACGATATATTAAGATTTTTGGCAGAGTTTAATTTATCCACTTCTGGATAGAAAAAAGCAAGATATCAAATCATACGACAGCTGTAAGGATATTTAAGCGTACATTATTTCAAATGTAACTTTTAAAATATTTATTCATTTAGAAGTGGCCCTTAACTATGAATGTGACGATTCCTTGTGGCGCCCATAACTTTCAAATTGTTTTAGAAAACATGTTTTCAACAAGATTATACCGAAAGAATTGACCCCGGTCAGTGGGCCGGCCAACTACTCAAATAACCAAGTCACTAACTTATTGAATCCAATCGTTTGGATCGGAAGGCTACTTTTACTTTGAGGTAACCTTCCACTTGTTCATCTGGTAGCTTTCGTTTACAGAATGATCATTCTTCAGTCAATCAATCAACCGTTATTGTTGTGACACCGGACGGACGTAGGTGCGGTAATATGGCTCTTCATAGGGTGATCCGATATCCATGGTCCTGGCATACCTGTCTGAATGTGTGTCACTGGCGGTTACGCGGAACTTCCTATCACGCTGCTGTTCTTATGGGAACATGGCAACGTTTGCAGTTGACTGTGTCAGGCAAGGTCAGACGTGAGTTGCATGACTGACAGATCTGTCGTTGGATTTATGATGACATGACATGTGACTGATGGCCGCACCAAGGCAGTGCACATAGAAATTTAGATTTACTGTTGAGTTGTAGCACAGGGGATGGATGGGCGATACAAGATGGATGGCAAAGAGTGACAGAGAATTCGATGAAGGACAAGATAGAAATAGAGCGCTTGTTATGTATTAATTGTTTTCATCGAGTTTGACAGTAATAATAGCAAAGAGCTAAAACGCTATCAACCCCACCCCTCCCTTCCCAAAAATGCGCGTTTTTTGAGGCAGTGAGTGCAAAATTCCTTAACCCAACGCCTTTTCCCCTTCATTTTTTAAAAAACATTCAGGTGTGCCAAATTTATTTTGAATGAAATGATAAGTGGATGTATAGAACATCCTGTGTATTTAAAGTACAGCGTAACTGTTGTTTCTTCCAATCAGTGGCGTAGCTAGGGGGGGGGGCGGTGGGGGCGGTCCGCCCCCGGCGGCACTCATTAAAGGGGCGGCATTTGTGGGCATTTGAAAAGTACAACCGTTTCCGACAACCGCCCTTTTTCTTTAGAAGGGTGAAAACCAAGGTGTAACAAAAATATTTGTAATTTCGAGTCTTAATTAACCGATTCGCTTAACATTTTTTTGATTACATAGTGGATATTATAACTAACGCAAAACCATTCAAAAACGTTTAATCGCTCAAAAAACGTATCCATTTGTTTGGAAAACTAAGCGGTATAAGTCACGGATGACTCCTTTATAAGAAAAGTACGCAAAAAACAAAACAAAACACACACCACCGCTGAGCCGAATAATATGTGCTATTAATATCGCCACGACCGTTTGTACGTGGAATTTCGACATTCGCAGAATGATGCGCGAACAAGTACCTACAAGGCATGGTGGTTCAAATATTGTGTTTAACTTGCAAGTAGTAATTTATATTACTGTTTCAGTTTTCAGAAAATTATTGTAAGGTAAGTTATTAAAAATTAAATTTATTTTGTTTTTATTGCATTAAAGTAGCACAAATAATTTGTGTTTTTCATTAAAATACGGTCATTCATTAAACATGTTACGCCTATCCAATTAATGTGTAAATAATTTTAATTCGTATATTTGAATATTTGTGGAAAATTATTAAGATTTATGACAAGAATATGTAAATATTCAAATTTCTCTGATAATAAACACCACAATAGGCATAATAATTTCGAAAACGACATACTTAGAATTTCAATCGTCTTGGAACAATTGACATCTCATGAAGTACATAGGAAAACGAGATCAGATGCTGGAATTTTACTCAATTCAATATAATCTTTTTCTTTTCTATGTTATCTCAATTTATGGGAACCCGTCATTTTTTAAATTAATGCAAAGCCATTGCATGGAACAAAGAGATGTGCTAATACAAAATGCTGTTATATCAGCCAAACAATTTGTAAAGAGATGGAAATATCAACTGAATGCCGAGTTCGAAGGAGAAAAACATATGAGTAGGGAAAATTCAAAAGACGTGGTTCTATTTTTAGAACAAGAAGTACAACGAGAAATGTTTTTATCCAGGGATGGAATTGTAAAAGAAAATAAAAGAACGCTTTGATGAGTTGCATGTCCTTGCAAGAAAATATTCGTAATACCATGTAACCTACTAAATGAAGCATTTGAACATCAAATAAATCACTTTATTGACATTGATAAAGAACAGTTCAATATGGAAAGAAAAAGGATCCAGTTTTTATGGCTGTACCTACACTACAAGAAGAGGCATTATGTTAGAAAACCTGGAGGGAGGGGGGAAGACCCCCCTTGATCTATTAAAATTTATTCAACAGTATAGATTGGAAAATTCTGTACCCAACATTGTACATTTGCTATGAATTGTTTCAACTATTGCTATCAGTGTCGCTAGTTATGAAAGGAGCTTCTCAAAACTGAAGTTGATAAAAAATTATCTTCGTTCCACAATGAGCAATTAAAGTCAACAAAATCTTGCAATACTGTGTCCATAGTCCATAGAACAGAGATATTACAGATAATTTTAATTTTTATAGCATAATACACTATTTTTTTTCTATTACTAGCCCCCCCCCTTTTCGGCGTAGCATGCGCCGCAGACTTGCTCATAGAGAGTGCAAAGAAAGTGGAGAAAAGAACGGACACAAACTACAGCACAAAGAAATCAAAACAACGCGAGTGAACGTCAGTTGGGGTGGGGGGGGGGACTGCCAACTCATTGTTGGTTTCGAGACATTTGCAGGTGAAATTCAGTACACCCCTAACTTCTATGAAGTCAGCTATAAAACGATAATCGGTTTAAAATCGGAGTTACATAATCGATAATCCAAAAAAACAAAAACAAACAACGACACGCAATTAACAACCCTAAATATAACTAACCCTTGCTAGGGTCGGCCAATCACAGTTTATGTTTAAGGGATGGTAGTAATAAATGGGAGGCGGGTAACGACAACCTCAGTGTGCATGTCTTCACGTTTACTCGCAATTTTTTATTTACTTGGTGCTGCTTTTTGTGTCTGTACTCTCACCCCCCAACCGTTCTTTGCACTGTCTATGATGAGCAAGTCTGCGGCGTATGCTACGCCGCGGGTCTCTCCAGAGTTCCTTCTTTTCATTCACTCACAGTCGGTTGCCCAAACCCACCCCATTTTGACTACTGTGTCTTTCAGGTAGTCTTCACCCGTCACTAAATCATTAGCGGCGTATGCTACACTGCGGGTCAGCTAGTGTTGGCAATAAAAGGGTAAAAGAACGGGTACAAACAGACATTAAAAAAAATTATTAAAAAAAACAATGTTTTCGCTGGGGCTTGAACCCAGGACCATCTCCGTATAAGGCGGATGTGATAACCAGTACACTACGAATCTCACGTTATTCTGTGAAGGAACAATGCAAGTGAAACGCAAGGACCATTATTGGTCTCAATACATTGGTCGACCCCAGCGAGGGTCATTCGCCATGCTCGGTTGCACAAACTTGCGTTGTGTCACGCATGGTGCCACGAAAAGAATTATATATATAGATAGATGAAAGTTAGGAAAGTAAATGTAAAAATATAATTACATACTAATGTATACACTTTCTTTGTTTGTAAAAAAAATATTTATAAATACAAAATAAAAGAATAGTGATTGGTAATGTTTTGTGTGTGTGTAAATTTGGAATATGTTTTGCTACCTCGGGAACTTTCTTTTGGCCTTTAAAAAAAGTATCTTGTATTTTGTAAATTTGTATTTATAGGTACATAATCGTATGCGGTCTCTTTTATTACAGCTTAAATAAATATGGCATGCAATGGTAAACATGTTCCCCACCTTTACTTCGTTTCAATTACAATTGTTTATTCGTGTTTCTTAATTTATAAAAACCATAATATAATCAACTGACTGGCCGTCCATAAATGTCGTAACGCGATTTTGGCTGATTTTACACCCCCTCCCCCTCGTCACAGTCACAAAAACTTAGAACCCTTCTTCAATAAGGGGCCGTCCATAAAGTATGTCACGCTTCAGAGGGGGGGGGGAGGGGGTATAAGAAAGTGTGACAGTTTGTCACAGGGTGGAGGGGGGGCGTCCGGCCTTGTGTGACGTCACGCTGTTTTAGATTAAATTTTTATTATTTTGTTAATAAAAAAAACAACATTTTTGTTCGAAAGTGTGACGTACTTTAGGGGGGTGGTCCGAGATGTGTGACAGGGGGAGGGGGGAGTTAAAAATGGTCAAAAATAGCGTAACGTACTTTATGGACGGCCCCTAAGACGTCACAAAGCTTTGCATAAAAGCCTTATTTTCTGTTTAAAAATGAGCATGTTTCAAATAAAAAATTTGTCATTTAAGTATGTTTTAGTGTAACGTGAAGCTGCATTCTAATATCGTAACACGCGTTTTACATAAACGTCATTAAATAAAGTGTCAGTAATCAAATATTTAAGTGGTAATTTTATTTAAAGTTGCGCGTTTGATGTGACGTCACATTTCTTAAACACCCCCCTCGTCACAAATGTGTACCCCCCCCCGGTGCGTGACGTCATTTATTGAAGGCTCCTAAAAAGGGCGGCAAATTGGAGACCGCCCCGGGCGGCAAAAGTTCTAGCTACGCCACTGCTTCCAATCTTTATTTGTAATCCATGTATTACTATAGTTTAGTGATATTTTCAGTGAAAGTGGAAATAAGAACACAAACCAAACAAGTGGGGCATCGACCTCGGAACGTTCACGACGCAGACCCTTTTCTTCCAAGTTAAAAAAGAGATCGCACCAACCAAACCGTTTTATCGCACCAACCAAACCATTTTATCGCACCAACCTAACCGTTCTATCGCATCAACCTAACCGTTCTATCGCACCAACCTAACCGTTCTATCGTACCAACATAACCGTTCTATCACACCAACCTAACCGTTCTATCGCACCAACCTAACCGTTCTATCGCACCTACCTAACCGTTATATCGCACAAACCTAACCGTTCTATCGCACCAACCTAACCGTTCTATCGCACCAACCTAACCGTTCTATCGCACCAACCTAACCGTTCTACCGCACCAACCTAACCGTTCTATCGGAAACTTAATAGAATCGAATCAATATGGATTTTTGACACATCACAACTTCATTAGAAATGCTTAAAATTGACTAATGAAATACAATGTCATTTTTTTTTACATGTCTCCTAAATTTTTTCCGTACCAATAACCCTTCTTGAAACAATAACAACGCCCACTGACAGCCCATGGTTCACGCAGTGCCAGAATTTGTCATTATAATATTTAAATTACTTGTAGTTTTATAATTTCTCCATGAAACTGTTAAAAACTGACAACACAATAACAATGAGTGATTTGCGTGGTTGGAGTGGGGGTGTGGGGAAACATCAGTGGTAGTTTGGGGAAACATCAGTGGTGGTGTGGGGAAACATCAATGGTGGTGTGGGGAAACATCAATGGTAGTGTGGGGAAACATCAGTGGTGGTGTGGGGAAACATCAATGGTAGTGTGGGGAAACATCAGTGGTGGTGTGGGGAAACATCAATGGTAGTGTGGGGAAACATCAGTGGTGGTGTGGGGAAACATCAGTGGCAGTGTGAGGAAACATCAGTGGGGGTGTGGGGAAACATCAGTGGCAGTGTGAGGAAACATCAGTGGGGGTGTGGGGAAACATCAGTGGTGGTGTGGGGAAACATCAATGGTAGTGTGGGGAAACATCAGTGGTAGTGTGGGGAAACATCAATGGTAGTGTGGGGAAACATCAATGGTAGTGTGGGGAAACATCAATGGTAGTGTGGGGAAACATCAATGGTAGTGTGGGGAAACATCAGTGGTAGTGTGGGGAAACATCAGTGGTGGTGTGGGGAAACATCAATGGTAGTGTGGGGAAACATCAGTGGTGGTGTGGGAACATCAATGGTAGTGTGGGGAAACATCAATGGTGGTGTGGGGAAACATCAATGGTAGTGTGGGGAAACATCAGTGGTGGTGTGGGGAAACATCAATGGTAGTGTGGGGAAACATCAGTGGTGGTGTGGGGAAACATCAGTGGTGGTGTGGGGAAACATCAATGGTAGTGTGGGGAAACATCAGTGGTGGTGTGGGGAAACATCAATGGTAGTGTGGGGAAACATCAATGGTAGTGTGGGGAAACATCAGTGGTGGTGTGGGGAAACATCAATGGTAGTGTGGGGAAACATCAGTGGTGGTGTGGGGAAACATCAATGGTAGTGTGGGGAAACATCAGTGGTGGTGTGGGGAAACATCAGTGGTGGTGTGGGGAAACATCAATGGTAGTGTGGGGAAACATCAGTGGTAGTGTGGGGAAACATCAGTGGTAGTATGGGGAAACATCAGTGATGGTGTGGGGAAACATCAATGGTAGTGTGGGGAAACATCAGTGGTGGTGTGGGGAAACATCAATAGTAGTGTGGGGAAACATCAGTGGTAGTGTGGGGAAACATCAATGGTAGTGTGGGGAAACATCAGTGGTGGTGTGGGGAAACATCAATGGTAGTGTGGGGAAACATCAATGGCAGTGTGGGGAAACATCAGTGGTAGTGTGGGGAAACATCAGTGGTGGTGTGGGGAAACATCAATGGTGGTGTGGGGAAACATCAATGGTAGTGTGGGGAAACATCAGTGGTGGTGTGGGGAAACATCAGTGGTGGTGTGGGGAAACATCAATGGTGGTGTGGGGAAACATCAGTGGTGGTGTGGGGAAACATCAATGGTAGTGTGGGGAAACATCAGTGGTAGTGTGGGGAAACATCAGTGGTGGTGTGGGGAAACATCAATGGTAGTGTGGGGAAACATCAGTGGTGGTGTGGGGAAACATCAGTGGTGGTGTGGGGAAACATCAATGGTAGTGTGGGGAAACATCAATGGTGGTGTGGGGAAACATCAGTGGTGGTGTGGGGAAACATCAATGGTAGTGTGGGGAAACATCAGTGGTGGTGTGGGGAAACATCAATGGTAGTGTGGGGAAACATCAGTGGTGGTGTGGGGAAACATCAATGGTGGTGTGGGGAAACATCAATGGTGGTGTGGGGAAACATCAGTGGTAGTGTGGGGGAAACATCAGTGGTGGTGTGGGGAAACATCAGTGGGGGTGTGGGGAAACATCAATGGTGGTGTGGGGAAACATCAGTGGTAGTGTGGGGGAAACATCAGTGGTAGTGTGGGGAAACATCAGTGATGGTGTGATAATCTTTAGCAGAGACGTAGGAATTCAAATTCGATTCAACCCCGATGAACTATCTAGCTGGACCCCTAAGTCAAGGATGAACTATCTAGCTAGATCCCTAGGTCAAGGATGAACTATCTAGCCAGACCCCTAAGTCAAGGATGAACTATCTAATTTCTAGCCAGACCCCTAAGTCAAGGATGAACTATCTAATTTCTAGCTAGACCCCTAAGTCAAGGATGAACTATCTAATTTCTAGCTAGACCCCTAAGTCAAAGATTAACTGTCTAGCTAGACCCCTAAGTCAAGGGTTTTGTTACTTACTGTTAAATGTTTTAGCTGCCTACTAATGCTATTTCCTTAAAAAATGCTGGAGTTCTTATACAACTACTTAAATTCACGCCTATTAGAGATGAGTCTCTAATCGCACTTCGTCGCACAAATTTCAAGACTTAGTCTATGTAATTAACAAAACTACTGCCTTGTGTTTAATTTTTAAATCGAACCTTTTTTCATATTATGTAATCATTATGATTATGTATTTATGTATTTATTTATATATCTTTTTTTCTATATAATATGTATGTGCGTGTATCTGTCTCTACATTGTGTGTATCTACATTTTCTCCCTTAATATGAAATTTATGGTTCGCTAGTTTTCCACGGCCGCCTTAATCTGGAGGTTTAGGTAATATGCGGCATGCTCTTTTCCTCAAGAACAAGTTCAACAAAATTTTTAAAATTTCTAAATGAACATTTTCAAAAGACCAAAGTAAAAAATGTCTTAGAAATGCGGGCAATGCGGGCGGGGGTGGTACGGAACAAACGTTGATGTGAATCAACAGGTCCTGGCTACTTAACCAAACCGAATGCACTATGCAGCGTGGTGACGAAATATATGGGTCAGTGGGACACAACACAACTGTTCACTCTCTCAGGCACACACGCATGGTAAATGACGGCGAACAAAACGGGTGGGGGTGGGGACTAAATAGGTTTATGTAAAAGGAGAGGTTTAGGGGTGCCCATGTCTTTGGTGGATTAGGGAGAAGGGGAGGTTTATAGCAGATACAATAGGCATGGGATTTTCGTTGTCACAGTCACCGAGTGATCTTTGATGTCGCTGCAATCACTGTTAAGTCAAGGTACTGCGTGATCCAGTTGGAGGTAGTGAAAATATGATAGTTCAATGAAAATGCTGTTAATAAATGAATGTATGTAACAATGTCTTCGTAAAACCTTTTATTTTTCAGCACAAGTATTGTAGTATTTAAAATAATTTTTAGTGTAATACTGTAGTTACATCACACGTCTTTGTCTTGTCAAGTCCACTAAGATGACGACTCAAACTAGCTTAGAATTAACAAAGATCCGTAGAAAATACCCGGATATTTCATTAATATCTTAATGGAATTTGCCTAGCTGAATACACGGATGGTTTATTAATAGATTTCCTTTATTAAATGACAAAGCCTAAATGGAGTTATGTGCCATGTTCACTCCAAGGTTCGCTGGTGAATGGTCCCTGTGCAAAATAATACACTTGTGTGCAAAGTTGCACAGGATCCTGTGTGCGTATGTGTGTGTGTGTGAGAGAGAGAGAGAGAGAGAGAGAGAGAGCAAATTTTGCACCCTACAAACACAGATATTTTTTTTTCTTTTTTATTAGCTGCACGGTAATTTTAAACTTCTGCGTGGCATCATCCAGATATCTGCGCGGCCGCGCAGCTTATTGGGAACATTGCAGTTATGTGATGCTAAATTTACCATCTAGATATATTTTCATTATAAATACACGCATGACCTTTTAAATATTTTCATTATAAATTATAACCTTTGAAACTGGTTTACGCTAGTTTCAACTAGTTTGCGTAACAATCTTTTACGCAACAGTTCTTACATTTCAATCTGATTATCCATCGGGAGCAAGAGTGAAACACAAAATGGTCTCACCCCTTTCAAATGTCTTTCCTATGATTTTCAATTTAAATTCACTTCTCCCACCCTTTCCCTTCCACCTTCTGATACACGTAATAAATTATTTTCGAATTTGTGTGTATTTGTGTGTGGAGTCTTTTCAAGAAGGTGCATAACTTAAATCCACTCACCAGACTCCACTTGCTCCACAAAACTACACTTTCCCAAACTCTCCTTGTCCCTCCACTTTTTACTTGCCTCTTACATCTCTTGTCCCCACCTCCTGATTCCCCTGTTTCAGAGGGTGAACACGCACTTACCATAATCCCTTGTCACCCACTCACTGACAGGTTTCATTCATCCCACCAAGTGTTTGCTGTAAGGAGCCGGTTCAAAAACAAAGGTCGTGGTTGATAGTTTCAGCGGACATCTACTGTATATTTGTAACCGCGCTCAGCGTTTCCGGTATCTTTTCTAAAAGTTGTCACGAGGGCGGGGGTCGTTCATTGTCTTGGGAGGACCAGCAATGGAAGAGTTTCTAATTGCCAGTTGTGTTGTCCTCATGCATAGTTTGGTATTGAGAATCCATGCTCGCTAAAACAATGTTTACAGTTATTCAACTTAAGTTGTTGATGACTTGTCAGGGGGTTATAGAAATGGTAGTGACGATGTCACTGATGAAAGGAGTGGTTGTCACGCTGTTAGTGATATAAGGAATTATTGACACAGCAAGGGATGTCTGTTAGAAATATTTGTCACGGCATTCTAGAAAATGTTCAAGCTATCTCAGCTACATATCAGCATGACACATTATTTTGTGTTTTGACTTCATCTTTTTATTGATTCATCAAATGTTTGGCCCAGGGGTGTTCAGGCCTGTAGTAACTGAGACTGAGAGCCACTTTAACAATAAATAAAAAATTGTTTAGAGCCGCATTGAGCCACTATGGGTTGCGACCAATGTTCCCTTTAAGCTGCGCGGCTTTATGGCCGCGCAGTTATCTGACCGACGCCGCGCAGCAGTTTAGAATTACGCCACGGCAAATTTTGTAAAAAAAATAAATATATATATAAAAATAAAGTGAAGGAATATTGGTTACGACCCAACGTGCAATGAAAAATTAATATTCTAATGTATTAGTTTTTTTTTAAAATCCAATTTAATGAGTTAAACTTTGTAATTGTTGTAACACTAACTGTATGTTGAAGAAATATATATGCGTTACAGTTACACAATTAACAAATATTAAAATATGTAAAAATTATTAATAGAATCATAATCATAGTCAACATTAATTGTGATGAAAAGCCTTCTTTTCTAAGTTTCATTAAATCTAGTAGGTAGCTAGTAGTTGTGGTGCGGTTCTGTCAGAATAAGGTTCTTTAGCACGAGCAAATAGCGATGGCATAACTTGCCTCATATAAAGTTGAAGTGACACATTTGTTGCTGAAAGCAGATAGTAGTGTCTGCTGCTGACACATTCCAGACCTTAACTCAGAAAGCTTGTTTTTATTTCTTTAGATCTAGCCAAAATTATTTTCAAACCTTTGTTTCGGTCAAGATTTTTAAAAAAAAACTTTCATTAATTTTTTATATATATTTCAAATGAAAATCGTTAATTTCATAAATTGTTCGCGAGCCGCAATCTGAACACAGAAGAGCCGCATGCAGCTCGTGAGCCGCCATTTGGCCACCGTTGATTTGGCCCAACATAAAAAAAACCTAATGCACAATCGGATGTGTCTGAACATTAAGACCCCAAACTAATTTTTTCACAAACATGATTACAAAGGTTTTCCAGACATAAAGACCCCCACCTAATCAATAGTTTTCTTGACATAAAGACCCACCTAATCAATTGTTTTCATGACATAAAGACCCACCTAATCAATAGTTTTCTAGACATAAAGACCCACATAACCAATAGTTTTCTAGACATGAGGACCCAACTTATCAATGGTTTTCTAGACATAAAGACCCACATAACCAATAGTTTTCTTGACATAAAGACCCAACTAAACAATGGTTTCCGGAACATAATGCCCCACGTAACCAATGGTTTTCGAATTTAAGGACCCCCGATAAAAGTATATTCCTAACCAACAGAGTCCTATTGTACTATATCGTGTAAAGAGTTCGAATGATAGAGTCAATAATAAAAATTAACTCTGGCTTGCCATCTGTGACATTTGGTAACAGATGCGTTTGGATTTGGTTTAGCCCTATTATAGTCAATACCTGGAAATGGGCCACATTAATTTTCGTTGTGTTGTCTGAAACCGCCTCGGAAATTCACATGTGAGGACGGCCATATGATTGACCTGCAGTTTCAGCCCGAGTTGGAAATGGACACATACAATAACAACTAATGGGTCACCTAATGATAAGAACAAATATTTAATATATTGTGTAATGAAAAATGAACCCCCGTCTTAACGATACGTTTATTGATCTTTCAGTTGTAAGTTATTCTGAACTACGTGGTAACACACATCCATTGTATGTACAAATCAATTATGACACATCCATACATTATATATACAAATATATTATGACACACACATCCATTGTTGCATATTCATCCATTGTAACATACTCATCAATTATAACCCGCACACATCCCTTGTAACATACTCATCAATTTTTTAAAACTTAAACATCCATTGTTGCATATTCATCCATTGTAACATACTCATCAATTATAAACCATACACATCCATTGTAACATACTCATAAATTATAACACATGCACACAATTCAATAGTAACATTTTCATCCATTGTAACACACTCACACATATCCATTATAACACACATCCATTATAGAACACATTTCTATGTTATTCATTTTGATATGCACATTTCCACTTCAACGTACTTATTCATTGGGACACACTCTTTATAATAACATAACATCCATTGTAACACACAGGTGGTCAACGATATTATAACATGCAGGTGATTAAAGGCATAACATAAACATAAATTATAACATGCAGGTGATTAAAGGCATAACATAAACATAAATTATAACATGCAGGTGATTAAAGGCACAACATAGACATAAATTATAACATGCAGGTGATTAAAGGCATAACATAAACATAAATTATAACATGCAGGTGATTAAAGGCATAACATAAACATAAATTATAACATGCAGGTGATTAAAGGCATAACATAGACATATATTATAACACAATTTAATTATAACTCACACTCACATGCTGTTGACATTAAACCTTAGTGTGACCGGTTGTTGGTGTGTTTCTCCTTCTTTGTTTTCTATTCATTTGTTCATGACATTGAGATTAACGCTTCCAGTGACAACCTTTTACAAATTTCATTAATCCTTCTCAGAGCAAGTGAACTAAAAATTAAACTTCACTTGAACTTATCGGTTTAACTTCTATCTATTATAGTCCGGCGGGTGACGAATCACCTTTTCCTGTAAATAATCTCTGTAAATAACAATCTCTCCAGGCAAGTGGTGGGCAAACTTTTCTGGACGAGAGCGCATCAGTTCACCTTAGTAAAAGACAGCCTCTGTTCAAACACCAACATCCCACTTGATTGATTCTTTACAATTTTATGCAGGTTTCCCCGTGCCGCACTTTGCAATCTAGATGAGAGTCTAGAAGCTAGCGGACATGGGTCAGTTCAACGGTTCACCATGTAGATCACTGTATAATGATCTCAAAATGAAACGACCGGTAACTTTAGGCCAGCTTTAGTAGGCTACAATGAACAAATAATACAGTCAGACCTCTCTAGGTCGAACTCAAAGAGACCCGAAAAAAAATTCGACTTAGGGAGTTTTCGAGTTAGGAAAAATGGCGTAATGGACGCAGATTAATCAAGGACAATTTTGATATTGAGGGGGCCGGGGGGCAGCCATCCCGTCGAGAAGGCTTGACAGGAAAGAGAGGCGGTGCCTGATGTTTCATATGAAAGAAGGCCGACTAGGCTTTCACATAACGACACCACCGAGAAAGCCCCCCCCCCTCTCACACACTTTATTCCCTCCACAGTGGGATTGGGGAGTAAGATTTTTCTTTGTAAAAAGAGTCACATGCGGCAAAGGGACTCATTTTACTTGTCTAGGTCATTTTTTGGTCTCAAAATAGACTTTTTTGTGGCTCTACGGAAAACGTGTCGCCCCAGAATAATAACCAAACGCCTCGGAAAATTCGACTAAGGGAGGTTTGAAGCTACAAATCTTCGAGTTAAGGAGATCTAAAATACATAAGTCGTATGGAATTTGGCCGGGACCTAACAATTATTTCGATATAGAGAGGTTTTCGACTTAGGGAAGTTCGACTTAGCGAGGTCCTACTGTATTTGGTCCATGCAGTGGAGCTCCCGCTTTAACACTGCCATTGTTGACCATAACGTCGAGGGTTAACGTGTGCGAATTCCATAAACACCTTCTTCGTATCCGTACCATTAATGTTACAATACAGTATTGCTTCATCACACCGTGCAATCTAGCATGACTGCTTTGAAATATCATTAATGTTAAAAAATATTGATTTGAAGAAGCGCTTATTTTATAATGTAATTATACTCTACCACCTTGAATAGAGAAATACCCGAGTCTCAATGAGACATTAGAATTGCTAATGCTAATGGCATTCCATTTTCCCCTCCCCTCACTTACAGAGGCTGGTGAAGGTTGCTGACGTCTGGGATCAGGCCAAGGCCGAGGTCCTGCAGGAGCGTCACGACCGGCTCCTCAAGAAGTTGGCTCTCCAGCAAACACTGGTCAAGGCACAGGACCGCCGGGCGGCGCTCATCAGACAGGACGAGGAGGAGGCTAAGGTCAAGGTGAGGATGGCGTGAAAGGTCAAGAGGTTAAATTCGAGAAGATATCGAATTCGTTGACTGCTTGATTAGTGGTTTAGATATGTTTGGCAGTTTTATTTTGTATATTTAAATTTAATTAATGAATTTTGTGTGTGTTTGTGCGTGTGTGTTGTAAAAGATTAATTTGTAATACCCTCTCATTTTTTCAAAAATCAATTCCTTTTCTCGTCGTTATAGGCTTTACCATTTTCTAGTATAAATCTATTTGTAGAAAATAGTGGATACGGTTTGAAAAAACAACCAACACAAAACTCTTTAGTTAATTAATGGGATTCAGTTCAGTTTATTCTGATTTAAACGATAACTTGATAAGAAAATTTAAAACTATTGAATGAAAGATGTTATGTTACTTCTATTATGCGGGCATACATTGTTTAAACGAACAACTAAACAACGAATAACTAAAATTATTAACATCGCAATGATATGTGACGTCGTTGGTCTTGGAAATGAGGAATAATTGTCATGTAAAAGATATAAAGTCATTAGACATAAATGGTGAAAGTCTACCTTAAGTTCATTCCACATACCTTCTTTGTCAAATGGGCATATAGCAATGGAATACCCTTAAGCAACCCAAAACAAATAATTTAACAATACTGTACCTTAATAGCTATGAAATCCGATTATGCAACACCTTTTCTGGGATATAACAACCTAATTTAGAATTGGGACATTAGATAATATTAACGAGCTTTTAAACATCTAATATGGCATTCAAACATTTTATTACTATTAGCAATAAACAAAAATGGCAAAGGAAAAACAGCAGCCCAAACGCAACAACTCTATTTTATCCCCTTCCCCCCCCCTCCCCAATCTTTCTCCGGCCAAGTAAGGCTGAAGAAAGAGTAGGGATGACTTACATTAATGAAGTTTTTATGTAATGCTCAAATTTTAAAGCAAAGCGTTTTGTATTGTCTGTCAAACTGACATAACCTATAGTGCTGTATGTGTCAATCTGTGCATGTTATTTACATCCTAGTTCACCTCCGTCACCACCTACTAGAGTACACCCCGAATGTGGTTTTAAACAGGCTTAACGAATCCGGGAATGCAATGAACCCCCGTGAGATGATAACTAAGCGTAACGCTAGGACACAGGATTCAATTGTTGACAATAACATGTCCTCAACTACCCCGCGACAGGAGCGTACCGGTACATATATACACACTAGACAGGAGCGTACCGGTACATTTGTACACACTAGTATGCACACCGACATCACAGGCCTAGTGGAAATATCATTTATGTGTTTCCTATAGACCACAAACCACAATCTCGAGGACGGTTGTTAGGGGAAGTCTCAACTGTTAGATCATATAGCCACACCCTTCCTTGTCACCAGCGTTTCTCAATACAGCAATCATGTACGCAGTGGCGTAGCTAGAACTTTTGCCACCCGGGGCGGTCTCCAATTTGCCACCCCTTTTAAGGGCCGTCCATAAATGACGTCACGCACCAGGGGTGGGTGGGAGGAATTCACACATATGTGACGATGTGTGAAGAAGGGGGGGTGTGTTTAATAAATTTGACGTCACATCAAAACGCGCAACTTTAAATAAAAGTTGACTTAAATATTTCATTACTGACACTTTATTTAAAGACGTTTTACATAGCTTCACGCGTTTTACATGGCTTCACGCGTGTTACGATACTATAGTGCAGCCTTACACTAAAAACATACTTAAATGACAAAAAATTGATATGAAACATGCTCATTTTCAAATATAAAATGCTGTTTTTATGGTGGGGGAGGGTGGGGGCAAAGCTTTGTGACGTCATATTAAAAAGGGTCTAAGTTTTTATGACGTGACGAGGGTGGAGGGGGTGAACAATCTGCCAAAATAGCGTTACGTCATTTATGGATGGCCCCTTAAGTCAATCATTTGATGGATTTTATAAATTAAATAAACATGAAATAAATAATTGTAATTGCAGCGAAGTAAAGGTGAGAAACATGCTTACCTTTGCATGCCATATGCAGTAATAAAAGGGGCAACATAAAATGATATACCTATAAATACACACTTATAAAAATACAAGATACTTTTTTTAAAGGCCACAAGAAAGTCATTGGGGTGACAGCCCCCCCCCCACCACAAATGAGAGAAAACATATTCCAAATTTACACCCCAAAAACATTACCAATTAATATGCTTTTATTTTGTATTTATTGATAATTATTTTTTTTTAGAAACAAAGAAATTGTATACATTAGTATGTAAACATTAATTTATACATTTACTCTACTAACTTTCATAGTAGAAAAATCGTGTATTATGCTATCAAAATTATTTTTAATATCTTGTTCGATGGGCTATGGACAATAATGCAATATTTAGTAGTCTTAAATCCCTCATTGTGGAACGAAGATATTTAAAAAAAAATCAACTTCAGTTTGGAGAAGTTCCTTTCATAACTAGCGACACTGATAGCAATTGTTGTAATAAAATTATTAGCAAAATTACAATGTTGGGTACAGAATTTTCCAATCTATACTGTTGAATAAATTTTAAAAGATCAAGGGGTCTTTCCCCTCGTTTTTCTAACATAATGCCTCTTCTTTTAGTGTAGGTACAGCCATAAAAACCTGGATCATTTTCTTTCAATATTGAAATTTTCTTTATCAATGTCAAAACAGTAATTTATTTGATGTTCAAACTCTTCATTTAATAGGTTACATTGTATTATATGGTATTATACACAAATATTTTCTTTCAAGAATCCATGCGTTCTTTTATTTTCTTTTATAATTCTATACATGGATGAAAACAATTCTCGTTGCACTTCTTGTTCTAAAGATAGAACCACGTATACTGAATTTTCCCCACAAATACTATTTCTCCTTCTAACTCGAAGTTCAGTTGACATCTCCAACTCTTCACAAATTGTTTTGGCTGATATAACAGTGTTTTGTATTGGCACATCTCTTTGTTCCATGAAATAGGTTTGCATTAATTTTTTTTTAAAAGATGGGTTCCCATAAATTGAGATAACATAGAAAAGAAAAAGATTGCATTGAATCGAGTAAAATTCCAGCATCTGATCTCGTTTTACTATTTACTTCTTCGGATGTCAATTTTAATTATTTATGTCTATTATTGTGTTTATTAACGGAGAAATTTGAATATTTTCATATTCTCGTCATCATTCAAATTATTTACCCATTACTTTAATAGGATAGGCGTAACATTTTTAATGAATAACTGTATTTTAATTTGTTAAAAAATTTTTAAAAAAATGTAAAAAGCAAAAATTATGTGTGCTACTTTAATGCAATAAAAACGAAATAAATTAAACTTGTATTAATTCCCTTACAATATTTTTCTGAAAACTGAAACAGTAATATGAATTACTACTTGCAAGTTAAACACAATATTTGAACCACCATGCCATGTAGGTACTTGTTCGCACATCATTCTGCGCATGTCGAAATTCCACCAAAAACATCCGTGGCGAAATTAATAGCATATGTTATATATTATTCGGCCCAGCGGTGATGTGTTTCTATGTGTAGTTTTCACATAAAAGCGTCATCTGTGACGTATAATGATTAATTTTCAAAACAAATCAATACCTTTTCGGACGGGATTGCGTTAGTTTAACAACCACTATGAAAATATGCAGGGCACTGTGCAGTTTGATGGAGCTACGTCAGAAGCCTTTCCTGTCAGCAGCGGAGTTAAACAAGGTTGTGTACTGTCACATCTGATTAACATAATTTTGTGACGTAAGGTCACGTGTACAAGAGACGCGGGAAGAAAGGAGCATTTCTATTGGTTGAAAGTGTTGGGCGAGAAGTTGTGTGTAGACTTCCGACAGGGAAGCATGTATAGTGAATAACTCAAGATTTCCACGTTATAATACCTCAAATGATTCTTATGTGTACAATATATATGTATATTAAAGTTGTTTTGGATAAACGAATTCTTCAGTGAATTATTGTGCACAAGATTAATTACTGTGAGAACGCCTACATAAAAGAGAGTATACAAAGTCATCGTTACATTGGTGTCGAAGTAAAAGTTTCTATGTGAACACTGTACAAGAGATTTCAAGAAAGAGGTTTCGTGGAAATAAGTATTGGATATTTCCACAAAAAAAAGGAGAGTATTCTTTAAAATAAGAAATAATAACAGCTATAGTATTTTTTGAATATTCAAGTTCGTAAGAAGCTGTGAATAAACTTTTATGGTTCAATGAAAATACAAGAAGATTTCAAAATGGCGGCATAATCGGCACGTGTCCGCAGTGTATAAAACTGGATCAGACTAGTTGGTTCTACGTCACATTCGAGGACAGTACAAGCATACTACACAGTACTGGAATCTGGGTCGTGTAAGCTTACTGAACGGTGACACACGGTGAACATATATAGGTCGTGACGTCAACAGGCTCAATGCTAGTTGATTCCAGGAAATATTAGTAAACATAACATCGAACCGAGAAGCTATGGACTATTCAATGTGTTGGTGTGAATTATAAAATAACGGAACGGAATTCTTATCCATTCATTGTGTGAAGAGTTTGATTATCGCAATTTTGGATTAATGGAGTGAACTAAATTGTTTAAAAACTACTCAAAAATTGAAATTTTAACCAAGTGACTTTTATTCAAAACGATCGGACCATTTAATATATTTTGTCAATCTGAGGGAGCGTATATATAAAGTATACTAAAGATCCCGTGTGAGGATTCTTTTGTTGTCTCACCTTGTCAATAACTAGATTTCATGGTTTAGACGTGTCACTTATTTGAACTTAACATTTTGAATTCAAGATATTTCATTTGGACGATTTATAACTTTATCAATATATATCCATACATTCCTTACCGAATTGCTAGATTCATATTATTCAATCAAACAAAACATGGATTACTACGAAAGATTCACCGCCATAGCTAAAGAGATGGGACTAAAAGGAAAAGAAATGAGAGATTTCATTGAAGAAAAAGTTGCTGAAGAAAAAGAAAATCAAAGAATTGCTAAAGAAGAAGCAAGAATAGCTGAAGAAAAAGAACAGCGAAGAAAAGCTGAAGAAAAAGAAAATCAAAGAGAGGCTGAAGAAAAAGCAAGAATTGCTAATGAAGAAGAGATGCAAAGACTCATAGTAAAAAGAGAATTGAACAACTTGCAGTCGATAAGTTAAAATTACAAAAGGAGCGAGACAGTAGTGGCCACAATCCTGGTGATGAAACAAATAGAAGGTCAGCACCAAGGGATACTATCAAAGTAAGAAAATATGATAGCCAAAAAGAAAAAATGGATGTTTATCTGGATTATTTCGATTCCATAATGGCTATGAAAGGCTATAATGAAGAAGATTGGCCAGCACAACTGATGACTCAATTAACTGGAGAAGCATTTGAAGCTTATAACAGTATAGCCGAAGAAGACAAAAGCATATATAAGAATGTCAAAAAGGCACTTCTATGTCATTTTGGAAAGTCAGAAAATGATTATAGAAGAGAATTTCATGAAATGAGAATCAAGATGGACAAAGATCCACATATCATAGTACATGAAGCACAAGTCAAACTAACAAAATGGCTGGAACTGACAGCAATAGATACGAGCAATCCAAAGGCCATAATAGACATGGTGTTAATTGACAAGTTTTTAGAAAATGCAACACCAACCCTATTCACATATTTGACTGACAAGAAAGTTCGTACTCAAGCAGAGCTAACAAATGCATTACGAACATTCAAAGACTCTCATCCGAATGTGGAAATGGATAAGAGACAAGACATATTTGCAGCTATACAAATTAAAAGTCAAGAAAAAAGGCAAGCTATGAGAAACCAGAGTCTGCCAAACCAAGGCAACAGACAAACTATTTGCTGGTACTGTAACAAGCCAGGACATATGGCTAAGCAATGTTACCACAATAAAGGAAAACCAAATAGGGTGTCACCTAATGACAGCTCTATCAGAAAGAAAATAGAAGAAAGATCAAGACAAGATCATTTTGAAAACAAAGGTAGACAATCATGGAGAGAAAAATATCATAATTCCAGACATAGAGATTATGATCAAGAAAGACAATCATGGAGAGAAAGAAATAATCATAATTCCATAAATAGAGATTATAATGAAAGCAGAAGATCATGGAGAGGCAAATACAATTTTGACTCCAGAAAAAGAAATTATGATCAACCATGGAGAAAGAATGAAAACCAAGACATGAATGATAGAAAAATAATAAAGTTAAATCGAGCACAGACAAAAACTAGTGACATTTTAGCCACTATTAAAAATCAAGTACATGATAAAAGAAATGAAGACCATAGTAGCAGAGAAAGAGATGGTACTAGTGAATCTGAAACCATTTGTGTGAAATCATCTGAATTAGGAAGAACAATTGGTTGTGTATTAAGCCAAATCAAAAATTTTACAGATAGAGACAATATTTTTCAGATAAAAGTTTCTGACAGTGACTCATCTGTTCCAAATTCTATTGAATTATCTGGAAGCAAAAATGACATCTCAAAAGCTAAGAAACTGATTCAAGATGCTGGAATATTATATTGTGAATGAACATAATCGAAGTCATGGTTGGTGAATTATTGAACATTTAACAGTCTGAAGAAACATTCAAAGCCCATCGATTTGAATTCATACTCGTCAATTGAAGAATGACTATATTGAACTAGGCTATGCTATTAGCCGACTACAAATTTGACATTAAACCTGTGAAGGGAAAGGACAATGTGGTTGCAGACATATTAAGTAGAATCACAATAAATAAAGACACTCTGTGAACTCCTAACTGATAAAACCAGAGACTATTAAATTAAAAAGACATTCTGTGAATTACTAAATGATAAAATAAGAGACTGTTTTAACATTAGTCTGTGAATTCCTAAAGGATACAAACAGAGACTGTAATTATATTAATATTTTTATTTGTTGAACAATGGACAAGGAACAGTGTTTGAATTCCATTGGATTATTAGTTAATTTTAATAATATTGAGTGTTTAAATGTTTTAATTACACAAAATTACAGATGTGTTTAAAAGTCCATTTTCATTTTTTCAGCACAGGTAGACGGCTGCAGTTCTACAGATTTTTTCTCATTATTTCTTATGTTTAGACTGTTGCAGTTCTACAGATTTTTTCTTATTGATTCTATATCCAGAAGTTGTATGTAAGAAAATGAATGTTCATTGATGATAAATATTTTAAATTTGAATATAGACATAGATTGATTTGATCTTATGAAGACCAAAAATGTTGTATTTCATAAACATTTTTTTTTGAAGGATGGGGGTGAATTTCACATCTGATTAACATAATTTTGTGACGTAAGGTCACGTGTACAAGAGACGCGGGAAGAAAGGAGCATTTCTATTGGTTGAAAGTGTTGGGCGAGAAGTTGTGTGTAGACTTCCGACAGGGAAGCATGTATAGTGAATAACTCAAGATTTCCACGTTATATTACCTCAAATGATTCTTATGTGTACAATATATATGTATATTAAAGTTGTTTTGGATAAACGAATTCTTCAGTGAATTATTGTGCACAAGATTAATTACTGTGAGAACGCCTACATAAAAGAGAGTATACAAAGTAGGGGTCTACCGATATATCGGCCAGCCGATATATCGGCACCGATATCTGGATATCGGCAATATCGGTATCGGTAGCATGTAAAGGTCCCAATATTGACGTCACCGATATTTCATAATAAGTGACATTTTGACCCCCCAAAAAAACTATCATTTACAATATCTCGACAAATTAATATAGCGACCCCGATACCAGTATTGAAATAGTCAAAAGATTCCTAGTATTAATATGTGCAGCCACGATACAGTGTGCCATGTGCTTTGTTATTTTTTAGGTATCGGCCGATTTTCGTATACTCAGAAATACTTTGTAAATAGTGCCGATGCCAAGTATACCGTAATTGCTCTAATAAATGTATAACATGCAAACATTATGTTCACGTAATTGCTCTAATAGCAAAGATGCATGCAGAATCGCAGATGTCTAAAACATTTCGTTTCGTATGGAATAACAAAATGTACCGTGTGAAGACTTGTTGTCATTGGCAACCATTCAACATTCAGCCTCATTTTCACTCTATTACTATTGTACTTTGTTCTCATTGTTTCATTCATAAAAGGTGGCCGTGTGCAAAAGCTATTAAACTATTGGTTAGAATTAATAATTATGAGTCAAGGTTGAAGTTTCAAAAGGAGTACCTAATATGCTTGTACATTTTTATAAAGGACGGTTCGTTTTGTTATGAGTCCTATGTAGGTCATGAACTGGAACTTGTAAACACATCGGAAACTTCGTTTCGGGAAGAAAAAAAATCGGTTATTTCGGCAAAACTGGATATCGGTAGACCCCTTAATTATAAGATATAAATAATTACGAGTGATAAATTTAAGAATGACGTCATCAAATATGACCGCTGGTTTTTGTCCTAACAAATACTCATATCGGCACTCATATCGGCAAAAAAAATATCGGCAATATCGGTATCGGCAATATCGGCAAAAAGGCATATCGGTAGACCCCTAATACAAAGTCATCGTTACATGTACTTGCACCAACACTGTTCGCAATATTCTTCTCTGTACTGCTTCGATACGCATTCAAGGATAGAAGTGATGGAATCTGGTTACATACCAGAGCTGATGGAGGACTTTTCAACACTGCTCGCCTCCGAGCCAAGACTAAAACGACAGATATCATAATTCGTGAGTTACTCTTTGCGGATGATGCAGCATTAACAGCACACACAGAAACTGGTTTGCAACAACTCGTGTCAAGCTTCTCCAATGCCCGCAAAGAATTTGGTCTGCAAATCAGCTTGAAAAAGACAAACATCATGGCCCAAGACACACAGCCTCTTCCTACCATCAATATTGACAATGAAAACTTGGAGGTTGTGGACAGCTTCACCTACTTGGGTTCCAAAGTCTCCAATACATTGTCCATTGAAGAGGAAATAAACAGTAGAATTGGCAAGGCAGCTGCCACAGTGGCTAAATTAAGCAAACGGGTCTGGCAAAACACCAAGTTAACAGAGAAAACCAAACTGTGTGTCTATAGAGCCTGCGTCATTAGTACATTGCTATACGGGAGCGAGACATGGACCTCTTATACATCGCAAGAGTGCAAGATTAATAGCTTTCACTTGAGATGCCTGCAACGCATCCTAGGCATTAAATGGCAAGACAAGGTGCCTAATACTGAGGTCTTAATGCGTGCCAATACCCAAAGCATGTTCTCAATCCTTAGTGAAAGACGCCTGAGATGGCTAGGACATGTTAAAAGAATGAGCCCTGGCCGAATCCCCAAGGACCTTCTATATGGAGAACTGGCTTTGGGAAAGAGGAAGACAGGTCGCCCATGTCTGCGATTTATAGATGTCTGCCAAAGGGACATGAAAGCAGTCAGAATACGCACAAACGACTGGGAGGTTTAGGCACAAGACCGATTTACGTGGCGCACACTTGTCAAAGAGGGCGTCATAGTAGCCGAGGAGCGAAGGATGGAGGAGGCTACAGAAAGAAGAGCTAGGAGAAAGGCCAAAACATTTGGTAGCACAGAATTCGTGTGTAAAAGCTGTGATAAAGATTGTCACTCAAGGATAGGACTGCACAGCCACACGAGGAAATGCAACCCAACTCAACAGTGATGCACCATCGTCTCGCGAGACGGAAGGATGCCGATTATATGTCATCAAATAAATGTTGTGCCACCCGTTAACTAAGACTCAAAATTACGAATATTTTTTTACACTTGGTTTTCCCCCTTCAAAATAAGAATGGCGGTTGTCGGCAATGGCTGTACTTTTCAACTGCCTACAAATGTCGCCCCCCCTAAATATGTGCCGCCCGGGGTGGACCGCCCTAATCGCCCCTCCAGCTACGCCACTGCATGTACGCTCTTTTTTTTAAAAAAGTCAGCAGTGCCCTAGGATCTTTGCTGAAACGGTTTCTCAACATACTTTCAACTTTTCAGTTGACTTTTATAGCTGTTTTATTTTAATCTTAAAGCCATGTTATTTCCGCGCTAAAAGTATTTACACTTGAGCAACGCCACACCCCTCCCACCGCCATACATATCCATCAGCGACAGAGATGTATCACTTTATGATGTGTTTGAATAATCCCCACGTCACTCCCCCCAGGGTGCTCCTCTAATGTATTTCTCGCAACACTGTTTTTTCCTGGCATGTCACCCCAACGAGTCACACCCTCGGTTGCAAATGACACAACGTTACCTATGTGAAGGAAAAGCTTTTTAACTTTACCCCTAAGCAACGTCGGTTGTTAACTTCTCCAGCTTATTCGTCATAAATCATGGACTATGACAAATCCATAGTTCTTCATCGGCCTTAAGAAAAGCGTGGTCTCACTTTTTATTACCACGTTTTTATTAACTTGCTTACGGGCGTGTCTGTCTGACTGTCCGCAATTTTTCAAATTTTCCAACGTAAAATTAAAACACTTCTGATGGTCCTAGAGAGCTCAAAATTTCACCACAGATAGATCTTGGATGACAATACGTTGTTTCAAAATTTCAGATTGATCGAATGTACCGTAATTAAATTAATGCAATTTTTAGTTTATCTCTATATTAGCATCTGTATCCGTCTGCAGTTGTTAGATTTCACGTGCCGAGTTCACCCCGCGACCTCATCGCCGTGGTATTAAAACGTTGGGCGGGTCTTTGGTAAAATAAATAGAGTTTAAAAAAAAAGATTTTGAAAAATCACGGTTTTATTAGTGGACTAAAAATAATAAAATAAATAAAGATAAAAAAAGGAGTGCTTATGAGGTTTTACATATGCAGTTCACTCATTCTCTCACTTATAGATCTCTCTTTTACCTTCTAAATTATAAATCTTTAATTTTTGTACCAAACATCTGCCCAACGTTTTTAGTCATATTAAATCAAAGTACTTGAACTCATAAGTTTTTAATTATTTTCTTCTTTTTGGTCCACTTATAAAAACGTGGTTTTTAAATATCCCTTTTTACTTTTATTCATTACTACGTTTTTATTAACTTGCTTTCGTGTCTGTTATTAACTTGCTTTCGTTTCGGTCTGTCTGTCCGCAATTTTTCAAATTTGCCAACGTAAAATTAAACCACTTCTGATGGTCCTAGATAGCTCAAAATTTTACCACAGATAGATCTTGGATGACAATACATTGTATCAAAATTTCAGATCGATCGATTGTATCGTAATTAAATTAATGCAATTTTTAGTTTATCTCTATTTATCATATGTATCCGTCTTGTAATGTTGACATTCCCTTGCCGAGTTCGACCCGTGACCACATCCGCGTGGTATAAACAGAGCCGTCCTTACACCATCTTGGGCCCCCGGGCAAAGAAATAGTTTCGGGTCCCTCCCCCGCAGGAATAAAAAAAAATTATACATAATACATAAATAAACATATTCTCATGGGGCCTCTGCTCGTGGGCCCCCGGGCAAATGCCCAACGGGCCTATGCGTTAAGACGGCCCTGGGTATAAAGACGATGGGCTGGCGCTTTTGGGGTGTTTAGTAAAATAAATAGAGGTAAAAAAAGATTTAAAAAAAAACATTTTTTTATAAGTGGACTAAAAAGAGGAAAATAATTTAAAACTTATATGTTCAAGTACTTTCATTTAATATGACTAAAATCGTGGGGTGGGGGCTTATGAGGTTTTACATATGCAGTTAACTCATTCTCTCACTGATAGAACACTCTTATGCCTTCTAAATTATACATCTTTAATTTTTGTACCAAAGACCCGCCCCACGTTTTTAGTCATATTAAATCAAAGTGCTTGAACTTAGAAGTTTTAAATTGTTTTCTTTTTTTTTAGGTCACTTATAAAAACGTGGTTTATAAAAGTCCTTTTTACCTTTATTTATTAAAATAATATTTTTTGGACCGAGCTATTTGACGGCACATCGTCTTTTCTATAGAAGGCTTCGTCTTCAAGGTTCATCAGATTACTTTGGTCAGGGACTCTCATAACATAGCCCACCAATTAATTTTGTAGCCCATTGACTGTTGAAACTTTGTATATTATGTTTTGACTATTTTACTCTACTACTTGTAGCATAAAAATCAGTGTAATTTACTGAGGACTCGGTTGACATCTAGGACTATTTTTTTACACCTAGGACTAGTTTTACACTGAGAACTAGTTTGACACCGAGGACTAGATTTACACCGAGGACTAGTTTGACACTGAGGACTAGTTTTACACCGAAGACTAGTTTGACACTGAGGACTAGTTTTACACCAAGGACTAGTTTGACACTGAGGACTAGTTTTACACCGAGGACTAGTTTGACACTGAGGACTAGTTTTACACCGTAGACTAGATTGACACCCAAAACTAGTTTGACAACCAGGACTAGTTTGACACTGGAGACTAGTATTACACCGAAGACTAGATTGACACTGAGGACTAGGTTGACACTGAGGTAGACAATCATTAAAAAAATATTTTAAAATTGAAAACACAGGTGCGTGCTTGACATCCTAATCCGTCACCAACATAACCTTAGCACTCCTCACCATGTGAGAAGAACCCTTGAAATAGGTTCACAGTTTATTGTATTTTATGTAAATTATTTTGTTTTAGTCACATAAAAACGTTTATATTTTATGATTTGGGTGCCCGGGGGATGGATTATTTGTACGTTTCTTTTTTATCTTGGAGGCCACCAATGAGCGTTGTATTGTTTTGTTAAGACCCTTTGTTTTGTTTCATTTCTTGAATGTGTGAAGTACTTTCCATTTAAAAAAAAATTAGAAAATTTAAAGCAGTTAGACTGAAATAAATAAATGAATGGATAAAGGTTCATAAAAGATAATGGTTTTTGAGAAGCACTGCTTTTATCGGTGAACCGCAACGTAAATTTCTGCACCCTTTTTGAATACATCTCTGTATTGAAAGAAAACATGAAGTTTGTTAGTTCATGGGCCATATTATAATTCACTCTGAATTGAACGTTTTGACGGAATGCTTGGCTAAGTTTGTGAACAGCCTCGACTCTAATTGAAAGTTAACTCTTTAAATTTTCAAGGTGCTGTCCCTTTTCCTAAACACAGGGCACCGCCATAAGACTATAAGAGCATACGGATATTTTACATATGCATAAATAAAGTTGTACATACTTTTTGTTCAGGATGTTTTAAAGAGATTATCTTATGCAGATAAATGCACACGAGGTCGCTGAGATAAATAAATCTTGATTTAAGCTCAGTCAAGTCCCTAAGGTTATATAAGGTGATGGAGGGGCGGGTAATGTCATTCGTCCCAGGCCTTATTGTCCTGGAATGTTGTATTCTCGCTGTCATCTTGGGATCCGCCCATTTTATGTCCTGTGTTGTTTGCTCTTTAAAGTCCACGTTTTAGTCTCATGCTATAAGTAAATAACTAAATCGCCGTTCCAGGGAAACTATAAACAATCGTTATTAAATAATAATAAATTTTAAAAAAAAATATACATATTAAAAAAATTATTGATAACATTTTCTTGTTATAATTAGAAGGAGAAAAGTCAAATAATTTTCCAAAAGTTTCTATACTTACTTTAATTAAATAAAATTATCCCCCTCCCCCCTTTTAATACTTCAAACTAGTCTACGAAAGCAATTTTTAAAAATTAAGGGTGTGTTACTCCCCCACCCCCCCCTATTTTTGTATGTGTTAAATTGATTGTTGGCTGGGCGTACAGACATTCGGCGCAGGAGGAGTCGAATCACCATCTAAAAAGCCCCACGAAGGGGTTTGGCTGGTCACCTTAATGGTCAATCTTGCTTCTAACAACAACGGGAGCTGTCGTTGTAATCACTTTGCAACCAGCCCCAGGGCTAGTATCGGAGTCCTCCTTGGTATTAAGGTTATCACCACCATCTCACGTGTAAAACACACTAAACATTTGAACCATGGCGTCGTGCCTTATTTATTTTTTTTTCACAATACAGTAAAAGTCCGATAATCCGGCGTCCAACAGTCCGGAATGCCCGATAGTCCGGCATCGCTCAGGAAAATTGTAAAAAAATTGGTTTTCTCCAAAAGTGTGTCTTTAAAGCAAATAAAAACGCTTGAGAGCTATTCGGAAGTTTTCGGGGTAGTTCGGGGAAGCGCCCGGTATTGTCCGGAAACAATTAGCGGCCGGCTAGTCTCAGCTGTCACAACAAATAAAGGTGCAGTGCAGCACAGATAATCAATCACGAAGCGTCTCGCCATTTTTTGTGCGTTGTTTTTGTGTCCTTTCACATCGCAGTAAACTGTGTCTCAGTGCTTCAGAAATTATTGATTTCCATATCATTAGAAATAAATTTTATACTAAACGCCAAAAGTCAAGAAAACAAACAGACATTCGTGACTTTTTAAAATCTATGTGAAATATGTTTTACAGTACGTGTACATACATTATATGAAATGTAAAATAAACTTTGTTGTATTTGCATACTGTATTTGTAGTTTAATTATTAACCTAATTGTTCTTATCATTACGATTTATGTATGTATGTAGTTAAAAAAACAAAGTACATATGTTTTACGGCAAAGCCTACACTAAAAAGAAGGGGCACCGCCCGATAGACCGTACTTTTCGATAGTCCGGCACCGAGCCGGTCCCGAACGTGCCTTTTTATCGGAATGTTACTGTATTTTGTAGCTTAAAAAGACGAGAAAATTACTGATATAGGTTGTCTCCCAAATTTATTAGTAACTGAAAGTCCAGTTTAACGCCTGGCTGGCTGTTTTAAGATGAAAGACGCCTTCAAATTTGTGTTAAATGAAATTTTAGTTTATGTATTCTTTATATATTTAAATATACATATATATATACATAATTTCTTTCAAGGAATTTGTTAATTCTATTGATGTGGTAAATCTTTTTTTCTTTTTCCCTTTTTTATCTCAACATTAAATTTTGACAACACATTGGCCACTTCATAAGGTCCATCTGAATACAAAGCCAATTTCTTCCCCTTTTTTGGCTTTAGAAGTAATACTTTGTCTCCCACTTGAATGTCTTTCTCAACTGTATGTCGATCATAGTACATTTTATTTTTAACTGTCTGCTCTAATGTTTTCGCTCCTGCTTTTTCTAACCCTGTTTTTAGTTTATTTCTCAATTCAATAATGTAGTCATAAGTTGTTTTTATTCCATCTGTTGTTCTTTCACGTGTGAATAGTGTTTTCAATATTGCCATCGGCCCTCTCACCTTCCTGCCGAACATTAACTCATAAGGTGAGATTAATGTTGTTTCATTGGGGACTTCCCTATATACGAAGAGAACCGACTGTAGTACATTATCCCAGTTTTCTAACCCTTCCGTAGCTAATTTCCTTAACATCGACTTTAGTGTGCCATTTAACCTTTCCACCGTTCCATTAGACTGGGGATGATAAATTGACGAGTGGCTGATATTGATGTTGAGTAGTTTGCACACTTGCGCGTACAGGTCAGACGAGAATTGAGGTCCGTTTTCCGACAAGATTTCTTCCGGGAAACCCATTCTCGTGAAAATAGAGTATAACGCCTCACATATGTCTTCTGCTGTTACCCTCTTTAATGGTAATGCCTCAGGCCACCTGGTAGCCATATCAATTAATGTTAGGATATACATATTTTTGTTCTTCGTCATTTGTAGGGGTCCGACGATGTCTATTGCTACTTTTTTGAATCGCACCCCAATTATCTGCATGTACCCAAGTTCTATAGGTTTAAATTTGCCCGGAGGCCGAGCCTTCTGACATATCAAGCATGCCTTTACATATTCCGTGATCTCCTTGTTCATCTTGGGCCAAAAAAACTCTGACGAGATGAGATGTTTTGTCTTTCTGACAGACATATGTCCAGCCAGGACTGACTCATGAGCGTTTTTGAGAACAATCACAGATAGGACGAAAATTACTGTGTACCAGGCCGGCGTGCTCAGCACATTCCTCTACGGCAGTGAGTGCTGGACTACCTACGCCAAGCAAACAAAGCAGCTCAACAGCTTCCACTTACGATGCTTGCGTAGGATTCTACGCATCAAGGGGCAGGACAAGATCACCAATGTCGAGGTACTCAGAAGAAGCCATATGCTGAGTATGCACTCAATTCTGAGTGAGAGGCGCCTGCGGTGGTTAGGTCATGTCCACAGGATGAGCTCGGAGCACATTCCTAGAGCCATGCTTTACGGTGAGCTGGCAACCGGTAAGAGAAAAAGAGGTCGTCCCTGCTTGCGCTTCAAGGACGTCTGCAAGAAAGACATGTCATTGGCACAGATAGACTATAAAACGTGGGAGACCATTGCCGAGGAGCGCACCTCCTGGCGGGCAAAAGTGCGTGAGGGCATTCATGTCGCGGAAGCATCCCTCATAGCTTTGAGTACAGAGAGAAGGGCCAGGAGAAAGGGCAGGAGGGGCAGAGGAGCAGGAGTACACGCCATCGTCCCATGAGGATGGACGGTTGCCATATATATATATATATAGAAAGAGAGAGAGAGAGAGAGAAAGAGAGATACAGTATACATATATATATATATATATATATGTAAGAATCGGATGTTTTTAGATGAAAAAAAAAGTTATTAGTCTTGAATTGTATACCATTACATTGTTCCCTCTAAGATTCTTTGGCCCAGTGTGCAAAGAAAAAAAAATGCAAAAAAAAATAAAAAATCAACTCGTTTGCAAAGTTGCACAGCATTCATTTTTTGTCCAATATTTTACAAAATGTGCTGCGCAGTAAATCTAAACTGCTGCGTGGCGTCGGTCAGATATCTGCGCGGGCACGCTACTTAGAGGAAACATTGGTTGTATATAATTGTTTTTTATTTGTGATTTAATTAGTGATTCTTATTATTTATTAGACTTTTCTTGTGGTGGGATGTGTTGTGGTGACCAAGCAGTGAAAGGTTAAACAATGATTATACACGGGGGAAAAGCCCTTAATGAGTAAGTTGATGTGCAAAGCATATATATCTACTTGGAAGTGGCACCCACGCCCCTGCAAGCAAAACAGTTCTAGATTTTAATTCCATCTATAGAGTGATGGGTAGCTTAGAGCCCTCGATTGCCAAATCAACATTCTGAGATTCGTCAAAAACCCGAGCTGTCTAGCCGACAAGGGCGGGCGGGATAGGGTGGTTGGTGGAGCTAAAGATTTTAATTTGAGGATGGGGAAATATGGGGAAATATGCTTTGTCTGTCCTTCTGTCTGAATGAGGACGGATGCCTTTTTAAAAGAAGAACGATGTCAGTGTGCCAAGACATTTCAATTCCATTTGTCTGCATTCGAACGTAGAAAGAATAAATCGTGTTAAAATTAAATTGCGTTAGGGAGCCCGGCTAAATTTATTTTTATTTAAAATTCTGATTGCTGAGTTTCTTTTTAAAGAAAAAAAAAGTTAGCTTCCGATATAATTTTTTTTTCTGCCAAAGAATACATTAAATTTTTTTGATGATTTTGCCGTAGGCTTGCAGCTAGATGACATTATAAGTATTCGGAATGATTTCATGAGTCTGAATTTAATTAAAGGAAAGCATTAGTTCATTGTATCAAACACTACAATCCATGGTGGTCAGTGGTAATGATGTTATTACGGCATTAGTTATTATTATTATTATTATTATTATTATTATTATCCTGAAATATCTTAAAAGGAAAAAAAATGTTTTTGAACGCGCACCACAATTTTTCAGTTTGACATAAAACAGTTGTAATTTATATTACATGTCAGCAATACAGTGTCTTCCTGTTATAGTTGGTTGCTCAAGTACTCTTTATAGTTCTTCCTTAGATATGTCTTGTATACACTCAAGTCTGCCATTTGATATTTATTCTGATACTATTTTTACCATACATTTGATCACCTGTCTACTGTAGATTGTGTAGTTTGATATCTTCATAACATCTTCTTGCTCCTTTTACTGGCGGTTCCTTTGTCACATGGTGGATTTTAACACATAAGCTTCCATCTTCAGGCCTTTCTCACTCATTATCACTCCTTCTCTTCCAGATTTTTGTTTTTCTGTCAATTCTTTGGGCATTTTTGTTCTTTTTACATCCCTTATATTAACTTCACCGCCGGTCATCTCTGTCGTCATCTCATCATCTCATGGGCGGGCGGGCGGAAAAACAAAAGTCGAAAATGACCCACTTTGAGTGATCCGATCGAGCTGAAATTTGGCACACGGACCCGTCTAACCTAACAATGCATCGTATCAAAATTTCAGATCGATCGAACGTACCGTAATTAAATGAAGGCATTTTTAGTTTATCCTTATATGAGGTATGTAATTCAAATTCACGGTTTGTTATTGTTTTTTTCCCACGTGAAAGTTTGAGTTGACGCTTTGAGGCGACCCATCGACGTACCCACGTGCTTTTGTTTACATTTTACGTGTCATGCTGAGCTCGGTCAAGCGAATCGGTGACCAGACTTTTCCCCTCTACCACCCCCCCCCAGGGTTATGAAGCAAAGTTGAGTTACGACAGATTCAGTCTGTAAATATTTGTAAATACTTTTAGTTATGTCTCAAATATAAGGGATTTATAGTCAAAAACTTTGTTTTTACGGGTTTGTTTTATTAAATCCCTTATATTAACTTCGCGGCCGTCTCTGTCGTCATCTCATCATCTCATGGGCGGGCGGGCGGAAAAACAAAAGTCGAAAATGACCCACTTCCCGTGATCCGATCGAGCTGAAATTTGGCACACGGACCCGTCTAACCTAACAATGCATCGTATCAAAATTTCAGATCGATCGAACGTACCGTAATTAAATGAATGCATTTTTAGTTTATCCTTATATGAGGTATGTAATTCAAATTCACGGTTTGTTATTGTTTTTTTCCACGTGAGTTTGAGTTGACGCTTAGACGTCGACCATCGTGCCGACACCCCCTGACGTCCCATCCCCCGTTAAAAGACAGGGGACATCACTCGGTGTCAGTCTGTAAATATTTGTGGCGTTGGAAAATAATCAATACTTATAATTATGACTCAAATATAAGGGATTTATAGTAGAAAACTTTGTTTTTACGGGGTTTTTTTTTATTCACTGACCCTCTTTGACTATGTGTTTCATCCGCCTGCTGCGTTTGGGGGAGAAGGATCAGGGGGCTAAGGGAGTTAGTGGACTGTCGTGTGTCTGATTATGTCCCCTTAATCACTTCGACTGAATCACCTTCGCCTTGACTTGTCGACTAAAGTACGGCGGTGCCGTGCTATTAGAAAGTGCGTCTAAGATGTCGCGAGCTTATTGGACTTCCGGCTTTGAACCGATGGCTGAGACCGTGAGGTCTTGGACACACAGAGGACATATGAAGAAGAGGGTCACATGGCGGATCTCGCTAATGGAAAGAGGGTTGGAGGCACAAGCGGGTTGTCTTGAGATCACAGTATTCGGGTAGTGGTTGTGTTAGTGAGCAATAAAGAGATTTCAGAGAACATGTATATTGATAGCGGGCAGGGTGAAACCTTGATACGGACACCGTCTGTTCACCATGTGGTCAGCTTTGTGTGTGTGTGTGTGTCCCCTATAACCTCGTGTTTGGAGGGGGTTCTAATGTTCCATTATAACTTTCTCGGGGCTTGGTAGACCTTGGCGGCGCCCATCTCCTCTCCAGGTCAGTTGAGTACTTTTTAGCGATAGTCATTCATTAACATTTTATTGTGGCTTTAACGTGAGCTAGATCCCACGCCCCTCAGCTTGTGAGGCGATCGCACTATTGACTTCACTATCCAGCCGCATTTATAAGTAGGGTTTCTTTTTCCGGTTTGTAGGTTCCAAAAGTATTTTTGTTGTTTTTATAAAAGTTTTCAAGAAAAAGTTAAAATAGAAATATACTTTCTGTATAATTGAATGATCTCTATTTACCGAACCTTTGTAACTGGCGTGACCAATGAAACGAACATGGAACGAACTCATTCACTTTTTCCTCGCCGAAAATAATTATTTTCCCGAAACATAATTTGTATAAACGCTAGATTTTCTGACACATTATAAGAATACGAGCAACAAAGCCCGCCCAAGGACGTTCCGCCACCGTTCGGTGGCATGTTTTAACTCCCCTCCAACAGCCGCCTCGACCGCATACATGTGCATCACGTCAAAAATACTATTCATTATAGCTGAAATAAATAACTCGTAAAAACAGAGCTTTTGACTATAAATCCCAACGCGCATATCTCAAAATAAAGTCTTGGAAGAAATACTGCACCAAAAATAACTCGTTTGGACGTCCACGTAAATGGCGTAAACGTGTTCAATATGATTGGCTGTAGGAGTCATATGTTTTTGAGGGACCAATCGCTATCGATGACCGCATAGAACATAGCCTTTTATTATATAGGAAATTATTATATAGGATGGTATTACTAATTTGTAGGGTGCCTTAAACTTGGTGCATTGAAAAATTCAAAATGCAGAGTGCAGAGCAAACTGACACATTATTTTGGTACTGGAAGATGAAATAGCGTCAGGATTATTTGTGCCAACACACTTCTAATCTTATCTTATCTGTTACAGACGCTCCTTTTATACAGAAGATTATTGCGTCCTACGCTTATCTATTGTTTGTGTTTAGTCCTGCATTTTCATTAGAGATTTAAATGTTGATAAAGTGTTAGTTTTCCTGATTTCTTTGTTTGTTCTTGCATACGGAATAAGAAAGGTTTTTTGATCATGTCTGTCTGAGGGTTGTATTAAGTTATCATTGTGTTGAATTTCCAAATTAGAATTAATTTTTGTATGTATGATTACTACTTTGCTCTTGGTTCTTCTATCCTCTAGAGTTTCAAGGTTTAATGACTTAACGAATGGTGTTATTCTTGTCAGTTTTGAATATTCTCTAGTAATGAATCTGGTAGCTCTTTTTATTACTACGTTTTTATTAGCTCGCTTTCGTTGGTGAGGCATTGTCCAAGATTTTTTCAAATCTGCCAACGTAAAATTGAACCACTTCTGATGGTCCTAGAGATCTAAAAATTTTACCACAGATAGATCTTGGATGACAATGCATTGTATCAAAATGTCAGATCGATCGAATGTACCGTTATTAAATTATTGAACTTTTTAGTTTATCTATAGTCTATATATAAGCATCTGTAACCGTCTGCTTTTGTTGACATCCGTGAGTTCACCCCGTGACCACATCACAATGTTTTTAAAACGTTGGGCGGGCGCTTGTGAGGTGTTTGGTAAAAAAATAGAGGTAAAAAAATATTTTTAAAAAACCAGGTTGTTATAAGTGGACTAAAAAGAATAAAATAAATAAGTAAAAAAAATTTTTTTTATAAACCACGTTTTTATTAGCGGACTAAAAAGAAGAAAATAATTTAAAACTTATAAGTTCAAGTACTTCGATTTAATATGACTAAAAACGTGGGGCGGGTGTTTGATATAAAAATTAAAGATTTCTAATTTAGAAGGCAAAAGAGAGATCTATAAGTGAGAGAATGAGTGAACCGCATATGTTAAACCTCATAAGCGCCCGCCCCACGTTTTTAGTCATATTAAATGGAAGTACTTGAACTAATAAGTTTTAAATTATTTTCTTCTTTTTAGTCCGCTTATAAAAACGTGGTTTTTAAAAATCTTTTTTTTTACTTTTATTTATTTGAATTGGTTCTAGTTTATCAATGTTTTTTTTTGGTGGATGGGTCCCATACAGAAGATGCATATTCTAGTACAGGTCTCACCAAAGTGAGGTAGCATTTTAGTTTTAAATCTCTATTACATTTGTAAAAGTTTCTTTTTATAAAGCCTAAGGTTTTGTTTGATTTTTTAATAACTTCATTGACATGGGGATTCCATGATATTTTCTCATTTATTATGACTCCTAAGTATTTTGCATTTTTAGTTTGGGTCAGTTCTTTTCCATGAATGAAATATTTTGAATTTATTTGTTTCTTTTTCTTGGTTACTCTTAACAGTTGACACTTTTCTGGGTAGAATGACATACTCCAGTTAGATTCCCATTTTATCAATTAATCTAAGTCTTTTTGTAAAATTTTGCTATCTTGTTCATGCTCCCTAAAAATGCTATTAAGTGTACAAATCTTGGTTTGGCTGGCGAAGCCTGCTAGGGTTTTGTTATTTAAAAAAGTATGAAATGATCAATCGGTTCATTTGATCTTAAGTTATCTTACTTCTATGGCTGTGGTGATATTTGGGAAACACAATGTTAAATAAGTGAATGACACAGTTTGATTTGTATTGAGGAAGTTTAACATTAAGTGATACATTAATGGCTCTGCTTGTGTTATTCCAATTTATGGAAGAGGGCCTGGGTCTGTTGGTGTTATTCACTCTTATGGTTACGCCCTTGGCCTGCTCGTGTTATTCAACCTTAGAGGGAAGGCCTGGGTCTGCTCGCGTTGATGACTTTAGGAGGAGGGCCTTGGTCTACTCGTGTTGATGACTTTAGGAGGAAGGCATTGGTCTGCTCGTGTTGATGACTTTAGGAGGAAGGCATTGGTCTGCTCGTGTTGATGACAGGAGGAGGACATGGGGCTAGTCTGCTCGCGCAAGGACTTGGGCTGACAGTGTTGATCACCCGCCCCCCCTCCGACCCAGTTAAATGCTAAAAATAGTCTTTATCCCAGATAAAAAATGCTTCCATTATCGACCGAGTCTTTGGAGTGGGTGGAGCTTCCGTCTGTGAAGTTTTTATTTCTTGGCATTTCGGGGTAATGTACAGTTAGGGTGTACACTGAATATAGAGGAATATCAGAATGAGTTTAGACTTAAGAACTTACTTGAAGTAAAAACAAGTTTATTGCAACACAATTAACAATAAAAACATTAAGTTATTAGCTTTATTAAAATGTACACGTGCCTCTGAAAATGGTAGAATGAAAAAGGGTGAGGCCTTCTTTTCGAGTTTTGCATTGTTTGGATTTTTTAAAAGAAAGTCATTATTTGCTTTTTTTATTAAAAAAAACCTGATGGTGTGATCTGGTGAGGGTAGGGGTAGTAGTTTCAGGGTATTAGACGTGGTTGAACAGGCTTCGATTTCTTCCTTCATCCGTCTGTTGGTGTGCTTGATTTATTTACACATCGATTGATTGATGAATTGATTTATGCATGGAAATAACCGTCGACTATTGTCTCGCGTTTCTTGTGTTTGATAATCATCTCCAAACTCGACTTGTAAAGTCGTACGTGCATGGAATGTTTGATTTCTCATTTGAGGACTTCGTTGGTAAAAATCCTGGCTGGATATTTCAAAAAGTAAAATTAGTATTAATTATTATCTTTTGGGGGAAAAGGACTACATTATTTTAAAAAGGTTTTAATGTTTCTGTTAATTTGGAATATTTTTTACAATATGATTAGGATTTCAAATGCAAATGAACCCTAGTCAAGCTCCCTCTATAGTTTTCTTCTTTTATCCCGCACATTTGTTTTGTGATGATTTTTTAAAAAAATAAAACAATTTCTGCCTATACTTGTTGGATCTATGCACTGTGAAGACTTGCTCCTGATTGATTCCAATACCAATGGAAACCGGCTGTATGGACTAAATCGATTTATTGAAAAAAAATGATTTTGCTGTTGGGCAAAACAAAGGATAGAGTAAGGGAACTACGTCAGTGTTTATCACTTCATTTCGTTAAGTTAATCAATATTTTAAATCTCTAGATTAAAGAGTATCTTCATGCATTAGTTCAACATATCTCCTGGTCAAAGAGCATTCATTTCATAAGACTTTTCAAAGTATAACGCCTTCAAAATTCATTCACTGTACTTACTAGTCGTGAAGCACAGTTGGTGAACCATTGTTCCACATATTTATCGTCTGTTTGAACATTGTTTGGGAAAACTTACATGCGTGTTGGTGGTGGTTGAGGTTGTAGAGCGAGGGTTGGGTGGGTGAGGTTGCTTGGTTGTGACACAGGATAAAGGAGCAGATAAGCCCGTGTGTTGTTTCTGCTAGATAGCGTGATAACTACACTTTTCTAGTCACGTGATGAGCCGAGATTGGGACTCGGGCTCCCCAGCTGTTGTCGTGGGTCAGTATCGCACCGTGCTACACAACCACATGTCACCACACTCATCTTCGGGGGTCTTTTGACTGGGCCGTACCAACAGGATTAGACGCACTATAACATTAGTCTTTTCTTCACCATGGTCGGTAGTGATAACACTGTGCATTATTTGTTCAACGTTGCTTCGTTTATTTGTTTCTGTGTTCATATTTGGTGATGGAAACAAATTGTGTTCCTGTGTGTTAGACTTGGGGACACACTATTTAGTCCTTCTTGTTTACATTTGATGACATAGACATACCCTAAACCGTCTGATTTAGATTGGTGAGTTATGGTAACAATGAGTAGACCGTCTGATTTAGATTTGGTCAAGATGTCTAGACCGTAGGATTTAGATTTGGTTACTTATGGACACGTAATTTAAAAGACAGTGAATCGTAAATCTATCGGAAGTTTATCTATAATGTGAACTCCGCGTGGGCTTCAAAGTTTCTGTTGCCGGTAACAAGGTCAACACGATGTGAGAGAAACGATAGCAATCCACCACAACTGTGGTTTAAATGGATTCATTCAGTGGATTTTTTTTCTATGAATTACCAAGACTATTTCGTCACCTGAAAGTAAGCTCAGCTTCATTTTTTTAAAAAGTTTCTTTTTCAGCTGTTCCAGCCAAGCCATATTTTTATTATATACTAACTCGGTAAAAAGACCGTATATGAATATCATATTTAAGAAACAAAAAAATATTTTTAAAAAACATGTCCGCATTATCTTCTAACGAAAAGTTATCTCTTAACCGAAACATTGATTTTGTTCATTAAATTTTTTTTTAAATAAGAAGATAAATAAATTATTATTTGAATTCTGCCATATTATCAATGTTCCAAGGTTCGTTGGTCCATGTGCAAAGTAAAAAAAAACAACACAAACTCGTGTGCAAAGTTGCACAGCATCCATTATTCGTTCAATATTTTATAAAATTTGCTGCGCGGTAATTCTATAATGCTGCGCAGCATAGGTCAGAGATCTGCGCAGCCGCGCAGCGTTAAGGGAACATTTTGTACTACCAAAGAAAGTCACCAAACAAATCCTATCATCAACAATCCTATCATCAACAATCCTATCATCAACAATCCTATCATCAACAATCCTATCATCAACAATCCTATCATCAAAAATCATATCATCAACAATCCTCCTTTGATCTTTTTCCACGCCAAACAAAAACGTATTCCCCTCTTCTGCCAAGTTCATCATTATCAGGTTAACCAAGGCACCCCCCTCCATCGAAAAAAACAACAAAACAACAGCAACAACAAACAAATAAACATAGGAGGGGATGAGCGGAAAATTATACTTTGTTTAACAATAGTAGAAAGATACATCTCTGTGGCACTACAGTCCATGTAAGAGTTTTGGCCTGCCTCACCACTTCCTTTCACGATAGCAGAAAGAGGTATGTTGAAAATTGATATAAAAAAACAAGACTTTCAACAACACTAATGATGACATCCAATTCGTTAGTAGAAATGTGGTTCTTTTAGGGAGACGCGTCCTCGATAACATTAGAGGAAGAAAGTAACCCGATCAGTTCAATGAACGTAGATCAAGGCAAACTATCTACAGACTCATTCAGTTTCACTGGAGGCAAGCACAAAGAGACAGCAGATGTATCCATCACGGCGAACATTTCTAGCACTAACCACCAGTGAGATAGGAAAACACCAAATAATTATAATTTCTTTCAACCGTCTCAGTTTAATGTTAAGATTCCGTTGTTAGGATTTCTTACTCTCTCTTAAAATGACGAAAACCATTGCCTTAAATGTTCTGTCAACTAACGCCTTAATTCTCTCTTTCTTTCTCACCACTTTACGCATCCTTCCTTTATAATTTATACTTTCTTCGTCCTACAATTTCAAAAATATGTTTTTGTTAAATATGGCAAATGCTTGCTAAATATTTTGTCAGTGAAGTAATCCTTTGAATTTTAGCAATCTTTGGATGGGGAGACATGTATTACAGTTTTTGACAATGTTCTCCGATAACCTAGTCCTTATGTAGTTTTTTCTGTTTATGAGGAATTTTTAATTGCAATGTGTTCCTTTACTCTATATTTTTTTCATTTCAATTTTCAACATTCTATTATAAAATACACAGCCTAGTGGGAGTCAGAGACATAATTTGTGGATTAAGGAGTTGTCAAAAATCCGTCTCTGATAAATTGTGTTGCAACAAAGTGATGCGATAGGAGTTGTCATATACTTTACCTTAGACACGTTAACATAGACTCAATACTTAAAGCATTTTCATAAGTCTTAATTTTCAACATGTGACACTCAGTATGTTTTATCGGCAAATAATTGATCAGAATACTAATAATTGCGAAGGGAGATTTAGAAAATGTTGGAACCTCTGAATTGTGACGCGGCTTAATGGAAATGCTGACATTATCTCACAATAGAAACAGCCTCCCCCCCACCTCCGTTCAAAATCGTTATAATGTGATGCAATCAACAACTGAAAGGAATAATATAGCATGTAATAACTTAGTTTATCACGTGAATATAATAGTCTCTTAGGCTAACACTAACACATCAAGTACGTGTAATTAAACACTGTACCTGACGAAAAATTGAATAAATAAATAAATTAATTAATCACACAGCTCAGTTTTGTGTCCACACCGTGATGCACGGACTAGCCACGGCCTCTTTTTAAATTGCTGACGGCCGAACCCATAAAACAATTGGCAATTGTTCATCCATTTCAGGGCTCTTAGATTCACACCTCGCCGTACCACCTCCCTCTACACCTTCGCTTCTAGTCCTCCATCGACCTGTCGCCGTGGGACCTTCAACGAGAGGGAACCAATTAAAAAGTCATTAGTCCTTCAAACAGTATGAAAAAAATATATGTCTGTTATTTGGACATTTGAATGAATACATACTTCGTACGCGGTGATTCACCCCCTCCCCCTTACTCCATGCCCAAAGCCAAAATCGCTCTGTATCTATTGAAGGTCTTTAATCAAATCAAGCCGGCTGGATCGTGCCTTACTACTTGCCTTTCCCGCTTGTCTTTGTACAGCTTTATCTCTTTGTTCCCATTCATTGTACTCTCCTGGTTCGACGATCTCAAATACAGCGTGTGCTTCGATGAGGACAATTTTTTTTAAAACCCGTAAAACAAGTTTTTGACTATAAATCCTTTATGAACGAGACATAACTAAAAGAATGTTTATTATAATACGCAGCGCAAGACATCCAAAAATGGTAGTTATGTGTCGTAAAACATGTTTAATATAATGCGCACCGATCAGGAATATGTTTATAAAAAGTGTTGTCAATAAAATACGCACCTTATTGCGCGACAGAAAGGTTGTTCAATATAATACGCACCGCGACACTATCTCAAAAATAACATGATACATAGAGATAAATACAATAATCTAAAAATTCAATAATTTAATAACGGTACATGGGATCGATCGGAAGTTATGATACATCGTTTTTATCATTGTCACGAAACTACCTGCAAAATTTCAGCTCGCTAGCTTACGAGGAAGGGGGTTAAAAATCGATCCAAAGTTGTTTTGACAAGCAAACAATCAACCAGACACCACAAGTTAATATAAATGATTTACTGTAAATAAATATATGTAAATACAAAGTTTTTGTATATGAGACATAACTAAAAGTAGTGATTATGTTTAATTGCGACATTTACAGACTGAAACAGAATTATCTCCCCTGGTTTTAAAAAACCGGGCGCAGGGACGGTATGGGGTGTGAACATTAACGGTCGGCGTCAACGCGTGAACTGAAATGTCACGTGAAAGAATTATAAACAAATGTTCGGATAGTCCGATCGCTTAAACTTACAAAGCAAGTTAATATAAGGGATTTAAAAAGAAAGGAAGATGATGCTATTTTTAAATCCCTTATATTAACTATGCGGCCGTCTCTGTCTGTCTGTCGTCATCTCATAATCTCTCTCATCATCTCATTGGCTGGGCGGGCGGAAAAAGAAAAGTCGAAAATGACCCACTTCCAGTGATCGGATCGAGCTGAAATTTGGCACACGGACCCGTCTAACCTAACAATGCATCGTATCAAAATTTCAGATCGATCGAACGTACCGTAATTAAATTGATGCATTTTTAGTTTATCCTTATATGAGGTATGTAATTCAAATTCACTGTTCGTTATTGTTTTTTTTCTTCCACTTCCACGTGAGTTTGAGTTGACGCCGACCGTCGTGTTGACGCCGACCGTCGTGTTGACGCCGACCGTCGTGCCGACACCCCCTCACATCCCACCCCCATTTATTAAAGACAAGGGACATCACTCGGTGTCAGTCTGTAAATGTTTGAAAATAATCAATACTGTTAGTTATGTCTCATATATAAGGGATTTATAGTCAAAAACTTTGTTTTTTAAATCCCTTATATTAACTTCACCGCCGTCTCTGTCTCTCTGTCTGTCGTCATTTCATGGGCGGGCGGAAAAAACAAAAGTCGAAAATGACCCACTTCCCGTGATTCGATCGAGCTGAAATTTGGCACACGGGCCCGTCTAACCTAACAATGCATCGTATCAAAATTTCAGATCGATCGAACGTACCGTAATTAAATTAATGCATTTTTAGTTTATCCTTATATGAGGTATGTAATTCAAATTCACGGTTTGTTATTGTTTTTTTCTTCCACTTCCACGTGAGTTTGAGTTGACGCCGACCGTCGTGCCGACACCCCCTCACGTCCCACCCCCATTTGTTAAAGACAAGGGAAATCACTCGGTGTCAGTCTGTAAATGTTTGTAGCGTTTGAAAATAATCAATACTGTTAGTTATGTCTCATATATAAGGGATTTATAGTCAAAAACTTTGTTTTTACGGGTTTGTTTTATTAAATCCCTTATATTAACTTCACCGCCGTCTCTGTCTCTCTGTCTCTCTCTCTCTCTCTGTCTGTCTGTCGTCATCTCATGGGCGGGCGGAAAAACAAAAGTCGAAAATGACCCACTTCCCGTGATCTGATCGAGCTGAAATTTGGCACACGGACCCGTCTAACCTAACAATGCATCCTATCAAAATTTCAGATCGATCGAACGAACCGTAATTAAATTAATGCATTTTTAGTTTATCCTTATATGAGGTATGTAATTCAAATTCACTGTTTGTTATTGTTTTTCCCACGTGAAAGTTTGTTGACGCGTTGAGGCGACCCATCGAAGCACCGGGGCACTTTTGTTTACATTTTACGTGTCACGCTGAGCTCGGTCAAGCGAATCGGTGACCAGACTTTTCCCCTCTCACCAGGGCTATGAAGCAAACTTCAAACTTGAGTTAAGACAGATTCAGTAGAATCCAAGTGGTCCAAGACCGGTCATGCCCAAACCCCCCACTGTCCAAGACACAAGGTCCTAACTAATCCTCACCTGATAACATTTAAAAAATGTTTCAATGTGCCTAATAAAATTACTCATTAATAGAGTAAGATATGATTAAGTTTTGATCATATCAGATACTAAATTTTACTTTAACTTAATAAGCGCATCACTGCCTATTGCACTTTTATGAGACATAAACTGCCCTTGACTTAGATTCCAATTAGCCTTTTATTTAAGCACAACCTAGCTGGAATTAAACTTTAGATAGCCCCCAGTCTTAGAATCACTCGTAACATTTCAAATAGTAGTTAAAACAAGAGCACGTCAGTTATGACATTGATCTCATGCAGCGTGTCTCACTGATCTATCTACTTTTGTTACAGCCTCTGTGACTCTTGACAGCGTGACGCCATGGAAAAGGTAGTCTTTTAAAACACTAGATTTGATCTCATGGCGTGAATCTAACACTCACCAAATTATCATTTTTACTCACCTGTTTTCCAATTGTCTAATTAACACATTGCTACTAAAATGTTAGTCGTAAGCTCTTCTGTTTTGTTGAAGTTTTGTTTTTAAATCTGAGCATATTATTTTAATTATATGTGTGCTTTTTGGTAGGACAAGAAGCAGTGGCGTAGCTAGGGGGGGCGGTGGGGGCGGTCCGCCCCGGGCGGCACACGATTTGGGGGAGGCATTTGGGGGCATTTGAAAAGTAAAGCCCTTTCGGACAACCGCCTTTTTTCTTTTGAAAGAGGAAAACCCGGGTGAAAATAAAATATTCGTACTTTCGAGTCGTAATTAACGGATTCTCAAGACATTTTTTATTACATACTGTGTGTTATAACTAACGCATAATCGTTAAGAAATTTAAAACTCGTTTAAAAATTGTATTGATTTGTTTTGAAAATTAAGCGGCATACATCACAGATGACGCTTTTTATAAGAAAACAACACAAAGAACACATCACTGCTGGACCGAATATGATACTATTAATATCACCGCGTTCGTTATTGCGTGGATTTTCGACATGCACAGAATGATACGCGAAAAAGTACCCACATGGCATTGTGGTTCAAATATTGTGTTTAACATGCAAGTAGTAATTTATATTACTGTTTAAGTTTAAGAAAATTATTCTACTATTATTATTTACTAAAAATTATTATTATTTTTTTTTCATTAAAGTAGCACAAACAAAATGTGTGTGTTTCATTAAAATACGTTTATTCACTAAAACTTTTATGCATATCCTATTAAAGTAATGTTTAGATAGTTTGAATTAGTCTATTTTAGTGAAAATTATTACGATTTTTCGTAAGAAAGATTAATCGCGATTGTTGTTTTTTTCCCCCAAATTTTGCATAATGGTGAAAAATTTGTTAAGATCGTGGATGGTGTATTCACCATTGAAGAAAATTATATATTGTTTTTGCTGTCAACTGTTTGATTATTTTTTACAATCAAATTTTAACACGGAAAATAGTTTTAACAAATAGTGGAAATTTAATCTCAAAATAAGTCAACACGAGTTGAGACTACTGAAAAGTCAACATGAGTTGAGTCTACTGAATAAGTCAACATGAGTTGAGTCTACTGCAGATTCGATAATTTTCCCAATGGAAGGAATTAGAAATAAGAATTGGACATGGTGCAAACTTTTGATAATCTACAACAACAGAATATTTGATAAAGAAATAAGAAAAAATGAAAGGAAATTCTCACAATACTTGATATAATTAGATTCTTAGCTAAACAAAATTTGGCGTTGAGAGGTCATCGTGAAAGTATTCATGAGGAAGACATCAATTCAATTGAAAATATAGGACATTTTCTAGAGCTTTTGGACTTGTTGGCCAAGTACGACCCAGTATTATGTGAACATTTAGTACAAATTAAGATGGGTAATAAATATAGTGTCTCCTATTTGTGGAAAATGATTCAAAATGAATTCATAGACCTATTGAGAGGTGCAGCGAGAAAAACAATTATGGACCAATTAAAGCACGCTAAAAACTTGTGTATGATATTTGACAGCTCTCTAGATATTTCCCACAAATATTAAACTAGTCAAATTAAAAGGTACGTATTTATTGATGTTGGTGAAGTTAAAGTTGTAGAATCGTTTATTTACTTTGTAGAAAATAAAGGAAATGCCAAGCTAGAAGGGAAAAACATGTGAGTGGGGAAAATTCACAAGACGTGGTCCTATCTTTAGAACATGAAGTACAACGAGAAATGTTTTAATCCATGGATCGAATTATAACGGAATTAAAAGAACTCTTTGATCAGTTGCATGTCCATGTAAGACAATATTCGTGTATAATCCCATATAACCTACTAAGTGAAGAAATTGAATGTCAAATAAATGATTTTATTGACATTGATAAAGAACAGTTCCATAATGAAAGAAAAATGATGCAGGTTTTGTGGCTTACCTATACTACAAAAAGAGGCATTGCGTTGGGAAAATGGAGGAAACGGCCCGCTTGTCGTATTAGTTTATAAATAAAGCTTAAATATATTGTTTTCATTGCACAATTTGTTTGTGTATTTTGTATTCTAAGAATTTTTATAACAATTATTGTTATCAGTGTCGCTAGTTGTGAAAGGAGATTCTCCAAACTGAAGTTGATAAAAAATTATCTTCGTTCCACAATGAGTGCATGATTTAAGAAAGGGGTTGGGAAACCATGGCTCGCGAGCCAGATGTGGCTCTATTGATGCCTGCATCTGGCTCTCAGACAAATGTTCGACTATTCTTTAAAAAAACGTTTATTCAGATTCCTTTGAATTGCATAAACAATAAACAGCATAACAATGATATTAAAAAGAATTAAGAGACATAATTATGGTACTTTTAGTGTTGAAATTACACAAAATGCACACATTTACTTGAATTTTTAGTTTTAAAAATAATGTATGGCTCTCTCAGAAAAAAAAGTTCCCCCGACCCTTTATTTAAGACTACAAAATCTTGCAATATTGTCCATAGAACAAAATATAACAAATTGTTGAAATTTTGATGGCATTATACACGATTTTTCTACTATGAAAGTTAGGAAAATAAATGTATAAATAATATGTTTACATACTAATGTACACAATTTGTTTGTAAAAATATAATTAAATCATTTATTTATAAATACAAAATAAAAAGCATACTAATTGGTAATTTAATTTTTTGGTGTAAATTTGGAATACGTTTGTCTCATTGTGCAACCTCAGTAACTTTCTTGTAACCTTAAAAAAAAAGTATCTCGTATTTTTATAAAAATATGTATCTTATTTGGCCTCCTTTATTGCCACAAACTTAAATATGGAATTCAATGGTAGAAATGTTCGCCACTTTTACTTTGTTTCAATTACAATTATCTATTTATGTTTATTAATTTATAAAAACAATGATACTATCTACTTAGAAAGGGCGGCAAATTGGAGAACGCCCTGGGCGGCAAAAGGTCTAGCTGCGCCACTGACAAGAAGGCGTGTTTTTGTTCACAAATAAAATTATAGTCTTGTCATATCTAGTGTTTAAATAATTATAAATACATAATTTACATAAAGAATAATTTGTTATAACCGTGAACGATTTTTTTGTGGTATATTTTAAACTCAGCTATTGGGACCAAATTACGAAGTAAACATGAGACGGTTATTTGTAAGAATAAACGTAACTTTAAATTATTGTCTCTAGATTAAATTGATATCCTGTTACTTTTAATAAAAAAATTTTGCTGCCATACATAAGCGACACCGACCTTGACAAAAAAGTTTTATATTTTAAATTAGTTCACCGAATGCCAATTCATTATTTAGACTTGTAACCGTCTCTGTAAAATGTTAAGATTTTATTGTTAGGACTTAAACTATGTCGTCAAATGACGTAAGATTTTATTGTTAGGACTTAAACTATGTCGTCAAATGACGTAAGATTTTATTGTTAGGACTTAAACTATGTCGTCAAATGACGTAAGATTTTATTGTTAGGACTTAAACTATGTCGTCAAATGACGAAAACCATCGCCTTAAATATTTGTTCCATTTACTCCTTAATTCTCTTTCTCTTTTCAACACTTTCCGTGCCAGTCCTTTATGCTCTCCCCTTCTCTCAATTTCACGTGCTTCCAGAAAATCCAGACCCTGCTCACCGTGTTGTTATCTGGTCACATGGTTGACACAGTTTTTTGACTGCTAGGCTGTCAATCAAACTGTTTCAGACTTAACGGTGCTAGGGATCGAATGTGCTCACCTGCTGTCAGTCAAACTGCCACCAGAATAAATTAGCTATAAGCTAAAGTTTGGCCTCATAAAATGGGGTTTCGAAAATACGGTTGATAGGGATAGTCCCATTTCTGGCGGTGCGTAATAGGATAAATATTATACGTCACGTGTTATTTCATCTTCAAAATGCTGTTGCGTGAATTTCAATTATCAGTGAATTTGCGAAATTAAAAGATGCACAACAAAAATAATAATTAATAATTAGAGAATGTACATAACGCAGTACGATAGCAAGCAGTTAGGCTCAAAGCGCTGCACATAATAGCTCTTTAAATCTGAATTCCTCGTGAATCAGCGTTCACTTGTCAAGGACTGAAATTTGTCCACGTCTCGATTGAACAAAGGTTTAACACCATTCTGATAAATACTGTGAACACTCAAACACTTTCCAAACACACAAACACTTTCCAAACACACAAACGCTCAATAAAAAATACGCTGAAAGCTTAGTAGAATGCTCAGCTTAACGAGAATTCGTGTACACAAGTTGAATGCTTTTGCAAAAAGTAGTTAAACACTTGAATAAACGTTAAGAAAAATAATTGCACACCATGTGAAACTCTGTCGAATTGTTCAACGCTTAGCTGAACATTAAATAATACCTTGTAGTGGTAGTTGAACGATTGGTGAAGCAGTGTCGGTAAATTCATATTTAAACACGCGCTTAGTTTGAGATGGATTCGTTGCTACTGATACGACCAAATAATAATTAATATTGATCGATCTCCATGGAACAGCTGTTGCATGGTAGTAGGTGCTGTTTGTCTAGGTTTTCATATGTTCGCGCATGTCTTGTCAGAAGTTAATTAGTTTCTTTTAATGTTATCGACTAGTTGTTGTTGGTGCATGTAGTTCAGGGCTGGAGTAGGGAATATTGCTAAGCCCTGAACATTTTAAGAGTTCTAAAGCCTTATTTTATGTATAAAAACGATTTTACATGTAAAGCCAAGACAAAAAGGTCTGCTGCTCATCCCTATAATGCATAATTCTTAATATCTTTTTTTTTAAATTACAGCATGTGTTCGTTGAAAAAAAATATATTTATAAATATTTTTGTTTTAAGCCTATATTGACTTTGGAACAGAAAACACTTTTTTTTAAATTAAGAAACAAAGAAGGTTGAACACAAAAAGTTGCAAGAGATCACGTGTCCTGCCGATAGAGTGCAAACGTATTTAAAGTGTGTGGGGTCGCCGGCTGAAACAATGGCAAAGAGAAAAGTTGTTAAAAAAAATATTTTAAACATTCATTTACTAAATATTTCAGTGCAATTTAAGCGATGGCATTATCCGGTGTCGCCAATAACATGTTTTAAAATTAGGCTACTATGTTTTCCTGTAGTGTACTGGATCCATTAGAAAGTACCAGCATGCCATGTTGTCCAGCCTTACAGTTGATAAAACCGAACTCCAGCGATGATCCGAAGGCGTGTCCGGGGCCTGGCTTTGAATGGTGGGTAGATGTGCATGACTTGAAAGTCTAGCACCATTTGAAATCAGTGCCCCTGGCTGTGTCACTACTGCATGCTGCGACAGTTTTGGGGTGTGCCTAGTGTTGGCATAACTTCGGTGACTCAAGTCTCCAGGCTAGTTGTCCATGTCGGCCAAACTGCAACAGTGTGCTGATGATTTCCTGGCAGTGATGACCTCAAGTTGTTTATATCTGTTATCCACTGCCTGTGCTCATTGTCAGATTATCACCTGCATGTACCCACTACCAACAGCATGTACCCACTACCAACAGCATGTACCCACTACCAACAGCATGTACCCACTACCAACAGCATGTACCCACTACCAACAGCATGTACCCACTACCAACAGCATGTACCCACTGCCAACTACCAACAGCATGTACCCACTACAAACAGCATGTACCCACTACCAACAGCATGTACCCACTACCAACAGCATGTACCCACTACCAACAGCATGTACCCACTACCAACAGCATGTACCCACTACCAACAGCATGTACCCACTACCAACAGCATGTACCCACTACCAACAGCATGTACCCACTACCAACAGCATGTACCCACTACCAACAGCATGTACCCACTACCAACAGCATGTACCCACTACCAACAGCATGTTTATATTGAAACCGTTCTTGGGAGTATTCTTGTAATTGACCTGATTTACCATTTTGAATCCTTTTTTGTTTGTGTTCGCGCGTGATTGCGTGTATGTAAATAATGTGTTGCATTTCACATTTCTCTTCCTCTTAATTCCCTGTGTTTCATACCTACGTTTCTCTTGTGCACGTTTACGCTTCCTCATCCCCCGTCTTTTTCCTCGCTCTCTGATTTCTCTTCCCCTCTTGCAAAATTACCAGTACGTTTTCTACTTTTAAAAAAATATGTATTTGGTAAGCAATTATGATATTTTTAACACAGTTTTTTTTCCATCTTATTGATCAATTATTTGACACTAGTTACTCCCAGTAACAAAAACTAGGTAACCCAATATTAAGCTATATCTAACCCTAGTACCAAGTTATAGTCAAATTCACTCCCACGCTAAAACTAAACCCAGTAGCTTAACCCAAACGTGGTTGTAATGGAGTCAGATTTCAAGCGTAAGTATTTGAAACCTCATCGTAAACATGACAATAACCTTTTGCATATTCCATATTCCACGACGATTGTATTAGATAACAGTGATAGCAGCTCCGCAGTTTAGCAGCCCCGCAGTTTAGGCTTAACTTGAAGACTAGGTATTTTCCTTAGGATCAGATTTGTAAGACCAGTGAACCAGAGATGAAAGCTGTTGTGGTGGTTGGCAAGAGAGGGGGTTATAAAGCACAGCTGGAGGGCGCGCATACAAAACTCGTTAATCCGGGCCACGAATAAAACGTCCCGACTCCTGAGCTGGGGTCAGAGCTAAAGCCTGTTGTCTCATAACAGCCGAACTAGCCCGGACGTTTGGGGGATGTGACGTCCGACGTACGAGCCGGCAAGCGACCGGCTAATGAGTGCTCGTGGTGTATACAAATGGCTCCTTTGCCATCTTGACCGAGGACGTCCAGGACATCCATATTCATTGGTCATTTCGGGAAAGGGCTGTGATACTGTATACCAGGGGCGTGGGGACTGGCACCGTGGCGTAAACCATTGCTTCTTTTGAGGATGACGATTTTGTGAGGAGTATTAAACAGTTACAGCGGCGGATCTTAACAAAAATAAAGAGGTGCACTTAGATAAACGTGTGGCCCCAATCATGACTTTTGGACGACCAAATTGTGAAAGACCAAGAATGACCTTATAATGTCTAGACTCAAGACCCTAAGAAATTCACAACCTACAGGATGGTGCCCGCCTTCCATTTTTCTTTATGCAGACGTTTAACCCCCTCCCTACACACCCGTTCCATTTGACTCCGCTGCTGTAGCCCACGGTACCATAATCTTGCTGGGGTGTCTGTGTAATCTCTGCTTTTATTTCTAGATGACCAATAGCAGTGAATGCCGTGCCATTTAATTTGTTGATCACTTTCTCCCATGAGAATGTTATCCATCTCTGGTCGAGCTTTTTAACTTACAATCATTGTGGTTGGCGTAAGTTTCAGCCAAGTAAACAATGCCCTTAGCCAAATTATTTATACCCAGATAAAAGAAATATGGGAAGGACACACATCGAGCAAAGATTAACAAATGGCCATGAACAAGGTCTGAGGTCAATCGAAGGGTTACAGGGTGGGGGAAAAATTACAACTAAATATGGGACCCAAGAGAAGTGAACCATTTATTAAAGGGATCGACGGGTTACAAGATAGTATCGAATTTTTCAAAAAATGTATCTTCTTAGAGATTAAATGTCAACTATATCAGCCGTCGTTGTGATTATAATTGCTGACAATCTGAAGCTCGTCTTATTTTCATGCCGTTTTAATAAATCTATTGAACAATCTATACAAAAAAGCCAAAGCCCTCACTCACTGACTCACTCATTCATCACTAATTCTCCAACTTCCCATGTTGGTAGAAGCATGAATCTTCAAGTAGCCTCTCGCGACGATAATTGGCGTTAAATTATTTTAAAATTCACAGTCATGGGGGGCGGGGGCCCAAAACTTTTTTCCCCCTATAAAAATGGAAAATCACTAATTCTCATATTTCCCGTGTAGGTAGAAGCATGAAACTTTGGGAAGTTGTTGAGTACCCTCCCACAATGGTTACATGCGAGAACAAATATTTAAATTATCATTCACTTGGTGCCGGGAGACTAAATCTAGCTTTTCACCTTATATGAGTTAAATAAAATATGTTTAAACTTTAGATACTCTGTAAATGAATTTTGACAAAACTTGGAATAAAAAAAACTTGATGGCCTAAATTAAAATAGGGCATTAAAATTTTATTTTTCATTCCTTTGGAGCTGGGGCCCCTAATCTCAATTTTGTAAACGCTTAAGAAATTTTAACCATTTGATTTCACACATTTTTTTTCCAAATATTGACAAACAAATATATCCATCATGATCCATATTGAAACAAACTGTTGTTTTGAACTTTACATCTCACACTGATAGGGCCCTCGGGCCCTTATTTTATCTTTTTAAGCCGTATAAATAGTCATCCCATGTTCATTAAACTTTGGGAAGTTTTTAAGTACGCTCCCACGAAGGTTTGTGTAATTATTTTTTTTTAGAACACCACTTATTAGTGGCTGGGGGCCCGTAATGCCATTTTTAAACATGAGTTATATAAAAGATATTTTTAACATTGGCTACTAGCAGTGGCGTAGCTATGGGAGGGGGAGGGGTCCAAATTCAAAAGTCCCCCGTTCCCCCTTTGAGGGGGGCAAAAATTAGTGTACCCAAAGAGGTTAAGTCTCTCGGGCCACAAAGCCCTACAAATATCTAGCTACGCCACTGGCTATTAGGTATATGGATTAAAAATTGGCCAAATTTGATATTTAAAAAATAAAATTCTATAGGATAATGAACTCCTAACGACTTCCCCTTTGGTGCCGGGGCCCAAAATAAATTTTTTCGTTAACTTTTAAAGCTTCATTTCTGATTAGATTTTTAAAATTTTAAATATATATAGACAATTATCTTCATAATGACCTAGATATTGAAATCTTCAGGTCTTCGAAATATACAATTCCTGCACCCATTTTCCACAGGGGCCCTTCATGTAACTTTATTTCCCATTTAATTTTACACAACCTAATCAAATATTGACAAACAAGTATATCCATGATGAGCTAGTTTGAAATCAACTGGTGTTTTGAATTGGTGTTACGCGGGTTTTCAACGGTTGCTGAAATCCTAATTTTTCGCTGCAAAGCGGGGGTATTTAGCTAGTTAACTTATAATTTGGTGATTTTTTCTACAATCAATTAAAATTCATCTAACATATCTCCACTTCAGCACTGTCTTTCATTGTCTCATGAATTCTTATTTAATTTATTGTTTCTTCCTTTTAGTTAATCTTAAGAAGATCTAACATTTTAAAAGGTTTGTGTATATAAAGTTAACAATCAAACATTACGTATGTTTCGATTTTGTAACCTCTATATTAGACATTACCCCAGCGCAAAATTTCATCTGAGTTCAAATATTTACACTCTCTACTTCAAATTGTTTGGCAAAGTCTTCCATCACAATTTAAAAGTTACAATCCGGCCTCCCCCGTCTCTGATGGTAGGGCGACGGATTGGTGAAACTATGAGGAAGGGAACAGTCTTAATTGGATTGATGAGAAAATTTGGGTTTTTTCCATCGGCAGCTTTTAACCACTCCACCCACATTCACATATTTCAGTTGTTTCATATCATTTTAAAGGGTATTCAAACTAATGTCAGTAACAAATTCTTCCAATATAAGTTGTGGGACATTTGTCTTTATGTTCAACGTTATTTATTTGTGAAGCAATTGTACCTTGGTATTAGATGTTATTATAGAAAGAAGTCCACCTCCTGCAGATATAGATATAGATGATATATTTCACAGATCCTGGAAAGTTTTTTGTGTGCTCACGCTTTTCCATGAAAATGTATGTGTGTTAGGGTGTTTAGTGTGCTTTGTGAGCTGTTTAGTGTGCTTTGTGAGCTGTTTAGTGTGCTTTGTGAGCTGTTTAGTGTGGTTTGTAAGCTGTCGTCTTCATTGGTCATGATGAGGTTCGTTGTTCCTTGTGCAAAATGACAAACTCATAATTACGCAGCATCCAATTTTAGTTCAAAATGTACCAACCCACAAACGGGATACTATATTATTATTATTATTATCATAATATGCTGCGCGGTAATTCTAAACCACCAAGTGGCATAGGTTTGATATCTGCGCAGGGAACATTGGTCATGATGTATCAAGTCCAGACTTTATCCATGTAGATTTACTATCTTTGAAATTCTTTTGTATTCGCACCAGTAGCTCAGCGGTGTGTGCGATGGGGGTCATTTTCAATCAGCTTCTTTCTTTTTATGTAGCAAAAGAATTGCAAAAAGCCCTCCCCATGTCCAACTTTAAATATAACGTTACTGATGTGTATACATTATATTCCTTTTTAAAATATTTTTAACTGGAAGGGGAGAAAATGTGTAGCAAGACAAGCAAATGATTGATCCGGTATTGTTATTTCCAATAGGACAATGGCACGGAATGATGTCACTGAAACCGGTTCCGGTTATTCTCTATTTATTTTGTCCTTATCCGGGAAATGGCTTTCCCTGTGTGCAAACAAGTTTTGGCTTTAGTAACGGGAGTTGAGAGGATGAAGGGAGATGAGGTCCACGGACTGTGGTGTAAGTCCATATCCCAGTGCAAGGCGCGGTGGGAAATGGGAGTTTAATGATCAATCAACTCTCAGTAATGATTTTATTGGAGGATGGAAAAACAAACGTTTCATCCGTTTCGGAGTCGGTCATTTAACGACGTTTGAAACGATGACCCTGGTCAGCTGTGCGGCGATTGTTTTGTCTAACTGTTTTGTTGCTAACTGTCAGGGTATGAGAATCACTGGTCTTAATGTTGCACTTATTAGTGCATCATAATAGTGCGCACCAGAATATTGTGCGTGGCACAAAGTTTGACAGTGTATGAAAGTAAGTATTGATTAACGTCTGTTTATATACTTGGTGGAGAGCTGGGTACGTTAGCTCTTGTTCAATGATATTTAAAAAAACATCAACATAAGTCCAGTCACAATTATCAAGTTTAATTCTCTCCACCAAGTATATAAAGAGACGTTAATTTTCTTCCATTCCTTTCTCACTACATACCCTGACACTAACATGTTGAAATAACTATTCTGACATTTCTCATGTTGTTTTCATGATGTGGCCCCACTTTCGACCCATTGGTTTATTAGAGTTAAAAAGTTGGAAACAGGGGGAAATGAATCATCGGCGTTTCTTGATTGATGTCACCCATCAGCTTTCAGCAATTACACTGTAAACTAGATAACCAGTTAGCCGAACCGTCGTTGCCTGGTAACGGGTAAAGGGTTGGGTAAAAGAAAAAAAAACAGTGGGGTGAGTAATTTGTGCGCCATCCCCATACGATAGAAGGAGTATTATGTAACATGTTGACAAGGTAAAGACAATCCCCACAATTTCAAAATTAAGTATACACGGGATTTGTTAGGTTCAAGCAGGACACAGTTGACTCGAATATACTTTCAATATGAATAACATCCGTATGAAAGTTAAAATGGAATAATCATCTATTACTTCATGTTTAGTTAGTTAAAAATCTTTTGTAGCTTTGTTGGAAATGCTCTCCCGTCAACATTAACCCAATTAAAAGAGGGAAGGGGCGAATGGAGAGCAGAAAGTAAGGGAAAAAAACTGACCCACCTAAAAATCGTTCCCACCAAAACGCGTGGCATTGATGCCTCGGGCCAAGCAAGTGATCGATAAGTAAGCCCTCTTCACCCCCCTAGCGTTCTTGTCTTTTGTGTGGCGTTGCTGCACGGTCGCGAGAAATCGGTCCCTGTGCTGGCCAGTCCACGACAGAACATTGTATTTACATAGCCCTGCATTATCGAGTAGTCCTCTGTGGAGCCTATTGATTTCCTTGAAGGTTGTGGATTTTCTTGCTACTATGAGTGGAATAAGTGGACTTAAAAAACTTCGTCAGTTTCATGCAGTGTGTTGAATTTCATTGTCATATCTACCTACACAGGTTCTGATTAAAAAAATATTGTTATGACTGACTCGGCGGATCTAGCACTCGGCTATTTTTATATATGCATATTTTTGGTTCAGGTTGTGGTTTGGACGCGTTGTCAGCTAATACCTGATTTTTTTATTCTCCTTCTTCTCATGGCAGTATTTTTTGCTGGTTGGCCTGTTATAGGATTAAAAATAAAAGAAAAACTTTAAATGTTTATTAATATTCATATAAATGTGTATTTATGTTTCCCAGCCTTGTACATGATCGCGAATTGTGATGAGGGCCCCATGCTTTTATGTGCAGTCGATAGGTTCACGGATTGAACTTTTTTATTTTCTTCTTTTTAGTGCATTTTCTATCTATATGTAAATAAAAGCGTGTGCTTTTTAAAAAAAGATTTTTTAAATATTTTGTTTTCTACTTTTTAGTATCAACATTTTTTTTAAATCAATCAATTTTTCTACATAATCAATTCAATTTAATTAGTCAAACTTCGTTGTCTATAACTGAAATGTGATAATGGTAAAAAGATAGATTATTAATTACAAATTTATGTATTAAAAAAAAAGTTTCCACAAATGCCAGTTGTTCCTCTTGTATTATCATGTCAATTCAGATTTAGTTTCGTATTACTGAGCTGTTTAACACCTGGAATGTGGTCACCGATGGCTGGTGGTGAACTCCGGTGACATTCACGTGAAAGTCAAGAATAGCACGGATACAGATTATATATAAAGATAAACTTAAAAATGCATTTTTTTATTTACGGTACATTCGATCGATCTGAAATTTTGATACAATGTTTTGTCATCCAAGATCTATCTGTGGTAAAATTTTGAGATCTCTAGGACCATCAGGAGTGGTTTAATTTTACGTTACAAGATTTGGCTGATACAACAAACAGTGTGAGTTAAATAAAAGCGTGTAAAATAGCGATTAAACGTGAAGACATGCACATTGAGGTTGTTGTTACCCGCCTCCCATTTAATACTACCATCCCCTAAACATAAATTGTGACTGGCCGACCCTAGCGAGGGTTAGTCATATTTAAGGTTGTTAATTGCGTGTTGTTTTTTTATTTATTTATTTTTTGTATTTATTTTTATTTTTTGGAAAACCAATTATCGATTATGTAACTCCGATTTTAAACCGACTATCTTTTTATAGCTGACTTCATAGAAGTTAGGGGTGTACCGAATTTCGCCTGCAAATGTCTCGAAACCAACAATGAGTTGGCAGTTTCAACCCCCCTCCTCCCCCCAACCGACGTTGACTCGCGTTGTTTTGATTTCTTCGTGCTGTAGTTTGTGTCCGTTCTTTCTCCACGTTCTTTACACTCTCCATGAGCAAGTCTGCGGCGTATGCTACGCTGCGGGGCGTCTAGTAGGTAATAATAAATTCAAATTAGTAAAAGCCCTGACTAGTACTTAGTCAACATGTTGCCAGAAAATCTCAGAGCTTACAGCTCTTACCACCTGGTCTTTCCGGTCACCTTCAGCACGTAGCACAAAGATGACAGATGTGCCACAATTTCAGGGACGAGGTTGCAATACCGTCAGTTCTAGATCCTCGCCGGTTCCGTTTAGGAGATGATTCAGCAGGGTTATTTCCTCATGTGTTCACCAGATCCAGCTTCAACCGCATGTCTGTATGGTTTAGATTTGACAAGTTTTCGTACACACTCCTGGCGTTCGTTTTGTATTCCCTCTGCCTATACCCAGGGCTTGATTTAAAATTGATGGGTCCCTAAGCTATTTGAGATATCGGGTCCCCATCGATGTCTAGATATTCTATGTCAGTGCCAAATATGAAGAAAAAAATCCGGGGGCCACCAAAAAGGCTGGGCCCCAATGCTATAGCTTGTTTTGCATATATGTAAACCCAGCACTGCCTTTACCACTTGTTCCTAAAGTAATCGCCTTAATATTATTTTACCCGAGGTTAAGGAGCCCAAATTTTTCCTCACTTTGCCACTCACATTCGCGTTAGATGTAGTTAGGAATTTATATCACATTAACCTTACCCAGAGGTTTTCATTTCGACTTCGACATCAGGGTTGGCGCCAATTTAGTTGTTGTTACCTGCTTCCCTAGTGATCTCAAGAGAAAAATTTGAGATTGAGAAAATGGCTTTATTAAGACCTCCCATTTCAGCCGTGCTTTGGGCTTATTGTCCAGTTTAATGACTTCTTGCTCCGCGACTAAATTGGATGCCGCTGTCCCAAAGATAACTGAAAATTGCTTTATTGAGGGTCCGTACATGTATTATATTGGCTGAGCCTGTCTAGTGAAAACTTTCACTGTGATTTTGGCAATAAAACAAAAATTAATTTAAAAAATAATAAAAACCCTATGTGGTTTCGAGGGCAACGTCTTTCTGTACATGCTAGAAGATGCTTTTCGTCACTGGTGTGTCGGTAAATTTTAACGTATATCAGCACAGTCGTGACAATTACTTTTTTTTTCAGTATGTTTTACGGTTTTATCCATCGACACTTTTTGATTCATAAAAACATGCTTCTCAGTAATACAGCGGTTAGATATTTACCATCATTTGGGGGGGGGGCACGGCAGCTCTCTCTATCTCCCTACTCTCTCCTCCCTCACTGCCTCTTTCTCTCTCTCTCTCTTTCTCTCTCTCTCTCTCTCTAGAGAGAATAAATTAAATTCATTGAGGTATTTAAGTATTTCATTGCTGTTAGTGCTGACATATTCAGTCAAAATATTCGTTTCCTCATTAGAGTTTTCCTTCTCCAACCCATCTCTGTCTCTATTTAGTGAGCTCGTATTCTTTTTATGCCTTTTTTTTATTGTTAAAGTTTTAATTTTTATTGCTAGCTCAACTGGGTATTGAATTAGCGCTGGACGGTGACCCAGTAATCGAGTCTCGCTCTCCTCACCACCTCCACCCCACTCCGTACAGATCTTCTTGCTGTTTGCCAGGTCCAATTCTGTAAAACAAGGATACATCTTCCTCTTGTCCCTCTAGTGGTATATACGGTGTGTTGTCTTTTTGTATTTGGTATAAAATACTTCTACTCCCGTACTGTGTTGTTTGTAGGTTTGTTCAGAGTAATGTACAGAGTGGTAAGAAGATTTGTTTGGTTTTAAAATTTAATACTAGACGAAATGTCAATTTAAGAGGTATTATTAGAACTTGACTTAAAATTTTAGAAATACTACGCATGGTTTTTAATACCAAAAAAAATAATAATAAAATAATCCATCTTTGATAATGTACTATTTATCTGGAAACAAAACTTTGCCAACATTTATGGCCCGTGGTGACCTAAGGTGCGTCTCCGTCAAAAATTTATTATAATATAATAGACAACCTTGCAGTTGGAGAAACGCAAACTCAGAACAAACTACCCTTCTCACATGAAAATACTTTTTTTTTAGACCCCTCGTCTAGATGGTGCAGCATCATTAGTGTTTTATTGGGGTCAAAAAGTAGGTTTAAATTCCATTCGATTGCATGTCAATGGTGTAAGTAGATGAAGTATTTGCTTTCGCTAATGAAATGAAAACATTGTAACAATCAAAGTTTCACGTTGTTGGTTCGCTCCAGGAGGCTCGACACACCCTTGACATTACAGCCATTTTGGGACAACGCGGAGGCATCTTCAGGTTTCAACTTCAAGTTTAAGTAACCTTTAATTTGTATGCTTCTGTGAGTCTTGTCATTTCTTTGCATAAGTGTATGAATAGAGCATTCGGTTATTCACTTTGAACGATTTAATTAAGATATCCGGATATTTTTTCAGGATTTATCTGATGATGATGGCTGACTTCTACAGCCCAAACTGTCCATGCTAGTCCGGCTAACTGTCCATGCTAGTCCGGCTAACTGTCCATGCTAGTCCGGCTAACTGTCCATGCTAGTCCAGACTGTCAATGCTAGTCCGGCTAACTGTCCATGCTAGTCCGGCTAACTGTCCATGCTAGTCCAGCTAACTGTCGATGCTAGTCCAGCTAACTGTCCATGCTAACCGGCTAACTGTCCATGCTAGTCCGGCTAACTGTCCATGCTAGTCCGGCTAACTGTCCATGCTAACCGGCTAACTGTCCATGCTAGTCCAGCTAACTGTCCATGCTAACCGGCTAACTGTCCATGCTAGTCCGGCTAACTGTCCATGCTAGTCCGGCTAACTGTTCATGCTAGTCCGGCTAACTGTATATGCTAGTTCAGACTTTCCATGCTAGTCCAGACTTTCCATGCTAGTCCAGACTTTCCATGCTAGTCCATACTTTCCATGCTAGTCCAGACTGTCCATGCTAGTCCAGCTAACTGTCCATGCTAGTCCAGCTAACTGTCGATGCTAGTCCAGCTAACTGTCCATGCTAGTCCAGCCAACTGTCCATGCTAGTCCAGCTAACTGTCCATTCTAGTCCAGCTAACTGTCCAAGTTAGTCCAGACGGTCCATGCTGGTCCAGCTAACTGCCCATGCTAGTCCAGCTAACTGCCCATGCTAGTCCAGCATGAACAGATCTTTCTTAATGTTATATTAAAATTAATCAGCTTACTCAGCTCAATGGACTTGAACGAGACTAAAACGTTTTTACAACTTGATTTTTCCAAAACACGTTGCAAAGACTTTGTTCTTCTTTTTTTCTTCTATATAGGTGAATGCTCTTCAAAATAATTTACAGTAAATCGTTATCGCTTATCTAAGCGATAAATGACTGCATAAAACGTGTGTGTTCGATACGTGTTAACAAAGGTGTCATGGATAATTGTAAAAACTCATGAGGATGTGGAAAGAGCTGTAGATGCGCGTGCGTGGGCGCTTGTGTGGGCCGGCGCTTGGTATGGGTGGGCGCTTGCGGGCAGTGGATGTTTGTGTGGGTGGGTGGTGGACGTTTGTGTGGGTGGGCGTTTGTGTGGGTGGAAGCTTGTGTGGCTGGGCGTTTGTATGAGTGGGTGTTTGTATGGGTGGGCGCTTGTGTAGCTGGGCGTTTGTATGGGTGGGTATTTGTATGGCTGGGCGTTTGCATGGGTGGGCGGTTGTGTGAGTGGGCGCTAGTGTTGGTGGGCGCTTGTGTAGCTGGGCGTTTGTATTGGTGGGCGCTTGTGTGAGTGGGCGTTTGGGTGGGCGTTTGTATGGGTGAGTGTTTGTATGGGTTTGAGCCTGTGTGACTGGACGTTTGTATGGTCGGGCGCTTGTTTGACTGGGCGTTTGTATGGGTGGTTGCTTGTGTGAGTGGGCGCTAGTGTTGGTGGGCGTTTGTATGGGTGGGCGCTTGTGTTGGTGGGCGTTTGTATGGGTGGGTGTTTGCGGGAGGTGGGCGCTTGTCTTGGTGGGCCTTTGTGTGGGTGGGCGCTTGTGTGGGTGGGCGTTTGTGTGGGTGGGCGCTTGTGTTGGTTGACGTTTGTATGGGTGGGTGTTTGGGGGAGGTTGGCGTTTGTATGGGTGGGCGCTTGTGTGAGTGGGCGCTAGTGTTGGTGGGCGTTTGTATGGGTGGGTGTTTCCGGGAGGTGGGCGCTTGTCTTGGTGGGAGTTAGTGTGGGTGGATGTTTGTGTGTGTTTCTGCTTGCGGGAGGTGGGCGCCTCTGGAGCTTGTAACGTTGCCCAAACAATGACGCAGTTTTGAATGGGTTTTTTAAAAATATTTTTTTAAATCACCAAGGTTTTAAACATTTTATTTTAAAACCTAGTGCTGACCGTTAGTATACCTCACGCGGAACAAGTGATCACGGTCTTTTGGTCCAGTTTTTGTGATCTTAAACCACAAAGTTTATTTTAAATCCCTTATATTAAATTCACCGTGTTGTTTATTTTTCTCCTTATACAAGCAATATAAATGTAAAGAACAACAGATATTACATATGGAATATATAACGTATTAGCTGAGAACACATATACAAATGACAGAGAGACATAAAAAAATAGGAAGCAGAGGGATGAGGAGACACACAAGACAGGATAGAATTTAAGTCGGCACGTCTCGTGCAGCGTGCATTAGGCTTGGCTGATACATCATCCAGTCACCTACATACAGATCGATGGTGTCTGGCCTTGAGCAGATGTCCCTTGTTACATTGGAGGCCAATATTCTTTCTATCGTCTCTGTATTGTTGTATGGGTGATCTATTGGTAAATTATATCCTGTGATCCAATAGTACCACACTTTTAAAGACAAACTACTTCACTAGATTTAGATTGTCGTTAGACAACTTCATTAGTTTGGCGTTAGACTAATATTTAGTTTGGCGTTAGGCTTCTTCATTACATCGACTGAATGTTTTTATTAGCTTGACTGTGAGATTGTGAACTTATTCATTAGATAAGTTACCGTGAACTTCTTTATTAGATTGACTGAATATTTTTTTATTAGACTGACTGTGAACTACTTCATTAGGTGATTGAATGTGAATTCTTTATTAGGTGATTGAATGTGAATTCTTTATTAGATGATTGAATGTGAATACTTCATTAGATTGACTGTGAATTCTTCATTAGATTGACTGTGAATTCTTCATTAGATTGCCCATCCATCCATCTTCCATATAATTTCTTATCCCCTATATTTTATTTCGTGTCATATTTACCACCATCTCTTTTAAACGTACACAACGCCCGTGTATTTGGATATGTGTCATCGGTGCTTCACCCTTAGTATTTTTACCTAGTCGACACTCAGGTTATATGATTGTCTCGTGGGTTAACATTCAGACTCCCCCACCCACGCGATTGCACTAAACGTTTGATTTTCCTTAGCACTAAATGAACAACAAATGCTGAAATATGTACATACTGTTATTCAGTTTGCTAGCGTCCTTCCTCAACCTCAGCCCCAACAACACTCGCTTCAATTCGTATCGGATGGCTGGACAACTTGTTTTTGACAGATTTATCTCACAGTTAATGACCTGTTAATGTGTTTGTCTGGCGCAGCAGGTGGAGAGATGCTTATGTACATGTGGACACCAAGCCAATAGTCACCTTAATCAACACATACACCTTAATCAACACATACACCTTAATCAACACATACACCTTATCAAACACATACACTTTAATCAAACACATACACCACAATAAACACATACACCCCAATAAACACACACCACAATCAAACACATACACCTTAATCAACACATACACCCTGTTTAAAACACATATACCTTAATCAAACACAAACACCACAATCAAATACATACACCTTAATCATTACATACACCTTAATCAAAACATACACCTTAATCAACACATACACCTTAATCAAGACATACACCACAATCAAACATATACACCTTAATCATTACATACACCTTAATCAAAACATACACCTTAATCAACACATACACCTTAATCAAGACATACACCACAATCAAACATATACACCTTAATCAAACACATACACCACAATAAAACACATATACCTTAATCAAACACATACACCACAATCAAACACATACACCTTAATCAAACACATACACCACAATCAAACACATACACCTTAATCAAACACATACACCACAATCAAACACATACACCTTAATCAACACATACACCTTAATCAACACATACACAACAATCAAACACATACACCACAATTAACACATACACTTTAATCAACACATACACCTTAATAAACACTCACACCACAATCAAACACTCACACCACAATCAAACACATTCACCATAATCAAACACATGCACCACAATCAAAAACATAAACCACAATCTAACACATTCACAACAATCAAACACATACACCTTAAGCAGCACATACACCTTAAGCAGCACATACACCTTAATCAAACACACACACCACAATCAAACACATACACCACAATCAACCTCATTCACCATAATGAAACACATGCACCACAATCAAACACTTAACCTTAATCAAGACATACACCTTAATCAAACACATACACCACAATCAAACACATACACCACAATCAAACACATACACCACAATCAAACACATACACCACAATCAAACACATACACCACAATAAAACACATGCACCTTAATCAACACATACACCACGATCAAACACATACAACTTAATCAGCACATACACCATAATCAACACATACGCCACAATCAAGCACATACACCACAATCAAACACATACACTATAATCAACACATACACCTTAATCGACACATACACCTTAATCAACACATACACCTTAATCAAGACATACACCACAATCAAACATATACACCTTAATCAAACACATACACCACAATAAAACACATATACCTTAATCAAACACATACAACACAATCAAACATATATAAATTAGTCAAACACACACATAACAAACTTAAAGACACATACTAATATCAAACAAACATACCAGTCACACACACCACACACACTAGTTAAATATACGCAACAGTAAAACACCCATCACAAGCACATCTATTTAACCGACACAAAACTGTAAATTACACACTAAAGTTAACAACACACCAACTTAACACACACCACTATCATACACACACCAACTTAACACACACACCACTATCATACACACTCAACACACGCACATACCAACACAATGAAACCCTAACACACAAAAATAGTCTAGGGCTGGTACTGATGAAAATAAATAGAAGTAAAAAAAAGATTTTTAAAAACCACGTTTTTATAAGTGGACTAAAAAGAAGAAAATAATTTAAAACTTATTAGTTCAAGTACTTTCATTTAATATGACTAAAAACGTGGGGCGGGCGCTTATGAGGTTTAACATATGCGGCTCACTCATACTCTCACTTATAGATCTCTCTTTTGCCTTCTAAATTAGAAATCTTTAATTTTTATACCAAACACCCACCCCACATGAATGGACACGTTTTGACTGAAAGCACTTTATACCCAACCTGATATTAGGGGGTTTGTATTGATGGACTGTATATTTACCATGGTATTAGAGCGTTTTTATAGATATACTGTAAACCCATCCTAATAGCAATACGTTTCTATTAATAGACTGTATACCCAAGCTGGTACTAGGGGGTTTGTATTGATAGACAGTATACCCATATTAATAGCAGTACTTTTCTATTAATAGACTGTATACCCAAGCTGGTGCTAGGGGTTTGTATTGATAGACAGCACACCCATCCTAATAGCAGTGCGTTTGTAGTAGTAGAGTTTCGTATTGATAGAATGTATACACATCCTAGTAGTAGAGTTTCGTAATGATAGAATGTATAGGCCTACCCACACTGGTGGTAGGGGGGATCGTATTGATAGAATGTATACCCACCCTAGTAGTAGAGTTTCGTATTGATAGACTGTATACCCACCCAAGTAGTAGAGTTTCGTATTGATAGACTGTATACCCACCCTAGTAGTAGAGTTTCGTATTGATAGACTGTATACCCACCCAAGTAGTAGAGTTTCGTAATGATAGAATGTATACCCACCCTAGTAGTAGAGTTTCGTGTTGATAGACTGTACACCCACCATAGTAGTAGAGTTTCGTAATGATAGAATGTATACCCACCCTAGTAGTTAGAGTTTCGTGTTGATAGACTGTATACCCACCCCAGTAGTAGAGTTTCGTAATGGTAGAATGTATACACACCCAAGTAGTAGAGTTTCGTAATGATAGAATGTATACCCACACTGTTTGTAGGGGGGTTCATATTGATAGACTCATACAAAGACACAGCCATAAACACCACGCAAAGCTCATTGTGAAGCGGCCGTACCGATGAAACCTATACTATTGTGTGTTTGATGACAATGGCCAAAGTCGAACCTGCAAAGCGTGTGGTTGATGGCGTCACAAATGGCGTCCATCCTTCCACTCATGTCCCCATGTGTTTGATCAGCATTTCATTGTACTCACCACCGCAGTCGCTCGTGCTTTTAAGCCGATTTACCGCCCGATTGTGGAATGGCGGTTAGTTACCGAGGACAATGATTTTAATGGTAACAGAGAGAATGAGAAAATAAGGAAAGCTATGTAATTTCATGATTTGCTGGCTTGCGTGTGTGTGTAAGAATGTGGTGTGTGAGTTTGTTAGCCTGTGGTGTGTGAATGTGTATTGTAACTGAATCCCTCATGGTTAATCACATCGCGTGTTGTTAGATCTAATGTTGACACAGGTTTTTAGTTTACTGTAACTTGTAACTGAGCCGACGTCATTAGTTCTGCATTTAGACCACGGACATCAAGCCCGCTGTGCACTACGTCACGAGATAATCTTGAGTTCTGCTGATTTTATCGGATTACATTGGTGATCTTCACAAAACTCTTAACAGAAATATAGTTAGTCATATCATACTTCATATACTGTCATTTGTCTCTTTCATGTCCCCCAACAGATTCTGAAATATGGTCTTGGGGTTGTAGTTTTTACACGCTTTTATTTAAGTCACATTGTTTGTATGTTGTATCCATCCATCCTTCCATCCATCCATCCTTCCTTCAAAACTTGAAACGTAAAATCATACCACTTCTGATGGTCCTTTGAGATCTAAACATTTTACCACAGATAGATCTTGGATGACAATGCATTGTATCAAAATTTCAGATCGATCGAATGTACCGTATTGAAATTATTGCATTTTTAGTTTATCTATAGTCTATTTATAAGCATCGGTACCCGTCTGCTTTTTTGACATCCATGAGTTCACCACGTGAACACTTCACCGTGGTATAAAACGTTGGGCGGGCGCTTATGAGGTGTTTGGTATAAAAAAAAATAGTGGTAAATAAAACAAACACGTAAAAACAAAGTTTTTGACCATAACTAACAGTATTGATTATTTTCAAACGCGACAAACATTTACAGACTGAATCTGTCTTAACTAAACTTTACTCCAAAACCCTGGAGGGGGGGGGCTGGGAGAGGGGAAAAGCCTGGTCACCGATCGCTTGACCGAGCTCAGCGTGACACGTAAAATGTAAACAAAAGCACGCCGGTACTTCAATGGGTCGCGTCAACGCGTGATTGAACAATCCCGTGAAAAAAAACAATAACAAACCGTGAATTTGAATTACATACGTTATATAAGGATAAACTAAAAATGCATAAATTTAATTACGGTACGTTCGATCGATCTGAAATTTTGATACGATGCAATGTTAGCTGAGATGGGTCCGTGTGCCAAGTTTCAGCTCGATCGGATCACGGGAAGTGGGTCATTTTTTACTTTTGTTTTTCCGTCCGCCCAAGACAGAGAGACAGAGAGAGATGACGACAGAGACGGCGGTGAAGTTAATATAAGGGATTTAAAAAAGATGTGTGGGCTTCAGACGTGAATTTTAAAGAGTTTTTATTATAAGTTTTAAAAAATAGCTGAAAAAACAAAGTTTTTGACTATAAATCCCTTATATATGAGACATAACTAAAAGTATTGATTATGTTAAAAGCGTGTCCTTTTTTTAAAAAAAGATTTTTTTTTAAAATTTAGTTTTAATTATTTAATGTTACGTGATTGGATTGGATGATTCTAGGATGGTGGTTCGAAGATGCTAGTTCTAGGATGGCAATCTGAAGACTGTGGTTCTAGGATGGTAGTTCTTGGTGGTGTTTCTAGGATAATGGTTTAAAGATATATTTTCTAAGACGATGATGGTGGTTCGAAAATTGTTGTTTTTAAGATCGTGGTTCCAGGATGTTTGTTCCAGATGATGGATCAAAGATGGTGCTGCTTCTAGAATGATGGTTAGAAGATGGTTGCTCCAGTATGGCTGGGATTTCTACGACTACAATGAAACCTGGTCTCTTTTGGTGCGTAGATCTACGCTGAATGTCTAGCACCATTTGAAATCAGTTTTCTGAAGTGGTTTGTCTCGTCAACTTATTGTCTGTTGGAGGAGGTGATGACCTGTTACAATGGACCAGCATATATACATCTGCAGAAAGTCTGACCTTCACCTCTCAAGGGGAACCCCGTTTCTGTTGAACGATAATTAAAATTCTGCCAATCTTGAAAAGATTATTACAAAGTTATATTGTAATTGTCAGTGGGAAGTAAGCGGCCATAGCTGAAGTAGCTCATCGCTTTAGTTCATTTTTCTTTTTTTCACAGGGTTGGTTTTTAACTACCAATAATGGGAAAAGTGTGTATGAGAGTGGGAAGGAGAGGGAAGGTTTTTTCCACAAATTATTGACTTTTAAGGAATATTCATGTGTTCAGTAACCCTCAACTGTATTTATTATTACAGTGGTACACCGCTTAACAAACGCAATCCGTTCCAGCGGTGCGTTCTTTAAGTGAGGAGTTCGCTAAGCAAAACGCGATTTCCCATTGACGTCTATGGGAAATTAATTAATTGGTTCAGGGGCAGCACACATTTCAACACAAATATGAAAAAAAGAGGACAGACAGTGTTCAGACGCAAGTAAAGTGTTATTAGACACTCACCAAGCAGGGTTATGTGTTGGATTTTTGGGTGTGGGATGAGGAGGATACACACACTTATTTAAAGTTTTCACACACACACACATTTCCAGTCCAGTTTTTAGTTGCTTTGAGAGTCAGAGCTGGAATTTTCCACCTCCGACAGTGCGCAAAGACGGGCTGGGAAAAATCACCCAGAAAAAGACAAACTTGGAAAAAAAAAGCAACGAACTTGCCGCGACTTGGACGCGTTGTCGGTCATTTTATGAGCGAACGCGGTCGCTCCTTCGGCACGCGATGAACCGTGTGCCGAAGGAACGACCGCGTTCTCTCGCTCCGGGCTAAATCCCGAAGCAAACGACCCGTGTGCCGCGCGCAGGCACGCACGAGGGTACGCAACGTGCGTTCGTTGTGCGGGGCAACGTTTGTACTGCGAGTCGCGAGGTGCTCGCAGCAGCGTTCGTTGTACCGATCGTTTGTTGTGCGATCCGTTCGTTTAGCGGAGTACCACTGTATATCCTAAAGTAACTTATCACATGGTTTCCACTAATACTATCAACAGTACTACAGCACATTTAAATATATATGTTACACCGAAGGTGCAAACGTAATCATAAGTATAAACCTTATTAATTATAATTATTAACTGCTTATTGTAAATAAGTAAAAATGAATGTTATAACGAGCATCAAAGCCCGCCCGTTTCGGTGGCATGTTGTAACTCCCCTCCAACAGCCGTATCGACTTGCATACATGTGCATAACGTCAAAAATACTATTCATTATAGTTATAATAAATACCCCGTAATAACAGAGTTTTTGACTATAAATCCCAACGCGTACCGCTCCAAAATGAAGTCTTGGCAAAAAAAATACTGCACCATAACTAACTCGTTTTGAACGTCCGCGTATACGTGTTCAATATGAAGAGCTCAAGGGAAGAAACGGCTATGTCACATTTTTGTTATTTTGAGATATTCACGTTTTAAATTTCAAAATTATACATATTTCTAATAAATTAACTAAATAGATTTGAATTTTTAATTGGGTTAGAGATATAATTTTTTTCATAAAACCTCATTCAGAACATTATAGTTTTGACCCTCTATCAGATATAGGGGGTAACTAAAAAATTTCAAAAATGTCACTTAGCCGTTTTTTCCCATATGTAAATGAGATTTGATTTTCTGATTGGCTGTAGGAGTTTGAGGGACCAAATCGCTATCGATGACCGGACAGAAAATTGCCTTTTATTATATAGGAAGGATGAACATAGTTTCTTTTTTCAAATGTATATGCGTATCTCGCTTCAAACTTAGTCATTTAAGGAACTTCCAATATACGGGTCGTTGAAAGTGGTGGTGTTTTTTTTTAAATTATAAATATATTTTTTGTTTGGGAAAGCGTTAAATTATCAGGTGTTACATTATAATTTATCCGTTCGGTTAATTGCTTCTTTAAAATATGTCCGGTGTCATGAAAATTATTGTCAACTGTTTTAAAATATGTCTGGTTTGCCTAAACAATATGGAGTGTTATTTTTTCAAATAAATCCAGTATCATGAGAATGTTTGTCAACGTCCGAAAGCAGTTCGGCACATTATAAATGACGAAAACGTCACACACACACAGCTATTAGAAATCGCTGCAAAGTTAATCACTATCTGTTTTGTGGTTACTGGGCCAATAATTGTGATGACTAAGGTTGACCTTGTGATGTCTGGAGCCAATGTTTAACTTTCTTTACTAAAACTGCACAAGCTGTTGGGGGCGGGGTAGAGTAATCATTGTTAGGCTAAATATGACACAGGCAATTCTGTTTCAGATTTTAAAGTTTTCCACAAGGGAATAGCATGTTGAATTTGAAAATTGTTGTATACTTGATAAACAACACAGCTTAGGATTTGGTATAAGAGGAAATTTAGAGGAATATACACATGGGCTGACATTGCCTGAGTTTACCCAGTCGATGTGGTATTACCATCACTTGTTGTATTACCATCAACTGTGCTACAACCATCAACTATGAAATTATTAACTATAAAATAAATAAAAAAAGAAAAACATACAGTACACACCCAGTAGACATTTCGCTCATAGAGACACCATCTATTATGTAATTATTATATATACTGACTTTGTCAACATATTTGAATAATTGAATCTCTTAGATCGCATTTACCGCAAGAAGATTGCATGTCATTTTACCAGGATAAACGTATGAGCGATTTATCTCTTAGCAGCGACATTATTAGGATGATTTTACAATCTCGGCGATAACCATGGTCCGAACAAAGCCAGTAACCATGGTAGGAACAGAGCCAGTAACCATGGTAGGAAAAAAGCCAGTAACCATGGTCGGAACAAAGCAAATAACCATGGTAAGAACAAAGCCAGTAACCATGGTCGGAACAAAGCAAATAACCATGGTAAGAACAAAGCCAGTAACCATGGTGGGAACAAAGCCAGTAACCATTGTGGGAACAAAGCCAGTAAACATGATGGGAACAAAACCAGTAACCATGTTGGGAAGTAAGCCAGCAACCATGGTGAAGTAAGGCAGTAACCATTGTGGGAACAAAGCCAGTAAACATGGTGGGAACAAAACCAGTAACAATGTTGGGAAGTAAGCCAGCAACCATGGTGAAGTAAGGCAGTAACCAATGTAGGAACAAAGCCAGTAACCATGGTCGGAACAAAGCCAGTAACCATGGTAGGAACAAAGCCAGTAACCATTGTGGGAACAAAGCCAGTAAACATCGTGGGAACAAAGCCAGTAACCATGGTGGGAACAATGCCAGTAACCATGATCGGAACAAAGCCAGTAACCATGTTGGAAACAAAGCCAGTAACCCTAGTGAGAACAGAGCCAGTAACCATGGTGGAAACAAAGCCAGTAACCCTAGTGAGAACAAAGCCAGTAACCATGGTGGGAACAAAGCCAGTAACCATGATGGGAAGTAAGCCAGTAACCATGGTGGGAACAAAGCCAGTAACCATGATCAGAACAAAGCCAGTAACCATGATCTGAACAAAGCCAGTAACCATGGTCGGAACAAAGCCAGTAACCATGGTGGGAACAAAGCCAGTAACCATGGTCGGAGCAAAGCCAGTAACCATGATCGGAACAAAGCCAGTAACCATGGTGGGAACAAAGCCAGTTACCATGGTCGGAACAAAGCCAGTAACCATTGTGGGAACAAAGCCAGTAACCATGATGGGAACAAAGCCAGTAACCATTGAGGGAACAAAGCCAGTAACCATGGTTGGAACAAAGCCAGTAACCATGATCGGAACAAAGCCAGTAACCATGATGGGAACAAAGCCAGTTACCATGGTCGGAACAAAGCCAGTAACCATGGTGGGAACAAAGCCAGTAACCATTGTGGGAACAAAGCCAGTAAACATGTTGGGAACAAAACCAGTAACCATGTTGGGAAGTAAGCCAGTATCCATGTTAGGAAAAAGGAAGTTACCATGATGGGAAGTAAGCCAGTAATCATGGTGGGAAGTAAGCCAGTAACCATGGTGGGAAGTAAGACAGTAACCATGGTGGGAAGTAAGCCATTAACCATGGTGGGAAGTAAGACAGTAGCCATGGTGGGAACAAAGCCAGTAACCAATGTGGGAACAAAGCCAGTAAACATGGTGGGAACAAAACCAGTAACCATGTTGGGAAGTAAGCCAGTATCCATGTTGGGAAAAAAGGAAGTAACCATGATAGGAAGTAAGCCAGTAACCATGGTGGGAAGTAAGACAGTATCTATGGTGAGAATTTAACCCTTAACCATGGTAGGAAGTTAGGCTCTAACCATGGTGGGAAGTAAGCCAGTAATCATGTTGTGAACAAAGCCAGTAATCATGTTGTGAAAAAAGCCAGTAAACATGGTGGGAAGTAAGCCAGTAACCATTGTGGGATGTAAGCCAGTAACTATGGTGAGAATTTAACCCTTAACCATGGTGTGAAGTAAGGCATTAAAAATGGCTTGCATTAGGCCAATGATGGTCAGAATATGCGTAAAGGCCCATGCAGTAGTAATGGTTGGGGTAGTCCAAAAGGTCCAGCAATCGTGGTGGGAGTTGACTAGATTTTACTGTCACATTATTGAAAAAGCTTTCCTAAAGAATGAAACCGATTTGATTTGATTTGCCCCATAGATGTATCCACTTAAAACATCTAGTGACCATTTCAACGATTGCTGAAGTCTTTCTTGTATTAGATGTATTAGATTGTATTGTACTTGTATTAGAATCATCAAATATCATAGCAGTATATCTCAGATCATGAAAAGTACAACCTCCAACCCAACCCGGGCACAGTAGTGTCCTTAGAGAAGGACACTGAGACGCCTATGGTACATTTAGAAATGGGCAGGTAATTGCAGATATCGGAGATGGACTGCAGTGTGCTTCATGGTAATGGAAGGGCAGAATTACTAAGGGAGGTAAAGGAGCAATGGCTGGTCGATCTTTACAAGATTTAAGCCACTTGATTTTTATAATTTTTTTTACTCCCTTTCAGTAAACTGCGTTAGTCGGCGATAACCAAAACGTGTTTGAGCTTTTCCTGTGAAATTCAAGTTATTCGTTTCACATCGGTTCTGAATTTGATTGTCTTGAATGTAGGAGAGTGGTGCCAGCTTCCAACTACTCCCCCAGTTTCTGATGATATAGTTTTACATTTCTTCTATATTCTCTGTATTGAAGGGGCGTCTCTAATAAATAATATATAGTTGCATCGCCACCGGGACTCATATGATTCGCCATTTCGTTCAGTTTACACCGTCCAGTCTGTCGAATGCCGGCAGCTATTTTTTTAGAAAACACATTTTATAGAAGATTTATTATGACAACATCATTGCATTGCAAACTGCTATACGCTACAGTGACACAGCAAAAACTTTTTTTTGTTTCCCCCTAAAACTAATAGGTTTTGATTAAGTCATTTACTTACACATTTTATCTGTGGAGCTCTGTCTTTGCCGGGAAGTTGTCTCATTTTATAAGCAGGACTCTGTCTTTGTCGGGAAGTTGTCTTAATTTATAAGCGGCCTTTGTGTCTTTGCCGGGAAGTTGTCTCATTTTATAAGCTCCTTTTTCTCGGCCGTTTCATGATTGTGGATATAGATGGGATGAAATACTAAGGACCTGGAGCTTCTCAAATCTCAGGGCGACATGTTTTATCACAATTTCTTGTCCTTTTTTCTATGAAAATTATCAGTTCACTTGTAAGTCAACACATGTTAGAAACTACTAGTTTTTCTTACTTGTGATAAAACTTTTAACAAATTCTCTATATCCTTTCTCATTAATATATTTATATCTCTCTCTCCCTTTCAAGTTCTCCTCCCCCCCCCCACTCTCTCTTTTAATTTACCTCCGCCACTCTCTTTTTCTGTCTCTTTTTTTAGCATTCTGGATGAGATAATCTTTTTTTTTAACTTGATGAGTTAATAGATCTGTCTGTCCCCCTTCTCTCTTTCTCTCCTTTTGTAGATCACATATTAAAAGTTCGCCTTTCACCAATTGTAGATCATATACTAAAAGCCCTTCTTGTTTCTATTGTATAACACAATGATCCCTCTCTCTTCTATTTTGGATCACATATTAAAATCCCCCCTCTCTCCAATTATAGATCACATATTAAAAGTCTCTCCAATTCTAGATTGCATATTAAAAGCCCATCTCTCCTATTTTAGATCACATATTTAAAAAAGTCCCTCACTCTTCTATTGTATATCACATTAAAAAAGTCCCTCACTCTTCTATTGTATATCACATTAAAAAAGTCCCTCACTCTTCTATTGTATATCACATTAAAAAAGACCCCCACTTGAAACAACTGTTTATTCCATATTTGTCCTAAGAAAGCTATCTTCTATATATTTAATTCACCAGGACAAGCATAAGACCTGTGGAAATAAGCATGACGTGTGTAAATAAGCATGACGAATTACCAATTGGTCTACCAATCAGAGTTTATGGTTTTTAAGCCATGATATGGTTGGGGGACGGGGCAGGTAACAAAATCCTCAGTGCGCATGTCTCGAGGCCAACAATGCGTCGGTGATCCCCACCCCCACGTCCATTCGCGTAGTTTTCATTTCTATGTGTTGCTGTTTGTGTCCGTTCCTCCCCACTATCTATGAGCAAGTCTGCGGTGTATGCTACGCCGCGGGTCGTATCTAGTACACAATATTTTGTGTTTACCTGTGATACTTAATGGATAGATAAAAAATAAAGGGTTGTCCTTGAGCAATTACATGATCGAATGTCATGTGCAGCTTATATTTATTTTTTAAATTTAATTACTAACTTAAAAAAGATTCATCTTTTCAATATTAACATGAATGGTTCTCATTCTGAGTTTTCATATTAGATGTAAAATTTACTATGCTAAATATTTGTAGCTATGGTTTTGTTATACTCCAGATAAAAATAAAAACCAACTGTCTTGTCTAAACATTTTCATTCATTGGCACAATATAATAATCATTTTTTTTAAATTAAAATTTTATTTCATATATGTACTGGAAATTATGACAATAGACGAAATGATGGCAAATTTTTATTATTATAAAAATGTGTTTGTGTTTAAAATTATTTCAGAAACGAAATGAAGAGAAAAAACTGAAAGAGCAGAAACTAAATTCATTGAAAGAGCATTTCAAAAAGTCATTAGGTGAGTGCCAGGGTGTGTTTCTGTCACAGTCTGTGCAGTTGGTTGATAGTATGACTAACAAAGGTTCAGCCATCAAATAGACTCATCTCATTGAGGTGGTCATTTTCACTTGCCTAAATTATGCTGGGTGGGTTTTTTTTTAAATAAGCTTAATATAAGATTTGTTATAATTTGATTTAATTTTTTTATATCCAAGTGAACAATTAATTTAGACATAATATTCTGTTCAAATAGGAAATACATTTGCTGAAATCTTTGTCCCATTTTAGCTAAATTAAGCCATTAGGTGGCTGTATTCAAAGAAAACAATTTACATTACTTCGAATTTCAATACATCTGCAGATTTGGACCGTAGCTCAAAGCATAAAATACCATCAAATGGGGTCAAGACATCTGGTGCAGAACACAGTGAGGAAGCATCTGGTATCAGCCCTCCTGTCAGTAGGAAGAACAGTCGTAAGATTGGAGTCTCACAGCAATCATACATCCCACCTGATGGTCATGTGACCAGCTCCATGCACAAACTGGATGATGACAAGGGTAATCCGACCAATAATAAGAAGGAAGCACCAGAGAAAGGTTATATCCCATGGTATGAAGCTCCTGAACAAAAGCAAGAAAGTCCCCCTGATACTACCTTCCACTACAGGGTTCAGTCAGAGAAAAGAAGAAATGCAAACCCTGCACTCAAAAATCTGAAAGGTAAACTGTAGCTCTCAGATATTTGAAAGGTTTAGAATCGTATCTGACCAATGTAGACTTCTTTGTCTTTCACTCCACAGTTGTGGAAGGGTGTATTTAAGTAATTTACAATGCTGGTAAACTGTCATAACTGGCACTTGAATTCAGATTATTTTATTTTAAAGTGGACCCTTAAGGAAGGTGTTAAAGCACCAAAACATTTGTTTCTCCCTTGCCACCTCCCATCTCTGTGGTTTTTTTCATGTTTCTTTATCTTTATAACATATCTAGTTACTGGATGGAAAAGAACGAAACTATTTATCTAACTGTACTGTTTGTTGTAACAAGTTAACCCTGAACATTATATGATATACATTTCTCAAAGCTAACTTTGATGATGGAATTTCACTAATGTCTCTCTTAACTCATTAGCAGAGCTATATACTAACATAAACCCTCAATGTTTTTCATTCTTTGTTGTTTTGATGCTAGAGATGTTAGAGGTCTACTCAATAATTGATGCCTGTGTGTGTGTTTATTGTTTTTTTAAACTAAAGACTTAGCTTCCTGCTTTGTTGTTAACATTTCTTGTATTTTTGGACATCAGTTAGTTGTGATATGAAGGATCTACAGAAGAGTGCTATGACGATCCATGCATTCCAATTTCAACTTTTAAACTTTTCATTCAGGCTTTTGCTTGTCAGAATTAAAAATTGTTTTTAAAAATTCAAAAGTAAATATGAAAATGATAAAATGTTTTGTTAAAGGTATATTTCATTTTTTAAAAGCATAAATGTTTTATTTATATCACTTAAAAATTCACTATCAAACAACCTATGATAGATTGAGTGGGACCGGAGTGGTCTGCATCTGCACCACCTACTGCTGGTCTGGAATTACAATTAAATGAAACACCTGGCGTCAGTTCCCACGATCACAATCACAAGTGACATGACCTGTCATGACAATGCAATGACCACCTCTCTTTTCAGAAACAATAACTATGATTAAAGCTAGGCTTGTAGTTCTCTCCCATTATTGACATGATCTCCTGTCAGTTTCTGTGGGAATCTTCATGCCTTAACTATAAACATTGTGCCCATATTTATATTGTCCCAATGGTGTCAAGCTAAAATCTAATGATCAAAGTGATTCTAAAACTTCAATAGATAAATTATACTAGTGGCACAGAGTAAAACAACTAGAGCTAATGGTACTCAAAGTTCGCCAAGGCCTCTCAATATTGCTAGAAATATCCTAGAATTTGAAAAAATCCTGAAAAAGCCTACTTTAAATTGTAAAGTTTCTCTTTTAAAATCTTTTTTTTATTTATTTATTTTTTTTTAAAAATTTTTTAATGTAATAATAATTTTGTTCTGCCTGCATAAAGTGACAGCAGTTTTTGAGTAACAAGATTATGATGATTAATTTTTTATTGTATCCAGCTGCTAGGAACTCTAAACACCAATTTTCAACAAGGGTCTAAAATTAGATCAAAAATTTTTTTCAATGCAGTTTTTTTTAATACTCTTTTTTAAAAAATTCATTTATGAATGTTAGAAAATTTTCAATTGGTACTGACAAAGATAAAAGATAGAACCTTTTGTTTAATCAGTCCTCTGAATGTCAGCTCTACACAAACATCAACAGCAAGAAAATTTGTAAACTACTTGTGATGACAGATCTCTGGACAACTTAAATTGATCAATTCTTTCTAAATATAGATTTGATTATCTTTCAATAATTTCATAACTATTTTAACTTTTTAAAAAAGTTCAATGTAAATCAAGATATAGATTCACTGATGTGAGAATTAGAGTTAAATCAACTGTCTGCTGCATTTATATTCACTGATGTCATTTCAGGTCACTTGGGGGCAGATCATATCTGGACAAGTCTGAGGACTGATTCTATCAGTAAACTGCAAGAAATGGACCAGAGATTTCCACCAGAGCTGAAGGTAATGGAATGTCATTAGTGTGTTGATAGCCTGTCTACCACAAAGTGTTGTCAAATAGTTTAATACATTTTATTATTGACAGTTCACAACATTGGGTTGTGGGACAGTTAACAACTATGTGTGAACTAAGTTACTGTTACTGTTACTGTTACTGTTACTGTTACTATGTTCTCTGGGTTCATTCTGACAATTTCATTTAGTCCAAATTTTCTGGCTGCCCCATGATCCAACTCTTTTGACCGGCTTATTGGTATCTGGTCATAGACACAGGTAGGAAGTGTAAGGCTTGTTATTGGAAAAAAAGATTGGTGGATAAAACATGAAGGTGCTCAGTGGCATTAGTGAGTGGCAGGAATGGGGAAACAGTTAAAGGCTCTGAGAGTGGTCATGACAAATGTAGAAAATACTTGTCTGTAAATGATAATTTCTGGGGACAATTAAAAGTCATAACAAGCTTTGGGGAATGTGTATTAGGTGAGTGGATTGCCAGAAGTCTCACTGAATTCCATTATATTTCATTCCGGATGTTCAATCAGTTGTCTGTTTATTTAGTCCGGCTATAGTGTATAGGGAGGGGTAAGGAGTTGAACCACTTAAGATCAACTGGAAATTAATAAAAAGATTTTTGATGTCATACAGAAAAATCACATTGAAGAATTTTTCATAAAATGAATTATTATTAATTCAGTGTTTAAATAGTTAAGTCTCCAATGTTATTATTAATTCAAGTTATGAAGCCACCATTTTCATTATAGAGTCATCAAAGAAAAAAAAATCCCATAGTCTTTGCTGTTCTTTATATTTTGGTTTAAAATCCCAACCCCAATATAAACTGTGCTTACCCTTACAGCTTAAAAACATTTTTAACATTCCATTTGCCCATACCAAATATATGCTAAGGTCTTCAAAGAGGTTGGTCAATAATATATAATTTAGTTTGTGCTTCTTTTAGTAATTAGCCCTGTTCAGCCAACAAATCATTTTTATGTTTTTGTTTAGTGAAGTAATCAAAAGTATTAAGAGTACATACTTGGAAGAACGGAAAATTCTGGTCCATATAAATAACATCTTTAAATCCAATATTGTCCACTTTTTAGGACGCTGTCAGCTCCCATGTCAGGGAAGGAATCACTAAACATAAAAAACCTGTGTTTCGCAACTTTACTGTATCTGATGATGTGAGTATTTTTGTTATGTTGCTTTGATGTGATGAAATGAATTTAAAGAATAATGTTGGCTTAAATACAAGCTATTGTTTGGTTATAAGTTTCTAAAAAGTCAAAAGAGGAGATTCTCAACCAGTGTTTTATTGTCTAACTACAGGTCCCTGACCTCAACCAGTGTTTTATTGTCTAACTACAGGTCCCTGACCTCAACCAGTGTTTTATTGTCTAACTACAGGTCCCTGACCTCAACCAGTGTTTTATTGTCTAACTACAGGTCCCTGACATCAACCAGTGTTTTATTGTCTAACTACAGGTCCCTGACCTCAACCAGTGTTTTATTGTCTAACTACAGGTCCCTGACCTCAACCAGTGTCTTATTGTCTAACTACAGGTCCCTGACATCAACCAGTGTTTTATTGTCTAACTACAGGTCCCTGACCTCAACCAGTGTTTTATTGTCTAACTACAGGTCCCTGACCTCAACCAGTGTTTTATTGTCTAACTACAGGTCCCTGACCTCAACCAGTGTTTTATTGTCTAACTACAGGTCCCTGACCTCAACCAGTGTTTTATTGTATAACTACAGGTCCCTGACCTTAAGCTCTTGATGGACCAGTCACTTCTCAAAAATATTCGGCGGCTGCGGCACAAGACAGAACTGATGTATCGCTCATCCCAGACCAACAAGGACCGCAGCAACATCCTGTTACACAACAACCCTTTGCCTGATGTGTCTGGGGAAAAAGAGAGCATTGACAAATATCTTATACCTTGGGATGATAGTGCCTCTGTAAGTTTGCCAGGTCAAGGGCAACAATTTTTATTTAGACTGGGGAAGCAAACGTTAATAATTTTGTTTTTTTATAGACTATTTCCTTTTATAAATGACTTCAGTGATCTAATTTTTAAAAGTTTAGGTTGAAAGCGATGCTTCCTACATGCGATGGATTAATGGTCCTGAATTGTCCATGAAAGCTATCTGTGATGAAGAGGAGAAAGAGAACATGAAGGAAACAATGGCATCCATTGAAAAGAGGAAGAATCATATCTCATCACTTAGTCCAGTCAGCTCAGATGTCAGCCAGGATTTGCAGAATGTGTGGAACTCCATTGTAGCTCGGCAAGCACCTCATAGAGAGCCCAGGTCAGTCATGTCTATGAGGGGCTCACCTTTGAATTAACACGCTGTGTGATCCTCCCTATCTACCACAAAATGATGTCTCCTTTTAGGGGCATTAGTTTTATCACAGCTTTGTGTATAAGATGTTTTTTTTTCTCTCTTAAATTAAAAATGTATTGTTAACCAAATCTGGTTGTATGCAATTCTAATAAAACAAATTTTAATCAAAATTGATACAAAAGCCATGGCCTTAAAAGTTTGACATCAAAAGAGAAATTGATTATTTAAAAAAGTAATTCTTTAGATGCTTATTTTATAACTTTAAAGTTTTAATTGTGTTTCAGCAAAAAATTTATTTCAGCAGCATTATAAAAAATTAAGAATACATTAAATATGTAATAACTACCCTGAATAGTTTAACTGTCATGTAGACATTATGATGGAGAAAACTAATCGCTTTGTTTTGGTGCAGATATCATTTCTTAACAGAAGAAGAGTGCATCAGTGAAGGAGGGTTTCTCTCCAAATTGGGTCTAGACAAAAACAAAACAGATTTTGTTGGAACTCAAGTGGTTCCCAGGCCACTTAGTGGACGTTTGCCAAATATTACCAGATCACAGGAGTCCAGTAATGGTAACAGACGTAAGTGTTGATTTTTAGAAAAAAATAATTTTATTTTTTTACAGTAAGTTATCAATTCAACTGGATAACTAGAATGGACACTTGCTTGTTATTATTTAAATGCATTACACTATATTTTTTTTTAAAAAGGATATATTAAGATATTGACAATTCTCTTTTAGACTTTCAAAGATATTTGCTTTATATTTTATCAAAAAATTTTTTTTTAAATATAAATAGAAAAGTAAAAGCAAAAATTGCTAAGGGAAGGGACTCCATCTCAAACAACCTTTAAAAACACAGTTAGAAACTGCAAATAAATGCCTTGTTGCAATACATGTAACTTTTTTTACTTTCTGTGAACCACTTTGAAAATTAATGTGCTAAAGAAATGATTTTACTTGTGAGATTTACTTAGAATTTAGTTTTTACCAAAATCCCACAAAAAATATAAACAGTATAATCATATAAGAAACAACCCTAAGTGGACAAAGGTCAATACCAGGCTTTCAAGGCCACAGTAAGCTGCTTGAGTCCCCATGGCAACCCTTAAGCCTGAATGCTTTGCTAGAATACAAACAGCAGATGGCTGCAGAGGGAAATGGAAAGTTCCAGCAAGGGCGACCAAAGATGTGGAACTTAACCACTGCGTCAGCGCAGTAACTTAGACTCCATTGATCAATAGCTGGATACTGACATTCAGTATTATTTTAAGATTCAAATCAGAGTAAATGAATATTATTGGTAAAACAGTAAAAGAAATGCTGTAAATTTTAATATTATTATTTCTTTTTATTAGAAGCTCAGGAAAGAACAACTTTAATCATTAAATTTCTATAAATTGCAAGATTATTTGTATAAATAACTGTAGCTATTAAAATTTTCATTCTTAAAGAATTAACATTTTTATAAATACTTGAAATAGAATAGCAAATTTTCTACTTCATTGTTTATTTTTAATTTTAACATGTATATGATATATTTTCTAAAGCTAAGCAAGTAAATTAGGAAGAATTCAAAATAATATTTTATGTTTTTTTTAACAACCATATAAATTATAACAGTACTTACTTCAAAAAATATTTTTATTTTAGGTTTACAATGAACAATGAAGACATTCCAAATGTATTTTATGGCATCAGCTTCAACTTTTCTTATTTTAATTAGTTGGCATCGAATAAAACAAACGTAAACCCAGTCAGATTTATTTTTTAAAGTTATAATTTATTTTTTGTAAATTTTATTGTCATGATTTATCTTAAAACAAGAAAAGCTAATTTTAATATATAATTTTAAAGGTATTGATATACAGTAATGCCTCACCACTTCACGGTTTATGTTTTGAAGTCTCAGTGCATTGCTATTTTTCAAAAATTATAATACAATAATATAAATTCAAAAATATACCGTCATATCGGCAGCCATATAGCGGAAAATAGCATTCTTTCATTGTGATGCACGTTAGAAACGATTTCCCTCTCAGACGCTTTGTACATACCCAGTTTCTTCCCTTGTTTTATCTCGCCACTCATTCACGGTTTCCACTGTGTCTGGCGTATCTCAGTGTTGTGTTCGAAATTAACTTTTCATTATGCCTTTATAATGCCTCTTAAGCGCTGTGACCCTGCGAAAGATTCCTCTAGTGAGCCCAAGAGGAAGATGATGACCATCAGTTAAAAGGTTAAACTTCTAGATGTGTTAAAACAGGGCCATTCCTGAAATGATTTAAATGCCTCTTTGTACCTGTGCAGTAGCGCCATCTTCATCATCACATTCATTGAACTACACAGGTCTGTCATCATGGTAGCCATCATTACTAGAGTCACGTCTCAAGGTACCACTGTCAATGCTGAGTGTAGAACACCATAATACATCTTGTATATATATTGGGGCTGCGGAGATTAATGATTAATTTCTCGATTAATAGTTACATTTTTTTAACGATTAAAAAAATTTTTAACGATTAATCGACCCACCACTTATAAATGTACTGGAAGTCTAAAAGTAAAATATTTCGGCCGTTAAATATAAACTTATTTCCGGACGACTAGACGAACATTTTGGTTTTAAAGTATTGACTGACGTGAATGTTCAAAATGTAGATAAATTTTTTTTTGTCCATTGAGATAAATCGTTTGTCTACCATGCTATGTTCCCTCTTAGTCCAAGTTTCGTTGCTCAGTGTGCAAAGTTTTAAAAAAAGAAATGCGTGCAAAGTTGCACAACATTCATTTTTTGTGCAATATTTTACCAAATTTGCTGCCGGGTGATTCTAAACTCCTGGGTGGCATCGGTCAAATATATGTGCAGCCGCACTGCTTAAAGGGAACATTGCTACCATGGTTCTAACACTTCGCTTACATATCACCTGCAAACCAAACATCCACTACAGTATCAGAAACTTCAGCTGAGACAATCTAAAGCTATGTTTAATGATTGTTCAGCTCGGCTGGTTATATTGTCAATAAGACCCGCTCGCTCATCACTTGAACCAAATAATGTCAATACACTTGTCTGTTTGCGTTGTTGGTTGAAAGATTTCATATAAAGAAGACATTCCAGTGTTATTTCGATTTTCAGCAAGAACGTTTAATAAATGTTACTTATGACACCATAAATTAAAATTTTTGGCTTTAATCGAAATTAACGATTAATTAATCGTTAATTTTTCAAAAGTTACCTATTAAATTTAAATTTATCGTTATATATAATATATATATACATATTTTAACATAGCCATACACATATATACCGAAATTTCTAGGAGGCCAATCCTATTTCGCTTATTTTAACTTATAGCCGGGGGTGAATCACTTTATCACTCTTTAAATAGCTTTGGGCATGGCTTCACCTTTATATCCTCAAAGTTACTGAAATGCTAGTTTGTTAAGTAATATTTCACCTTTTTTATTCTCAAATTTACTGACTTACTAGTTTGTTAAGTAATATTTCACCTTTTTTATTCTCAAATTTACTGACTTGCTAGTTTGTTAAGTAATATTTCACCTATGTTTCAAAAAGAGTCATTATTCCTTAGATTTCTACTTTTTCACTTAGCATTATTTTGTTTAAAGTAATATTTCTTAAAATTGTATGATCACATAACAATACCAGTTTGTTTAATTGATTTTGATGACTTTTACTTTTGACCACCTTGTTATGACATTGTCTGTGATATGTATAAACTTACTCTCTTTTAAGATGTCAACAAAAATCCATTTTTTCTATAAAGAAAATATCCATTTTTGTGTTAATTTCTTTTGTAGTACACACTCCACACAACAAATGTTAAAAGATGTCCTATTCTTGTATTCCCATAGCAGATCTTTTATGGAACAAGGTGGAATTCACTTTACTTCAAAAATGAAGTGTTAGTGGATAGTCTGAGGTTGATTCAGGGTTCTGGTCTAGTAAATAGTATTAGATAACCATGTGGAACTTACCATGCGTAAATTCAAAATGTTATTAAACTTAATATACAAATAATAGAAAATTACTGTAACAGTCAGAAGGAGCGCTCAAGATAAATAACAATATATAATTTGTCATTCAAACTCAAGCATGTTGTAAATTTTGAGCTTAATTATGGGTGGGCAGATTCAATGGTGATTCTTGTCTAACACTTTGTTATTGAACATCTGTTATTGAATCAGCCATACTTTTCTTGCTTGAATAACAATAAACTGTTCTACTAACTGTGAAGCTTAATAGTGTCAACATTTTACAACTGTAATCACTTAAACTTTTATTCCTGGAGTGCACAGCAAGGAAGTGGACTTCACAGTTGCTGGTATAAAAGTGAATTACTTTTCGTTTTTAAACTTAGTAGAATTTTTTTTTATAAATAATGGCTACCTCTTTTTATTGGGGAGATAAAGACATTCTTTTATTTAATAAATATGTATTTCAACAAAAAATTATTTATTTCCTTTCTTCACTGGCCACACATTGTGCATTAAGTTGTGTTAATTTGAAAAAGAGGTAGATTCCCTAATAGCAATTATGGTTGTTGTTCACTTTCATTTTTTTCCCTGTCTGGCTTTGTCTTATTAGCTATTCTTGTTACCCAGAGTTCATCTGGCTCTCAATAAAGTGCTTTTGTGGAATAGACTTTTGTATTTCATTCACTGAGATTCCATTAAATGTGGTTGTCACTGTTACAATATAAAATTCAACTAATTTTTTCAATAAATTTCTGCAAATAATGAATGGGACGTGGTGGTCGAGTGGCAGCGTACTGGACTGTCGTACCGATGGTCACGGGTTCGAATCCGTGTGAAGGCAAGGGTTTGTTCCCGGGGCCTAGGGCGTCCCTGAGTCACCCCGCTCCGAATGGGTACCTAACACTACATGTAGTTAGGCGGCTGGGTAATGTGTGGAACCCACAAAGCCGTGGCCTGTGAAAGCTGCATCACTTGCCAACAGATCATCTGTCATGGTCTGTGGACGCAACTATCTTCTGCATAGAAGGAGCGTCTGTATAGATAAGATAAGATAAGATAATTTGATTCCAATTCTACTTTGTATGAAATATATCTTGCTTATTCAGAACTTTCAAAAAATTATAACAACTTACCCCATTTTTCCTTAATAAGGTGAAGTTACAACCTTGAGAGAGTATACCTTTTTGTCTTCTTTTAGAGGCTCAGTATTTTCTTATTTCCAGCTCATTACATTTAAGAGTCTAATCCGTGGTTACTGTCAGTCAGATCTTTTGTATCTGTTTTTTTATGCCTTTAATAATCCCTCTGACTACATGTATATTTTTTCTTTAATGTATCATTACAAAGTTTTAGAAGTCATTTTTAGATACTTGTGTATTAATAAAAATTGCTATTAAAAGTGTTATACTGGAAACAAGTTCAGAATCATTGTTCAATTAAATCAATATCTCTCAAATAAATTTTAAATGAAATCTTATTTTTTGTATTTCCATTGCCATTTTTAATTCCCTTGCCTTAAAATTTATACACAGAGACTAGCACTCATATTTACTTCAACTATATCATACTATATATATAGGCATATGTAACTATAATATATATATATACACCAATAAAATAAGACATTGTTATAAATAACACAAGCCAAATAAAATTTTCCGTCCATAAGGCAGACTTTTTTGTTAAAGTTGCCAATTTTCAGTCACTGATTCCTGGTGCTAGTGGAATCGAATGAACATGTTGGTAGACATGGTTTCTAGTTATGCTGATGGAGGGACCAAACCTTTCTAAAAATCCGTTTAGTCCACAGTCGAAAGTTTAGCAACTTAAAATAAAATAGATTATTTCCGTCTGAAGTATTTTATTTTGACAATTAAACAACAATATTTTTAAGTAATTTTAAATTTGATTTCAGCAATTTTTTTTCCATGACAAACTATGAAAAGGATTATTACAATGGATCACATGGTAATTTCAAAAGGTGGGTCCCGCATCAGGTTGGAAAAGATACTTGAAAGTAGCTGTAAATTTTTGCTTTAAATTTAATTCTATTACATGACTCACATTTGTGTAAAACACTCTGGCTTATGTCATTGTTCATGTTTGAAATCATGACAATTCATAGCTAAGAATTATTCATTTAAAATATGTAAACAAAATTGTTTGCTGAATTTGACAAGAAATAAATGTTACCATTTATTGTTGTTTTAAATCAATGATATGTGCTACATAATTGGTGGAATACAAATTCTTACATTAATCTTTTTGTTTTGTTTTGCATCTTTCCCCTCCAGTCTGATTTGCCCCATCAAATATCCATTTAGTTCATCATTTAATATATTTTAAACTCCAAGCTTATAAATTTATTTTATTAACTAAGCAGAAAAGTAAACAAAACAAAAAGCCATGCTTTGCCTATCTATGTTATTAAATGACAAGGAGATATTGTACATGTATTACTAAATGAGGAGGACATAACACAGTGTTATGTGATGAAAAAAATTAATATAATTGTATTACTGAATGATAAAATTAGTTTATTGAAGACAACTAAACAGACAACAGACCATTAAATGGTTGAACTGTTAGCTTTTCAGGCCATGTAGGTGAAGATGGTGAAGATTGTTCTAAGATGAAACAACTTTTATGTATTATTTTCCCAACTCCTAAATGTTTTTAAAATAATAAAATATAACAATGTTCTCATTTAACTTTTTTTAAAACCAACTTAACTTATGTTGTGAGACAAATTTTACTCTTCAAAAAGTTTTTTAAAAAACACGTAACAAATTATAATACATGTATATAGTTTTTTTACACCAAAATGACCTGTAAATTTTCATTCCAAAACATCTTTTACTTTGAAGTCATGTTTGTAAAGAAAATAATCCAACTTGAGATCATTCCTTTATATTGTTTTGCCATGGCTTTTTAAGTCTTATAAAATGTATTGTACAACTATGTAAAAGAAATTTATTACAATAAAACTCATTTATTAGCTCAAACAGACAAGACTTTGTTAATTTTAACCAACCCATTATCTATTTTATCATCAACACCTCTCCCATTATACATCGTCTCTCCCATTATCTATATTATCTATCACCACTCCCATTATCTATATTATCTATCACCACTCCCATTATCTATATTATCTTTCACTACTCCCATTATCTATATTATCTATCACCACTCCCATTATCTATATTATCTATCACCACTCCCATTATCTATATTTCTATATTATCTATCTACTATTAGTGTTAAAAAGTTTGTGTTTATGAGTATTTAAAGCAATTATGTTATAAATTAAATATTTGTTTTAAAACACCCAAAATTCTCGGGAGTAAGGTACTAAGGCTGAAAATATGGAGTTAAAGGAAGGTGCCGAAGAGCTCTAGGCAATAAAAATCGCCTTTAGCTCGTTACCTTACTGTTGGTTATTAAAATAATGGGGGTGAGACTGCAACCAGGCTTTTAAATTAGTAAATGTATAACATATAAACAGGGTATGAGTTAGCCGGACAGGACGTAACAAAACAGCGAACGTTTCGGCAAAGAGCCTTCCTCAACGAACAAATAGTACACAAATAAAACTTATATAACGGAAGAAAAAAAAACTTAGCTGCTGTGAAATCCAATTAGTCCAGTACGGAAATAGTAAGGAGAGAATAAGTAAGAGCTTATATAGGAAAGGAGAGGGTGGGTGTGGCCAATCAATTAGGTTGTCGGTGCAAACACAACATTCATCCCATGTGGTTTTAGGGTCCCATTCTCTTGAATTAGTCTATTCTCCAGACTGACCTTGCCGGGTGCAAGAAACCATGGCGGTGACAGATATGTCATCGACGCCCATGAGGTCACGTCCATTGAAGTGTCGGGATACAGGACACTGTTTGTCTTGTTTAATCGCACGCATATGCTCTGCGATACGGCAGGAGAGTAACCTCCCCGTCTCACCTATGCATTTCAAAGAACAGCGCTTACACACAATGGTGTAGACCACATTGCGGCTGGTACAAAGAAAGCCATTCCTAATCTTAAAAATCCCCTTATGGAAGACAATCTGGTCCGTCTGGGTAACAAAGGGACATGTCTTACAGCGACGACGGCCGCATGGCTTAGTGCCCAGATGGGAGGACGGAATACAATGACGGCTACGAACCAATAGGTCTCGCAGATTTTTGTCCCTCCTGAATACAATGACGGCTACGACCCAATAGGTCTCGCATATTTTTGTCCCTCCTGAATACAATGAGAGGTGGGGTGGAAAATATGTTGTTAGTCTCAGGGTCCTCGAGGAGGATGGTGCGGTTTTTCAAAGAGATTTCCTTGGCTCTGATGTTGTGGGGATGGTATGTGAGAACCAATTTGCTCCCCTCACTACTATCTCTGATACGTGATACAAAGGCTTCGGCACGAGTGAAGTTTTTAACTCGCTGAAACGCAGATTGAAGTATACTTCAGGGTAAGAACTTTGTCTAAAAAAACTCCACCATTTCGAACGCCTTTTCCAAAAAGTCCTCATTAGATTGACACAGTCTACGGAGGCGAAGAAGTTGTGAAAAGGTGATAGAATCCTTACAAGATTTGGGATGAGACGAGGGATAGAGTAGGTAAGAGTGACTGTCTGTAGGTTTGAAGTAGGCCAAAGTGAGGAGGCAGTTTTTATGGAGAGTTACAGTAATGTCCAGGAAATTTACCGATAGTTCGGAAATCGTGTGAGTGAACTTAATGGAGGGGTGGAAAGAATATGCAAAATAAATGAACGTGTTAATTTCACTTCTCTCAATATGAGTTATCCCAATGCCGTCATCAATGTATCGCTTTAAAAATTTTCGGGGAGGTGACCAGTTTATTTTTGTTCCACCCTGTGCACGAAATGGCCCATGAACAAGCAAGCATAGCTTGGTCCCATTTTGGTCCCCATAACGAGCCCACTGATTTGGTCAAAGAACTGGTCCCCATAGCGAGTCCACTGATTTGGTTCCCCCCTTCCCCCACCGACGTTCACTCGTAGATGTCCGGTTTTGTACCGGACTGTGCGGTATTATCGTTATTTGTCCAGTGGAAAAATGGATGCAACACCAGACATTTTACATTGAAATATTGTGCCATCGTCAAAGTTCGACACTATTGTCCGGTATTTTTGAAACAGCCACCTGGCAACCTTATTCACTCGCGTTGTTTTGATTTCTTCGTTTGTTTCCGTTCTTTCCCCCCTTTCTTTGCACTATCATTGAGTAAGTCTGCGGCGTATGCTACGCCGCGGGGCGTTTCTAGTATCATATATTTCTCAGTAATAGTTTTGTGTGCAGTATATTCAGTAGAGTTGTCTTTTTAAAAATACAAATGTATATTTAAAAACTTTTTCTTTTATGTTTTAGTTAAGTTGAAAAGAAGGGAAAGAACTAAGAAATTGTCAAGGTTTAATTATTATTAAGGGATTACTGTTCCTGATATGTATTTAACGTTAACATATCTCCATAATGAACCTTCGTGGTTGTTTATTTGCTCTAACTATAAACCACATTTTTTAAGGATTTAAGTTTCCCCAAAAATAAGTTGACGTAAAATTTTTCTCTATAGATCGTCAAATTCACTACAAATGAACAATATTTAGAGCTTTAATTTAAGAAATGAAATTATTTCTTTTGAAACCATTTATGTTAACTGAACTATAAAAAAAAATAATAACAATAATATTATTTAACAACAGAGTGTTACTCTTTATTGAACTCTTCACAACTTTAGAAAACGTATGTTTTTAATTGTTACTGTTTTTCTCGTTCACCGAAGTAATCTTCCTGCCAACAATTCCATTGTTTGATTTCGTCCTTGTTTTTCCATGATCTGCTGTGTCATGTGTGTTGTTTTTTTAACACACATAATACGTAACGATTAACATTGGGAGGCGTTTCTCAATAACGCAAGGTGTTATGCGGAACATTTCCACAAAAACACAGGGCATTATACGCAAATTGCTTTCAGATGAGATTTCCGTAATAATACACATACTCACATACCACATTTATTTCGCACTCGATATTTTTATTATTATTTTTTTATTTATTTTATTATTTTATTTTTTTTAAAATTTGTATAAGGTCTATTTTTATTTATTAATAAGCCTACGCGCTAATTTTCAAAATCACTAGTCGTTATAAGTTATAGCCTATAAGCCTACACCATCACGAAAGTTTTGTGGCATATGATGTTGGTTTATGGCAATAAAACGATAATTAGTCAACAATAGCAGGGCGCACCATATAGTAGATATGGCCTTAATTATTACCTTATCTTATAATAACATTAAATTTTAAAACATTAGCATTTAAATATTATGGCATATATTATTTGAAAAATTAATTAGTAATCCATATTAGACCTATTCATATTCCTACCTTAGTTAGAAGGCATAAAGCGTCCTCTCCATTCTTTGCCTACCGTGCACCCTACCACAAAACATTAACAGCCTATATTAAAGAGTTTAGACACCCATGGACTACAATAATAATATATTGTCTAGTTTCAAACTAATATTATATTAATAATAATATTACACTCGGACCTCTTTAAGTCGAACTTCCCTAAGTCGAAAACCTCCCTATATCGAAATAATTGTTAGGTCCCGGCAAAACTCCATAAAACTAATGTATTTTATATCTCCTTAACTCGAATTTTCCGAGGCGTTTGGGTTATTATTCTGGGGTGACATTTCAAGAGTAAAGTGGGGGTAAGGGAGGGAAGGTATCTCCACTCACGGGTTTGTGTCGGTATGTCTAAGCAAGTTGGCTTCCTTTCATATGAAAAATCAGACACAAAACATCTCTTTCCTGTCAAGCTTTCTAGCCGATACGGCTGCCCACCACACCCCCTCAATATCAACATTGTCCTTGATTAATCTTTGCCTATTTTGCCATTTTCCCTAACTCGAAAACTCCGAAAGTAATTTTTTTTCAGGTCCCTTTGAGTTCGACTTAGAGAGGTCCGACTGTATGTCCTTTACTCTACTTACTTGTAATACTAATTTTGGATATAAAACTTGTTTACATGGTCCCGATTATAAATCTATATTATAAATTTAAGGGTTACAGATTATCCTTTTCATTATTCATGTAGAGCAGATAGAGAACCTTCTTTTAGTATCCTATTTTAAGCAATCTTTGATGATATACCAGTAGGCAAAAATATTTATTTAGAAATTAATGACTTGTGCCTCTTTCTTTATTTACATGGAAGATTATGTTTTCTGTATGTTTGTTTTCATTTCTTTGCCATTACAAGTGAACTAGTGTTGGTACTCTGTCTGTTGTGTCTATACAGTTTTACTAACTTTGAAAAGTACAATTACACAAATAAAACAAGACGTACACTATCTAAACATTAAATCATAAATAACATTAAATAATGCAAAAATCTAGTGAATTTTATTTCAACAATACAACATAACAATTACGAGCTATAGATTAAATGCCAAGTTATAGAATTAAAAAATCTGTTTAATAAACAGTGGGCACAATTAACATGAGCAAGTAGTGGGGGGATTTAAAAATACAAGAATGTAAGTCCAAAATAGTGAATACAACAATTCACATTTAAAGAAAATCAATTTTATTTTTTTTAAATGTACTACAAGTAGTGTAACTATTATAATCATAAGTTAGTTTTATTACAAACAAAATATTAATAGTCCTTTTAGTCTTGTTAATTTTAGTAATCAAACCAAAACTTGAGTAAAGTACCCGTTTAGATCATTTCGATCCATCGGGCAGATGACGTTAGGTTCACCAGTTTCTGTGACCACAGCCAATGAGGAGGTTGTGTGGTCAGCACAACGCCCAACCGCCTCCCTTTCTGAATACTCTATGACTCTATGGTGTCAGGTATGTACCTTGAGGATTAGGTAAAATATGAGAACATTTAAAGAATACCAATTAGTAATATAAGATCGTGTCCGAATAAATTGCACCCAATGGCCTGGCAAAGGTTTAATCACAAAAATCCAAGAATGTGTGACAGACACAAAGTAACTCTCAGTGGGTTAAATATAGATGAATAAAAAAGAACACTTTGAAGAAAAAGACCTCAAATTTGGTGGAAAAAAAGTTAGCTCTTTTTAATTGCTAGGAGTTCAATGATAGAAGAAGAAAGTGTAGTTTTAAAAGATAGGACGCATTTGATTTTTTGATGGAACGTTTCAGCATGATTGGTAGTTGTGACGTGAAACGTTGAAGACTCCACCAAAGTGGCGGCCCAAAGTTGGGGACAGTTCCATCAGTTTACATTAAAATAGGAAATAATATCAGGAGAAGACAGCTCAGAGATCTTGTCTTTGAGAGCATTATACTGAGATAAATCACTGGAGGGTTCTTGCTCTGCAAATAGATTAAGTAAACAAGAAATTTGAGGGGAGGGGTGCTTTCTCTGTTGAAGAGCTTTTTTGACATCAGTGGCTGTTTGAAAAACACACAATCGAATTGTAACAGATGGAAGACATGACATAATAGCACATATCTCTGCCTTGTCTTTGTCAACAAATATTCAAATATAGTCTTAGTAAGACTAGAATTAAAAGCTCTTACAAAAAAGACATACAATACATTACAATCAGTGTGTCCTCTGATGCCAGAAAAGCATGAAACACTGGCCAACCTTGGCCATTTCTGTCCAAAACAAGTATATTTAATAATTTTTAATTATTTTTGTTGACCTTGAAGGTCGTGTCCATTATAAGGATCTCAAGATATAGATGGGGGCTATGAAGCATATCCTTTGTCATAAAAGCTAAAAACTTAGACTCTTCACCTTCGTTAGTTCCATACTTAAACACCCCCCCCCCATGCAATGAATTCAGCACTTCAGCTACATTTTCACTTTCGTCTGAGCTTCCTTGTTCACAAGCTGGTGTTTCATGTTGTGCACATCTTGGCTAAATATTACTTTTCCTTCTCGCCCAACAATCTCCTTTTTTGTCTGAACTGTACCAGACTTAATGGACAGAGAAGTCTTGAGGGGGCTAGTCAGGGCAGACTTCTTGTTTTCAGGATACAGTAGTGAAAACTAAAACATATTAAAATAAAACATTTATTTAAATGCTAAATTTGAAGAACTTGCTTTGCTTTTTTCACAGATAGATTGTCAGGCAGGACAAAATATATTAAAAAGTGAAAAAGAAACTCTGGTCAAGTTGGGTGGTTCTCATGGACCAGGTTACAAGTGGCTACCTGAAGTTTAGCAGTATCTGCATCATCTACCAGATGTACATTTACAAAAGCTGGGCAGTCAGTCTTAAATGTTCTGAAAATAAGAAAAGAAAGACAAAGCATGAATGTATGATTTCCATCAGCTGTCTCACTACTACAATTTTAATACAAGAATATTGCATCAAATCATGTACAGTAACAACTTTACATAACGTTATTATTAAAAATCTTTTGGTGAGACTGCTTTTCTACAGGCATACTAATTTTTGTTTCTTTTTATATATGCCTGAATATGAAATTAGACCAATTCACTTTGTCCCCATAGTTGTCATAATTTGAAATAAAACAACCCCGTAAAAACAAAGTTTTTGACTATAAATCTCTTATATATGAGACATAATTAAAAGTATTGATCATGTTCAAACATTTACAGACTGAATCTGTCTTAACTCCCCTTTGCTGTATAACCCGGGGGGGGGGAGAGGGGAAAGGTCTGGTCACCGATCGCTGGACCGAGCTCAGCGTGACACGTAAAATGTAAACAAAAGCAGGCCGGTACATTGATGGGTGGCGTCAACGCGCTAACTCAACTGGCAAGTGAAAGAAAAACAATAACAAACTGTGAATTTGAATTACTAATGTTATATAGAGATAAACTAAAAATGCATTAATTTAATTACGGTACGTTCGATCGATCTGAAATTTTGAAACAATGCATTGCTGTATACACGGGATGTTGTCATCGATATATATATATATATATATATATATATATATATAATATATATATATATATATATCACATATATATTCTGGAGATCTTACGCGCAGTTAGTAGCATTCAAAGAGACATCTGGTCCTTTGAAGTTGCACGTGGCCACCGGAGGCTGACGTTAAATGGTATTATGGCGTTAACTGGGCCAGTCCTGATGACTTCGGACAATGGAATTTTAGGGGCGGAGTCTCAGGGGTATTAGAGGGGACGCACTCAGGAGGAGAGGGAAGAGACTGGAGAGGAGAGAGGAGTTGTCGAACTGTAGATGATAGACAGGGATAGTAGAATTGACTTAGGACAGTTTGTCTTTACCTATGTGAAGTTAGATTAGAGTGTATGTTGGAGTCAATTAATGAAGCAATAAAGTAATCATAAGTGTTCATGCAGTCTTGGAGTTTGCTGTTTGATTATGAGAAGACAAGTGTGACTAGTAACTAAGAATGGAGTGAAAGTAGAGGGTTAGGCACAAACGAGGACCTAGGTTCTCCACAATATTTACCCTATGGCGGATTAAGAGGGGGGCTGAAAGGGCTAAAGCCAGGGGCCCCCAATGATTTAGGGGCCCCCAAATTTAGTATAATTTATAATAAAGGTGGACAAATGTTTGCATGAATCTCTAAAATTATCATAAGTTAAATAAAGTAATAAAATCGTATCTATTATTCTGATCGCTATTCGGACTTGGTTGCCTCAGTATCGAAAAACTTGGTTTGATTGGCTCAATAAGAGAACATATTAATGAATACTATTTATATCTTTTAAATTTTGTTAATACATCAGGATCTCGTGGTCTTGAGGCAAAGTGTTGTATTGTGGCTCAAGCGTTAGCGGGTTCGATTCCCGGCGGCGGTATATGTTTTTTTTCATTTGTCTTTTTTTTAATAAAAAATTATCTTTCTACATTCAATTTTAGTTTTCAGGCAAACAGTTATTTCTTTGTGTTCGGTTTTTTACACGCTTTTATTTAACTCACGCTGTTTCTATGTTGTATCCGTCAAATCTTGTAACGTAAGATTTTATGTGCAGTCGATAGGTTCACGGATTGAAATTTTTCATTTTCTTCTTTTTAGTGAATTTTCTATATGTAAATAAAAGCGTGTGCTTTTAAAAAAAAAGATTTTTTAAATATTTTATTTATGAATTCGATCCCGGAGCACAGACACATTATGGAGCCAAGGAACCAATGGACTATCTAGTTACAAGTTACAGTCTTATATTAGCTGCTAGCAATCATTTTATTTAAAGGGACGCTAGCTGGATAGGGCCCCAGTTTGAATTGCAGCCAGGGGCCCCGTGCAGTCTTAATCCGCCCCTGTATTTACCCTCATTTATCCTGCCTTAACGCTGAGGGACATCACTCTGCTTTACATTGAAAATATAGTCTCAAAAATCATAATCATTTGGTTTCCAGATTAACATTAACCAAACAACGCACACACCTTTGACGTCAGCATTTGTGTTGTCCTCCGTCCGGCAGGCAAAGCTAAAAATCCTTTAAAATGTCCAGCTTTTCTTACATTTTATATTATAATTTTTATGTATCTTTGTTACAACTATCACATCGTATTTTTTTCAAAAAACAACCCTAGATTATGGCTATATTTTAAGTAAATAACTTGCAAACCTAATTGAGGACGAAAAAAACCTAGATCTAGGTTGAAAATATTGCTGTCATTGAAAGAGAAGAAATATCAGTATTGGAGGTTATGAGCCGTCTTTAAACAACCGTGGACGTTTTGAAAAATAGATTGGAGGAGACATTAATTTCACTGAAAGTCCTGGAGATGTTGGGTAGACTTAAGGAAAGTGGTCGAGAAGAAGTGTATAAAATTTTTATGGCAAATGGTAAGTTGGTGTATGAAACATGCATTAGTTACTTAGAAAAGTGCATGGTTGAAACCTTTTGATGAATTTCAATGCTTTAATTGGATTTACCTATATAAAATCAAACACTGTAAATTTGATGACCTTTTGGCATGCATATTGTATAGAGAAGGGTATTATTGTAGATAATATGAAATTATTTAACCAATACTGCAATCTTAAATCATTTTTACAAGACAAAAATGAACTGATTTTTGAAAGACTCTTGCATGATCAGTGGCAGCTATTACAATAAAATCAAATGAAATATTCAAAATGTCCTCCTTTGTCGTCATCCTTTTTGTTTTATTATGTCCTCCTTTTTGTTTTATTATGTCCTCCTTTTTGTTTTATTATGTCCTCCTTTTTGTGTCTACGTATCTGGCAACCCTACTTAGGGGCCCTCCATAAATGACGTCACGCACCTCGGGGAGGTGGGGGTCCACACATTTGTGACGAAGTGTGACGAGGGGGTGTTTGAGACATGTGACGTAACATGAAAACTCGCCACTTTAAAAAAAAAGTTCTACTTAAACACTTGATTTATTTTATGACGTTTTAAATGGCCTCACGCGTGTTACTATATTAGAGTGCAGCCTTAAACTAAATACATACTTGAATGACAAGTAGCCTACTTGAATGAGCCACTTAGGCCGGCCCTTGCCTCATGTTGTGATCTTCTGATCTTGACAGTTATTTTTGCAAACATTTCAAATGACGCGGTTAATAAAAGTGACAGAGAGTTGTCAATAACAATGGTCAATAGTATTCTATATTTAAAAAGCAAACCGTTTTTTAAAGCTGCTCATAGATCATTGGGACTATGGCTAGGGCTTGAGTAAATTTGTCATTCCTGTTATGTTATCTTTATTTAGTCGTTTAATTTAAATAGAGTTTGTGAGCTTGTGTACTAAAATGTTTTCATTTTACAGTTGTGTCATTTTTCCTACCATCTCTCTCTCTCTCTCTCTATCTATCTATCTATCTTTGTCTCACCATCTCTCTCTCTCACACTCTTTCTCTATCTCTCTATCCCTCGCTCCTACTCTTTTCATTCCCACTGTCACCTTCCCCGACTCCCAAAGCTTGAGAGCCAGTTTATAAAGTCACGTGACATTAGTCGCTACAGCACGTCCACGAGAAGGATGCTTCTAATGAGAGTATCGATCATGGCAATATCTTGGGACATGCACACACACACCAACACACACACACATCAACACACTCGCAAGACTGTGAGGTTTGTTCATCGACAACGAAATCCCTCTGTGTGTGTTGCTAGCTGTGTCCTTTTTGTAGGCTGAAGGCCGTATCCTAGCGTATGTGGCAAGCCGTGTCCTAGTGTATATTGCAAGCTGTGTATAGTTGTATAGGTTGTACATTCCGGTGTGTTTCGACACATGCGTGCAGTGTTTATTTAGTTAACAAGACATTTTCTTTTAAAAATACGACTAATAATACTCGCATGAGTAATTGTAATTTTTATTTTTGTGATATTTATTAATAAAACTGACTTTTTTTTTAAATTAGAAAATTTGGTTATCGAAAAAGAATCAAATACAAATGGATTAGCAAAGGGGGGGGGGTCAATCTGATGCATTTCAAAAGTGCTACACACTTAGTCTTTGGCTTTAGCATGTAGACAGTGAGTGGTTATGGGGAGAAGTGCCAGGAACATTTGTAAATTATCAACAATAGTTTAATTATTGCTGTTCACTGTTGTTGGTGGTTGTATATTTAGCGATGACTTCCACAATAATTATCCCCATTGATTAGTAGCCCGAGATTAAGTTAAATATATATATTACTAGTTTGTGCTGCGGCGCCCCTCTTTTTTATGGGCGCCGTAATAGTTTGTTTTTTTAAATTTTATTTTTATGTTAAAAGCCAAAGTAACTTATCCTTGTATGATTAATACGAAATACTCCTAAAATGTTAACAAAGTATGTATATAATATAGGTTTTACTGCGGCGCCCTTTTTATTTAGGGCGCCTACGGCGCCCACTTTTTTCAAAAGCCCAACAAACTTGTCCTTGTATGATAGCTACGTAATAATAAACTACCTTAAATGTACACAAAGTAATTTTAAATTGAGGTTGTAGCGTGCCTATGGCGCCCACTTTTTTGGGGGGTCAAAAGCCCAAGTAACTTATCCTTGTATGATAAACACGAAATATTCCTGAAAATTAAACAAAGCATTTATATAATAATTTTTACAGTGCTAATCACCACACCATTTTTAAACTAATTTTAGAAAGCATCGCACTAAATTACTGCACCAAAAAATAACTATTTGAGTCAATCAGCACTGCTTACAACGCACAATTTTAAAAAAAGCAGAGTGATTTCCCTTAACGTTAGGCGGCAGTGATAATTGAGCGTAAATATATAATATATATGCAAATCAGAGAGCTGCAATCTAAAAATATAAATATATCGTCTTTCGTAGACAGAAAGATGGTATACCATATATATTACTAGCTGAGTGGTAATTTTTTTTTAAACGTCAGAAAACTTCACGTAAGTATACTCAACAAGTCCCATAGTTTCATTGCGCCAAAACCATGCAAAATGTAAAGTTCAAAATACCTGAAGATTTTAGTCTAGATCAGTATCGAGATATGTGTCAATATTTGTCAAGATCGTGTAAAATCCAATGGGAAATACAGTCTTATACGTTTAAAAAAAATCTATATTATATATAGCGGAGCCTCTCATTACGAGCACTTCTCATACGAGTAATTCGAATAGCGGAGTAATTCGAATAGCGAACAAAAAAAATGTGAAAAAGTTGCTCCCATAACGAGCTACATTTCACATAACGAGTGACGCCGGTGTAACAGGCCAGATAAAACCCCTGACCAGAATATACCCGGGTATATTCTGACCTAGGCCAAAATATACCCCCTCAGGCCAGAATATACCCCTTTGACAACATGGGGATATATAGTTAAAAATTGATGAATGACTTTTTAGACTTTCTATTCATGTTTTCGCTCTGTCAGAGAAGTTAAACTCTTTTCTTAAGTAGCAAAATTATTTAAATGAAATTAAAATAATAATTATAAAATGTTTTACGATGAATGAAAGGAGCATGGCCTTTTCGTTGTCTCGTTTTTAAAATATGAAATCTCATATAATTCGAGATCAAAAGTTACAGTCTATACAAATATTTATGGAATCAACGTTTTCCTTTTTTTCATTTAACATTAATTTAATCAAGCATTACGTCACTATGTGATTATTTTTAAAAAAAATTTAAGCGTGATTATATTTGTTGCCTTTCAAACGCGTGTGAACACTTTTGATTCCTTACCCTTATCTTATCTTATCATTTACAGACTCTCCTTCTATACAGAAGAATATTACGTCTTACGCTTATCATTGCTATATGTCTAGTATTTCATTTTATTAGAGTTTTAAATGTTGATAGAGTGTTGGTTTTTTGTTTTACTAGTTTCCACAGGCAACCCATGCCACATTAGATTCAAGTAGTCATGTAGTTGTTATGTAATGCCAGTGTTCACATGTTGAATTACTTTATCTCTAAGGAGGATATGGTTGTCGTCTGTTCCTGCCAGAATGTAGCTTATGGCCCTGAAGTAACCGCCCCCACCTCTTTTTTGTTCGTTTAATATGTACATCTTGGTTGTTCAAGATCTCGAGTGCGGCCATAATATACAATCTTTTCAAAAGTAAGGCCATAGTTGTGCTAAGACGCTTTCTTCTTGAAATTGTTAGTGAGTAAAAAGTCCTAATCTGAATTTGTTTCGGAACATGTTTTATCACAACTAGACGCCCCGCGGCGTAGCATACGCCGCAGACTTGCTCATGGAGAGTTCTTTTACCCCTTTAATGCACTTTTTTAGGGCGCCCTACGGCGCCGACCTTTTTGCAAAAGCCCAACTAACTTGTCCTTGTTTGATCAATACGAAATATTAAACTTTCTGAAATGCACACAAAGTATTTTATAATAGGGGTTGTAAGGGCGCCTATGGCGCCACTTTTGTTTTTTTTGATGTTATAATTAACCATCATCAAATCCTCTTTTTTACATTGTTCCCTTTTCCAAAATTCAAATATCAGCGAAAACAATGACGTCATATAATTTTTTTTACAGCGCATATTTAATTTGCACACCTTTTGATGCATTGGTGCAGTAATTTGGTGCGCTGCTTTCTAAAATTAATATCTGTTGCACATGCAGCTTCTTGTTGCCTCGCAGGGTCCGACCACGAAGAGAATTATATATACTAGACGCCCCGCGGCGTAGCATACGCCGCAGACTTGCTCATGGAGAGTTTTTTTACCCCTTTAATGCACTTTTTTAGGGCGCCCACGGCGCCGACCTTTTTCAAAAGCCCAACTAACTTGTCCTTGTTTGATCAATACGAAATATTAAACTTTCTGAAATGCAAACAAAGTATTTTATAATAGGGGTTGTTTTTTGATGTTATAATTAACCATCATCAAATCCTCTTTTTACATTGTTCCCTTTTTACAAAATTAAAATATCAGCGAAAACAATGACGTCATATAATTTTTTTTTACAGCGCATATTTAATTTGCACACCTTTTGATGCATTGGTGCAGTAATTTGGTGCACTGCTTTCTAAAATCAGTATCTGTTGCACATGCAGATTCTTGTTGCCTCGCAGGGTCCGACCACGAAGAGAATATATTATATATTTACGCTCAATTATCGCTGATACCTAACGCTGAGGGACATCACTCTGCTTTTTAAAAATTTTGTGTTGTAAGCAGTGCTGATTGACTCAAATAGTTATTTTTTGGTTCTGTAATTTGGTGCGCTGCTTTCTAAAATTAGTTAAAAAATCGTGTGGTGATTAGCACTGTAAAAATTACTAGATCTATATAAATACTTTGTTTAATTTTCAGGAATATTTCGTATTTATCATACAAGGATAAGTTACTTGGGATTTTAACCAAATAAAAAAAAATGGGTGCCTTAGGCGCCCTACAACCTCTATTTTAAATTATTTTGTGTACATTTAAGGTAGTTTAATATTACGTATCTATCATACAAGGACAAGTTTGTTTGGCTTTTGAAAAAAGTAGGTGCCGTAGGCGCCCTAAATAAAAGTGGGCACCCAGCACAACCTATATTATATACAGACTTTGTGTACATTTCAGGAATATTTCGTATTTTTCATACAAGGATAAGCTTCTTGGGCTTTTGACATACAAAATTTAAAAAAACAAAAAACAAAAGAAACAAAAACAAAAACCTATTATAAAATACTTTGTGTACATTTAAGAAATTTTAATATTACGTATTTATCATACAAAGACAAGTTAGTGGGCTTTTGAAAAAGGTGGGCGCCGTAGGCGCCCTTAAAAAAAGGGGGGGGGGCGCCGCAGTCGCCACGGCGCCGCAGCACAACCTAGTTATCTATACCTAGATAGATTATGTCTGTTTCTTCACCTGTGCTCTCTTCCACACCATTGTATTATTCTGTGTTAAGCACTCGGCTGTTAGCGTGCAAAGTGTAATAACCTGTGCTAAAATGTCTTCGAAAGCAAACACAAGAAGACAATCATAAAAGAGAGAAAAAACCTGTTGAAATGAAAGTAAAACCAATGAAAAGTGAGAACAAGGTTTGAGCGTGGCTAATCTAGCGCGCACTTACAATCGGCCAAAATCAACGATATGCACTATTCTCAAGAACAATTAAGGAGATGGATACTTCAAAGGGAGTGTCAAGAATGTATGCGAAACGGTTACGACACATTTGCATCAAATTTTTAAGCGTCGGAAAAAATAAATGTCTTTTGACAGTTTTTTAGTTAAAAAGGATTAGTTATTGTCATAAATTCATATTTTGGTTTACGTTTTTTGTTTCAAATCTAAATTATATTCCAAGTTGTTACACTCTTTAACAATTCCTAAGTAATTTTATTTGAATAAATGTTAATTATTATTATTTTATTTTTTTGAAAACGAGTATTTTTTATCAGCATGGAACGCATAATCGAATTTTACATTAATTTGTAGGCGCTGTACCTAATACAAAGTGAACTTGCTATGAGAGGTTCCACTGTATATATATATATTAGGGCTGCGGAAATTAACGATTAATTTCTCTATTAATCGTTAAAAAATTTTCAACGCTTAATCGATTAAAAAGTAATAATTTTCGGCCGATAATTATAAGCTAATTTCCTGACGATTACACGAACATTTTGGTTTTAAACTATTGACTGGCGTGAATGTTCAAAATGTTGATAAAGGTCATTGTGTCAATTGAGAGAAATCATTTGCATACCATGCAAGTTCGCTCTAAGTCTAAGCTTCGTTGGTCTGTGTGCAAAGTTAAAAAAACAACTGGTGTTCAAAGTTTCACAAATTCCATTTTTTGTGCAATATTTTACAAAATTTGCTGCGCGGTGCTTCTAAACTCCTGCGTGGGGTCGGTCAAATATCTGCGCAGCCACGCTGCTAAAGGGAACAATGCTACCACGGTTCTACCACTTCGCTTACATATCACCTGCATACCAAACATCCATTACAGTATCCGAAACTTCAGCTGAGACAATCTAAAACTATGTGAACGATTGTTCAGCTCGGCTGGTTATATTGTCTATAAGACCCGCTCATCACTTGAACCAAATAATGTCTGAACACTTGTCTGTTTGCGTTGTTGGTTAAAAGATGTTACATACAGAAGGCATTCCAGTGTTATTTCGATTTTCGACAAGTATGTTTAATAAATGTTACTTATGACACCATATATTTCATTTTTTTGCTTGAATCGAAATTAACGATGAATTAATCGTTATTTTTTCAAAAGTTAACTATTAAATTTAAATTAATCGTTAAGTTAACAGCCCTAATCTAATATATATACTCACACACACACATATATACATATATATAAAGGGGGATTTAATTAAACGATTAATTACGACTAATTATATTTTTAAAATGCATATATCGATCCCGTTAAGTCGCGATTCATTATTTGAACGAAATCGGTTAAGTCGCAGTAATTCCATGGCTACCGAATTTTGGCGCAGAGAGAAGATCATGTCTATGGTTGATCTTCCGGCTCGAAAGCCGCACTGCGATTCTGGGAGTACACGCGATGCTAGGGTCTGCAGGCGTGTCAATGCAACTCGGGCGAAGGCCTTTCCAACTATACTGCATTCCGGCAGCTCCTGCGACGCGAATGGTGCCAAGCCGTATCGACATTAGTCGTTCCATTGGATCCACCATTGGCGTGGAGAGGGGGGATCTGCTGTTTGGGAGGCAGCTGGTTCTCCATAGTAACACGCCCAGGCTTTATCTTTACTGGAGAGGACACTCCAGCATCGCCGCAAGGTGTAAACACAACACGGGAAGCAGCAGTTTACCGGTTATAAGCCATAGCTCAATTGGCGTAGAGCTAGGCGCCAGGGGTTGCTTCTGACGGTGGGAGAGATCACCATATCTCAATGGATCGCTACCGCCCGCCTCAAGCTAGGCAGCCCCCAGCCAATAAGGTGCTATTCCGCCATGGCCTACCTGCTCCACTGGGTGCGTGGAGCTCAGAGGAACTTCTCAACAAGTAGGCCAGTAAATCCTGCACCTAGAAATAAAAAAAACAAAAGATAAGAAGACTCCAGCTCTTCGCCTAGCAAGCTGGAACGTTAGGACTATGTACTGCCGACCTGCAGCTTATTGATGATGCCAGGAAGACAGCCATCATTGACAGGGAGCTTGCCAGACTAAACATCGACATTGCCTGCCTTCAGGAGACTAGACTCCCAGAAAGTGGTACCATAAAAGAATGCAACTACACTTTCTTCTGGCAGGGTGGACCAATGGACGCACCAAGGCAACATGGGGTTGGTTTTGCCATAAAAAATGGACTCTGCTCCTCCATAGAACCCCCAACAAAGGGCACTAACAGAATACTAACAATACGACTATCTACATCCTCAGGATTAGCCAACATCATCAGTGCTTATGCTCCAACCTTATCCTCGAGCTCAGAAGCGAAAGACCAGTTCTATGATGATCTCAATCAAACACTAGCCAGCATACCCACCAATAAAGCAATCTACCTCCTTGGTGACTTCAATGCAAGAGTTGGAAGTGATCACATAGCCTGGCCAACTTGCCTCGGTTATTTTGGAAGAGGCAGGCTAAATGAAAATGGGCAGAGATTACTAGAGATGTGCTGCTTACATGGACTATGTATCACAAATACTTTCTTCAACTGCAAAGCAACCCACCAAGTGTCATGGAGGCATCCCCGCTCTAAACACTGGCACCAACTAGATCTCATCATCACAAGACGCACACAACTGGCCAGTGTCCTCCTCACACGCAGTTACCACAGTGCAGACTGCGACACAGATCATTCCTTAGTGGCTAGCAAGGTAAGGTTACTGCCAAAGAAATTGTACCGCAACAAAAACAAGGGAAAACCACGCATAGGCATCTGCTCCACCAAGAATCCAGAGAGAACAGCAGAATACACACAGAGACTACAAGAAGCTCTTGTACAAATGCCACCAGTAGACACTATTGAGTCCAAGTGGTCACATCTGCGGGACACCATATATGGCTCAGCTATTGCGGCATTCGGCAAGAGAGAACGCAAAAGTGCAGACTGGTTTGAGGCCCACTGGGAGGAAATGAAGCATGTCACCGATGCAAAAAGAAAGGCTCTTTTAGCCTATAAAGACAGGCCTTGCCCAGAAACTCTACATTCCCTTAAGAGCGCCAAGAAAAATGCCCAGCAGGCAGCTCGCCACTACGCTAACACGTACTGGCTCAATCTAAGTTCCAGCATACAGTCAGCTGCTGATAGAGGCGATACAAAGGCTATGTACGAGAATATAAAACAAGCAACAGGCCCTCTGACCTCCAAGACGGCACCCTTAATGTCAAAAGCAGGGGAAATTATCACTGATCGGGACAAGCAACTCAAACGGTGGATCGAGCACTACCTGGAATTGTACGCAACTATAAACCATGTCTCAACTGCTGCCCTGGACGATATCCCAGACCTGCCGGTCATGGAAGAGCTCGATAGCCTACCCACAATGGTCGAGCTAAATAGAGCCATAGATTGCCTAGCCTGCGGGAAAGCCCCTGGTAATGATGGAATTCCACCAGAAGTTCTCAAATGTGGAAAAAAAATACTTTTACAGCCTTTGCATGACCTCCTCACTCTGTGCTGGGATCAGGGGCAGATACCACAGGAGTTAAAAGATGCCAACATCGTTACACTGTATAAAAATAAAGGAGACAAGAGTGACTGCAACAACTATCGTGGAATCTCTCTCCTCAGTATAGTTGGAAAGGCCTTCGCATATTGTATGGCATCTGTCCGTCTACGAAAGACGATAGATTTATCTTTATTATTTGCAGCTCTTGGTGTGGCTGATGAGACCAATCCTTGAGTGGCAGTCTCTTCTGCATGACACACACACGAAAGCAGGGGGGCAGTGTTGCCTGGCCTTTCTCCTCGCATTGTATGGCATCTGTCCGTCTACGAAAGACGATAGATTTATCTTTATTATTTGCGTGGTGCATATTATATTGCACATAATCAATAATTTTAGTTATGTCTCATATATAAGGGATTTATAGTCAAAAGCTTTGTTTTTACGGGTTGTTTAATTAAATCCCTTACATTAACTTCACCGTCGTCTCTCTCTGTCTGTCGTGGTCGGGCAGGCGGAAAAACAAACGTAAAAATGTCACACTTCCCGTGATGCTATCGAGCTGAAATTTTGCACATAGACTCGTGTCACTTAACAATGCATTGTGTCACAATTTCAGATCGATCGATTGTATCATAATTAAATAAATGCATTTTTAGTTTATCTCTTTGTAGCCGTCTGCTATTGTTGACATCCACGTGTCACTGGAGTTCACTCCATCCATCCATGACCACATCCTCGTGTTTTACAGCAAGGAGAGTTTAGTCACGTTCAGTCTGCAAATGTTTGTCGCGCTGCGTATTATATTAAATATATCAATACTTTTAGTTATGTCTCATATATAAGGGATTTATAGTAAAAAAAACTTTGTTTTTACGGGTTGTTTAATTTAAATGGCAGTTACTATCGCCGGAGTGTACTTAACTACTTCCAAAACATTCAATTAATTAAAGTCTTGGTAACGGCCAGGGTTGCTCCACCACAGTGGTGTAGCTAGGAGAGGGGGAAGTGATCCAAATTCGAAAGTCCCCCGGGCCCCCACTTGAGGGGGCCCCCAAAGGAGAGTCCGAAATATTTTTATATTAAATATATTCGGGGCCCCTCATAGAGGCCAAGCCCCCCGGGCCCCCTAATCCCTACAAATCATTTTCTACGCCACTGCTCCAGCATCTTAGATTGGAATGTAACACCAAGAGAATCGTTTAAAATCTCACTAAATAATAGTGTTAAATATTCACCAGAAACAGAAAGATAAACTTATCAAACTTGGGGATGCAACATCACACCACTGATAACATTGCAAAATCTTTTAGTTACAAGTATGTTACACTTTGTTATTCGTTTTTAAAACCCCATCGTTGAGACATGGTCCAGGATTTGCCTGTCTTGTATCCATATAATTACACACTACTCAGTTAGATACTTTTCTGTTATCCCAGCACCAAAAGAAAATTATTTTTTTTGTTGGCAACAAAGCGTAAAAAATCTGTACATCATGTTAAAGTAGACATCTTGATTATTATTTTTAAAAAAGGATGAACTTACTTCAGTTATCAGCTATCGTATACGCAGTGGCGTCACTAGGGGGGGCGGGCCGACCCGGGTGACACCCATCAGGGGGATGACACCCGAGCCTAAAATTTTACTGTGTACGATTTTATGTCAGAAAACAAAAGATGACACATTTTTTAATCTAGAAAGAAATTAAGAAATACAATGAAATACGTGAAACGTGAAAATTCTTATTAAAAATATCAGTTAACTTGCAATAATAAAACAGTCCCAACACACGAACAACATTAAAACAAATTAGGAAAAAAAGAAAAGAAATAGTCGCAGCAGAGAGATCTTTAAAAAACGGCTGGAATGAAAGAGGCAGTGTCTTCTGTTTTAAAAGATATAAAGCCATGAACGATTCCCACCTCACGAATCCCTCCACCACAGTGGGGTGGGGGGGAATACGATTTTTATCACCACCCCCCCCCACCCCAAAGAAAAAAAAATCAAATGATGGGTTTTCTTTGTTGATGTTTTTCTTGAGGAAAATTATGATTTCAATGTCTTTGAGTTAATATTTTATATATATATATATATATTTATTAAAGGCGTGAAAGCATAGATATGCATGTTTATATACAGGTAGTCCTCCGGTTACGACGGTCCCATCCCGACTTACGCTGTTTAGTGCTTACGAACGCGCCCCCTTAAAGAATAGTATTACGCGTTATTCCGTATTTTAAAAAAAAATCATGAGGTAACGAATTCTTTTCTCTATTTGAAATAACAAAAATTATTGAAAAATATGTATGATTATTATTTCAACCAACAACTTTCGTTTGCGAATTTTTCAAATGGCGAAGTTTTCAATCAAGTCAATAAAGCTGAGTAAGCTTATAAGTTCCTTTTCAATGCTCATTAGAGAGAGCATATTCAGCCTTTTTCGTCCCATGCAAATTCTCATTATATATTCTTTTCAACTTTGAAAAGGATCGCTCTCAGCTGCAGTTTGATGTCATCATTGAAAGATAGATGCGAAGTGCGATGTGTACATTTGTAAAGGACTGTGTGAAATATAGCTCATTCAAAAGCAGCAACATTTTTAGCTCTGTGCAAGTTTTTTGAGTTTCGCTTTGTGCTAATTCCTTTTCCTAACCCTGAGCCTGGGGCTGGACAATAACTTTTTTAAGAGTTCTGAAAATTGGACTAATTCTGAAGGTAAGCAGTCTTCGAAATCACGCATGAACCTACATGTGGAAGAAAATCAGAAGCCCCGAGCCTAGTGCTCTTTATGGGTCTTCCCGGAAGACCCCCTTAGCCATCTGGCCACCAAAGGGACGTAACAGCTGAGGAACCCCCCCCAAAAGCGGTCGCTTCTGAAGCGGCCACCTGGGCATCCAGGACATACAGTCGAAGATGCCTCCCACTAAGTTGCCCTCACAAGGAGGTGGTGGAATTTCCTACTACGACCCGCTACCACTTTGGCGCCATCCCGGCAAAGCACACGGGTCTCCATGGTTAGGACCGCCGCAGACCGGGTGATCATCAAAGACCTACCTAGTGTGCAACCCCCACTGGAAGGTTTCCTCAGAGGTGGCGTCCAATGCGTTCTTCGCGGCACTTTTTGCTAATCCGTACAAGCGCTCCTGGCCCTAAACCGACACCGCTCGATGGCGTTGCTAGTAAATTGAGGGGGGACGAAACGGTTGCTTCGGATTTACCCGACCCCTTCTTCGAAATCACTTGAATGTTCTTCCATTAACTTGGCTGCTGCCCATCGGGTGGCGAAAGTGCTGAGCTCAGTTAGGTTTGTAAGAAAGCCAAATTTCTCATGGATGTATTTATATGCACCTAACCAATGTTGTAGGGCTTAAGAAAGTTTGTCAATGATTACCAGAAATACCTCAATCTTGAATTTTTTTCTCCAGGAGAATGCTGTTTTGTTGATGTCCCTTTATCAAACTGACGCTTTCTTTTTTGTTTGATAGTATTGAAGATTACTGATGGAATTACATGATGGAATTCCACCAGAAGTTCTCAAATGTGGAAAAGAAATACTTTTACAACCTTTGCATGACCTCCTCACTCTGTGCTGGGAACAGGGGCAGATACCACAGGAGTTAAAAGATGCCAACATCGTTACACTGTATAAAAATAAAGGAGACAAGAGTGACTGCAACAACTATCGTGGAATCTCTCTCCTCAGTATAGTTGGAAAGGCCTTCGCCCGAGTTGCATTGACACGCCTGCAGACCCTAGCATCGCGTGTACTCCCAGAATCGCAGTGCGGCTTTCGAGCCGGAAGATCAACCATAGACATGATCTTCTCTCTGCGCCAGCTGCAGGAGAAATGCAGGGAGCAACATATGCCTCTATACATCGCGTTCGTCGACCTAACTAAAGCTTTTGATCTTGTCAGCAGAAGCGGCCTTTTCCAGATCTTAGTAAAAATAGGCTGCCCTACACATCTGCTTAACATCATCAAGCAATTCCACGAAAACATGCAGGGCACAGTGTGCTATAACGGTGCCACCTCCGAGGCTTTCCCAGTAAGTAGTGGAGTAAAGCAAGGCTGCGTGTTGGCACCTACTCTATTCGCAATATTCTTTTCCATCTTACTCCAGTATGCCTTCAAGAACAACAGCGAGGGGATATACATACACACCAGAGCTGACGGGAGATTATTCAATATTGCCCGACTTAAAGCCAAGACCAAAATAAGGAAGATTTTGCTGCGTGAGCTCTTATTTGCAGACGATGCCGCCTTAATATCCCACACAGCAGACGGCCTGCAGAACCTTGTATCCAGCTTCTCCGCTGCCTGCAAAGAGTTTGGCCTGACCATAAGTATAAAGAAAACCAACATTATGGCACAGGATGCTGCCTCTCTCCCGACTATCACCATTGACGACTGCAACTTGGATGCTGTTGACAGTTTTACTTATCTGGGATCAAACATCTCGAGCACCCTCTCACTGGAAGATGAGATAAGTAGTAGGATAGGGAAGGCAGCAACTGTTATGGCTAGACTGTACAAAAGAGTCTGGTCCAATGCCAAACTCACAGCAAGGACTAAGCTGCAGGTATACCAGGCCTGCGTACTGAGCACACTCCTCTATGGATGCGAGTCTTGGACCACCTATACCAGGCATGAAAGAAGGCTCAATAGCTTCCACCTCAGATGCCTGCGCCGCATCCTAGACATCAAATGGCAAGAGAAAGTCCCCAACACAGAGGTCCTGGCTCAAGCAAGCATGAGTAGTATTGCAGCAATACTAAGCCAAAGACGCCTCCGTTGGCTTGGACACGTCAAGAGGATGCAAAGTGGTCGCATACCCAAGGATGTGCTCTACAGCGAGCTGGCGACAGGGAAAAGGTCGGTTGGTCGGCCATGTCTCAGATACGTGGACATATGCAAGAGAGACATGAAAGTAGCCAACATTGATATACAAAACTGGGAAAACCTGGCAGAGGATAGGTCCATGTGGCGGGCTATAGTGAAAGAAGGATCACTAAGAGCAGAGGAGCAAACTAGGGCAGAAGCAGTCGGGAAAAGAGCGAGGAGAAAGGCCAGGAAACACTGCCCCACTGCTTTCGTGTGTGTGTCATGCAGAAGAGACTGCCACTCAAGGATTGGTCTCATCAGCCACACCAAGAGCTGCAGATAATAAAGATAAATCTATCGTCTTTCGTAGACGGACAGATGCCATACATTGAAGATTGTTTACACTGTTTTTACCACGGACTTTTCCTTTCCTTTGTCTTCATAGGAATAAAATTAAGAATGCTATTTTTTAACAAACTCAATGAGAGACTTCCTTTCTAAAATTGTTTCCCAAATTTCAAGTAAAATAGCGACTTCCAGGTGTTCAATTTCCTTTAGAAATCCTTCTTCTTCAAGTCGACAGGACAGTCACGTGGCTGATTTTCATTCGTTGCTAATTCTTCTAGTGCTGCGATATTCTCATTGTATGAGCAATTAACAGACCTTACAGAATAATGTCAGGCTGACCATCTTGTGTCAGACAAGGCTTTGTTAGCATGTATCAATTTCATATGTTTTTGAAGTACCTGTCAACGATGAGTAGATGCAACAAGTCGGGTATAAAGATTTTGCAGAAGACAAAAAAATCTGACCGCAGTAGGACAACCTGCTGCTCTTTTCCCAACCAAATTAAAGGAATGAGCTGTGCACGGCACATATTGAGCTACAATGCACTTCTAACGAAGAATAGCCTGGTTTCCGTTATACTTCCTACTCATTTGCAGCATTGCCGTATGACTGTCCAAGGCATTTTCAGGGATTCGTACAAACATAATGGCCTGCATCTTTATTATACACTATAATTCATAAAAAGTTTGGGGGCCCTTAAATTATTGGGGGCTTTAGCCCGTTCAGCACCCCCCCCCTTTTAATCCGCCATAGGGGTCCACGCATCTGTGACGATGTGGTACGAGGAGGGGGGGGTGTTTAAGAAATGTGACGTCACATCAAAAACGCGAAACTTTAAATAAAAGTTCCACTTAAATATTTGATTGCTTATCATTTATTTAATTACGTTTTCAATGACTTCACGCGTGTTACGATATTACAGTGCAGACTTACCCTAAATACATATTTAAATGACAAAAAATAATTTGCAACATGCTAACTTTTATTGAGAAAATACGGCTTGGGGGAGGGGTGTCAAAGCTTTGTGACGTCATATCGTAAAAAAGGGGTGGGGTCTAAGTTTTTGTGACAAAGTATGACGCTGGAGGAGGGGGGGTAAAAATCGGCAACCTCACGTGACGTCATTTATGGATGGCCCCTTCAGTCGTGAAGGGGTGACACCATGAGCTACCGCCCCGGGTGACACCAACCCTAGTGACGCCTCTGCCGTATACGACAAAACTAGTAGCGTTATTTTTTTACAGCAGCGTGGTATTTTACACAATCCACTCATATGTGCCAACGATCATGGTATGGTACTGTCATTGAGCGATACACACGATCGCTGGTGGTGCAGTCGTAGGGGTTGCAGAGAGGCGATCCATGTACGACGCGACACATGGATGCAAGGATCGAAGTTATCTTACAGACAAGTCATACTATTCATCTACTGTTGGAGCAAGGAGCTGACTAGCATCAAGTTCTGTAAAGATGAGTTGTATATTTTGAAATGTGCTGTGATCGATTGCACTTGTACATGTAATTACCTGTAATTATTGGAGGGCCTATGGGGCCGTCCATAAATGACGTCACGCGATTTTGTACGATTTTTCACCCCCCCTCGTCACGCGTCGTCACAAAAACTTAGACCCCCCTCCAATATGACGTCACAAAGCTTTGCCCCCCCCCCATAAAATATGAATTTTCTATTTGAAAAAGAGCATGTTTCAAATTACTTGTCATTCAAGTATGTATTTAGTTTAAGGCTGCACTCTAATATCGTAACAGGCGTGAGGCCATTTAAAACGTCATTAAATAAATCAAATATTTAAGTATAACTTTTTTATTGAAGTTGCGAGTTTTGATGTGACGCCACATGTCTTAAACACCCCCTCCCCCCTCGTCACACGTCGTCACAAATGTGTGGACCCCCCTCCCTCCTAGGTGCGTGACGTCATTTATGGACGGCCCCCTAACACTATAATTTAAATAGACGAAAGCCTCTTTAACAGACGTAAAAATCACATGGGCAGGCAGCTGCCACAGCAGTGGGGTTTCGGCGGCGTCAGTCGCAACAACGGAGAAAGCTTTATGTTGGCTGTGAACGATAGAAGTGCTGAAACTCTGATGCCTTTAATTACACAATACATTCTTCCTGGAACAACAATTATGTCTGATCAGTGGCATGCTTACAATGGAATAGCTGCTGTAGCTGGCATGGGCTACACTCACGAAACTGTGAATCACAGTCTAAATTTTGTCGATCCTAATACCGGTGCTAACACCCAAGGAATTGAGCGGTCATGGAAATCTGCAAAGGAACAAAATAAGCGCAAAGACGGGACATATCGTCAATTGATGGACTCATATATGTGTGAGTACATATGGAGAAATCGAGTGAAAATGAGACACGCTGATCCTTTTGACACCATCATCGAAGCCATTGTGACATTTCGTCTACCGGGATAATGGAACTTTAACCATAGCTGACTATATTCATTGTGACATGTGACATTATTCATCGTATAAAATTTGAAATTATTGATTGTTAATTCAATGTGACGTTATTAATTGTTAATTAAATGTTACGTTATGCCATGTTTTTTATCACAATTTTTTTTTCTTTTGGTGGTCGGATAACAGACAAGTAGCCTCAGTTATGATAACTGAGACGTAGACCAGAAGTTGGCTGTATTGTAACCATATTATAACACACTCCTAGGTTGTGATAACCCAATCTTGTGTTTGATAAATGATCAAGTGTGCCTCCCCAGAAGGAAAAAAATGCAGTCTCGACCTAGACACTTGATATATCTGCTATCTTTTACAGATCCTTACACACGAGCTGCCATTCAGAATAAATAAAAAATTTGACACATTTCACCACCTAACTCGGCCTTTACACAGCGTTGGGCTATTTGAACGTGTCTGGAGGGCTAGGTTCCAATGGCCAGTACCTTTTGCAGCGAGCTTGCTGCACTGTTCTAAATGTTTCACCTTTAACCAAACAAAAGGCCGACGGCTTGGACTTTGTGGAACACAGGAATTTCATTTCTAACGAGCTGTTGCTTTAACCGCTACATGTTTAAAAAAAATCTTAAGGATTTACTTGTAAACTGAAACGGCGCAGTCAGAAAACTTCGTGTCACAAAACTTCTGTCATAATACTAGACACTAAGCTCAGTTGCCTTGTCAAGGCGTGTAGAATACCACGAGATAAATTCTGACCATGGGAGATGTCGGCGGAAGCAATATCAGCAGCGGCGTTGTCATGATAGCCATGGACGGGAGCGAGCACTCTTTCCACGCCTTTGACTGTGAGTACTTTAAAGTACTATAATTTTCAGATATTGCAAACGTTATTCGTAATCATTTTTGTAGCATTTAGGTAAGGAGAATATAGGTGTGAAATATTTAAGGATTTTATATTTGGAATCACTAACCTAACTTTTTTTGCTTCCTGGATGTGAGTTCCCCTTACCTTCACCCCACTTTTCCCCCACATGTTATTTTTAAAAATGAATAGACTAAAAATGCTCATATACCCTAAGGTAATCATATTGCTGTATTAAAATTCATTAAAAGTAAAGATGTACACTTCATCATCATCTTCACCTTCGTCTGTCTTTTAGTCTGTGACATAGGCCCCAAAGAGATGTTCTCCAGGAATCCCGGTCTTCAGCAAGTCTCTCCAGTTGTCCCTTATTTGTGAAAAATCTTTCTGGTGTCTGCCTCCAATTCCATTCTGAAGGTCATTTTGGGTGGACTTCTTTTTCTTTGCTCTGGGGGTTCCGAGTGAGGCCTTGTCTCGTGACGAGATGCGGATTTAATCCATCTCTATCATAGTTTATACATTTTATATTCCACGCACCATTGATTTTAAATAATTGTTCTATAACATGATACCTTTGATTTGTTTAATATAGGGTACATGGACTTCTTGTACAAGCCTGGGCAGACCATAATCGTGGCACACTGTCCGGATTATAAAAGTATCCTGAGAACCCGTGAGTCAACTTTATTGCCTTAAGATATGTATATTGTCCCACAGAATTGTAGCTTTACTAAGAAAATTAAATTAAAGTATATATAGCGTTGACAGCCCAAGAAATCATTGATTGTCTTTTTGTCAATTAAAGAAACATTCTTGGTTACAATACTGATCCATGATACCACTTGCATTGATATTTTAAAGTAATTTCACGAGTAAATTTGTTGTTATGTATCATTGATTGCAGTTACATATGAAATTGAGGGTGTTGTTATGATTGAGTGATTGTAGTTACATATATGAAAGTGGTTATTATGTTATGTATTATCACACACGAAAGCGATGATGTTATGATGGGTGATTGTTACATACTAAAGTAATTGTTTTTTAGGGCTGTTAACGATTAATTTAAATTTAATCGTTATCTGTTGAAAAATTAAAGATTAATTAATCGTTAATTTCCATTAAAGCCACAAATTGAAATTTATGGTGTCACAAGTAACATTTATTAAACGTAATTGTCGAAAATCGAAATAAAACTGGAATATCTTCTTTATATGACATCTTTTAACCAACAACGCAAACAGACAAGTGTATTGACATTATTTGGTTCAAGTGATGAGCGGGTCTTATTGATAATATAACCAGCCGAGCTAAACAATCGTTCACATAGCTTTAGATTGTCTCAGCTGAAGTTTCGGATACTGTAGCACAGTAGTGGATGTTTGGTTTGCAGGTGATTTGTAAGCGAAGTGTTAGAACAATGGTAGCAATGTTTCCTTTAAGCAGCGTGGCTGCGCAAATAATTGACCAACCCCACGCAGGAGTTTAGAATCACCGCGCAGCAAATTTTGTAAAATATTGAACAAAAAATGGACGCTGTGCAACTTTGCACACGAGTTGTTTTTTTTAAACTTTGCACATGGACCAACTTAGAGGGAACATTGCATGGTAGGCACACGATTTCTCTCAATGGACACAATAACCTTTATCAACATTTTGAACATTCACGTCAGTAAATAGTTTAAAACCAAAATGTTCGTGTAATCGTCCGGAAATACGTTTAAATTTATCGGCCGAAATATTTTAGTTTTTGACTTCCAGTAAATTTATAAGTGGTGGGTCGATTAATCGTTTAAATTTTTTAAAATGATTAATCGAGAAATTAATCGTTAATATAATTTCCGCAGCCCTAGTTGTGTTATATATATATATATATAATATTCAAGACAATTGTTCAAGTTTAAATTCAATTAAATGTGAAAATTGTTGTTGAGCTTATATGTTGCCAAAGTGAACAAAACATTAGCTCTGATCCACAAAATGATCGATTTCTTTCAGTTATTACCAGGCGATATATCTTCCAGGCGATGAATAACAATGATACTACACTGGATGTACTTTGACAGTTGATGTGGTTATTATACTAAGAGAGTTGACGTTTTGTTTTCATTGTCTGCAGCTGTCATGTCCACTGACTCCAGTGTCATGTCCAGGATGATACAACAGAGCGAAGCTGAGGTGGACAAAATATTGACGCAGATCAAAGGCAAACTGTCAAGTGCAAAGGTGAGGAATGGTGGGGAAAAGGTGGGAGGATGTGGGCCTGATGGGGGTATGATGGAGGTCATGATGGGGGTATGATGGAGGGCTTGATGGGGGTATGATATAGGGCATGATGGGGGTATGATGGAGGGCATGATGGGGGTATGATGGAGGGCATGATGGGGGTATGATGGAGGGCATGAAGGGGGTATGATGGGGGTATGATAAAGGGAATGATAGAGGGCATGATGTGGGGCATGATGGAGGGCATGATGGGGGTATGATGAAGGGTATGATGGAGGGCATGATGGGGGTATGATGGAGGGCATGATGGTGGACATGATGGGGGTATGATGTAGGACTTGATGGGAGTATGATGGAGGGCATGATGGGGCTATGATGAGGTTTGGTGGAGTATGATGATGTTTGGTGGGGTGTGATGATGTTTGGTGGGGTGTGATGATGTTTGGTGGGGTGTGATGATGTTTGGTGGGGTGTGATGATGTTTGGTGGGGTGTGATGATGTTTCGTCGGGTATGCTGAGGTTTGGTGGGGTATGATGATGTTTGGTGGGGTGTGATGATGTTTGGTGGGGTATGATGATGTTTGGTGGGGTGTGATGATGTTTGGTGGGGTGTGATGATGTTTGGTGGGGTGTGATGATGTTTGGTGGAGTATGATGATGTTTGGTGGGGTATGATGATGTTTGGTGGGGTGTGATGATGTTTGGTGGGGTGTGATGATGTTTGGTGGGGTGTGATGATGTTTCCGGGGGTATGATGATGTTTGGTGGGGTGTGATGATGTTTGGTGGGGTATGATGATGTTTGGTGGGGTGTGATGATGTTTGGTGGGGTGTGATGATGTTTCCGGGGGTATGATGATGTTTGGTGGGGTGTGATGATGTTTGGTGGGGTATGATGATGTTTGGTGGGGTGTGATGATGTTTGGTGGGTGTGATGATGTTTCGGGGGTATGATGATGTTTGGTGGGGTATGATGATGTTTGGTGGGGTGTGATGATGTTTGGTGGGGTGTGATGATGTTTGGGGGATGTGATGTTTGGTGGGGTGTGATGATGTTTGGTGGGGTGTGATGATGTTTGGTGGAGTATGATGATGTTTGGTGGGGTATGATGATGTTTGGTGGGGTATGATGATGTTTGGTGGGGTGTGATGATGTTTGGTGGGTATGATGTGTTTGGTGGGATGTGATGATGTTGGTGGGGTGTGTGATGTTTGGTGGAGTATGATGATGTTTGGTGGGTGTGATGATGTTTGGTGGGGTGTGATGATGTTTGGGGGATGATGATGTTTGGTGGGGTATGATGATGTTGTGGTGGGATGTTGATGTTGTGGGGTGTGATGATGTTTGGTGGGTGTGATGATGTTTGGTGGGATGATGATGTTTGGTGGGGTGTGATGATGTTTGGTGGGATGTGATGTTTGGTGGGATGTGATGTTGTGGTGGAGTATGATGATGTTGTGGTGGAGTGTGTGATGTTGTGGTGGGTGTGATGATGTTTGGTGGGTGTGATGATGTTGTGGTGGGATGATGATGTTGTGGTGGGATGTTGTGTTGTGGTGGGGATGTGATGATGTTGTGGTGGGATGTGATGTTGTGGTGGGGTGTGTGATGTTGTGGTGGGTGTGATGATGTTTGGTGGGTATGATGATGTTGTGGTGGGGTGTGATGATGTGTTGGTGGGATGTTGATGTTGTGGTGGGATGATGATGTTGTGGTGGGGTGTGATGATGTTTGGTGGGATGATGATGTTGTGGTGGGGTGTGATGATGTTGTGGTGGGATGATGATGTTTGGTGGGTGTGATGATGTTGTGGTGGAGTATGTGATGTTGTGGTGGGGATGTGTGATGTTGTGGTGGGATGATGATGTTGTGGTGGGTGTGATGATGTTTGGTGGGATGTTGATGTTGTGGTGGGATGATGTGTTGTGGTGGGTGATGATGTTTGGTGGGGTGTGATGATGTTTGGTGGGTGTGATGATGTTGTGGTGGGATGTTGTGTTTGGTGGGATGTGATGTTGTGGTGGGATGTTGATGTTGTGGTGGGATGTGTGATGTTTGGTGGGATGATGTGTTGTGGTGGGAGTGTGATGATGTTTGGTGGAGTGTGATGATGTTGTGGTGGGGTGTGATGATGTTGTGGTGGGATGTTGATGTTGTGGTGGGATGTTGTGTTGTGGTGGGATGTTGTGTTGGTGGGGTGTGATGATGTTGTGGTGGGATGTTGATGTTGTGGTGGGGATGTTGTGTTGTGGTGGGTGTGATGTGTTTGGTGGGATGTGATGTTTGGTGGGATGTTGTGATGGATGTTGTGGTGGTGGGATGTGATGTTGTGGTGGGATGTTGTGTTGGTGGGATGATGTGTTGGTGGGATGTTGTGGTGGATGATGTTGTGGTGGGATGTTGTGTTGTGATGGGATGTTGTGGTGGGATGTATGTGTTTGGTGGGATGTTGTGTTGTGATGGATGTTTGGTGGGATGTATGATGTTGTGGTGGGATGTTGTGGTGGGATGTTGTGGTGGGGATGTGATGTTGTGGTGGGATGTTGATGTTGTGGTGGGAGTGTGATGATGTTGTGGTGGGATGTTGTGTTGTGATGGGATGTTGTGTTGGTGGGATGTTGTGGTGATGATGTTGTGGTGGGATGTGATGTTGTGATGGGATGTTGTGGTGGGGTGTGATGATGTTGTGGTGGAGTATGATGATGTTGTGGTGGGGTGTGATGATGTTTGGTGGGGTTGTGATGGATGTTTGGTGGGTGTGATGATGTGTTGGTGGGGTGTGATGATGTTTGGTGGAGTATGATGATGTTTGGTGGGGTGTGATGATGTTTGGTGGAGTGTGATGATGTTTGGTGGGGTGTGATGATGTTTGGTGGGATGTATGATGTTTGGTGGGGTGTGATGATGTTTGGTGGAGTATGATGATGTTTGGTGGGGTGTGATGATGTTTGGTGGGTATGATGATGTTTGGTGGGATGTTGTGTTGGTGGGATGATGTTTGGTGGGATGTGTGTTGGTGGGATGTTGATGTTTGGTGGAGTGTGATGATGTTTGGTGGGGTGTGATGATGTTTGGTGGGATGATGATGTTTGGTGGGATGTTGATGTTTGGTGGGATGTATGATGTTGTGGTGGGGTGTGATGATGTTTGGTGGGATGTGATGTTTGGTGGAGTATGATGATGTTGTGGTGGGGTGTGATGATGTTTGGTGGGATGATGATGTTTGGTGGGGTGTGATGATGTTGTGGTGGGATGTGATGTTGTGGTGGGATGTTGTGTTGTGGTGGGTGTGATGATGTTTGGTGGGGTGTGATGATGTTTGGTGGGGATGTTGATGTTGTGGTGGGTATGATGATGTTTGGTGGGGTGTGATGATGTTTGGTGGGATGTGATGTTGTGTTGTGGTGGGATGTTGTGTTGTGATGGGATGTTTGGTGGGTGTGATGATGTTTGGTGGGATGATGATGTTGTGGTGGGATGTTGTGGTGGGATGTTGTGTTGTGGGGGTGTGATGATGTTTGGTGGGGTGTGATGATGTTGTGGTGGGATGATGATGTTGTGGTGGGATGTTGATGTTGTGGTGGGTGTGATGATGTTGGTGGGTGTGATGATGTTTGGTGGGGTGTGATGATGTTTGGTGGGGTGTGATGATGTTTGGTGGGATGTGTGATGTTGTGGTGGGTATGATGATGTTTGGTGGGGTGTGATGATGTTTGGTGGGGTGTGATGATGTTGTGGTGGGTGTGATGATGTTGTGGTGGGATGTTGATGTTGTGGTGGGATGATGATGTTTGGTGGGATGTGATGTTGTGGTGGGTGTGTGATGTTGTGGTGGGGTGTGATGATGTTGTGGTGGGTATGATGATGTTTGGTGGGATGTTGATGTTGTGGTGGGATGATGTGTTGGTGGGGTGTGATGATGTTTGGTGGGGTGTGATGATGTTTGGTGGGATGTTGATGTTGTGGTGGGATGATGTGTTGTGGTGGGATGATGATGTTTGTGGGGTGTGATGATGTTTGGTGGGGTGTGATGATGTTTGGTGGGATGTGATGTTGTGGTGGGATGTTGATGTTGTGGTGGGATGTTGATGTTGTGGTGGAGTATGATGATGTTGGTGGGGTGTGATGATGTTTGGTGGGGTGTGATGATGTTTGGTGGGGTGTGATGATGTTTCGGGGGTATGATGATGTTTGGTGGGGTATGATGATGTTTGGTGGGGTATGATGATGTTTCGGGGGTGTGATGATGTTGTGGTGGGGTGTGATGATGTTTGGTGGAGTATGATGATGTTTGGTGGGGTGTGATGATGTTTGGTGGAGTATGATGATGTTTGGTGGGGTGTGATGATGTTTGGTGGGTGTGATGATGTTTGGTGGGGTGTGATGATGTTTCGGGGTATGATGATGTTTGGTGGGGTGTGATGATGTTTGGTGGAGTATGATGATGTTTGGTGGGGTGTGATGATGTTTGGTGGGTATGATGATGTTTGGTGGGGTGTGATGATGTTGTGGTGGAGTATGATGATGTTTGGTGGGGTGTGATGATGTTTGGTGGGGTGTGATGATGTTTGGTGGGGTGTGATGATGTTTGGGGGTATGATGATGTTGGTGGGGTATGATGATGTTTGGTGGGGTGTGATGATGTTGTGGTGGGGTGTGATGATGTTGTGGTGGGGTGTGATGATGTTTGGTGGGTGTGATGATGTTGTGGTGGGTATGATGATGTTTGGTGGGTGTGATGATGTTTGGTGGGGTGTGATGATGTTTGGTGGGGTGTGATGATGTTTGGTGGGGTGTGATGATGTTTGGTGGAGTATGATGATGTTTGGTGGGGTGTGATGATGTTTGGTGGGGTGTGATGATGTTTGGTGGGGTGTGATGATGTTTGGTGGGGTGTGATGATGTTTCCGGGGGTATGATGATGTTTGGTGGGGTATGATGATGTTTGGTGGGGTGTGATGATGTTTGGTGGGGTGTGATGATGTTTGGTGGGGTATGATGATGTTTCCGGGGGTATGATGATGTTTGGTGGGGTATGATGATGTTTGGTGGGGTGTGATGATGTTTCGTCGGGTATGCTGAGGTTTGGTGGGGTATGATGAAGTTTGGTGGGGTATGATGAGGTTTGGTGGTTATGATGAGGTTTGGTGGGGTATGATGAGGTTTGGTGGGGTATGATGAGGTTTGGTGGGGTATGATGAGGTTTGGTGGGGTATGATGAGGTTTTGTGGGGTATGATGAGGTTGGGTGGGGTATGATGAGGTTTGGTGGGGTATGATGATGTTTGGTGGGGTATGATGAGGTTTGGTGGGGTATGACTAGGTTTGGTGGGGTATGATGAGGTTTGGTGCGGTATGATGAGGTATGGTGGGGTATGATGATGTTTGGTGGGGTATGATGATGTTTGGTGGGGTATGATGAGGTTTGGTGGGATATGATGATGTTTGGTGGGGTATGATGAGGTTTGGTGGGGTGTGATGATGTTTGGTGGGGTATGATGAGGTTTGGTGGGGTATGATGATGTTTGGTGGGGTATGACTAGGTTTGGTGGGGTATGATGAGGTTTGGTGGGGTATGATGATGTTTGGTGGGGTATGATGATGTTTGGTGGGGTATGATCAGGTTTGGTGCGGTATGATGAGGTTTGGTGGTGTATGATGGCAACAGTTTGGAGACTTCCAATAGCTACCCGAATTATTTCACTTAACCTAATTACCATGACTAACCTAATTACCATGACTAACCTAATTACCATGACTAACCTAATAACCATGACTAACCTAATAACCATGATTAACCCAATTACTATGACTAACCTAATTACCATGACTAACCTAATTACCATGACTAATCTAATTACCATGACTAACCTAATAACCATGACTAACCCAATTACCATGACTAACCTAATTACCATGACTAACCCAATAACCATGACTGTCCCCATTGCCATGACTACCCCATTTACCATGACTAACCCAATTACCATGACTATCCCCATTGCCATGACTACCCCAATAGGCTTGGTCATTATTTACCGGAAGTCTAATAATAGACTCGATCTATAACTAGGTCACCGCCTGAGGTGCCGTAAGGTCAAGTAGTGAATATTTATTCATAACTATTAGAGGGAATGCGCTCATTGAAATTATCTAAAACTTGTTCAAAAGCTTGATTTTATAGAATTTTAAAGAAAAATATAAGGTCATATTATTTGATATATTATAATAATGCGAAATAGAGCTTCCTTCCGAGAGTGAATTTAATATTAATATGTAAATATACAGACTATACTTTTTTTATTTTTAGTTCATTCGCTCATTCGTCCGAGAATTTTATACATTCAAATACTATTTACTTCTAAAACGTATGATGTAATTATAATTAAAATCATAATCTTAGTGTAAGTTTATTACTAATAAATACTAAGGCATATATAATTTATATGAACCAACGAAAACAATTTATATTAAATATAAGTTTGTTAGCACTAGGACTAGTACTAGTGAGTCTAGTGGCGACGGCCGGAACGACCGCTTACACTTTCACTCATCTTAAATAAACTCTAATAGGTTATATTCTATTTATAACTATGTTAACTATTAAATTAAATTTAAGAACATAATTAAATGTTTTTTCTAATACTAAGTCCAAATTAATACGTATCTTGCCTTAGAATTGAAAATGATAATGGTGTTGTAATACTTTTATTATTTTATTTAAAATTTAATGGTTTTTGTAGGGTAATAAAATTATTACAACAATATATTATAAATATAATATAAACTTCTCATTTACTTACCATCATCTTTTTACAAAGATATTGTCCATAATCAATCAATAGAAATAAATCTCAATAGCTAAAATTAAATGAAATAACAAAGTATGGGTACAACAACAAGATGTAATAATAATATTCCATTTGCAGAACTTGGAATTCATTTAATTGCCAAATAGTTGACAAAGACAATGACAAAGCTTATGAATGACATACAGAGAAATTTGAATACAAGTTATTTACTCAGTAAATGACAGGGAAAATGTTCTTATCTTTTAATTTGATACTTAAATCTTCAAATATTTGTTCATTTCATTTTAATTTGAAATTTTAGTAATTAGACCTCGTTGTCAGTGTGGTTTTATTTTAGCAAATAATTTTTAATAATTTGCAATAAATTTTATTTTAAAGTCAAATACTTACCCTTCAAACATTTAAATATAGTTATTGATTTAATTGTACCATGTAATCAATTAAAATACAATAGGTATGCAAATGTTTGAACTGATTTGTATTTTTGTTATAATTTTCAACATAATTTTTTTCAACATGACTTTAAATATATTTATTAAAAAATTCAAAATCTTGATTTACCTGAAACATTTCTTATTCATTGTTTTGTATAATGGGTTATAAATGTTTCCTGAAAATTTGATACCCATATCTCTAAAATTAAAAAGTTGTGAGGGAAAGAGTACAGAATTTTTGAAATGTGGGTCACAAGTTTTGGAATAAATTATATAGGTTATATAAGGGGCAAAAAAAATTGACCAAAAAATTCATAACTCCACTTCTATAAAAGATAGAAAGACAAGACTGGTGTTGTTGAAAAGGACTTAGCAAGCCCTTTAAAATGATAATGATATATTATTTAAGCCTATTGGACTTCATTTAAATTTTCTGTCAAAGTACTTAATTATAGATTAAGATTTTTAAATTTTTACATTTTCAATTAAAATTTGAACAAAATTTAACACATGTAGTTTACTATCATATCACTAATTCAAATATTGTAGTCTCAAAAGTTTTATAGTTTTCTTGTTGCTTTAATTAGCAAATTAATATAAATGTATACTTTAGACAAGGTATAATGCTGGCCTTTTCTGGGCCATGTGACTCATGTCACCATTCCACTACCCATGCATGTGTCTGCCAACTATAATTATAATATGTAACGTTTTGTTTGCTTCAGAGACATTAATGATTAAACCATGGCAGATCACAACACTTCTACAACTTCACAGACTATATCAGTACCTCAACAAGTGTCCAGTGATAGCAGTAGTTTATCTGTGCCAAAAGAATACTTCCAGTACGTTGGTCCGGCTGAAAAGGCAGGCAATTCGCTGTATCGTTGTAAGAATTGTTCGTTTGGTGGCCAACAAAAGTCAATATCATGTGTGAACACATCTCGTCAGAATCTTAAGAAACACATTGCAGCTGTGCACCCTTCATGTCTTACCAAATTCAACAAACTTTGTGATGAACTGCGACAGAAGAAGTGTGGTGCAAAACGTCACAGTGAGCAATTACATGAAAACAACTCAGGATCTCAATTGAAACAGACCAAGCTAGAATCCTGTTCAGTGCTGACTCAACAACAGCTTGATAGTTTTGTTGTAGATTATATAGTGGACAGTGTTCTATCTGTGCATCATGTCAACACTGACTCTTTCCGTCGTCTCATCCACCAAATCACACAAGGCCGACTGTATCCAGCCTGTCGACAAACCGTAACAAAGCAGTTGGAAGAACGTTTCAAGTTGAAGAAACGAGAACTCAAAGATACACTATGTTCAGTGAATCGTGTTTGCACTACAGCAGACTGCTGGACTTCTCGGAGGCGCAGCTTTTTGGGAATAACCGTGCATTGGTTAGATAATCATACCCTGTCACGAAAGGCTGCCTGTCTTGCTGTTCGTCAACTAAAGGGCAAACATACTTACGATGTAATAGCAAAGACACTGGAGGAGATCTTTGAAGAGTATGAGTTGCAAAATAAGATATGTTTCACTGTCACTGACAGTGGGTCAAACTTCATAAAAGCATTCCGTCTCTTTTCAGTTGATGAGTCTGAAGATAGCAGCGTGTAAATGGATCAGAATGGTGAGGACAATTCTGACGATTCAGATATTCAGTATCAGGAGATTGATGAGACCTTGTATCCAACAAGCAGTGCAGATGACGATCAGATCCTGTATCACCTTCCGGCACATTGGAAGTGTGCCTGTCATTTGCTCAGCCTTGTAGCCACATGTGACTGTGCCAAAATTGATGATCCACTTTATAAGAGAACATCAGTTCAGACATTTTCAAAGTTGACAGCCCTCTGGAATAAACAAAACCGATCAGTTGTAGCTTCTGAAAAGATCAAGGATTCACTTGGTATGCTTTTGGTAACACCTGGTGAAACCCGGTGGAATTCAATGTATGATGCTGTCACCAAAGTTTACAACATTCTCTGTGTAAGTGACATGGAAGTTAAGTTTGACAAACTTTGTGATGAACTTGATATCAAAAGACTACAGCATGTACAGAAAACATTTGTTAAAGAGTATGTTGCTGTTATGAAGCCTGTTTGCTGTGGACTAGATATTTTGCAGGGTGAAACTAAAAAAGACATTGGACTTGGTTTCCTTCTACCAACACTTGTCGTGATGAAGGCTCAGTTAAAAGTGTTTCTTGATCAAGGAAAGAATGATCGGCTCGTAATTTGTTCTCCATTAGCTTCATGTCTTTTGAATGCCATCGATAGAAGATTTTCAAACATGTTTGACAGCATTGATGCTCAGCTGGCATCCGTTGTACATCCCAAATTCAAGTTGGACTGGATAGATGATGATTTACAGCGTTCGCATCTTATTGAAGCACTGAAGAGACGCGTTTCACAATCACTGTTGGTTGAACCTAATGATGATCAGAAAGCAACATCGGCTGCTGCTGATGGTACAGATAATAAGCCAGACTTCTTCGCTGGATTGTCAGCCAGACGACATCGTGTGAATGATTCACCTGATGTGAATCAAGAAATTAATAATTACTTGGCAGACACTTCAGACAGTATTGCATCATTGGATGCCTATCCACATATCCGTAAAATATATATAGACCTGAATACAGGACTTCCTTCAAGCGCTGCTTTTGAAAGATTGTTTTCATTAGGAGGACGAGTATTTTCCCATCTTCGTTCACGACTGAGCAGTGCGCATTTTGAAATGGTTACTTTTCTTCGCCTGGCTAAGTGGTAACGGCCAAATAGGTGGCGTTACCCTGTGAACTCTACCAAAATTCATCGTTCATCATTAGTTTTCCAGATGTGATGCAATCCACTGACTCGATCTGACTCTTTTAAATATAGTATGATGTTTAACCGTTTATGTATCATTTGCTTTTCTATGACAGTCATTTGCTTCATTCATCCATTCATTCATCCAACCACCCATTCATTCATTCACAATATGTGTACAGTATACATATTAAAAATCTTGTTGCTTAAGGACGTTAAGGTATGCCGACTTATTTAATATGTTGACAAAAACTTTTGAATGCTTTGAGGAAAACTGATGAAGCAAGTGTTAACTATTGAACAAATTTGGTTAAAAATACATTGTCTAAATTAGCCAAAAATGTTGTTATCGTTTATCGATGTAAGTGATATAGAGCGATGAATTACGTATTTGCGTTTTATTCGTCGAATGACCCAAATATTGGTATTGGTAAGGCAATATTAAATAAATATTGGTATTGGTATTGCAATACTGGTTTTAAAATTGTATTGGTATTGGTATTGCCAATAGATTTTACAGGCAGTATTGGTATTGGTATTGCCAATAATTTTTTTTAGTATTGTTAACAACCCTGGTAGATGGTTATATTATGTAATATTATATTATGCGAAATGGAACGTCCTTGGGAGCATGAATTATGTAAATGAATTATAATTAGCGACTCTGCATCTGCTGAGGCTCTAACTCTATTATCTAGTAATAAGTTAGTAGTAACTAGTTCTAGTTGCTCGTTCGTCCATGAAGTTTATTCTTTCATGCTATGATGTAATTATAATTAAAGTCATAATCTTAGTGTAATTTTATTACTAATAAATACTAAGGCATCTATAATTTATATGAACCAACGAAAACAATTTATATTAAATACTAGGGGCAAGTACCCGGCTTATCCCGGGTTTAACAACAACAGCAACAACAACAAAAACAACAACAGCAACACAACAACAAAAACAAACAACAAAAACAAAACAACTACAGCAACAACAACAATGCAACAACAACAAAACAACAACTACAACAACAACAGCAACAACGACAAAACCAACAACAGCAACAGCAACAAAACAACAAAAAACAAAACAACAACAAAAAACAACAAAATCAACAAAAAAACAACAATAAAACAACTACAACAACAACAGCAACAACAACAAAGCAACAACAACAAAACAACAACTACAAAGCAACAACAACAGCAACAACAACAAAAACAACAACAGCAACAACTACAAAAACAAAACAACAACAAAAAAATCAACAACAACAACAAAACAACAACAGCAACAACAACAAAGCAACAACAACAAAACAACAACTACAACAACAAAAGCAACAACAACAAAGCAACAACAAAAAATAATTTACGGCGATAATCGCCTTCTTGTTAATCTCGACACCAAAATGTTTATTATTTTGCGTCATTATTTTACGTCTTAATTTTCAATAATTGTGATTTTATATAGCTCATATTAGGAAAAATTACATTTTGGGCCCCCGGCCCCCAGTATCTTATATATATGGAACGAAACCTGTTTAATAACCTTTCCGGTATAATTTTGTGTACGTGTACCAAATTTCACGTTATTTGGTTGTCTGGATCTTGAGTTATTAGGGAACAGACAGACAGACATCCAGACAACAAATGCGGCTTATATATATAGAGATACGTTTGTTAGCACTAGTACTAGTGGCGACGGCCGGAACGACCGCTTACACTTTCTTTAGTTGCTCGTTCGTCCATGAAGTTTATTCTTTCATACTATGATGTAATTATAATTAAAGTCATAATCTTAGTGTAAGTTTATTACTAAAGGCATATATTTTTATAAGGCAAGGGCCAAGGAAAACAATATTAAAATACATATATGTTAATAATTGACTACGCTAGGACTAGTGTTTACCGTAGTTACGAATATGAACGCTTACACTCATCTTTAAATAATTTAAAATACTATGTTACGGCTTATTTATTAAAGTTTTAAGTCTTCGACATTTTAATAACTTTTTCGGCTGCAAAACTGAGTGAGAAGAAATATATTTTTTGTCCAAATTAGCACCTGGAACATCGTTTTCAGATAGCACTATAATACTATTAAACACACTGTTGCTAGCCATGTTTGAGAAAGTTTGACCTTACTGACAACGAAGAGCCTAAAAATAGATATGACCGAATGGCTTATGACGCGTTGGGGTCACAGAAATGATCAAGCCTATAACCATGACTTCCCTCAATTACGATGACTAACCCAAATACCATGACTATCCTAGTTACCATTAAAAAATCACTAACCTTCACATCCCAAAGATCCCCCCCCCCACACCTTTTTTTCTACGTTACTGACATTACCAATTCACTCTTAGTTTTCTTCATTTTCCAGCATATCGAAGCCAAACTCCTGCGACTTTCAGGAGAGGCTGGTTCTTCTATCGTCAAGGCGGCCAACGAGTACAAGGCCACCTGCATAGTTACCGGCTCGCGGGGCCTCGGCTCAGTGCGGAGAACTCTGGTGGGCTCGGTGTCCAACTACATTCTCCACCACGCCCACTGTCCAGTGTTGGTGTGCCAGCCCAAGCATCCGGGAGAGGACAAACCTTGATGACGTCATCGGTCGACTTCACCATTTCCGTGTCTGTTCTACGTCACCAGCAGGGAGAGAAGTGATCTCTCTTCCCACCTAAAATTGATGCTGTAGATTCATTTTGTATCCACTGATGGCTGGTGAGGCCGAAATGAAAGCCAAGATAAGACACAATATTATTTCCCAATTAAACATTTTATAAACACGTGTTATGATTTGTTTTATACGCCCGTATAAACAACAAACCAACATTTGATAATTGATGAAAACTAATGATTACCACCTTATTTTGTTTTTCGTGTTGTTGATGATAATTATGATGGTCCTTTTTTAGCGCACACTGTTTATGCTAGTCCGCCATTCTCATCCTGCTGTAATCTTTAAAACATAGCCTACATTTTTAAGTCTAAAAAAAAATTATTAAATGTTTCTTTGTTGTCACACTCACTCAATGCTTTTGGAAGACTTTTCCATATAGTTGCTGGACCTCCGCGTGGTCTAAGCCCTTCAGTAGGCTCACCATAGACGAACCTTTTGGGGAAGCGATGGTCGGGCATGCGCACTACAAGCCCCGCCCAGCGTAGTTGGCATTGCACGAGGCTAGTGTGGATGCTATTAAATTAAACACAATCAACTGGAGGTGTGTATAAATAAATGTTGCAGTTGTAAAAAGTGTAGAAACATTTTTGGGACAGGCTGTATAATACGTATGTAAAGCTAAAGTTTTTTTTATTGTAAAAATTTATGTCAAACAATAAAATTATAACTGCTATAACTCGATAGAGATTAGCAGACATAGATGCAGTTGATTTATTTAGGGGGTGGCGGGGGGATGGGGGGGGGGCAGAGGTTGCGTATTGCTGCTTTTTAAGCTAGAGAAAAGCGTAACATTATTTTTTAAAGTTTATTTTTTTAATCGTTCTAATTTTAAAATTCATCTTGTTTCAAACAATTTTAATTTCATATTTGTTAAATATAAATATAAAATAAATTAAATAAACTAAAATTATTTTTTATTAAAGTTGAATGCGAGGCAAGGTCGAGATACCGGTAGAGGGTGGTCGGACACTTCGACCACGGGAGATGCGACCCCAGACAGTTCGACAACAGGACTTTTTGACCCCTGATGTTTCGAACTTTTTTGTTTCTAACTCGTAATTTTTTTATATTTCATTACTAGCAGACGCGTCGTTTGTTGCAACGATCTCAGTAAAAATGAATAAATTTAAAGAAACTAACAAGTGGTGCGTTTTACCAACAATTATGCCAGAAACCTTCGCGGGAGTGTGCAAAAAAAAAGTCCAAGTTTCAAAGCAAACGGATAAATAATTTAATAATTACAAAGCTTACAAAAGAAGACACGATATTAAGGGCCCCGCGGCCAAAATGAGTGATAATTTATTACATTTCGAAATAAAACAAACCCGTAAAAACAAAGTTTTTGACTATAAATCCCTTGAGACATAACTAATAGTATTGATTATGTTCAAACGTGACAAATATTTACAGACTGAATCTGTCTTAACTCCCCTTTGCTTTTTAACCCGGGGGAGGGGAAACGTCTTGTCACCGATCGCTGGACCGAGCTCAGCGTGACACGCAAACTGTAAACAAAAGCACACCGTTACACCTGGTTAAAACACGAGATGTGTTCACCTGTTGCTGGACTATTTTTTTGCACACTCCCGCGAAGGTTTCTGGCATAAGTGATCCGAAAAATGTAAACGATAGCGACCGCTACATATAGTTTATATAGATAAACTAAAAATGCATTAATTTAATTACGGTACGTTCGATCGATCTAAAATTTTGATACAATGCATTGTTAGGTGACACGGGTCCGTGTGCCAAATTTCAGCTCGATCGGATCACGGGAAGTGGGTCACTTTCGACTTTTGTTTTTCCGCCCGCCCAAGACAGACAGAGATGATGACAGACAGACAGAGAGAGAGAGAGAGACGGCCGCGAAGTTAATATAAGGGATTTAAAAAGTAGCCAGTTACCATCCCGTGAGCATACTCAACAGTCTCGAAAAGTTTCATGACGATCGGATGAATGTTTTAGTCAGCTATAAAGGACATGCACACACACACACACACACAGAGAGAGACATACTTTGATTATATATATATAGATAAATTAATAACTAAAAAGTTTACAAAAGAAGAAACGATATTAAGGGTCCCTCCCCCAAAATGAGTGATAATTTTTCTTTTTTTTAATTGCCATTGTACTCAAGCTATATTTCTCAAAATCGTTTCAAATTGAATGGGTAATACAATTATTAACGTTCAGTAAAAAAAAGACATTTGGGGCCCCGAGCTTCGAGTGAATGGACATTAGGAGTTCAGTGCCCTATAGTAATTTAATATAGGCTTCAAAGTTTTTTTATACTAAAACCAACTTGTCACGACCGTGGTTGTTGAAGCTAGCCTGCCACATACACAATGTGCTCGCTGAAGCCAGCCTGTCACACACACACTGTGCCCGCTGATGCCGTCTCGATACGAGGCGATGTACCCAACACCCTACATCTAGAAGAATAGTAGCCCACCCAGGTGACCTACTTATTCAGCAATCATTCGCCAGTGGACAGAACAAACCACCAGTGGAGATCTTGCAGCCAACAACGTCCCCGTCCCAGCAGAGGAAGCCGGAACAACTTGTAGAGCGAGACAACCCACAGTGAACAGTGTTATTACATATAAGTACCCACCTATTAAACATTAAGTTACTATGGCAAAAACCTGATGATGATAGTGCTGTCCAAAATGGACCATAGATAGAATAATTTAAACATAGTAATTAGTGAGATTTCATTTTCAAATCAACTGTACAAAGTGTATATAAAAGTTAGTTAATTTAATTTACACCATAATTGTTCTGTCATATATATTAAGTGTGTTGAGATCACTAAAGTATATGCTTGTGGGTGTACAGGTCAATTCAAATATTATTATTACACCCATGACACGTAAGCCATATAAATTAACATCTTTATCGCCTAATATGAGACAAATAGACTGTGTAAAGTTCCAATGTTTACAAAGAAATTTTCAATACTTTTGAACAAATATTTTACTATCGTAAGCACTTCTTGATATTGACAGCCATGTTGTCATTGATTTCCGATTGAAGTGTAAGGGGGTCGTAAAGGACATTGAACATATTTGTTAAAATTCCACATTTGGAAGATTGCTAATTTTATTGAAGAAGTGTTTTTGTAAAAAAAAATCCTCTTCGAAAGTTATGTTACGCTTGAATGACATCAAAAACCACTTTTATTATTTTTTAAATTTAATATTAACAATAAATAAATAAATAATATTCAATCATTCTGTTGAAAATGACTTTCCAAGATTTCATTTTTTTTAAAGCTGCGCAATTACAATACATTTGTACCTCAATATATGAATGCTTAAAGGAACAAAAAATCCTAGATACGAAAGGCCACTCGGAGAATTTTTTTCCAAGACACGAAAACAAATCCAAGATACCAAAAACGTGCAGCCGCCAACATTAGGCATCCATTTAATGTGCCACTAATAGTTCTTGCACAGTTCAATGACATTTTCCTGACTCATTTCAGAAACATTCATTTTAAGATTTTTAAAAATGAATTTTTATTAAAACATTTATATCAACGAACAAAATTCCCGTTGTCTGTATGGTTGTAATGTAATGCTGTTAGGTGGCGCTGCGAATGGATGTAATGCTGTTAGGTGGGGCTGCGAACGATTTTGTTTTATAGTGCTACTAATTTTAGAAAGCAGCGCACCAAATTACTGCACCAAAAATAACACTTTCAAATAAAAATAAATAAAATAAATGAAAGTTCTGTATTACGTTATTTTTTAATCTGATGTGGTTTATTTAGAAAACGTCCGTCATTTTTGACGGGTGATACACTAGTTTATTATATATAATTAGAAATTTAATTTTTAAAAACTCACTTCGTGTCTCTATTTTTTGTATTAATAGGAAATCCAATAGTAATTCATAGTGCACCTTCATGAACAACCATTGACCAAGATGCACATTGTAAAAAAAATGTTTTTTTAAGAATGTGATGAAAGCGAAACTTATGAAGATAAGAAAACGAATTTCACTTCACACAGAACATGAAATACCTGTACCTGTTTTGGATGGATGCATTTGGTATAAATAAATAAATCTTGAATAACATTTTTTTTTGAGGCCCCTATCCTATTAACTCGGGATTCAGAAATTTTGTTGTTAGTTGATCAAATTTTATAGCTCATATTAAATCCCACAATCGATCACAATAAATATCAATAAAACGTAGGGTTCTGTCCCCCTGTTTGACTACTTAGTTTGTGACTAAAAATATATTTTCTGCTTTTTCATGCTAGATTCTACATTCCTCACTGCAGCTGGGCCTCATTCTTTAAAAAAAGTTTTTTTGTTCATTTTATTTTACTTATTTCTAATGATTAGGCTCCTATCAGAAGCGTAACTGTGTTTTCCGCGCCCTTGGCTAATTAATTTTTTGTTTCCCTAGTCTATTGATAAATGGATTTTTCTTTTAAATCCAAAAGGTAGGAAAATTCTAAATTTAAATAAATTGAAGGATTCACCAACGGCGGCAGTGGCGTAGCTAGGGTCATTTGCGCCCGGGGACATGACACCAAGTCTGCGCCCCTTCTTGGACTGACATATTCTGGGGCTCACTGAGTTTTTACAGTTTTATGGTTCATTTTCAAAGCATCTGGTATTTTAATGAAATAGAATACAGACTAATAATTATCTATACGTTTGTTAACAATTTATTTGAAAAAGTATGTACTCTACTAATTATACATGACTGGAATAGACATAGTCTACAACAAATTGATCCATTTTGATTTGACTGTCGCAAACTCGTCAATCACGTTGTCAAAATTAATATTCTCAAGTGTTTCTCTTTCAATGCTAAGAAGTACAAGATCACTCAGACGATCTTGTCCCATTGAAGCATGTAAATACGACTAAATAAGCTTCAGTTTTCTGTAGGACCACTCACAGCTTGCAATTGAAACAGCAATTGTTAGAAGTATTTGCAGTGAAATGAGCAGATTCGGAAATACGTCATCTCCATAAAACCAAGAAGATCCAAAGGAGTTTTCGGTAGAACTTCAGTCTGTGTACCGAGCAGCATTTTGCTCCGATTTCTGTGCACAATTCATGACCATTGACGTCAATGTCGTAGAAATTTCCAAAATCTAAGCAATTTTGACGAAGTGTATCGACTGCGAGAAGAGTTTTGACGTCTAGTAAAAATCCACATTTGGGGTTTAGGTTTGTTTAGACGTAAAAACCGTTATGATATCTCCTGTTGGAGTCTATCAATTACGCTGTTCAAAACACGTGCAATTTCTTCTTCTGCAGAAAGTCCTGCATCTCTTGCTAATTCCCCAGGTATCATCTTATGCCATCTAATCTTTCTGTCAACCTCGATTCCCCAAGTTGTGTATCTTGTTTTTCCATTGTCCACCACAACCTGGCTCAAATTATCAAAAGTTTTGACAATTTCTTGCTCAAGCGATTCAAGATCAGATGCTGCTTCCTTGAAATTCATAGTAGTATCCTGCAACTGTTTCTGGATTCTGGACACGATCAATTTTCCCAAGTATGATGTTCCAGAAATGTAACAAAACTAGAAAGTTAAAGTTCAATATACCTGCCAGCAAAATGTCTGCATCACTTCTGGTGTCAGGCGTCATAGTTGCATCTTCTGATAATTTTTTTAACAGCCCTACATCTAGTCCTTCATAAACAGCTTCTGATCGTGCACTCCAGCGTGTTTCAGAATCCCTCTTCACTGTCAATGGCACAACTCTTTTTAATTCTTCCCAACGAGTTGCTGAACGAGAGAAAAACAAATATACTTTCAACTGTTCTGTGATTTCTAGCACATATTCGCTGTTTCATGCCGGATATATGCCCAGTAATTACAGCAACATTGTCATAACATTGTAACAGACAGTCGCTAGAGGTATGTTATCAGCTTCCAGTTTCTCTACGATAACTGTTTCAAGGCTTGCTGCGTCTTTGGAATGTATCTGAACAAAACCTAAAAATGATTCTTTGATGGTTACTTTTTTAGTATGAAAAATCCACATCCACAAATCTGATGACTTGAGAAAGCTGTTTCCCTCTGTCCTAGATCGGGTGTTGAGTCAAGCAAAATACCGTAGTACTTGTTTTTTGCTGATTTCACTCAAAAGCTGATTCCTTACAGTGGATTAAGCAGGTGGATAAACTCATTTTGGATTTCCGGTGATAAATATGATACAGAACCTGGATTTTCTCGGGGATTTTGAATGATTACAGAAAGAAAGTTTCCAACCTTTTTATCCTCGCACCTTATGCAGATGTTCTTCATGGCCACGCATTGCCAAATTTTGTGAAACTAGAAACTTAATACAGGTAAGTATTTTTTTTTCAAAATATCGCGCCAAAGTTGTTTTTCCAATTGAATTTGAGCTTGTACTAGGACATCAATTCCAGTTATATCAAGTATCCTTGGCTCGGCTTCCTTCCACGTAGCTCTGCGGTGGCCAAGACTGTTTTCACGAGACTGTAGTTTTTAAGGCTTTCTCCATTTGTTGAAAACATTTGCTAACTCAAATGAAGATTTTGAGTTTGAACTTGATGATGTAACCGATGGTCGTAGACAGAGGCGTCACTAGGGTTGGTGTCACCCGGGGTGGTAGCTCATGGTGTCAGCCCCTTCACGACTTAACGCATAGACCTCCTCCGAGTCTTTCAGTGCCAAGTAACGGGAACATACAGAGTTTTACATTTTGGTGTCACCCTGGTGCGTTCTACACCCCCTCGCATTCCCACTTAAAGTTTTCACGTTTAACGTATTTTATTGTATTTGGTTTGTTTGTTTTTTTGTGGGTTTTGTTTTGGGTTTTTTATTTGGGGTTTTTTTTTGTTTGGTTTTTTTTTAAAGTGATCAAAATCTGTTGTCCCTTTTTTTATTTTACATAAAATCGTACACAGTAACATTTTAGATTTTGGTGTCACACCCCTGATGGTGTCATCTGGGGCGGCCCGCCCACCGCACCCCCTAGTGACGCCACTAGTCATAGGTGGTCCTAATGTTTCCATTAGAACTTACTAGGGGCTTTTTAGACCTTGGTGGGCGCCCCATCACCCTTCCAGGTCAGTAAAGGACTTTCTTAGCGTTAGTAATTCATCATTTTTATTGTGAGTTTAACGTGGGCTCGATCCCAAGCCCCTCAGCTTGTGAGGCAAGTGCACTATTGACTGCGCTATCTAGCCGCAGAAACACTAAGCAGCTTTATTAATTGGTGAATATAATAGCCACGAGCGATTTACTCCCAGCAACTCACAGTTGTTTTTTTTTAAACGCCATCAGCAATCCTACATTGTGGATGTGTAATTTATTTATGAGTATAATGGCGCCCTTAATGCTCAATTGGGGCGCCAAAATCATGCTTGCCAACTGGCTTGTAATGAAGATATTTTCGGAGCTTCAAAATTCAATCTTGCAAGCGTATTTTGGGTACATAAGTTTACATCAAAATAAAATTAAATAATAATATTTAAAACTCATTTTGGCGCCCCCTAACGTGGCGCCCGGGGACATATGTACCCCCCTGCTCCCCCCTCGCTACGCCACTGAACGGCGGTCTTGGCAACTGTCCCAATGCCAAGTCTTTATTACGCCTCTGGTCCCCTAGAACAGTGCTTCTCAAAGTGGTGGTCCGTGGACCGGTGCCGGTCCGTGGGCCATCTGATGCTGGTCCGCAGAAGTTACCAAGAAAGGACATTTCGCTACCACGTCAGTACAGGCAAAATAGTTCACCGGTCCGTAATGCAATGGAAAAAATTCCTGCCGGTCCGCAATACTAAAACGTTTGAGAAGCACTGCCCTAGAATATTTGTTAAATCCTCTTCAGTAAATGCATAACATTTTAATTTTAATTTTTTATTTCGTTATATTCGTTTCATTTGTGTACTTTTTTGTTCGTCGAGGAAGTCTCTTTGCCGAATCGTTCGCTGTTTTGTTACTTCCTGTCAGGCTAACTCATTCCATGTTCACTGTTTACATGTTATCCATTTAAGCATGATTGCAGTCCCACCCCCCCCCCATTATGTTCACTAAATCCTCTTCAACTTCTTCTTCTTGTCAATTGGGTAGTTTTGAGGCATGTATTTATTTTGGCAGTTCAGTGCATAAATCTTTCCCATGCTTTCATTTTCAGGCATTGAATATTCAGTATATTACCTTATTCTCTTTTTTCATGCTTTGCTTGACGAATAATAAAGATTTACTACTGTTATAAATGTGTTCATAATTGATTACAAAGAACGCTATTTAGTTCATTGACTCTTTCTTGCCCCACGCGTATTCCATACTATGTGCGCCAACTTTTGTCGAGCAACCAATCAAACGTGTAGAATCTTATACGATACATAGCCACACACAAACAAACTTTGTCTTTTAAATAAATAAATTATTAAATATATACACATATATGATCAGAAGAAAGTTAAACATTAATAATACATGTAATATTTCATGTGATTTTTATAAAAAATTTAAAGATATGAATAGTTTAAGTGTAAGGCCTAATGTGTTTAAATATCAGCTGACAAATTTGCCACCACAAGGGTATTATTTGCGAAAAGATATTTTGTTAAAATTTTAAAGAAACGTATCAACTAATGCAATAGTCTAGCCTAGCCAAAGTTAATTTTAAATACTTACTCAATATTCTAGTCTTTCACTTAGGACTAATAAATTTGATTTTCTATACACAGGGCCGGTCTTAGCAACTGCGGGGCCCTATGCGGCTTAGTTCATTCTCTTTTGGGTCGAGCTGTTAGGCTCTTAGGACCCGGTTCATTTTATCGCACGCGAGCCTCATAAAGCGGGCATCCCCATTTAGGTACTCCTACGCAGGTACCGGGACTTCTCCCTCCAAATCCCCACACCTCTCCTCCGGGTGGCCACACAGCCGACAGGCCAGTTCCCATCTAGTGTTAAACTTGTGCATGTAGCTTCGTATTGGAAAATGTTCAGTTCTCATTCTAGTTATGAGCGTCTGATTGCTACGTCCAATTTCCCACCAGAGGTCGCTTTTGCTCGGTCGCGGCATGTACTGGTATACTTTTCTGGCCGTGCTTCCAGATGCCCAGCCTTATAGCCACTTCTCTCGGAAATGATCTTTAAGCCACGATCTGACCCCCAGCTGGGTCATCGGGCGGTCGGGTTAGGGCTGAGCTGATCCATCTCTTGCTAGCTTATCGACCATGTCTGAATTCTGCTCGCCACTGTGCCCAGTGATATACTGAAGAACTATTTTTCCGCGTCGTGCTAGGATTTCCCCTGTTTACAAAATGACACTGACCGTTTTCGCCTCCAGAGAGGATCGACCCACAGTCTCGAGCGAAATTCGTAAATCAGTGAAGATTAAGAGGTCGGGAAAACCTTTCTTCTTGCTAGACGTCGGCGCACTTCCTTCAAACCGCTGCAGATCGCCTCCAGTTTGGCGTCGTGACTGCTGTATGCTGATCCGCACGGTCATGCCAGTTCGGTACTGTCAGGTCCAGGTGGGGGTATTGTATTAGTACTCCGTATCCACTTCTTACATCCTTGAAACGTGAGCCGTCCGTGAAGACTCTAACCCCGCTGTCGCCATAAGCTTCGATTGTCTTCAGAGCCTCGTTTCGGGACTGGATTTTGTCACCGCCGTATTTGCAAGTGTCAAACGTAGTTCAGGCAAGTCAAAGCTTTCATGTGGTCCTCGAGCAGAGACCATTTGCATTCGCTCCCTGTGCCTTGGTGTGGGGACTGAATCTTCTAATTCGCGTACCATATCCATAAAGGATGATATTTTTAGTCGTGTCCTCTTTACCCATCGGTCTTCAAAGCACATTTATTTGCACAAGAACCTTTGCAATTTATAGCCGTTCTTTTGATGTACACTGACAGCTCAATATATTGAGATACAGTTATTCAATGTAGCCTATTGATACTTATGTGTAACATTAACTTCTAGCCGTACTTGTGTTTTGAGTAAACAAAGGAACGTTGATTCTTTGTTTACAAACATAGAAATTAGAATCCTTTCAATCTTTATACATTTTATTATATAAAAATCAAAATATGTATGTATTTATGTATGTATGATATTCCTTTATAGCTGTCTAAACCATTCATCAGATCACAATGAAACTTTAGGAGATTGTTGAGTATGCTTCCGGGATGGGTTTTTTTAAAAATAAAAATTGAACATTGACACTTATAGGGGAGGGGGGGTCGTGGGCTCAAATGTTTTTTCTTATACGAGCTATATAACGTCTCTAGATTTAAAGATGTCTGCCAGAGAGACATGAAAGCAGCCAGAATAAACACAAGTGACTGCGAATGTAAATGTAAAGCAAAAGACCAATCTACATGCCGCACAGTTGTCATAGAGGGCGTCATGGTAGCCGAGAAGCGATGGATGGAGGAGGCTACAGACAGAAGAGCTAGGAGAAAGGCCAAAACATTGGGAAGCACAGAACTCGTGGGGAAAAGCTATGGAAAAGCCTATCGCTTAAGGATAGGACTGCTCAGCCCTACGAGGAAATGCAACCCAACCCAACGGCGATGCACCATCGTCTCGCGAGACTTGAAGGATGCCGATTAGATTAGACTCAGTATGATCCGAATTGACATGAATGATTGTTTCAAAATTTACATCTTGCACCAATGGGCCAGGGGGAACTTAGTGTCATTTTTGTTTCATTATGCAATATAAAAATAATTTAAGTGTAAGCTACACTTCCCGTCAGTCAATAGTTTAAATGGATCTGGACCAAACTTTGCATATAAAAACTGGATAGCCAATATTAAAATACTGCAGTGCACTAAACTCTTAATGTCCATTTTTTTAATGGTGGGAGACACAAATTTCTTTTTTCATAAACGTTTAATATTGTATTCCCTATTCAATTCATCTTGAACCGAATGAGCCCGGGGGCCCATAATGTCAGTTTTTGCTTACACGAGCTATATAAAAATTAAATTAAGCGTTAGATTCTGCTAAAATTAATGGATCCTGACCCAACATTGAATTTACAAATTTGAGAGCCTATATTAAAATAATGTGGGGCACTGAAATCTTATTGTACATTCGTATGCGTTTAACATTTTATTCCCCATTCAATTTTTAACGGTCTTGTGACAGATGAACAGAAATGATGACATTGATTAAAATGTACAGATGTTTGAACTTAACATCTTGCACTGAATGGGTCCGTGGGCCCATAAATCAGTTATTGGTAATACGCATTATATTCTGGGAAAATAAATGGATCTTGACCAAACTTGATATATAAAATCTCGAGAGCCTATATTTAAAAATGTATGGTACTGATTTATTAATGCTAATTCCTTCTTGGACGGAGCCCCAAATATTTTTTCTTAAAACTTTATGATTTTGCCCGATTTTTATATGTATTGATATATATTTATTTATATCGTTAATTTCGATTAAAGCCAAAAATTAAATTTATGATGTCATTAGTAACGCTTATTAAACGTTCTTGTTGAAAATCTAAATAACACTGAAATGTCTCCTTTATATGCCATCTTTTAACCAACTACGCAAAAAGACAAGTGTGTGGACATTATTTGGCTCAAGTGATGAGCGGGTTTGATTGACAATATAACCAGCCGAGCTGAACAATCATCACATGGAACTGAGGTAACTGGTATGCACAAAACGGTCTTGGCAAGGAATGACATTATCGGATATCAATCTTCATTAAGTTTCTAGCAATGTAGAGGGTTAATGGATTCAGGAAATTTCATCTCCCATTTGTAAAGCAGTAATTCATCAGAAGGGCTGTCATCATCTTCTGTCTCTTAGTCAGACTCCAAAAGGTTCGAGTAATCGTCAGGAAATTTATTATTTAGCAGTCGCTATTATATATATATATATAAATAAATATATATATATAAAAATAAATATATATATATACATATATATATTGTATATTAGGGCTGGGGAAATTAACTATAAATTTCTCGATTAATCGTAAAAAAATTTATATATTTATATATTCCACTTATATATTTACTGGAATTTAAAAAGTAAAATATTTCGGCCGATAAATATAAACTAATTTCCGGACGATTACACGAACATTTTGGTTTTAAAATATTCACTTACGTGAATGTTCAAAATGTTGATAAAGGTTATTGTGTCCATTGAGAGAAATAGTTTGCCTACCATGCAATGTTCCCTCTAAGTCTAAGCTTCGTTGGTCCGTGTGCAAAGTTAAAAAAAACAACTCGTGTGCAAAGTTGCACAACGTCCATTTTTTTCTGAAATATTTTACAAAATTTGCTGCGCGGTGCTTCTAAACTCCTGCGTGGCGTCGGTCAAATATCTGCGCAGCGGCGCTGCTTAAAAGGTACATTGCTACCATGGTTCTAACACTTCGCTTACATATCACCTGCATACCAAACATCCACACTACAGTATCAGAAACTTCAGCTGAGACAATCTAAAGCTATGTGAATGATTGTTCAGTTGGGCTGGTTATATTGTCAATAAGAAGCGCTCATCACTCGAACCAAATAATAACTTCTCTGTTTGCGTTTGTTAAAAGATGTCATATAAAGAATACATTCCATTGTCATTTCGATTTTCGACAAGTACGTTTAATAAATGTTACTTATGACACCATAAATTTCAATTTTTGGCTTTAATCGAAATTAACGATTAATTAATCGTTAATTTTTCATAAGTGAACGATTAATTTTAAATTAATCTTTAACAACCCTAGTATATATATATATATATATATATATATATATATATATATATATATTTATATATCTCTATATATATATATATAGATATACATATATATACATATATATATATATATATATATATATATATATATATATATATATATATATATATATATATATATATATATATATATATATATATATATACTTTTTGACTTCCAATAAGTTGTATGTGATGGGTAGATTTATCGTAAAACAATTTTTTAATCGTTAATCATTTTAAACAATTAATCGAGAAATTAAAGGTTAATTTCCGCAGCCTTAATATAAATATATAAATTTTTACCAGGTTATAATCGTAATTGAATTCTAAAATGTTCTAATAGTACACAATACATTTGTATATAAAATACATGTAAACAAGTAAAAGTATGTTACCCAAATAATTAACTTTTATGCATGGTTTTCCTTGTAATAACTTACTATACAAATCCCCTTATTCCATGCAATAATATAATCTAAATATATAATGCACCAGAAAACAAGAACAAGTCGTGTGCAAACATGGGCGTCACTAGGAAATTTTCTTGTAGTGCTAATTATATAGGGCCGGTGTCACGAAATCTCCCCCCAAAATAAAGTCTCGACCGGAGAGTTTATTTTAAAACAAATTCGCCCCACGGAGACTTTGTTTTAAAATGAAGTCTCCGGGTTTAAAATAAACCCTCCCCTTAACTATTGGAAATTACAAATAATTGTTTTTATTAAACTTTATGACTTACAACATAATTTGTATTTATTCCACATACATTTATATATGATTTTTGGAAATTTAGCAATCATAAGCTTAGCCAGGGGCGTAACAATTTGCGGGGTTAGTGGATGTATGCCCGTGTAGACACATATTTTGAGTAGGTTAATTGCCCAGAGTTATTGTAAAGAATAACAGACAAATTAACTGAAATACAAAGATGATCAAATAATTCCAGAATGTGACACCGATGACTTTCTTTACGTTTGTGAGTAGCACCTTTGGTTAGGATTTAAATGAAATTTGCGATTTCTATGTGGGCATTATAATTATTTAAAAATCTTATGACCGTCTTTTATAGGCCGTCCATAAAGTACGTCACGTTTCAGAGGGGGGGGGGTGAGACAGTTTGTGACAGGGGGGTTGTCCGGCCATGAGTTTTATATGAAATTTTAATTATTTTGTTAATAAAATAGCGTGATGTACTTTATGGACGGCCCATTACCGGTAGCGTTTACTAAATTTGCAGCAGAAATATAGCAAATCCAAGTAGCCAAGCTTTGTAAATTTATAAAAATGTTAAGGTTTTCTCTTAAAATATAGTTTTAAAAAATCTTTTAAAAGGGATTACTTTATGTGTAGACGTCTAAAAAACTCAGCATATGCCAACACTTAGACACACACAAATTAGGTCACGCGTTTAAACAATGAGTGTCGTGGCCTGGGTTGGAGTCACCCGATACGTTAAATTTATTGTGTAGCCCAGATCACAGTACTGTGGAGATCTGGGTTTAGGTGAGGCGCACGCTTAGTTAGTTTGAGATCCGCGTGCCGCTCAATTAGTTAGGCATAAAGTCAATTACCTTACGGAATGTTAGAGCCCATGAGACTGAAGGTGTAGCTGAGAGGTGGGCTTTTTCATTGATGACATGCATCGTTGTGTGTGTGAAGTGATTGTCATATCGTTTCCCAAAGATACAACAGTTAAACGTGAACAAAAAGAACGTGGAACGTTGATAACATTTTAAAACTTTCCATATTCATTCAATAAGCTTATCACTTACTTCACATATTTTTACGTATTTCTTCTGTAGGCTATTTTATTTAATTTGTGAAAATTATTTATGTTTATTGCCTGATAATGTTGTAATGTCTTGCAACCAAGTATTTGAAATTATAAATTTAATTATAAAGTTTTTATGTTCACTGTAAGAAAGTATTATTTTAATATTAAGAAAACACAAGTTCCAGTGACATTTTCACGCACACAAAAACACACATAAACATAATATATATTAAAGCTAGGGGTGACCAGATTTATAAAGTGAAATTAGGCCGGAGACGGATTTGTAAACATGGCTGGATTCCGGATTTGACAGAGACGGAGCTATTATAAATATATATTTTTTATGGCTCTACCGGCCTGCTGGATTGGACCGGAGTTATAAAGTAAAATTCTGTCGAAGCCGGGGCCAAATGTGTAAAGATAGTCGGAATCTGGATTAGCCGGAGCTGAAATCCGATAAAACCCTAATTAGTATTGTAATAAAAATGCAAGACCATACATAAACAAAGAATAAACCATTGACAACCATAGGACGCAATAATCTCCGGTGAAGATGGAGCGTCTTTAATGTATAAAGTAATTTTTTATATCCATATACAAATAAGAATGTAGATATGTATGATTGAATGTATGTATGTATGTATGTATGTATGTATGTGTGTGTGTGTGTGTGTGTGTGTGTGTGTGTGTGTGTGTGTGTGTGTGTGTGTGTGTGTATGTATGGATGGATGGATGGATGAATGCATGGATGAATGCATGAATGGATGCATGGATGAATGCATGTATGTATGCATGTATGTATGTATGCATGTATGCATGCATGTATGTATGCATGTATGTATGTATGATTGTGTATATGTATAAATGTATGTATGTATGTTTAATATTTCTTTTAATTATTTTTGAAACATAAATTATGCAATACTAGTTATTTGTAATGAAAGTATTGATAATTTTTTTTAAAGAATCTTTTCTTACTAATTTGAAATTGTAGCTTAATTGTTATCCCCGAAGAATTTTTATACCTACTAAAAAGAAAAGATGAACTTGTAGTTGTGATTCTCTTGTGTTAATACTCTTTTTTGTATCTCCTAAAGCTTTCTAATATTTAAGAATATCTGGCAATATAATATTGTAACATCAAAGTACCATTTAAAGACTTTGAAAAATATGTTAACGGATACAATTTTCTTAGTTATTTTTTCTCTTATGTACAAATCTCTAGATTTGTTTGTCCAGTTCATTATGTCATAATTAATTTAGACACTATAGAAAGGGGTGGTATAAATTATACGCAGAAAATGTAATGTTAGTTATGATTATTGGAGCAAACGTCTGAATGCAATGTAACATCTGTAAAATGCTTTAAATTTTTAATATATTTTTTGTGATTCAAACTTTAATGGCTGTTAAAAATTCAAATTCATAAAGAAAATTAATACAGTAATAGATAATTTCATAATCGTGATATGAGATAATCTATTCGTGCATGGTGATGTTATGAAAATAAGGTTCAATAATTGCAAAGTATTTCTGATTGTTTTAAAAATAATTTAATTTTAAAAATCTATGTTTGTGTGTGTACGCAAATTTTTTACTAAATTAATGTAATTGAAACTGAAATCACGCTTACTCCGTACAAAGCATTTGTAATATCACACACACACACTCATACACACACACACACACATATATATATATATATACTTACCTTTTATGTATATATATATATATATATATATATATATATATATATATATATATATATATATACATACATATTTAAAAACATTGTTCTGTCTTTAATAACTTGTACTTAAGGTTGCATGGTAATTAGCAGTTTTGTTTTTACTTCTAGTCATATAAATAGTCTGACACATTATTTCTGTAGCGTATATAAATGAGTGTGAGAAAAATTTAAATACAAGAAGCCAATTTTTAGTGAATTATTTGATTTTAAATTATATATTTTAAAAGTGATAAATGTCTCGATAGAGTTATTAAAGGATTAACTTATTATATATATTATTAGTGTAGCTGTCTCGCCAGAGGCATCACTAAGGTTTGAATCACCCAGTGCGGTAAGCTCATTGTGTCACCCTCTCACGACTAAACCCGTAGTCCTCCTCCGAGTCTTCCAGATCAGTGCCAAATAACAAGAACATATTAATTTTAGATTTTGTTTTGGCCCTTGTGATAATGTCAGCCAGTGCAGTCAGCACCACCAGTAACCCCCCCCCTCCATTGAAGCATCGCCTCTGCGTCTTACAATAACAATGCATAGCCCACTGAGTTTTTTAAAAAAAGACTTTATAATCAGGTCATAAGTTAAACAGGTCAGTGTCGTAGCCCGATTTTTGTTCCCTCCGTGCGGTTACTGATTGGGTCACTCCCACACTTTTCCCCCCGACTCTAGATATTAAGAAACTTTCTCATCGTCTGAACACCCGACATTGTACAACCTTACTATTTATAGTAACAACACAAACCCATGCCTATAAAGACATAATCCTTGCTTTATGAAACAAAACAACTGCCTTTATACACCCCAAAACTGCCTGTGCGTCAATTTGTACAGCGGGAAAAAATCAAGTAATTAAGCACTTTTTCAAATTATATCACGCCCCTGAGAAGTGTCAAATGGTATGGTCCGCTCCTCCCTCTTATCTCTCTATATCTACGCCACTACCATAAATAGTATTACAGTAAACATGTGTGAATATTATGTCACGCCCCTGAGAGGTGTCAAACGGTATGGTCCACAACCCCCTCTTATCTCTCTATTTCTACGCCACTGCAATAAGTAGTATTACAGTAAACATCTGTGAGTATTATGTCACGCCAATGAGAGGTGTCAAATGGTATGGTCTGCACCCCCCTCTTATCTCTCTATTTCTACGCCACTACAATAAATAGTATTACAGTAAACACGTGTGAATATTATGTCACGCCCCTGAGAGGTGTCAAACGGTATGGTCCGCACCCCCTCTTTATCTCTATTTCTACGCCACTACAGTAACTAGTATTACAGTAAACATGTGTGAATATTATGTCACGCCTCTGAGAGGTGTCAAACGGTATGGACCACACACCCCTCTTATCTCTCTATATCTACGCCACTACCGTAAATAGTATTACATTAAACATGTGTGAATATTACAGCAATACACAAGTAAGTATTCTTTATTCTTTTGTTTTTTTAACGATCTCTTTGTTTTATATTGAAAGTATGATGGGGCGGATTTATTTTGGGGGAGACAATATTTTACAGGGTAGGGGCGAATTTATTTTAATCGCGAGTAAAACATTTTCTCCATTCGGAGGATTTGTTTTAAAACAGAGTCTCCGGGGGGAGTTATGTATGGGGGAGGATTTATTTTGCAACACCGGCCCTAGAATACGCGGGGCCCAAGGCAGCAAACTATGAGCGGGGCCCCAGGCACAAGGCAGCAGAAGAGGAATGAGACCCATGCAAAAAGTTGCAATTCTACGTATATTAAAAGAATTGGGGAAAATAAAGTACTCAAAATTTTATTCAATAGTACTGACACATCAATAATTACAGTTTTGTTTATTTAATTGAATATCATAAAACTCAAAAAAAGGATGTTAATACTGTAATTAAAACGTTTTGTTTTTGTATGCTAATTGAGAGTTTATATATACATGTATGTAACTTAACATTATAAACCATATACACTAGCGTTGGTTTGCTTTTATCTTCTACTTCTACTTTGTTTTTACAACGCTCAAGTAAATTTTGCGAGCTTGGGCCGCTGCAAAATCTGAAATAAGTTCATTATTGGCAATATACTTAGCAAAACGATTATCAGTTGACAAAATAGTTACGTTACTGAGCCTATCTTGCATCAGTAGCGTAGCTATTGGAGTGGGGACAAAATTCGAAAGTCCCCTGGGCCTCCACTAGAGGGGGGCCCCAAATTAGTGTCCAAAATTTGTTTACATTAAATATTACGCTACCGCCATGTATGTGGGGCCCCTAAAGTGGTTACGCCTCCCAGGGCCCAAATACCCCTACTAATTCCTAGCTACGCCACTGTCTTGTTGACTTTCTAGGGGCCCCGGTGGTGGAACGTTTACATAAGCTCAAAGAAAATTTACTTTACTTTGACCAAGAGAAAAAATCTTGAAATAAGAAAATTTAGGAAAACCGATATTGTTTTGAACAAATTAACAACTAAACAACAAATTCAATCATAAAAAAATTATTTCAAATAAATAAACACTGTTCTATATTTTAAATGCCCCCCTCTTTTATATTCGTAATAGAAATACCGATGTCATGATGTCTACTTCAATAAACATCTAAGTGGGTTCCAGAAAAGAAAGCGGAATAAAGAAAAAATCTAAAAAGAAAAAGAGCTTCTTCGTAATGTTACTTTGTTAAACACATTTTTCGTCTCGTCTACGTCTAGACCTAGTTCAGGCTCTAGTCCTAGTGCTAGTAGTACTAGTGCATTAGCCAGTGACAGTTGTAGCTATGCTGCTGATGACTGTCAACAGGCAGCTCTAACAAACGTCTCTGACTGCAAGAGCTACCTGAAAACATTATTTCCGTAACAGCTACAAAAACTATTATTTGGAAAATCCTGAATATAATTCTTCTTTATGTGACGATCCTGCTAATTGAATGCTAGACGAAGTTACATTGGAGTACATTGGTAAAAATGGCGTGAAACAAAATATTGATGCCGATTTTTCTTTTTCAAGGCGTCAGTACTCAGATAAAACCAGGTATCTATTGCTGTCACTTTTTAGCCAAACTTAAGCAATGGTGAAACACGACCTCGACCTTGGCTCATATTTTCGAAAAGGAAGGGTGCAGTGTTTTGCGCTCCTTGTAAGATGTTTTGGAAATTGGGGTCACTAGCTAATGAAGCGTTCAATGACTAGAAAAAAGCAGTTCAAAGAATGTGGGAACATGAGAATTCGGACGAACACAGGTCAGCACTTGCGACACTATTATCTTCAAACAGAAGAAAAAATAAAATACTTGCATAAGGTTTTGAGACGCATTGTGGCTATTGTGAGGTCACTTTCTGCTCACGGATTGCCGTTTAGAGGTTCCCATGAAAGATTTGGATTAAAAGAAAAAAAGTGGAAACTATGTTATGACCCTAGAAAGTTTAGCTGAGTTCTATCCTTTTCTGGACATACAGATAAAACGACCACAGTAACAAAGGAAGTGGCACAACATCATATATTTCGTCAAAAATATGTCATGAAATGATCCATATCATGGCAGAAGAGGTAATAGATACAATCGTGACTGAGATAAAACATGCCAAATATTTCTCTATCTCTGTGGACTCATTGCGGACATTTCTCATGTAGATCAACTTTCTTTCATTGTGAGATATGTCTCTGAAGACGGATGTACTATCAACCGATATTTGAAATTCATTCCAGTTTTCATTCAAAGTAATATACACTGTATTATTCTGATGTTTATTAAAGGAAAATATTTAAACAGGGTATGAGTTAGCCTGATTATAACCCTGATTGCAGTCTCACCACCATTATGTTGACTACAATTAAAAATGACAAGTTCTGTACTAGTTAATTTAAGTTGCCAGAGTTCCTGAATAGCTGCGAAATGGTTTTGGGGGGCCTAAAAGTCAAAAATGCCTAGGGCCCACTTAAGTCTGAACCTGAGCACAAACATTTACAGTTTGGGAAAATATTATAAAATTATGTTCAACTAGAAAAATACCCGCACTTTGTAGCGGGAGTGTGCTGACCCTTTATCCAAGTATTAGGTGATGGTTATTACATTTTTTATTTGCCAAGTTAAATTTCAGATTCATCAGTTAAAATCTTATGAGAAACAGAGATATGCCATTTTACCGCGTGAGTTGTTTTCACTTAATGCAGTGCCTTTTAACATAACCTTACTATTTAAAAGATATGATTTATTAAATAATGATTCTTGCCGACCATAATAACTAAATTTACAATTTCATTCCCACTTGTACAAAATTAACATAACTTACAGGTTTTCCGAAAGAGCTCTACCACCCTCGTCACTCAAAAATTTAATATATAATTACGAAACTGCATCGTATCACAATTGTAAGTTATATAATATTTGTAACCACGTCTATGAGATAAAGAACATGTGGCACTATCCCTTTAAAAGGCAAAAGCTAAGTGACTCATAGCGCAAATAAACAAAATTATAAATGTACTTTCTAAAATACTTTTTTAAAAAAAAACTGGTCGTATTAAAATGATATCAAAAAATGTGCACACCATATTTAGACAATATAGAAAGCTGGCCGCATAAAATAAAGTCTTGTTATAAAGTAAATGTACTGGACCAAAATAACTCCTCCTTTTGACGTATTCACAATTGTTTTCACATGGAAATAATATTTAACATTTTTTATGTCTCTATATTTTACTATTTATATTTACGGTTTATAAGCAATGTGTATAATTTCAAAAAGGAATAATTTTTTTTGTGTTCCCTATTTCGGATAAGGCATCATATTTTGTAAATTATATTTCAATGCACACACACACACACCAGATTTTATATCTGTAAAATAAAATAAAAATGAAAAAAAAAGATTCAACCGTCTGTTCATAAGTGCATCTTAAAAATGATTAAAAGGCAATTTTAGAAATGGCCTATGCTATTCTGAATACAAAGGAATGAACATAAAAACATATTCAATTCGCAATTCATATTAATTAAGCGTTTTCAGGATCACTTCATTAAATTTAGTCAAGTTTTGTTAATAAATTTGGTATCGAAAGTTTATAATGTATAGTGTATATAAAGCTTAAGTAAACTGTTTTAAAGTGTAAGTTTATTTGACATAGGCCATCACTTTCAACATAAAATAAACTCGCTACATCTATGGTTTTTAATTAAATGTCGAGTTATGAATTATATATTTTAAAAATCCCAATTTTATTCATTGCATGTAAAATATTCATACAATGCATCGTGAAAATAATTGAAATAAAATAATTTAAACGCATATGTAATATATAAAGCTCAGTTGATAATTTTATGTTTGTTTGTTTGTATCCATTAAAAAAAGGCCACTGCTTTTTTGACATTTTTCAAATGATCTCTGCCACTGTCGTCTCTAAAAAAGCTCTTATATATTTACGACACTGCATCGTAACACAATTGTTATTAATACAATATTTGCAACAGCGTCTATGAGATAAAGATAATAAAGATAAATAAAGAAATTAGGCTATATTCCTAATTTTAAAAAAAACAAACAAAACAAATCAATTTTATGTTAAAAACGCATGTGAAACCATGACAATAATTGATTTTAAAAATGACCTATGTTAATCCATCATCAAAGGAATGAACATAACATATTAAATTCGCAATACAAAATAATTAAGCGTTTTCAGGATCACTTTATTTAGTTTAATCTACTTATGTTAATAGGTCCGGTAGCCTAAATTTAAATAGTTTGAAAAAAATACTGACACAATTATTACATAAATAGGTTTTTATTAAATGCCGAGTTATGGAACAGAAAATAATTAAAAACAAAATTCGCAATTAAATTTAAACGTGTAAACAATTAAATCTAATGCATCGTGTGGCAGTTGTAATTAAATATGTTTACGCGTCTATCTAATATAAAGAAAGTAACAGTAAAGAAAATGACAATTCTTTGTACTACACCGCTCAAATTATGAAGCGTACACGAAAATGTGCGCACCGTAATTAGACATTATAATATTTTTTGAATGCGCACCGCTGAAAAAAAAGTATTGGGAAAAAAAACGTCACCAAAAGTAACTCGCTTTGAACGGCATTTGAACGTGCGCGTAAATTTGTTCAATACAGAAATGAGGTTAAATTTTTTTATTCTTTGTCTCTGCATTTTCTGATTATTTAATTTACGGCATTCGGGCAAAAGGGACAATTACAAAAACTAACTTAAAACCACCTTCAGGGTAAAAGGAAACGTCCCTGCCAAATTTGGTCCCCGTCCGTCATTTGGTTTTTCCGTGATTGTCTAACAGAAAGTCGAAAAGTGAAACATACAAACATACAAACATACAAAGATACAAACACCAACTGAGCTTTATATATTAGATATAATACGCACCGCACCGCGCGGCAAGAAAATATTAAATGAAACATCCCGTAAAAAAAATGTTCGATTATGTTCAAACTCACCAAACATTTACATACTGAAACTGAATTAACTCCCCTTTGCTGTAAAACGGGGCCGGGGGGGAAGTGTGGTCACGCCAAGCAGGGCCGGATTAAGTCATCTTGGTGTCAGAGGCACAAACTCACATGGGTGCCCCCTTCTGCCCCGACCCCCCACTGACCGATGGTATGTTCAATATTAAGCAAACCGACTAACAAACAAAACAGTTGTTAACACATAGGGGCGTCACAGGGGATTGCGGGAGGTGCGGACCGCACCGGGTGACACCAAAGGATAAAATTCTGTATGTCTCGTTATTTGGCATTGGCATACTCGGAGGAGGTCTATGGGGTAAGTTGTGAGGGGGTGAGACCATGACCTACCTCACTTGGTGACACCCACCCTAGTGACGCTGCTGTTAACTCATTTGTTTGTATTAGTATCACTCAAATAAAACCTACGATAAGTTATTTCTGTATTAAAATTAATATTTAATTAATTTTGTAATAATATTAGCATTAGACAAACATACAGTAACTTTTTTAATAGATGAGAAAGTCAGAGAAAGCAAATCTTTACACTTTAAAGTTCTTTATTCTAGATTTATATCTGGCAAAGTACATTATCAAAGTTAATTATGCGCAAAATGTCTGTCTCAATCATCAGCAAAGATAAGGAATCAGACCTTTCTTATTTCATTATAGATCTACTTGGATGTTTTGTACTTTTTAACTGAGAATTTAAAAAACCCGTAAAAAAACAAGTTTTTGACTATAAATCCTTTATTTACGAGACGTAATTAAAAGAATGTTCATTATAATACGCAGCGCAAGACCATCCAAAAATACAAAATTGTAGTTGTGTCGTAAAACATGTTTAAAATAATGCACAGCGATCAGGAATATGTTTATAAAAAGTGTTGTCAATAAAATACGCACCTTATTGCGCGACAGAAAGGTTGTTCAATATAATACGCACCGCGACACTCTATCTAAAAAAATAACATGATACATAGAAATAAATAAAATAATCTAAAAATTCAATAATTTAATTAATATACTTGCGATCGCTCTGAAATTTTGATACTTCGTTTTTATCATCGGCACAAAACTGCCTGCAAAATTTCAGTTCGCTAGCTTACGAGGAAGTGGGTTAAAAATAGATCCAAAGTTTTGGCGACAAGCAAGGGTGCAAGGGTGCAAGCAAGCAACCAGACACCACGAGTTAATATAAAGGATTTAATTTTTAAAAAACTTTAAAAAAACAAATTTTTGACTATACATCCTTTATGTACGAGAAGTAACTAAAAGAATGTTCATTATAATACGCAGTGCAAGACAATCCAAAAATACAAAATTGTAGTTGTGTCGTAAAACATGTAACATGTTTAATATAATGCGCACCGATCAGGAATATGTTTATAAAAAGTGTTGTCAATAATATACGCACCTTATTGCGCGACAGAAAGGTTGTTCAATATAATGCGCACCCTTACACTCTATCTCAAAAAATAACATGATACATAGGAATAAATAAAATAATTAAAAAATCAATAATTAAATTTGGGTACATGTGATCGATCTGAAATTTTGATACTTTGTTTTTATCATCGGTACAAAACTGCCTGCTAAATTTCAGCTCGCTAGCTTACGAGCAAGTGGGTTAAAAATTGATCAAAAGTTTTGGCGACAAGCAAGCAATCAATGAAGGGTTCAACTAGACACCACGAGTTAATATAAAGGATTTTTAAAAAATAGCGCTCAGTTAAAACGTTCGTAAACATTAATGTTAAAATTGTGCGCAAGTCCATTTCTACATTGGAAAATCAAACTGGATGTTATCTCTAATACTTTGTATAATTCTGCATGACCCAACGTGTTGTTTTCAGATTTTGAAGCACGAAACTTGTGGCGAATATATGAGTGTAACTTTTGTAGTTCAGTATATAAATTATTGTTCAGATCTTCAGTATAAGCATTTATTAGTCCTAAATAACTCTGAGATGTTTGTGGTACATCGACCAGACAAGACAATCTATCTGCTATATCATTATATACCTATCCTCATCTACCCATCTCTGTCTCAAGTTTGTAAACAATGGCGTAAAAAGCATGTATACGAAATTTGTATGGGGCTTTCAGAGATACCTCAGAGGCATCACCATCATTGACCACTGTCTTTCATGCAAGTGATCTGCTAGTGAAGAATACAAATCAGCACACGTTTTCAAGTTCGCGTGCTCATTTTGTAGAGCTTGACTGAATCTGTGAAAATGTAACACTTCTTCCCAAAAGACAAGCGTGAGAGCAAATTCTAATTATTGTATCTTCTTTGTAATTTGTGTCTGCTTCTCTTCTGGTGTCCCCCTTCGGTGACAGGTCTTATTGTAAACACTCTAATGCTCCTATAATCTGAGGATGAGACTTGAGAATAGATTTAGTTCCAACAGCATGTGCTTCCCATCTGGTATCGGAAAGAGAGTTTACCAGCGTTCAATCCATAAAGCATCCTTTCAGAATCTTCCATCTGTTGGTTGAAGCTGAGAAAAAAAATATCGATTAGTTGCACTGTATGGAAGAAGTTTACTGCCTCTAAACAAGAGTCAACGGCACTTCTGCCTACCAGATTTAATGAATGTGTAGCACAGGGTATGTAGATAGAAAACTACTTTTCCTCTAGAATTTTGTTCTGCATGCCCTTGTAATACCAAGACATATTAGCTGCGTTATCCGGGACTGACCTCTGCATTTCGCAAAATCGATATTGCAAACTTCACGTAAATACTGCAAATCTTGCTTAGCAATACCTTCAGCGGTGTGACTTTGCAGTTCCAAGAAAGTAAAAAAGCGCTCAATGGGCTCTCCATCTACCACATATCGAAGTACAACGCTTAACTGATCTATAAGTGAAATATAGGGTACTAGAAGCCCCGCGGCGTATCATACGCCGCAGACTTGCTCATGGAGAGTGCAAAGAAAGTGGAGAAAGAACGGAAAAAACTACAGCACGAAGAAATCAAAACAACGCGAGTGAACGTCGGTTTTGGACTGCCAACTCGTTGTTGGTTTCGAGACATTTGCAGGCGAAATTCGGTACACCCCTAACTTCTATGAAGTCAGCTATAAACGATAATTGGTTTAAAATCGGAGTTACATAATCGATAATCGGTTTTCCAACAAACAAACAAAAAACAACAACAACACGTAATTAACAACCTAAATATGACTAACTCTCGCTAGGGTCGGCCAATCACAGTTTATGTTTAAGGGATGGTAGTAATAAATGGGAGGCGGGTAACAACAACCTCATTGTGCATAACTTCACGTTTACTAGCTATTTTTACTAGTCTTATATTAACTTGCTTTGTAAGTTTAATCGGACTATAATACCTTGCTTAATATCCCAATTTTGAACCCCTTCCCGTAATCCAATCATTCTGAAAATTTGCACACATGTTCAATTTCGGTGATAGTATTTTTGATAATTTTTGCGGACTTTTTCCATGGCTAGATTTAATTAAATTAAATATTTTCGATTTGCGTCTGCTAGGGTTAAACCTCAGCAATCCGCATTAGTGACCGGCACGGGTCACGAGCGACTGACCAACTACCAGTGTTTTACTGCACGGGGAGGTCAGTCCCGTGATCAGCAGGGACACGCCAATGGGCTAGTAACACACTGCCCCTGGTCTGTGAGAGAGATTGATATCCTAAGCAGTTAATAATGTTGTAGTGTGCACACCCACACAGTCGCATTAGAGCCTTGACTCGAATCGTGAAAAAAATGTGAAGACTAAAAAGTAGAAAATAAAATATATAAAAAACACTTTTAAAATCTAGTCTTATTTTAGAAATGCACGAAAAAGTAGAAAATAATTTTTTTTATAAAAATGTACTAAAAAGTAGAAAATAAATTTAAAATTTGAAATTTATAGTCAGAAGAGACCTTTAGTTCCAAATTTATGAAAATGTAAAAATTTAAAATGAGACAGGAACGTTAAATCGTAGGTGAAATCAATCGATTATCTCGTTGTTCGCCATGACTATAAGACTAGGGTGCTTGCTAAGTTATGCAAAGATATTCATCAAGTTAGGCAAAGCTATTCGCTTAGTTTAAACTGAGCACCCTAGTCCTATAGCACGAGGGAAGTGTGTCATTTTTAAATCCCTTATATTAACTTCACCGGCGTCTCTCTCTCTCTCTCTCTCTCTCTCTCTCTCTCTCTCTCTCTCTCTCTCTCTCTCTCTCTCTCTCTCTCTCTCTCTCTCTCTCTGTCTGTCTGTCTGTCGTCATCTCATGGGCCGGCGGAAACCCACTTCCCGTGATCCGATCGAGCTGAAATTTGGCACACAGGCCCGTCTAACCTAACAATGCATCGTATCAAAATTTCAGATCGATCGATCGAACGGTAATTAAATTAATGCATTTTTAGTTTATCCTTATATGAGGTATGTAATTCAAATTCACGGTTTGTTATTGTTTTTTTCTTCCACTTCCACGTGAGTTTGAGTTGACGCCGACCGTCGTGCCGACACCCCCTCACGTCCCACCCCCATTTATTAAAGACAAGGGACATCACTCGGTGTCAGTCTGTAAATGTTTGTAGCGTTTGAAAATAATCAATACTGTTAGTTATGTCTCATATATAAGGGATTTATAGTCAAAAACTTTGTTTTTACGGATTTGTTTTTTAAATCCCTTATATTAACTTCACCGCCGTCTCTCTCTGTCTGTCATCATCTCTCTCTCTCTCTCTCTCTCTCTCTCTCTCTCTCTCTCTCTCTCTGTCTGTCTGTCTTGGGCGGGCGGAAAAACAAAAGTAAAAAATGACCTACTTCCCGTGATCCGATCAAGCTGAAATTTGTCACACGGACCCGTCTCACCTAACAATGCATCGTATCAAAATTTCAGATCGACCGTAATTAAATTAATGCATTTTTAGTTTATCCTTATATGAGGTATGTAATTCAATTTTACTGTTTGTTATTGTTTTTTCCCACGTGAGAGTTGAGTTGATGCTTTGACGCGACCCATCGAAGTACCGGCGTGCATTTCTTTACATTTTACGTGCCATGCTGAGCTCGGCCCCCCCTAGGGGTATGAAGCAAAGTTGAGTTAAGAGTTTGAAAATAATCAATACTGTTAGTTATGTCTCATATATAAGGGATTTATAGTCAAAAACTTTGTTTTTACAGGTTTGTTTTATTTACTTTTGTTTTTTCCGCCCGCCCGACGACAAACGACAGAGATGACGACAGACAGTGAGAGAGATAGAGAGATAAGATTTCGAATTTAATTTAAGGGATTTAAAAATGATGTTTAATATAATACGCACCGCGCGATAGTCTAGCAAAAACATTTACATGCTACATAGAGATACATTAGAGATAATCTATCAAACAAACAAAAAACTCAATCGAAAGAAAGACAAAAAACTTTTCTTGAATGCTGATTAACAGATACCTTTTTTACGAAGGTCACTGGATGTATTGGTGGGTGGGTGGGTGGCTGAGTGAGTGGATAGATTGATGATGGATGGATGGATGGATAGATATTTAATTGACGTTACTCAAAAAATAGTTCTATACTTTTTAAAAATTCATACCAAATAATGACATTTTCTGACTTTTAATTCTTCGTATATGTTGTTTTCTTAGTATGCAAATGATGGTAATATAGAAACAGAATGCAAAAGGCCTCCTCATGATGAATATGAGGCATACTGCCAAATGAAAGTAAAGAGAGCTCGGGTGCTTTATCAGGGTGTGTACACGTGCATTTTCTCTGTGTATGTCAGCAGAGCCATTATTCCTTCGCGTATATTTGAAGGGAAGTCTGTACTGACTGTAATAAAAGGTAATTTCCTGTGATTGTATTTATCTCAATGTCACTTATAGACACACGCAACAAATTAAGGGAAAGAACGTTGAATTATCTTGAAGTGCAGAGTTACAGAGCTCCTTAACAGCAAATACTAAGAAACGCACAATTAATATTCACTATTTTAGATAATGGCTTTTCATTGCGTTATGCTTTCTTTTAAAGACACCACACGCGCGCACGCACGCACACACACACACACACACACACACACACGCACGCACGCACACACACACACCCAGGAACGCACACACACACACACACACACACACACACACAAACACACACACACACATTATTCGTGCAATTCGTGCTCGTGCAATTAAACACGTCAAGAAATCATTTGATTTTATTTGGATAATGTTAATTTCGACAACCTTTATTTAAATCAACACATCCGTTCATTTTTTCCGTTTGCCGATCCACCCACTTATATGACTATAATAATTTATTTGGTTGCGCAAAAATGAAACGAGAGCATTTTCAAAATTGCATTGAAAACAAATCAAATAGTAAATCAGGAAACTTGCTAGTGATAGGGAGATGAATACAAAAAAAATCAATAGACGTGAAAATGTGTTGCGTCTAAAAAAATAGACACACCTTGATCTATTTCAAGTTCTTCCTTTAAGAACGTGTGTCTTATTTTACCCAGTGAATGATTTGACAGTCAGTTCTACGGCCATGACAACCAATAGCAGCCAAAATAGCAATAAAAGATTTTCAACGACAGTGACTCCACTTGGTTCGTCCACTTTCAACAATAAATCATTGACTTCCACTGGTGGGCTTCATTTCAGACTCTATTTTCTTTTTTTCGTTTTGAGGTTCATTTCCAGTGTTGATATTCATTTCCAATGTTTATTTCAACTGTTCCTTTTCATATAGCCATTATTACATTATAGTAAAAGGGATATCTTCGGAATGCTTTGATTAAATAACAAAACTATTATTTTCCAAATCTTTTGACATAAGATTTCCAGACTCTCCCTGCCCCGTAAAAAGTATTTAAAAAATTTTCGTCACACACTAATTTATTAATTCCAGAAAGGCTTCAGCAGAATCCGTCTTCAGCCCTATAAAAGACAAGAATAACCAACAACCCAAAATGTTTTTAACTAAACGCAATACTTTAAAATATTTTTAACCAGTGGTGACCACTACTGGTCAAGTGGTCAAAGAGAATTTGGACATGTATCTGAAGGTGCTTGTTGGCGTGGCGACGTTCATTGCTGTTTTAGGAGAGGCTGTTTTCTGCATCATGGCTTTGACTTTCTTGAACAAGACAATGAACAGGTAAATGCATGTCCAGCGCTAGTGGGTGTCATAACTGTCTTAGATAGTAGGCTACACCGAGGGTATGACTTTTTTTATTTTAATACAGGTATGTCTTTATCTTTCTATTTTGTCGGGCTATGGAAAATTCCACTGCTTGACTAACAGAAACTTTGTTGGGGGTTTTGCCTTCATTTTTAGTAAATACCTTATTTAAAAATAATTTAAACCCCAAATTTTGAATATTTACTGATCTGAGGTTATATTCATGGGCAGGGATTTTAATTACCCAGTTAGATAATAGCGCCAAAAAACCTGCTGATTGATTAGCCCTTGACCCTGCAATTCATCAATCTAGGTGGGTAAAACATCATGATGCTTACGAGATGTAGCAATCATTTGGTAAGCGTTATTACAAGAACTGTGCGCAAAATCAACATGTAATCCTTTTTACGAGCGGTTTCCAAACTTTACAAATCAGGCTATTTATAGCTTAAACGGTTTTTACAAGTTTCACTATTAAACGGCTGGTAACGATTAATTTAAATTTAATCGATAACTTTTGTAAAATTAACGATTAATTTCATGAATTAATCGTTAATTTCGATTAAAATATTTAAAGCCAAAAATTAAAAACAAATTGAAGTCATTAAACTGAACATCTCAAGGGAAGTAACAAAAACAGGTAATTGACTTTAAAAAAATATATTGTGAACTAAATTTTATTTTATTAAATCCACGTCTACATAAATTAATAAATTATAATAATACTCGGGAGAAGTTTGCGCGTTTAAAAATATATAAACTATTATTAATAATTAATTATTTTTTAACAAATTTTTAAAAATGTATAAAATATTTGCTTAAATTTTAATCGATTTTGTATCGATTAAAATTATTTTAATCGATATTTAATCGATAAAGTTTTAACGATTAAGCGAGAAATTAATCGTTAATTTCCGCAGCCCTACTATTAAATAATAATAAAGTTAAAAATTTTAATTTTATATGGCACGACATTCTGGGCTCCCGGCACTAGACATAAAAATACGTAGAAAAAAATATATTTAATACAAAACAAATGAACTTTAAATATATGTATATATATATTAGGGTTCTTAACGATTTATTTAAATTTAATCGTTAACTTTTGAAAAATTAATGATTAATTAATCGTAAATTTCGATTAAAGCCAAAAATTTAAAGTTTAGTGTCATAAGTAACATTTATTATAATGCTTTTCGAAAATCGAAATAACACTGGAATGTCTTCTTTATATGACATCTTTTAACCAACAACGCAAACAAACATGTTTATTGATATTATTTGGCCCAAGTGATGAGCGGGTTTTATTGACAATATAACCAGCCGAGCTGAACATTCTTTCATATAGCTTTAGATTTTCTCAGCTGAAGTTTCTGAAACTGTAGTGGATGTTTGGTATGTAGGTGATATGTAAGCAAAGTGTTAGAACCATGGTAGCAATGTTCGCTTTAAGCAGCGCGGCTGCGCAGATATAAATGAGCGACGCCACGCAGGAATTTAGAATCACAGCGCAGCAAATTTGTAAAATACTGCACAAAAAATGTTCGCTGTGCAACATTGCACACGATTTGTTGTTTTTAAATCCCTTATATTAACTTCACCGCCGTCTCTGTCTTCTGTCTCTCTGTATTGGGCGGGCGGAAAACAAATGTAAAAAATTACCCACTTTCCGTAAAGCCATCGAGCTGAAATTTAGCACACGGACCCGTGTCACCTAACAATGGATCGTGTCAAAATTTCAGATCGATCGAACGTACCGTAATTAAATTAATGTACTTTTAGTTTATCTATATAAACTATATGTATCGGTCGTTATTGTTTACATTTTACGGGTCACTTGACTTCACGCCAGCCATCGGTGAACACATCTCGTGTTTTAACCAGGTGGTTTACACCAGGAGTTGAGTTAACGTGTTGACGCCACCCGTCCATGTCCACACCCCCTCCCCAAATCCCCCAGTTTTAAAGCCAGGGGAGATAATTTCGGTTTCAGTCTGTTTGTCGCGTTTGAACATAATCAATACTTTTAGTTATGTCTCATATATAAGGGATTTATAGTCAAAAACTTTGTTTTAACGGGTTTTTTAAATTTTAACTAAATTTAAGCACAAGGACCAACGAAGCTTAGACTTAGAGGGAACATTGCATGGTAGGCAAACGATTTCTCTCAATGAACACAATAACCTTTATCAACATTTTGAACATTCACCTCAGTCACTAGTTTAAAATCAAAATGTTTGTGTAATCGTCCGGAAATTAGTTTATATTTATCGGCCGAAATATTTAACTTTTTGACTTCCAGTACATTTACAAGTGGTGGGTCGATTAATCGTTAAAAATTTGCGCACCCCAGATATATATATAAATAAATATATATATATATATATATATATATATATATATATATATATATATATATATATATATATATATATATATATATAATGACCTGTGAAACCATGAATAAACTATGTATGTTTAATAGCAACCATTAAAATTGTATTTTTGAGGTACCACAGCATTCCAAGTCATCTTCTTAAATCCGTACAGATATATTTTTAAAAACATTTTTCAACACGCTAGTTTACAAATGAAATACAGTTTTAAATATATTATTTATTGCAATTAAACCAGCTGATCTAGTCGGTCTCTTTATCTTATTGGTCCCACTTCCAATTTAAAAAATGTACATATTTATTCTGTTGGGTTTTTAAAAAATTATTATATTGAAAGGATATCATGCAGCCCTACCATGATGGCAAGTGGTGAAACAATTAAGACAATGATAAACAAGAATAAAATGTTATGAATGACACAACGGATAACAATCTTTGACCATACATGATGTTATAGTACAAAATAATTGCACATTGGCGAAGCAGGGTTTGCCAACATGAATGAACCGCGCCCAAATTGTGGCTTCCACAAGACTCAGTGGACCCCTGACACAATTATTCATGTTATATATTAATGTTAATAAGTTAATGTGTATGATAGTAATGAAGTTATTAAAGCTCTATTTATCAAAAGGTCAGTGGTGTAACGAGGCGGGGCGGGGGCAAGGGAGGCAAATGCCACGGACTGTACTTTGATAGTGATATTGTCATCAAAGATTTTGGCTTTAGGAAATTCAGAAAAATTTAATTTTAGATAAATATATTGCCGTTCTTTATCTTTATTTCTAACATAATAATTTATAATTTTTGTTGTAAAACTTTCCAATCAACTTTTCTTTTGCTTAAAATTTGATCATTTTAAAAGGGATGGGAGGCAATTAAGGTTTACACGCAAGCTTTGCGTTTATTTAGAAGAATGAAATTTTAAATCGTAAGCATTCCTTAAGGTACAGTCGATTCCGATACCGTGGTTACGTTTTAAGTATTCTTTGTGAATTTTCAGAAGATATAATCATGTCGGGCATCCGACTTTTAAAAATTCTTTTAGTTTTTCCCTTTTTTTTGCGAGTCCATAATCTTTGCCCTCTAGGCAACAGCCCCCTCACCCCCTAATACGTTACGTCACAATAAACGTTTCCCTCGTAGCGCTGTAGCTAAACTAACGGGGGAGAAACAATTAAAAGTCGCTTTATACACTTTGCAGGGCGCAATATGGGCCCCCAAATCAGCCCATTCCGAAGACTACCATCTCTTACAATCTCACGTGTGATACCATGCCTTTGTCTTCTGTTGTTACCGATCAATGTACCCAAACGAGACCAGATGCAGCCCCCTATCCACGTGTACAGCCAAAGCCGCCAACTGAACGCTTGTATGTGGCGGCTGAGAAAAAATCTGACCCTGCAGAGATTCTTTCAGGCAGCTCAAGTCTTAGTGACGAGCCCCAAGGAAGTAGTACTTAATTAACTGTTCTGACACGACTCACCAGACATTTACTCAGACACATTATCTAATCAGATCGTATAGCTTCCGAAATCAAGCATTCCGGAATAGAAGAACCTGAAACCAAGAATTCCGGAACTGAACAAACTACAGCATTCAGTTATTTACTTATTGGCTGAGACAAGACTTTATCTAGATACCCGGAAACACCGACAAGACTTTATCTAGATACCCGGAAACACCGACATTCTTAGTGCAATCCTGGACCCAAGTTGTCAGCTTAATTTCTAAATGTTAAATGAAATTGGAAGGTCCTAAAAATTATTCAGTCCTAGAAAATTTAGTCTATTTGTCTTGGCGAGATCTTTGGTTATGACTATGGCAATTTTATTTTGAAATAAATATTTCATTTCACATACATGGCTGTTATTTGTGATTAGTCATAGTTTTGTTTTTTTTGTATTTTTTGTGTGCACTTGAATTTTGTGTTATTTAATTACATGCACTAAGTTCAATAATATCATTTTAATTTTAACTCTCACTGAATGAGAATAATTGTGGTGCTACTTTAATGACGCTGATTTAAATATTTATGAAAATAACTGAGTATTCAGATCGAGCACATCTACTCTGATTTTTATGTGATGTTAGACCAGAGGATGTAGGTAGATTACAGCAATTTAACACTACCCGTATATGAATCCCTAATATAAGCCCTCTTCACTGCCAGGGCCGTTTTTAAGTCTTTAAAAATCCTAGGCCCTTATATGTTTGTAGGCCCTCTATAACAAACTGCATTAAAGCTAAATACCTTCACATTATTTTACAAATACGTATTACATTCTTTTTAGGTATTTGAGAATTAGTTTCTTTGTAATATTGTTTAATAAAATGAATATTACATCATTTTGCGGCGAGTAAATGGCCCAAGTCCTTTACTTTTATCAATGGATCTAATTTTTGCCCTTTCAGGGATTTAGGACGTTAGGACTTAGCGAAGAACTATAAAAAGAAAAGAAAAACTGTGCAAATACTGGATTGGTATCCTAAAGAGCATAATTGCTGTGAACAGGTTTCTAGAAAAAAGTAAATTAATTTTTCGTTTCGACCTTTACAATAACTTAACAAAGACAACTAATTACATTGCTTAAACCTTAACGTTTAGATGATTTAATAAAACAAACACACACTTTCAGAGATACGGAAATCCTGGAAGGCTGATTTATGTTAGTGGTATATGAGATTACTTAATTGAATCATTACGATCTAAAGTATTCACATATATAATACATAAGATCAAGAATGTTAATTATAATGAAAACAGTATCGATTCAACGCCTGATTTACATGATGTTACCCTCAATGTTTATGTCAATTACAAGGAGATTCTACAAGCAACCTCTGATGTTACTCCAATTTAACGTCAACAATCAGCATCAGTTACAAGGAGATTCTACAGGCAAACTCTGATGTTACTTCAAGTTAACGTCAACCATCAGCATCAGTTACAAGGATATTGTGCAGGCAAACTATGATATTACTTCAAGTTAACGTCAACCATGGCACCAGCATCAGTTACAAGGAGATTCTACAGGCAAACTCTGATGTTACTTCAAGTTAACGTCAACCATCAGCATCAGTTACAAGGAGATTCTACAGGCAAACTCTGATGTTACTTCAAGTTAACGTCAACCATCAGCATCAGTTACAAGGAGATTCTACAGGCAAACGCTGATGTTACTCAAAGTTAACGTCAACCATCAGAATCAGTTACAAGGAGATTCTACAAGCAAACTCAGAAATTACTCCAAGTTAACGTCAACCATGGCACCATCATCAGTTACAAGGAGATTCTACAGGCAAACTCTGATGTTACTTCAAGTTAAGGTCAACCATCAGCATCAATTACAAGGAGATTCTACAGGCAAACTCTGATGTTACTCAAAGTTAACGTCAACCATCAGCATCAGTTACAAGGAGATTCTACAGGCAAACTCCGATGTTACTTCATGTTAACGTCAACCATCAGCATCAGTTACAAGGAGATTCTACAGGCAAACTCTGATGTTACTCCAAGTTAACGTCAACCATGGCACCAGCATCAGTTACAAGGAGATTCTACAGGCAAACTCTGATGTTACTTCAAGTTAACGTCAACCATGGCACCAGCATCAGTTACAAGGAGATTCTACAGGCAAACTCTGATGTTACTCAAAGTTAACGTCAACTATCAGCAACAGTTCTTGAAACTGAATCGCATATTTAAAAAGGCACTTAGCTTGCAAGAGAACTCTGTCTCAGGCAAGCTATTTCAATAACGTTGGCATTGCAAGTTTTAGTACAGTAATAATTCTATGTATACTCAAAAAAAATTGTTGAGGTATTATAAATTTAGTTGAGTTTCCTCTGGCTCATGGTATGTAAAACGGTCGTTAAGTTTACTCATAAAAATACTACAAATAATTAATTATTAGCCGCTTACAGTTGTCATTATTTTTAGCCTTTGCACGAATCAAAAATTTTATACAATATTATATTATTCAATATTTCATCTCCAAAAATATATATATAAATAAATAACTATCCTATCTACGTTATTGAGTCGTTTCAACAAAAGTCTTGCGCTTCTAAAACTTCAATTCAACTCAAGAAATATTCGTTCATCTAGATCAGTGTAGGCATCGCTATGTTTGACTAAACCCAATGAAAACATAACTGGAAACCTTACAAAAGCAGTGTCATTTACCAATGAAATTATAAACTATCATAACAGCACAGATGCAGATCAAGCGATTATTATTGCTTGATATTCTATTAGCTTAGTAGAAACAATTAGATTTTTAAACAATGTGGTTTGAACAGTTACATACTTTTTTTAAAAACATGATAATTATTTAACTGCATGTGATTCCCTTTTTAAAAAAATTTCTTCTATATCCTTCTGATAAGTTAAGTAGTAAAAATATCATTGCATTATACATTTGTAATGAGCATCTTTCTGGATGGATGAACTCCTGGCTTGACAATGAAAAATTCAAATGGACTTTTTATAAACGTATCATCTCTCCTTGTAAACTGAGCTTCAATGATGCTTCAACACAATGTTCATTGGTGTCTTCAGAACTGACAGAAGAGAGCAATCAAGAACTGCATCACGTGACGTCGACTTTAAACAGGACAAAATAGAATTATGCACATTGCATGTGGGTCTTGCCAAATCATGTGTTGAAATGAATACTTGACAATGGAAAAATATACTACCATTTCTTTTCCTGAAAAATATTGAAAGTAAAAACTTCAGTGATAAATGCGGGGTTCTTGTAGTGAAAGTGAATTGCATTATCAATTTTCATGGTAACTCATTGACAACAGGAAGAAACAGTATTTTTGTTGTGTAAAAAAGCTTTTGATTATACATTTTACATAATATCACAAACTTTGAATAACGGAATAAAGAAATTAAAGAACACAACCTTGTACTTAAAAGAAGAATTGGTATTTAAGCCTGATCAAGGCGGGATGTATTCAATAGCACAACATCCATTGATTCCAGTAGGTCCCCCCTTCCCCCCCCCCACCGACGTTCACTCGCGTTGTTTTTATTTCTTCGTTTGTTTCCGTTCTTTCCCCCCTTTCTTGGCACTATCATTGAGTAAGTCTGCGGCGTATGCTACGGAGCGGGGCGTATCAGTATCATATATTTCTCAGCAATAATATTGTGTGCAGTATATTCAGCAGCGTTGTCTTTTTAAAAAATATATTTAAAAACATTTTTTTTTGGTTAAGTTGAAAAGAAGGGAAAGAACTAAGAAATTGTCAAGGGTTAATTATTATTTAGCGATTACTGTTTAAAGGATTTAAGTTTCCCCCAAAAGAAGTTGAAGTAATTTTCTTCTCTTTAGATCGTCAAAATCACCTCAAATGAACAATATTTAGAGCTTTAATTTAAGAAATGAAATTATTTCTTTTGAAACAATTTATTTTAACTTAACTATAAAAAAAAATAACAATAATATTATTAAATGACAAATTGTTGATCTTTACAGTACTGCTGACTACGGTAACGAACATATAGTATGTAATTGTTACTGTTTTTCTCGTTCACCGAAGTAATCTTCCTGCAAACAATTCCATTGTTTGATTTCGTCCTTGTTTTTCCATGATCTGCTGTGTCATGTGTGTTGTTTTTTTAAAACACACGTAACGATTAACATTGGGAGGGGTTTCCCAGTAACGCAAGGTGTTATGCGGACAATTTCCCCAAAAACTCAGATACGCAGATTGCTTTCAGATGAAAAAAAAAGATTTCCGTAATAATACACATACTCACATACTTTGGGTGGCGCGGTGGTCTAAGTGATAGTGCGCTGTGTCTGTGGTATCGAGACCCTAGAAATCGGTTCGATTCCTGCTGCTGGCGAGTCTACTCCCACTGGGCACCCCGACGGGTAGATGATGCTCCATGACAGAAAAACAGGTAATGCATAGCACCTACTATACATAATAGTACATTCTGGCAGCTCCTGTGACGCCAATGGCAGCCAAGCTGTATCGACGCAAGTCGCTCCCTTTGTTACACCATTGACGTGGAGAGGGCTGTATGGGCTCCATAATACCCGCCCAGGCTTGCATCACTCCAGCGTCGCCTCAAGGTGTCGACAAAACACGGGAAGCAGCGCTTCCGACGGTGGGAGAGACTACCAAAGTCTCACTGGACAGCTACCGCCCGCCTCAAACTGGGCAGCCCCCAGTCAAATAGGTGCCTATCCCTGCCTTCTCCACTGGGTGCGTGGAGATTAGAGTTCCACTCAACAAGTGGGCCATAAAGCCCTGCACCAAGCAAAATAAAACATAAAAAGAAGATCACAGCTCTTCGAATCGCTAGCTGGAACGTGAGGACTATGTGTCCCGACATCACTTATGACCTGCAGTCAATAAACGACACACGAAAGACAGGAATAATCGACAGAGAGGCTAAATATTGACATAGCATGCCTTCAGGAGACCAGACTCCCAGATAACGGATCACTAAAAGAGGCAAATTACACCTTCTTCTGGCAAGGCAGACCTACAGATGAATCAAGAAAGCATGGTGTAGGTTTCGCGGTTAAGAACACCATTCTACCATCCATTGAACCCCAGTCATCAGGCACAGAGAGTATCATCACTCTAAGACTCAAAACTGCTGCGGGCCCAGCAATCATTCTTAGTGTGTAAGCCCCAACTCTCTGTTCAACCCCGGAACCCTATGGACCTTTAGCCAGCATCCCCAAGGACGAGGCAATCTATCTTCTAGGAGATTTCAATGCTAGAGTGTATTGAATGTCTCCGTAGGACAGTATCATGAGCATTGACCAAAATCTTTTAAAAATGTAAAGTAACAATTATGAAATAAAAAGAAAAAAACAATAATTAGTTTGCGTACTATTTTAGCCAAAAAAGAAAAAAGATATGTAAATGTTCTTTGGAAGCGGGACTCCAGGGAAAAAACATATTTACATTAACAAAATTTTCGAATGTTAGTTACAAAATAACAAAATGTCTATTAATCTGTTGACGACATAATCATACATTTATATTTTTCATGTTAGTAATTATGGGTACAATAATAAACATCCTATATATTTCATCATGACTCATTATTAATAATGGCACTATTATAATTCATGTTGCATGTTTTATAAATTTGTGGGACTTGGTTTTGATATTTAATGGGAGTACACCGACTATAACAATAAATAGCACACTGAATATTCAACTGAATATAACAATAAATTTCACACTGAATATAATAATGAATATCACACTGAATATTTAAAAAAATGAATATAGCAATGACAGGTAGACCAGAGCGTAATTGATTGTTCAATGACAACAAATCAGTAGGTCTTAACATATTTTAACATAACAAATTTAAATAAAGCCGTTGATCTACAACTTACAACATGAATTACATTAGTCTCACAAAATGATTTAAGACTTTGAGAGTTACAATTCAAAGGATTTCGTTCGGGACGAGAATTCTCTTCCACATTTCCCTTTTATGGCACAATATAAACCAGAGCCACCTGATTGAGAAAACCCTATACCCTTTGTTGCAACATATTGTTGACTTTTTGTGACGCACCTTGTGCCGATTAGGGAACAAGCATAAACAGCTCACTTAGGTCCCTTGGTTTAGGGCTTGACTTACTTAATAATAAAAACAAACATTTGTACCATTAAAAAAATTTTAAAGTTCGAAAATTAAAAAAAATTGGTATTTCATTACCTGTGTGTGCTCAGTATCCGCCGTTCCCGCATCTAAAACCTCAGTTTGCACGCTGCTGTTGCTCACCCAACGTGCCCTATTTAGACACATTCAATAGTCTTTTTCGAGTGTAATACCCCTGTCATGAATATACCACCTAGGCAAAAATTTACCCCCCAGATCTGAATGTAACTCTTTGATGTCATGAGTATATATTGTATTTATACAGTAATAAATTGTTGAAAGAAAAACTATTTAGTTAGGCATTCTGTATGTGTTTTATCTTTGTCAGACGTGACAAAAACTATGTGACAAAGCTAAACACTAAATAGTTGGTCAGTTTTAAACTATATATTATATGTTCATGATTTAATATCAAAGGGATATATTCTAGCCTGTTCAGGCCCAGGGTATATTCTGGACAGGGCTTTAAATCTGGCCTGTTACACCCGCAATTATTTTAATGTAAACTGCTACTTTAAGAATCCGGAGTTGGAGTGGGCAGGGAAAAAAATGGGGGGGGGGATATTTAGGCCAAGTGCTCATTTTTTTTTAAAGGAAGATGTTGTCAAGAGCCCACCCTAGCTTCATCTCTATAAGATCACTAATGAGTTATGAAAAAGATAATTTCTTAGTTATGCTATGGTGAAATAAGTTCTTTAAGTTGTAATCCTTGGATGTGCGACTGAACAAAATGTTATAAGAAAGTGACACTTTTAAAAAAACTTGAAAAGAACAGCCAAAATATTGTATTTTAAAATGAAAACGTATCCCTTTCAACTTATTAATCAGAAAAATTGTTTATTCAGTTTAATTTAGTAAGCGAAAAAATTCTACGACTCATTATAAAGAGGATCAATGTTAATTGATTATTCGAATGTATACAAATCAGAAATTGTAGGCCTACATAGTTGTGAGGTGATTGTGTGTTTAAGTTTGAAGCATAGCTAAAGCTATTTCATGTCAGCTTAGACGGAAATTTCATCCATAATTTAAACATTGAGGGCGAATTCAACTTAATTTAGCAAAATAACACGAATTCAATGTAATTAGTAGCTGCCGACGCAAAAATATATTAAAATCAAAGCCTCTAGAATAACGGCAACTTAATTTGTAAATTGGTCGTTAAGGGCCCACCTTATCCTCATAATTTAAAAAAATCAGATTCATAATAATCATGAAGCATTTTGTTTAAAAATACAAGTATACATTTTAAAATACAATAAAAATAAATACATGTAAGTACTTTTATATACCATATAACAAGATAAATAAAATGATCGACAAAATTTATCTCAATTTCACTTTTGAGAAACAAAGAAAATGCATCCCAGACTTTTCCAGTTGTCAGATTTTCAAAAAGCTTGGAGAGCAATGTTAGGGTTCATAAAATGATTTTAATTAGTTCATAAGTCCTTATTCCCAATGATATCTTATTGAATAGACAATGATCCTGACTAGCCCCCCAACCCCTTTTTTGTATAATTTTGAAATCCAGTGGAGTGACATGTGTTTTGAACATAATCATTAGCCTCCATCGGAATTTCCGAGGGTAAGTGAATCCCACCGGGAAGTAGTGAAATTGACAGAAGTTGATCCAGTCGTTCCATATTTTTCTCAATTTAAAAAAAAAGAAACACATAGCCCAAAATTGGTACGCCGCTAGAGCTGTGCGCCAGAAAGGTATGTCACAAAACTGGTTTTTGTCCCTGAAAGGTACCACTAGAGCAGAATGTCACTCAAAGGATCTAAAAAGTCATTCATCTATTTAGTACATTGTTACACCATAATAATAATAATGGCGATCCGGCAAAATGAGCGCACCGAGTAGAGGACCAGACCTAGCAAAGGTTCAGCACCGACCAAATTGACAGCACATGCCGAGGAAATGAAGCTTTACACGTGAAAAATGTGGTAGTCTGCTTGGTTTGAAATCTTTGGTCTCCGAGTATCAGTTGCCATTTTCTTTGATACTGGGTTCTTAATCACCGTCTTGCTGGTGATTGTCACGAGTCAAGAGAGCATCATCGTGCTGCCCGTTAGGACTTTCGAGATGTTACTAGTCGTTATGCTATGGTCAACCTACTATTGGAAGCGGAAAACGGGGCCAGCGATTGTTTTCTTAAAAAGTCATAACTACGGTGTGTTGTAAATTTAAAGTCTATAATGCATAGTTCTTTTCAGCTAAGTCCAAACGTACTTAATTTGCATGTCACTGTTTTATTGAGAAGGTGAAAGATGGCCACACCCCACAAGTTGTCATACAAATATCTCTAATTGGTACCAGTTATGATACAGATGTCTCTAATGATCGTAAATATTGCAGCAGAGAACAGAGCAAAATGGATTATGAAACACTGGTGAACCGTGCTCACTTTCCGTCTGAGTCGCAGCATTTGAACGAGCAGTAATCGACTCCTCTGTATCAGGACTTGTGCGAGCAGTAATCGACTCCTCTGTATCTGAAGTTGGTACAGTATGGGGTTCAGCAGTGAGCTCTCGTAAATTCATAACGGATGGATCAGTCTGAGTTCTCTCTTCGTCTCGACTGAAATTCACGATAAAATATAGCGAGTATAATTAATTTTTTTTAAATAACACGAACAATATTAAATAAGGTATTATATTAGAAAGTTTATTAGTTAAATATCATGTCACGCCACATAGCACAACATGTCTATTGAGGTAATTGTATATGGATGATGAACGTTTCCATTTTAAAACGATAATTTTAAAGCTATCTTTCTGGGTTTCAATAATATTATGGTGACAACAGCGACAAACAAGAAGAACAGCAGCAGCCAAAACAACAACAATAATAATGTAATAATAATTAGTAAAATATTTAAATAAATAAATATCAATTCAACAGCTTGTTGACTTACGGTTCCATATTTTTTCTGACTGTAAAAGAAAGGAGAATGAAATATTACAAAGTATCGTTACTAAAAAGCTTTAAAAATAATAATTTATTAAAAACATCATGGGAGAGAATATAAAAGTAGAAGAAAGAAAACAAAATTAATTTATTCGATTTTTGTCTATTTATTTTAATTATGCTGTTTTCAATTAACAATTACTCATTTCTAATTATAGCTATTTGTTCTCTTTTTGTGGAGAGTTTATTTGCTATTTCCCACGAAAGCATACATATTAAATTGTTTTAAAATAATATAAGGTAACGATTTTTTTTATAAAATTAGAAAATTCTTTAGGCGCCTATATTTCTTATCTTGACATTCGAAATACAACATCTGTAAAACCTTCATTATTACAAGTGAGTGTGTGTTTAACCGAGAGTCACTGTTAAAGGTTGTCACTGGCCAATGCAAACCACCAAAACATGCTCGCAGTTAAACAAATTCCGGAAATGATGCTTTTAAGATTAGATCAGCCAAGGTCGTTGAAGTGTTTGATTGGAGAGTTAGAAATAATTTTAATGTAGCAATCTGAGGACCTGCTAAAGTTGTTCTGCAAACTTGGACAGGAAGCAGAAAAGGAAGCTTTTCAAGACCGTACAAGCAAAATTGAATATGTGGGACGAGAAATTATAAAAGTTATTGTCCACTAGGTCTCCTAACCTTGCAAATGGATAAAGTTGTGGAAAATGCTCTCCTCGCCCGACCGAATAGCCGCGAACCCAAGACACACACACACACAGAGAGAGAGAGAGAGAGAGAGAGAGAGAGAGAGACGGCGGTGAAGCTAATATAAGGGATTTAATTAAACCCCGTAAAAACAAAGTTTTTCACTATAAATCCCTTATATATGAGACGGAACTCAACGCGATAAACATTTACAAACTGAAACTGACTTAAGTCCCCTTTGCTGTACAAATTTATGGCCAATAGTTATCAGGCATCTTATCAAGCTCAAAGAGTGTTTCACTATTTACTTTCCAGTTATTGATTCGCATAAATTCAGTTGGGTTGTAGATCCATTTCGATTTGACATTGAGGATGTACCAGATGAACCTCAAGGGTTGGCAGAAGCACTTCTTGAACTTCAGTCTAATTATGAGGCACGTATTGAATTGCAAACAAAGCAGATCTGACACAGTTTTAGATGTCAAATCCTGCAAAGGCTTTCAACACTGCACATGAGGAGGCCGTCAAGACGTTGCTGCCTTTTGCATCAACGTACCTTTGTGAACAACGATTTTCCAGAAGGCTTTCGATAGTGTTGACAGGCCAACCCTGTGGAAGTTACTAAGACACTACGGGATACCACAAAAACTGACTGACATAATTAAGGCTTCTTACGAAGGACTTTCATGTAGAATTGTTCATGGCGGCCAACAAACAACGGTGGCTTTTGGTGTACAGACCGGAGTCTGCTTTCACCATTCTTATTTCTGCTAACCATCGACTGGATAATGAAAATGTCTACAGAGCAGAAGAGAAATGGTATCCAGTGGACACTATGGAAACAACTTGGTGACCTGGACTTTGTGGATGATCTGGCATTAATATCGCACTCACAACAACAAATGCAGGAGCAAACCAACTATGTAGCACAGTTCTCTGCTTGCTTTGGTCTGAACATCAATAAGGGATAAAGCAAAGTCCTTAAAATAAATACATCAAGCAACACTCCAATAACACTGGAAGGAAAAAATCTCGAGGAGTTGGATAGCTTCACATAGCATCATTGACACACAAGGAGTGACAGAAGCCGGTGTAAGAATGAGAATTGGCAAAGCAAGAACAGGATTTAAACAGCTAAAAAAAGTTTAGAGCTGCAACAACTTGACTCTCCATACCAAGGTCAGGATATTCAACACCACTATAAAGCCTGTCTTGCTGTATGGAGAAGAAACATGGCGAATAACAGCAGCCATTTCAAAAAAGCTTCAAGCTTTTATAAATACATGTCTCCGAACAATTCTCCGAATCCGCTGGCCCAATGTCATCACCAAAGAAGACCTCAGGCAAGGCACACAACAAGGGCCAGTGGAAGAGCTAATACGCCAGAGCAGATGGAGATGGATTGGCCACACTCTCAGAAAGCCTACATCCAGCATTGTGAGACAAGCCCCAAGGCAAGAGAAAAAGAGGTCGTCCCAAAATGACCTGGAGAAGGGAACTGGAGGGAGACACCAAAATGAGCGGGAACAGCTGGGGGCAGATAGAAAGATTGGCGCAGGACCGGGATGCCTGTAGAGCCTTTGCTCATGGCCTATGCCCCAGATGGGACGAAGGGCGATGATGACGATGATGATGAACATAAAAACAAAGCTGCGATATCGATTGGACCCTGAAGACAGCATCCAACTTGCCCTGACATCAAAAAGCCCATTTTTGATGGAATTGAGTCAAAAATGAAACAACATAATTTTATTTTAAAAACTAACTGCATTGAGATTTAAAGGAAAAAACAACTGTGTTTTATGATAAAAATTGATGACATTAATTTATATTAAATTTATAATTTATGTTATTTGTTTACATTGAAAATGTGTTCATCCGACTTTATCGCATTACGTCAGATTTATCATTATGTCTAGAATGGCCCGTTAAAACAATAATATATATTTGATCGTTAACTTTTATATATGCATCATACGCAAAATCCTTTTCGGGTCATATTTAGACATTTGTCAAGCTTCTAAAACTCAAAAGATGCGACTTCGGCTTGGGCTCTCCATAGATCCTCTCTCGAAAAGCCTAGTGGTGTGGGCAGGACCTTGCGCCTTCATGGGTTACGGCAACATAACATTTTATATTTTGGGGTAACGGCCAAAATAGTTCGCCGACCCCTGCTTTATAGACTTTAAATGGACAATCAGCCATGCAACTACTTTATTATTTTTTTCTAGAAGGGTTTGATTTAGACTTTACAAGCCCTCAGCATTTGAGACATGGGCCCCTTTTAAGTCCAGAAATTATTTGTCAGTGCCAAATATTATTAACCTAGCCCGTTAAACTGAAATATAATTAATTAGTTTACATACAGTGAAATAAACTTTGATTTAAAATGAATCATAACAAATTTTAAAATGCTATCCCTGGTTTAAAAAGGGCACAATTTATGAAGGCGTGTTATCTAATCTCTTGAAAAAGGAATATACATTAAGAGTTTAGATATTTTAATATGGGTCATCAATTTGTTTTGTACCAAGTTTGGTCAAGATCCATCCTATTTAAACAGTAGCAAAAGTTTTACATAATTTTTATGTAGCTCATATTATGAAAAAGTACACTTGGGCCCCCAGCCCCCAGTCCCCCGTTAGTGATAATGTTAGTATATTTTTCGACTGTTACCATCGTGATAGTGTACTTAACAACTTCCCAAAATTTCATGCTTCTACCTACACGGAAAGTTGGAGAATTAGTGATGAGTCAGTGTGTGAGTCAGTCAGTCATGGCTTTGCGTTTTATAAGTATAGACTAGCAAAATGCCCGCGGGTCAAAAGCAGAAAATAGGATTACTGTTAGCGTTAAAATTCGCGTAAATAATTGCTGGAAGATGGCACATTAAATTACAAAAACCATTAGAAAAGTTCAAATGGCAACTAATATTGGCATCATACCAATAAAATACGTATGGTCATCAGTTTCTGTTAAGAGCTGAAAATCCGCCTAAAATTTCATTATGGTGGGGCCATTAAAATGAAATTATTAACATGGCGAACGTTGTCAATCGTTAAGAACGTTGCGCATAGAATTTGGAAATTAAACCTCCTTAACTTTTTGATATGAGGCTTTTAATGAACTTTATTTTCTAAATATGAGTCATCTAAACCTGCTATTCTAAGTTTGATTAAGAGACATCTATTGTACCCAGAAACCTTCGCGGGAGTGTACTTAAACACTTTCTAAAATTTCATTGCGATGAGTGACTAAATAATATTTATACAGCTTATATAAGAAACTAAATAAGATTATGCCCCCCTCCCCCCGTACCAAGCGGTGCAAGATGTTAATTTCAAACACCAATTGATTTCAATCTGAATCATGATGAATATACTTGTTTGTCAATATTTGTCGAGGTCGTGTAAAATCAAAAGGGGAATACATTTACATTAAAGGCCCCTGGGCAAAAACGGTGCAATATGTTCATATATAAAAAAAACCTGCAGATTTCAACATATGTCATGATGGAGATATGTGTCTATATTAGTCTAAATTGTTTAAAATCTAATGGGAAATAAAGCTTTAAAAGTTAACGAAAAAAATAGTTGGATCCCTGGCCCAGAAGGAATAGACGCTAGGAGTTAAATATCTTTTAAAATTGTAATACGGGCCATCATTTTTTTTAATAACAAATGTGATCAATAATCCCCCAATTTACCCAGTAGCCACTGTTCCAAATAACTTCATATAACTCTGGTAAAAAGATGACAGTCTTGGCCCCCGGCCCCTAATAAGTAGTATTTTAACAATTACTTATCCCAGAAACATTTGCTTAAGTGTAATTTTCCCAAATTTTAATGGCCATTTGATAAATAAAATACTATTTATACGGCTTTAACTAAGGGCTGCAATAAGGGCCCAGTGGCCCAACCTGTGTAAGATGTAAAGTTCAAAAGAAAAGTTGATTTTAATCTGGATCATGATTGAAATATTGGTTTGTCAATATTTGTATAGATCGAATGAAATCGAATCGGGGAAAGAATTTTAAGCCATCGGCGTCATTAGAAAGGCGGGGGCGGGCCACCCCGGGTGACACCATCATGTGGTGACACCAACATCTAAAAATTTACTGTGTACGATTTTATGTCAAAAAAAAAGAATACACATTTTTTCACCTAGAAAGAAATTACGAAATACAATGAAACACGCTAAAAACTTTTTCATTGAAAAAATCAGTTAACATGTAATAATAAAACAGTCCAAACAAACTACAATATAACACATTAGGAAAAAAAAGAAAAGAAATAATCGCACCAGAGAGAGCTTAAAAAAGACTGGACATGAAAGAGGGGGTGTTTTTTGCTTTAAATGATATAAAGGCAACTGGGCTTAGACATACCGACACCATGGATGAACCCCACCTCATTACTCCCTCCACCACAGTAGGGAGGGTGGGGTAAGATTTCTCTCCAAAAAATATAAAAATATGGGTTTTCTTTCTTGTTGGTGGTTGTTTTAGAGGAAAATTTTGAGTCGTTTACACCGTCTCTCACTCTCTCTCTCTCTCTCTCTCTCTCTCTCTCTCTCTCTCTCTCTCTCTCTCTCTCTCTCTCTCTCTCTCTCTCTCTCTCTCTCTCTCACACACACACACACACATACTTACACACACACATACACACACACGCACACACACACACACTACTGTTTTATTTTTTTAAAACATTTTTTTCATAGGTGAGGAATTGTTTTCTCTTTAACTGTCGTAACGAGCACCCCTGTAATGTACTCTAAGAAACTTAATTTATCAGAACCACACCTTTGAAACTGCAGCGATTGACTTTAATTTTGAAAGTTACAAAAGAAAGCCAAATTACATTTAAATTTAGGAAACGTTAACAAATTATACGATTTAAAAAAAATAATTAATAAGCGTTCTTAAAGTATGACAGACAAGACTTAAATTGTTTTTTTAAATGGCCATTCAATTAATTAACTAACAATTTTTTAGTTGAAGGCTTGTCTGAATTATTTTCCTTCTTTAAATTGTTGTCAGTTGTCATTAAAGAGCGCACGATGAAAGAGCGACGACGAATAGGGGCAAACATAAGAGCGCTATACGTCGTTCGTAGTCCAAGCTTTGTTTTATTACGTCATATTGGAAGGGGCTAAGTATTGTGACGAAATATGGAAGGGGGGGGGGTAAAAATCGACCAAAATCGCTTGACGTCATTTATGGACGGCCCATTAGTCGTGAGGGGGTGACACAACGAGCTACCCTGGTGACGCCTCTGTCTTAAACGTTTACGAAAACGAGATTAGGGGCCCGCGGCCCCAAAAGAATGGATAACATGAATTAGATGTCCTTTATATTTGATTATGGGCCATCAAGTTTTTATATACCAAATTTTGTCAAGATCCATCTATTTAAATAGTATCCAAAGTTTAAACTTAAAATTTTAAGTTCATATAAGGGAAAAACTACATTTGGGTCCCCGGCCCCCATTGAGTGATAGTTTAAATATGTGTTTCACCTATTACAATTGCGGAAGGGTACTCAAAAAATTCCGAAGTTTCATACTTCTACCTACACGGGAAGTTGGAGAATACGAAATTAGTCAGTTTCTATTAATCTCATACCAGAAAAAAAAAGAAGAACAAATCTATATTTGAGCCCCCGGCCCCTAGTGAGTGATCATTTTTTTTTCTTTTCGCCTTTTACCATCCCTAGAAGATACTCAACAACTTTTGAAAGTTCCATGCTTCTGCCTACAGAGAAATTGAAGAATTAATGATGAGTGAGTGAGGCTTTTCCTTTTATTAGTATAGATGACTACGGTTTTTTTTTAATAAACTAAATTGATGAACTTTATCAATGCCTTTGAAGAGTCCAGTAATTTTAAATCTATTTGATTATTGTTATCTAATCCTTTTGATATTACATCGATTAGACCAATTATTGTGTTTTATGGCACAGGATCTGTTTAACCTAAAGCCGTGTTGATGTGAGCATCTCTGTCTATTTTCTACTACACATATATTAGATGTAGTAAATTTCAGAAACTAATAGTAAGTGATATAGGTATTTAATTACATTTATCACATTTTTTAAAGACGGAGTTACGTAAGTTAATATCCAAATCTTGGGGCACTTTACCCTGTTTTAGAGAAGCTTGAAAAAGTACTACAAGAATTGGGGATAGTTCATTGTTTAGTTCTTTTAATAACCGTGCTGGCCATTCCTATGGACCATTAGCTTTGTTTATTTTAATGTTTTTTAGAAGTTTAAATACCTACGGTTATGTTACTTATTTCCTCAATTTTATTTAAGTTTATTGAAACTTTCTTGTCATCTTAGTTGTAAAATTATGATTCAAAATATGTGTTGAAGATGTTAGCTTTTGTCTCATTATCAGCATAGGTTTTATTATGTGGGCCTTTCAGTGAGGTTTTTCATGAAGGATAGGACTGCGCTACAGCTTTTAAATAAAATACAAAATAAATAAAGTGTGTAATGAAAACAATAAATTTTAGCGTTACATTAGTTTAATAATAAAGCTTAAATGTATTGTTTTCATTACACAATTTGTGTATTTTGTTGGTTTTTTTCCCCTGTAGGTTCCATCTTGAGATTTAATAAAGAACCATACGTTTTTATTGTTGTCTTTAGAAATTGTTTTGTTTATATACTCATTTTGGATGTTTGACTGAGTTTTTGCGTTAAGTGTTTAATCTTTATGAATTTTTTGTGTATCATTTTTAATTGGTAACCTTAAATTTTTAAAATAAACTCTCTTTGTTTCAATTTTTCTTTAGTTTAGTAGTAAACTAAAATTTGCTAACTTTATTTGATGTTAAATTAGTTGATTTTAGAATTGTTTTAATAAATTTCCATATTTCCACCACTGGGTTATTTGGGTTGTATTAACTAAGAAATTTTGTTGGTGTGATTTTATTGTATGACATTTATTCCAGAGATATATTATTCATCTAGGTCTCTTACACATTTTAGCCTAAATTTTGTTGGTTACCCTAACATATCATGATTAAAATTGTTTAATTTCTTTTTTTTATGTTGATACATAGTTGTTCCAATTTATGTCATCAAGATTAAAGTACCCCATAATCCAAACTGCAACTCTTTATTTTTTATTGAGCGTTATGACTGCAACGATTTTTCATATATTGGTATTGGGTGGTTTATTTATAATAAGTGTTGCTGAATTCGGTGTTACTTTTTAAAAGAAAATAAAGTTATAAAAAGGAAGAAATGACAACACAATCAAATGTTAATAAACAGAGTCTGTTTTCTTAATGGGTAGATTGGTATTATATTGCATCCGCCCGTCTTCAAGGGACGATAGCGTTGACTCCTGCTCCTCTTCCCCATCCTTTCTTCTGGCTCTTCTCTCTTCACTCCTTGCTGTGAGGGTGGCTTCCGCAGCTTCAGTGCCCTTACGTACCTTTGACCGCCAGAGGTTTCGCTCCTCAGCATTGGCCTCCCATGTTTTATTGTTGATGCGCGCCAGTAACATGTCTATCTTGCAGACGTCCTTGTAGAGCAGACAGGAGCGACCTCTTTTCCTAAGAATAGTTTGCCAGCTCACTGTAAAGCAGGGCTCTTGTAATGCACTCTGCGGGGCCGCCACCAAGGGGTGAATCCACGAATTTATTCAGGGGCCCCAACGGAAGGGGGGGCCCCGTCATCCACGCTTAATTTTTATAATGCTGATATATATTCGGACAATTATTCAAGTTACATTAAACAAAAAAGTTAAAGAATTTAGCTCACAGCGAAAATTGACTGAAAAACGTTTCTGCACAATGAACGGTTCGCTAAAGGTGTTCCTCGGAATTTCGTGTTTTACGTCACAGTTTTCTAAAAATAATATAACTTAGTCATCAAATACGTCACATGTATGACTTCCGGTGACTCTCTCACTTATTCGAGTGGAAGTAAATATTGGAAATTTTTTTTCTTCACTTTTACGACCCGTTAAGACATAAAAACTTTTTTGTTAAAAAAAAGGCACCGATCGTATTTTCTTCGTTGTGTTCATGGAGTTCCCGTTGAGATTCTCAATAATTTTCAATCTCTAAAGGTTTTGATCCAAAAACCAACAAAAAAAACAACAGTGGAGGTTTCATTACGAAAGTTTACGGAATCATGAAAAAGGTTCCCTGCCTAGGGACTCTTAAGTGGCTTGGAAACTTTTGGAAAAATCAGTTACTGGTTCTTGTGGTATTGATAGCAGCTTTCAACAGCGTCTCCAAAGTGAAAGTGACAAGTTCAATGCCATATTGCTTAGACTCTTGGATATTACATTGTTTCTGGCTTCTAGAGGACTTGTATTTCGCGGAGAATCTTAAGACATAGGAAACCCTCACAATGGCAACTTTCTGGGGTTACTAGAACTCGTATCTCACTATGATCCTTTGCTGCAACATCATTTGGAGTACATCAAAGACAAGAAAGAGAATGGTGAAAGAATGCGAAGGCATTATTTGTCATGGAAGACACACAAAGAATTCATTTCTTTATGTGGGAAACATGTTCTAGACAACATTTTTCTTGAAAAAAGGGAAGCAATTTATTTTTTCATTATATGTGATGCTAATCCTCACGTATCCCATACAGAACAAAATGTTCTCATATTACGATATGTCCATAAAGCAATGAGAACAAATGGTCAATAGAAGAGAGATTTGTAGAGTTATTCCCCTGCAATCAGAAGACAGGAGAAGAAATTGAAGAAATACTCATTTCACGCTTAGACGAACATGGAATTGATCTTAAAGATTGTCGTGGACAGGGTTTTGACAACGGCGCAAATATGGCGGGAAAATGAAAGGTGTTCAAGCGCGGATTTTACAAAAGAATGATGCTGCTTTATTCTCTCCATGTTCAGCTAACATACTGAATCTGGCCGGGGTAAATGCTGCGTCAGGTTGCAGAGAGGCAATAACATTCTTTGGAAACGTGAATCGCCTCTAAAAATTATTCAGCTCTTGTCCAGAAAGATGGAATCTATTACTGGAATCAACAAGATGCTCCCTGCATAATCTGATTGACACGCGCTGGAGTTCAAGAGTTGATGCCTTGCGTCCAATTTCTCAGAGGTTGCCTAGCATTCTTCCTGTTCTAGAGACAGCGATGTCCACGAATAAGTACACAAATGAATTTAGAAGCCAAGCACGTGGACTGAAAACATATTTCTCTTCCTTCACCGCAGTGTTGATGGCAGCATTCTGGCTAAAAATTTTGACGTGCATCAATGAAAGAAATCTGATACTCAAATCAAAGGCATCTCACTTGAAATCGCGTCACGTGACATCAAGTATCTCTCCAATGAATTGCAGCTGTTGAGAGATAATTGCCACACGATTTTCACAGAAGCACAGCATGTATCAAAAGAATTAGGAATTCCTACAGAACTGAAGACGGCGCGGCGTCGCGCAAAAGGCCAAGACCTTTCCCTTCAGATTCCCAAACGTCCAATGCTTCACAAGACGTCGCTGGTCTCGGGGAATCAGCAGAAGCTAAATTCACTAGATAAGTTTTGTATTTCATTTTGGATTCTGTGGTTGGGCAGATGAACCATTGGTTCAAAGTTTTGGACAAGATCTGGAAACTATTCAATCCAGTTCTAAATTTTATGTCTGACTTCTGAAGAAATCTCGTCCTCTTTTGCTTATTTAGAGGTTCAATATTCATGTGATCTTACCAGCCTTTTAAAAGACGAGTTGCTTCTCTTGAAGAACGTATACGGTGCAACATTCAACATCAAGGAATAGTCTGCCTCTGCTTTGTCTGATCCACTTGATCTTTTGAACTCAATTTATTCACTCGGGCTAGAAGGAATATTTCGTGAAGTTTGTATTGCACTGAGGAGTTTTGTTGTCTTCCTGTGTCAGTGGCTCAAGGAGAACGATCGTTCAGTAAATTGGCTAATATAAAAAACTATTTGCATTCTACCATGAGCCAAGAAAGATTAAATGGACTGTCAATTATTTCAATTGAACAAGAACTTACAAGGCAGATAAACTTCAAAGAAGTTATACGTGATTTTTCTAATATGAAAATAAGAAGGTGTTCCTCCTCATCACAGTAAACATACAAACAGCCCTCTCACACTTAAATATTAATAACATTTTGTGTTATCCATGGATGTTACTATATTTCGAATTTCAAATGAAAATTCCAGTTATAAACATGGCTATTTCCCTTGTTATGTACACTTTTTTACACGTCAAATGATTTGTTATTGTACAATTTAATTTTTTTTAAATGTACTTCATATGAGTGAACAGAACACAAACTTATTACTGTTTTTTAACTATTGCTTTTGTTGTTAATTTTTTTTTACATGAATGAATACAACAAAAAGAAATTCTGCTACTGCTTTTGTTGTTACAAATATGTCTTATTTTTGCTATTCAGTGTCATAAATTCTTGCTCCCTAGATCGCTTGAATTGGTATTTATAAATGCAGCCACAGGGGCGGATTAAGACTGCACGGGGCCCCTGGCTGCAATTCAAACTGGGGCCCTATCCAGCCAGTGTACCTTTAGATAAAATGATTGCTAGCAGCTAATATAAGACTGTAACTTGTAAATATTCATCCAAAATGATTATTCATGAAAAAACCGAATTCGAAGAAATAACTTTGGTAGACATTAGGACAGACGTCCGGAAGTATTTCGGAAGCATTCTGTAGTTTATTTATTATTTTTTAGTCTACTTCCCATTTCACAGTTGCAGTTCTCAATTATTTAAAAATGACTCATGACAAAACGAACTGTCCTCTATACATGTACAAATAAAATAAGGAACTCCTTGTGGACCTACAACTTTGACTCATTATTAATTGGAACCAATGGTCAAATGGCTTTTGAACACGTCACTTATTTTAATGAAACAATGAGAACAAGGCATTAGTAGTAGAGTCAAAATGAGGTTGAAGGATAAATGGTTGCCAATGACAACAAGTCTGCACACGGTACATTTAGTTATTCCATGCGAATATCTGGATGTATATTTCTAAAATTCTTGATTTAAAAAAAAACACTTTATTTTCTGTTTGTTTTATTTCCAAAGCTTATTTGGTTTGTTTACTATAAGTTGTGGAAAAAAATATGTTTTTTTAAATTATTATTAAAAATAATAAATCTGGAATTTTTCACAATTTAAGTGTATATGTTACTCATTGCTTGTGACTGTTAGTGAAAGATAGATATCGATGATCATTCTAAAAATTGAACAAAATAGCCTATTTTATTTAATAAAAAATAACAACAAAAATATTTAAAAACACAATAAAACAAACAAAATCGAGGTTAGAAGACAAACACAATTTTATTTTGTCGGAAACGTTAGTTTTAGACTCACTGGATAGTGTTCTATCTTAAATATTTATATAGTTTGAGGCCCTATAACAATAAGCACAACTACACAGATATTAAGTAAAAATGTAGACGAGAGGTACATTTTTAAATAATTGAGAACTGCAACTGTGAAACAGGAAGTAGACTAAAAAATAATAAATAAACTACATAATACTTCCGAAACACTTCCGGACGTCTGTCCTAATGTCTACCATAACTTTTTGCCGGTATCCTAAAATTGAGTGTAAAAGACAATATATAAAATTAAAAAACACATGAAAATAAAATTCACACCCCACCCGGGGATCGAACCCGCCACCACTTGCACCACAAGCCATAGTACTTCACATTCGGCCACGAGAGCTCACTTAGGGTTGTCAATTTTAAAAAAATAAATAATATTCTTTAATAATTTCTGTTATTGAGCCTATCAAATCAGGTTTTTTGACTGCTAAGACTATCGTGTGGGAAAAGAGATCATTTTAATAGATGAGATTTTATTAATTTATCATATTTTCAGCAATTCATGTATACATTTGTCCACATTTATTATAAAATATGCTAAGTTTGGGGGCCCTAAATCATCGGGGGCCCCTGGCTTTAACCGTTCAGCCCCCACCCCTTAATCCGCCATAGTGCAGCCAGCATTGTCGCTTTCGGATAAGCTTTATTTTGTCATTTTGTATACATATTTCAAGGATTTTGGCATGTGGGGACATGGGAAAAGGCATAGGCACGATGTGGAGCCCAGAGGGCCCCAACGTACCAAGTTTTCAGGGGCCCACAAATTTCTGGTGGCGGCCCTGCACTCCGAGCCCATCCTGTGGACATGGCCTAACCATCGTATGCCCCTTTCACTCAGGATTTAGTGCATACTCAAGATATTGCACCTTCACAATTGTAATTTTATCCTGCCACTTGATGTGTATGATCCTACGGAAGCATCGCAAGTGAAAGCTGTTAAGCTGTTTATTTCCTTGGCTTAGTTCATCCAGCACTCGCTTCCATAAATGAGTGTGCTGAGCACACAGGCCTGATACACAACGATTTTCGTCCTATCAGTGAGCGTATTGTTCCACATTCTTTGGTTTAGTTTTGCCATTGACGATGCGGCCTTACGGAGTCTGGTTTCTATTGCCTTTTCCAGGGGGAGTGTGCTTGTGATGTTAATGCCAAGGTAGGTGTAATCCTCGACAACATCCAAGGTGTTTCCCTCAATGGAGATTGCTGAGAAACGATGAAATTCTCACATAAGCCCTTAACTATGGTGAGCCAGACCTACTGAAGCCTCTGCGCGAGCTCATATGCGATTGCTGGGAACACAGTCGCAACCAACAGGATATACGCGATGCCAAAATAGTCACGCTTTAAAAATAAAAGGTGACCGCAGTGATTGCAACAACTATCGAGGCATGTCCCTATTGTGTATTGTGGGAAAGGCCTTTGCGTCTAATATGATCGACACCTTTAAATTAAGTGTTAGCTAAAAGAAATTGAGATTAAAATCATTTCATAAACTAACTCGTTTTCCTCGGCCCCCCCCCCTAGTATACGAGTGATCAAGTTTGAAAAGAAAAAGAGCATTTTATTAAATTTAACTTACCCCTTTGTAGTCTTTTTTCATATACGACGCAAGTTGAGATCATTACCACAGACAGCGTAATCAATACGAAAAATAATAGACCCAATAAGATATTTTCCGATGAAGTCATTTCAGTCTCTTTTTTTTCCATTTTTGCATCTGAAATGTACAAATAATACCTAGTTTTCTGTTTAGACAAGTCACATGAAACATTTTATTTGTTAACACCGTAGTGCATAAGATGAAACATGTAGGCCCTATAGTTAAATTCTACCTAAAAGTTTTCATTGTTAATGGACACAGAAAAAAAGTTCATTGAGTCAGATCTTTTGAAGCGATTCCCCCAAAATTATGTAATATTCTACCAACCATTGCGGGAATTTAAACAAGATAAAGATAACTCCAGGCACTTGCTTGAAAGATCGGAGTGCTCCATTACTTATTAAGTTATCAGATATGAAAAACGTCAACATTTTTTTAGATAAAAAATTGCTTTCAGATTTTAATTCTGAATTCAGATATGTACTTTTTAAAGTCAAAGTTCCATTAATGTTTGTCTTAAAGCAAAAATTATGCTATGGTTAAAAGACCTACTCACCTTTAACTTCTAAAGGTTTTGAAGTGCTACTAAAACCATAGTCAGCAGTACGATACTTAGCTACACATGTGAATACATCAACTTCCTCTTGGTCTCTTGGAAATAGATGGACTATCAGACTGAATGATGTTTTGTGTTTGGCTGAACTGATGTTTTGGTAACCTTCAAATTCAAAAAGAGAATCCTGAAAAAAGATATAATGTAAAACATTTTAGAATATTTCTTATCTTTATGAAATCGGTCTAAAAGTATTATCTTGTGACCTGTTTCGTCAGGAAGTGCGACACGTATTACTTGAAAAATTCAAAGAGGCAAAATAACTACTACAGTGACTTACATAAATTATGTTGTTGTTTTTATATATTTAAAACAATCTTACGGCCATTGGTGATGTTTTGATAGTGTCTCGGATAACTAATATTTGTTCACAATATTATATTGGGTCGTCAGTTTGCGAACTGTTCGCGTTGGTGTCATGGTAGTCATCAGGTTTTTATGGAGACAACGGTGAAGAATAGAGGTTTTCCGCGCCAACCTCCCGGAAAAAAAATATGTTGATGTTATAAAGAAATGATTAGTTTTTATTAGAAAGTGGTAATAAGGACACTATTTATTTTATATTAGAAATGAATAGAAAAGCTTCTATTTCTTAAATTAAAAATAAAGTTTCATGCTTTTCCTTATGGCACAGTCTTTGATGAGTCAATCTACGCTCAATAGGTTAGTCAAGCTTAGTGTATTCAGTGGATCGTAACTAAAGTTTAATTAACTAAATTTTCTAGACGCTTTTCTCGCAGCTGGCATATTTACAACCGTTGAAAGCAATTTTCGAATTAATTATGATATATTTGGCAGAGTTAATCCGAGCATAAACATCTTTATAAACTTGAATAAACCAAGTGTGCTTGAATTCAATATTTCATTATTTAAACCATTAGGTAAAATGATACTTCCTTGAAAATGTTTTGTGAGAAACTTTGAATTTGAATACTCTAATTTAAAATCAAAATTTCAAAATCCGGTACATTTACTGGTGTGCGAAAATCATATGTTTTCAGAAGTCTGTAACTAACAAAACGTTACAGAATTTCCACAGAAACTTCATCTTTTCATAAACCTCATAACTTTCTTTTCAACTGTTTTTTTGTACATAACATGGCTACATGTTGTACAAAATTTGCAATCTCGGTTTTTGACTGGAAGGTTCAAATTTTCGCTAAAGTCAAAAAATCCTCAACGGATTCCATTTGTTTATCTGTGAGAAGCCTCTGCACAACATATTTTTTTTAGTACTTCATAAAATACGTTTCCAGAAAGTACATGTTTCCAAAACACAAAAAATAAATTAAGAAAAGAAAGAAAAAAATCACTGACTTACAAATTGCCTGCGCCTGATCGTAAGTTTAGCTTTTCGTCTGCCTCTGACAGTTTTTGTATAGCTTCCAAAATAATCTCAAAATAGCTTCGTGGTATATTCACTATTTTGTATCTTAAGTCTGTTTAATGCCGTGCCTGTAGTAGCAATTAATTCTCTCCAGTTTTTTTTTAGACAAGGAAAAGAATGTGTATAACGTTCTAGTGTACTATAAAATGAACAAAAACATATTTTTTAAAAGATGAGGCACAGCTGCAGTGAGGAATGTAAAATTTCGCATGAAATGGCAGAAAAAAATTTTTTTAGTCACAAGCAAAGTAGTCTTTTTAAAAAGTTTTTTTGTTCATTTTATTTTCTACTTTTACGCGTTAACAAAAGATTTGTAAAACTTAATTTCATTCATGAAGTCCTGTTAAATGTCCTGTTTGTCAAGTTCATCTAGAAACGAAATTTTTGAGCAAAATTTGAAATTTTCTATAAATATAAACTTACACATTCTTAACTCCTTTCCATATGTGCGCTGATCCACTTAGCAGAAAAAATATTTTTTCACAACACATGGATTGTCTATATAAGAAATTCTATGATTTCGCTTGTTCTATCTGGAATGATTTTCTATACACACTACACATGTCATACACACAACGCGACTATACATCACGGGAATTTTGTCATTTTTTACTTTTGTTTTTCCGCCCGACCGACCGCCAGCGAACCCAAGAGACGACGGTGAAGTTAATATAAGGGATTGAATTAAACAACCCCGTAAAAACAAAGGAAGTTAATATAACGGATTGAATTAAACAACCCCGTAAAAACAAAGTTTTTGACTATAAATCCATTATATATGAGACATAACTAAAAAGTATTTATCATGCTTAAACGTGACAAACATTTACAGACTGAGGTTGCCTTAAATACCATTTGTCGTAAAACGGAGGGGGCAAAGAAAATGTTTAGTCACGAATGGCTGAACTTAACTCAGCGTGACTCGTAAAATGTCAACAAAAGCTGGCCGCTACATAAACTAAAAATGCATTAATTTAATTACGGTACATTTGATCGATCTGAAAATTTAATAGCTTTATCCTCCCTACAAGCCAAACCTACTGTGAAAATTTCAGCGCTGTAGCAAGTCAGAAAACTTGTTTACGAACGTTTTGAAAAAAGTTGATGACCGATCCGGAAGCATTGAATCCGGAATCCTTCACGAGTTAATAATAGGATAGGGGCCTCAAAAATAGTGGGAGAGTTCGTTTCAATTGGAGCAGCAAGTAAACAAACCAGACTTAATGAGCTGCTTCAGTGAGATTTAATATTGAGATTTGTCTTTGAGTCTTTCTTGAACTCCTCTATACTTTTCAGCAATGAAGAAGTTTTAACACACTTTTGGCCTCTGCGCTCTATTATTTTAAGACCATCATTTATTTACAATCATTTCAGAAATGTCGTAAGCTGATCTATTTTTATTTTCAAGGAAATCTTTGAAAGATTCCCTATAGCACAGGGCGTTATAGGGAACATTTTTCCTATAACACAGGACGCTATACGGAGATTTTTCCCGATATCGCAAGGAGTTATTGGGAGATTTCTTTCCGAAAAACACAATCTCCAATTTTTACATCTTTCTAATTTTGTATACGTGGTGATCATAGCTTATTTTGTTTAAAAAATAAATAGTTGTGCTTTGTCTTGTCAGCTCTAATTGATTTGTAATTATAAGAATGTTAGATTGATTTCATAGTTCTAGCCCCAATAATAAAGTAACTTCCTAGCATACTTCGGGGTGGCTGACAGTTGGTTTTGGTTTAGTTTAGTCATTTATCATAAAATATAGTGTTACACCATAATGTTTATTTATTTACGTGTGTCATAGTAGGTCTATAAGTCTCTCATGTGGTTTTGGGAGTTTGAGGTATTTATTTTTTTAGACCTTGATGACATATCTTTATACATATAAGACGCATTTGTTGTCTGTCTGGTTGTCTGTCTGTTCCCTAATAACTCAAGATCCAGACAACCAAATAACGTGAAATTTGGTGCACGTAAACAAAATTATACCGGAAAGGTTATTAAACAGGTTTCGTTCCATATATATAAGATACTGGGGGCCGGGGGCCCAAAATGTAATTTTTCCTTATATGAGCTATATAAAATAAAAATTATTGAAAATTAAGACGTAAAATAATGACGCAAAATAATAAACATTTTGGTGTCGAGATTAACAAGAAGGCGATTATCGCCATAAAATAATTTTTTTGTTGTTGTTGCTTTGTTGTTGTTGCTTTTGTTGTTGCTTTTGTTGTTGTTTTGTTGTTGTTGCTTTGTTGTTGTTGCTTTTGTTGTTTTGTTGTTTTTGCTTTTTTGTTGTTGCTGTTGTTGTTGTAGTTTTTGTTTTGTTGTTGTTTTGTTGTTGATGTTTTTGTTGTTGTTTTGTTTTTGTTGTTGTTGCTGTTGTTGTTTTTGTTGTTGTTGCTGTTGTTGTTGCTGTTGTTGTTGCTGTTGTTGCTTTTGTGTTGTTTTTGCTGTTGTGGTTGTTGACAATGTCCTTCATGTTGTTGTTGCTTTGTTGTTGTTGCTGTTGTATTTGTTGTTTTGTTGTTGTTGCTTTGTTGTTGTTGCTGTTGTTGTTGTAGTTGTTTTGTTGTTGATTTTGTTGTTTTTGTTGTTGTTTTGTTTTTGTTGTTTTTGTTGCTGTTGCTGTTTCTGTTGTTGTTTTTGTCGTTGTTGCTGTTGTTGTTGCTGTTGTTGTTAAACCCGGGAGAAGCCGGGTACTTGCCCCCTAGTTATTAATAATTACTTCATTTTAGTTTAAGCCTTTAAAAAATAATGTGAATATATATATATATATATATATATATATATATATATATATATATATATATATATATATCTCTATATATATAAGACGCATTTGTTGTCTGTCTGGTTGTCTGTCTGTTCCCTCATAACTCGAGATCCAGACAACCAAATAACGTGAAATTTGGTACACGTACACAAAATTATACCGGAAAGGTTATTAAACAGGTTTCGTTCCTTACATATAAGATACTGGGGCCCGGGGGCCCAAAATGTAGTTTTTCCCTATATGAGCTATATAAAATAAAAATTATTGAAAATTAAGACGTAAAATAATGACGCAAATTAATAAACATTTTGGTGTCGAGATTAACAAGAAGGCGATTATCGCCATAAAATAATTTTTTTGTTGTTGTTGCTTTGTTGTTGTTGCTTTTGTTGTTTTGTTGTTGTAGTTGTTGTTTTGTTGTTGTTGCTTTGTTATTGTTGTTGTTGTAGTTGTTGTTTTGTTGTTGTTTTGTTGTTGATTTTTTTGTTGATGTTTTGTTTTTGTAGTTGTTGCTGTTGTTGTTTTTGTTGTTGTTGCTGTTGTTGTTGCTGTTGTTGTTGCTGTTGCTGTTGTTGTTGCTTTGTTGTTGTTGCTGTTGTTGTTGTAGTTGTTTTATTGTTGTTTTGTTGTTGATTTTGTTGTTTTTTTGTTGTTGTTTTGTTTTTGTTGTTTTGTTGCTGTTGCTGTTGTTGGTTTTGTCGTTGTTGCTGTTGTTGTTGCTGTTGTTGTTGTAGTTGTTGTTTTGTTTTTGTTGCTTTGTTGTTGTTGCTGTTGTTGTTGTAGTTGTTGTTTGTTTTTGTTGTTTGTTTTTGTTGTTTTGTTGCTGTTGTTGTTTTTGTTGTTGTTGCTGCTGTTGTTAAACCCGGGAGAAGCCGGGTACTTGCCCCTAGTATATATATATAACATATATCTCTATATATATAAGCCGCATTTGTTGTCTGTCTGTTCCCTAATAACTCAAGATCCAGACAACCAAATAACGTGAAATTTGGTACACGTACACAAAATTATACCGGAAGGGTTATTAAACAGGTTTCGTTCCATATATATAAGATGCTGGGGCCCGGGGGCCCAAAATTTAGTTTTTCCCTATATGAGCTATATAAAATAAAAATTATTGAAAATTAAGACGTAAAATAATGACGCAAATTAATAAACATTTTGGTGTCGAGATTAACAAGAAGGCGATTATCGCCATAAAATAATTTTTTTTGTTGTTGTTGCTTTTGTTGTTGTAGTTGTTGTTTTGTTGTTGTAGCTTTGTTGTTATTGCTGTTGTTGTTGTAGTTGTTGTTTTGTTGTTGATGTTTTTGTTGTTGTTTTGTTTTGTTGTTGTTGCTGTTGTTGTTTTTGTTGTTGTTGTTGTTGCTTTTGTGTTGTTTTTGCTGTTGTTGTTGTTGTCCACATCCCTTGCCCTGCGACGACAATGTCCTTCATGTTGTTGTTGCTTTGTTGTTGTTGCTGTTGTATTTGTTGTTTTGTTGTTGTTGCTTTGTTGTTGTTGCTGTTGTTGTTTTGTTGTTGTTGTTGTAGTTGTTGTTTTGTTTTTGTTGTTGTTTTTGTTGTTGTTTTGTTTTTGTTGTTTTGTTGTTGTTTTTGTTGTTGTTTTGTTTTTGTTGTTTTGTTGTTTTTGTTGTTTTTTTGTTTTTGTTGTTGTTTTGTTTTTGTTGTTTTGTTGTTGTTTTTGTTTTGTTGCTGTTGTTGTTAAACCCGGGCGGGAGCCGGGTACTTGCCCCTAGTATATATATATAACATATATATAAAACTATATAATTTGCAATTGTCACGCAAGTCAGTAGTGTCTGTCAGTCAGTCCTACGCTATGCGAGGTAATTCCCGATAAAAAAAAATAAACAGTTGCTTTCGAGATTATAACAAAATGTGTTGCTCACCATAAAATATTGTGACGTGACGTCATTATTTTTGCTTTTATTAATGTGTGAAGGGAACGAAGCAAAAAGAGCAATGTTTTATTTGATGTGATTAAATGTCCGTTTTTGTGTATGTGTCCATGTCAATATTACGTACGTAATTATAAATTTAATTTTCTATATTAATTATATATATTATACATACATATATATATTTTATATTATTATAAAACATTCGTTTTTCGGTTTATGAAATTTACAATTGGTTGTCGTTCGGTTGTCAAGTTTCGATGCGTTTTGAACTACAAAACCATTATTTATTACTGAAAATGAAATTTGTCAACTTATGCTTCAGTTTAGCGTTTGTTTTTCTTTTATACACTTTGAGATTGCATATTTGTATGTTTAAAAACAAAATCGGACTCCTCCCCACAATAGTTTTTTTATTGTTATTTACATGTAATATTTCAATGTGTCTTAGACTAATTTTGAATAAAAAATCTTTGCTTTTAATATAGAACTGGAAGGGATGCTGACTTGACAATAATGAAAACGTTTATTAGAATTCCTAAAACGTATATATTTAAGTTGATACCTTAATATTTTCTTTTATCCAGTGCTTAACTTTACTTCAAAGGTTTCATGCAAAATAAATAGTTCGTTGTTATTCATATTTGTAAATAGTTACAATTTTTTATTTACATGTTTTTGATAATGTAAAGGTAATAATGTATGGACCAATGGGCGCATAAACTGACAAGTCATAATAGATCTTGAAAAGGTGCTGACTTGACAACAATAAAAACGTTTATGTGAATTACTAACACGTGGATATTAAATTGTAAATATGATTAACAGATGATAAGTTAACCTTTTCTGTTATCCTGTGACAAACTTTGCTTACTACGTTTCATGTAAAATAAATAGTAATTAACATGTGTAAAATTACAGTTTATTTTTTACATATTTTGAAAATGTTGTGGTAATAATGTATGGACAAATGGGCAAATAAACTGACAAGTCATAATCATCGATGAAGCTTAAACGGCTTCAAATCACAGATATGCGTGATGTGGATCACATTACAGTCACATAATTTATTTTTAACGCACTGTGATGTATTATTGGTGCACTCATAATTGGTGCGCACTATTCAATGCCGCAAGTTAATGTCCGGCTGAGTCCTCAGCAATATTTGTTTATACGTCGAACTTCAAACTTCTTTGCCGCAGTATCACTTTATGCTGTGTGTAATTCACTATGCATTTACTATTATCATGATTATATCATTATTATTCATGCAAACTTATATGACGCGAAGCCTAAGCTTGGAGGTTTTCTCATCCCTATATATATCCCTTCCCTATATATATTGCGCCTAAGCGCATCCCGAAGCCGTGTGTGTGCTCGCTATGCGGGGTAACTCCCGAAAATAAAATAACTTATTGAAAATTAAGACGTAAAATAATAAAAGTTTTGGTGTCGAGATTAACAAGACGGCGTTTCTCGCCATAAAATATTGTGACTTTTACGTCATAGTTCGAGCTCATATTAATTTGTGAAAATGGAAACAAAGTAAAAAGAAGCGGTGGTTATTTCAATGAAATGTGATTTTTTTAATGGTACTAAATCTGTTTGTGTGTTTATATTTGTGTGTGCCAGTGTGTGAATAAAGTGAGTGTGTGTGTGTTTATGTTGTGAACTAAATGTGATGAAACGGTTTATTTTTATGTCTGATAATGTTGCGCCTCTAACAAGACTACGTATAAATTGTTTTGTAAAAAATACAGAATTAATATTTGTTTGCAAATTACATCTTTACACTGTTTCCTTTATGTATTTTCGAGATGTATTTTATTCAGCCGTTCGAAAAATTTATTTGCTTTGGTTTTTCTCCAGATGTCTACATTTATGTTCAACGTTAATCTACCTAACATTTTTGTTTACAAACCATAGTCATTGTTTTTTAGCGCAATATCTTAACAATATTTATATACTATTATTTTCTTTATTATCAAATACACAGTATCATTTTACCACTTTTCTTTATATCTGTTAAATGTTTAATTTAAATACTTAATGCATTTGACATTTTAAAAGTTAGTTATAAATAATCAAATACTAACAATGTATTCAATGCATTAGAGAAAGAAAGCACATGAGTGAAACCAGACACCAAACACTATAGCTTAGCCACTGTTAATATTATTTTTTGCATAAATTAAGTTAAACATACTAGGTAAGTTATATTTATAAATAAAAAAATGCATGAATGAAGAGATTAGTGATGAAAGCAGTGCCAATGATTCTTAGGTGGGAGATTTATTTTCCTTCGGTGCTTAAATAGTTTACACGATTTTTGTTTTCTGTAACGATTGCTCCATAAACTGCCCCAAGGAAATAGTATGAATGAAAAAAAATTCGGTCCTGTTATAGACGAAAATGGATTATATATAGGAGTTATATGCACGGACCAATGAGTGTGGGTAATAAGTGGAACAGCTATTTTTATATTGAGTACAACTTTATGACCTTTTGAAATGTACCATTTATTATCGCCCAACCCTGGATGACATAAACACTATAGCTTAGCAACTGTTTTTATACTTTTTGCATAGGTTAAACTAAATCAGCAGGGTAAATTTTAAGCCCAGACCTTGCGATTCAAAATGTTTCTTTAAAACAAATAAAACCCATGCACACCTTACTTAAGCATCAAAATTCACATAAATAATATTCTTTTCCCATAAAAAATCATTACTAAGAAAGGTATTTAAGAGCTAACAAAACTAAAACATTCATAAAAAAATAGTTACATTTCTAGAACAATGAGATGCGTGGCACACACTTCGGGTATAAACTGTACGGTTTTTTAAGGTATACATATATTTAGTGTAAAGACATATCGCGGGTATTACGACTCATATATAGGTTCTAGCTTCAGAAAGTGCGTGCTCAAGCTAAAAAATACACTAACAGCAGCTGATATTGTGACATAACAGCTTGATTTTATTTGAGCAATATTATGCAACGAGGATAAAGTTTTGTGTACAGACTGATTTCAAAGGCAGACCATGTGGTTCACTAAATGGTAGTTTTCTTTTAAACTGTACTCACTTTCTTGAAAATAAATTTTTTTAAAAAACTATTCTGATTAAATATCAAATTCCTACAAATGTATTTTATATATTAAGGCAAAATATGTCATTTTATAAGCTAAAAAAGGCTACAATGAAAAAAGGATTAAATACAAATACAAAGAAAAATAATCCGTTATTTTAGTGGAGCAAGTATCTGCCAATTTATTGCTTTGTTAATACTCATTGTTTTTATGTTAATATCTGTGTGAAAAGAAAATATGTATGTTATACCCATAAACCATATTTCTACCTTCCACTAAGCATACATATTCAAATAAATATTATCTGGCTCAAATAACAGTAACTACATCTTAAACTAATTTCATGCTTAAACTATACAATGGAATTGGTGTTTTTCAGAGCATTTTCCTAGAACCAAAGGAATCATATGGAAATATATTTTTAATTTTTTTTTCCATTCATGTGAAAAGAAATTGAGCCTTGCCGATTAGATTTTTATAACTGTTAAGTACCTTTCATATTCTGTAGGAGTATATTATATAGAGAAAAGCATGCGTTAGTAAAGCAGACATACCAAAATTGATGGTTAATATTTAAATTCATCATACTTTCTATTTTCTCGACACATATATCGTGAATTTTATAAGAAGTGGTTTGATTTATTACTACCATAATTTCCTGATACGTTTACACTCATTATTAAGGGGAATGTGAAACTCAAATCCAAATAAAGTTATTTTCATTGTGCCTACCCGTAGCATCGCACGGGCATTGCTCTCGTAACACATATATTCGTATATATAATCAAAATATATACTCTGCTATGTCCGTTCGTAACGCTAGATTTTAGAAAGCCCACCGCTTAAAAAAAATATAACCTTGAAAAGTATACTGCAAACACCCAAAAAAACCCCCACTATTTTCAAACGTCCGCATAAAATTGTTCAATATGGAAAAGAGATTTAATTTTTCTCTCTTGGTCTCTACATTTTCTGATTATTTACTATGCGGCTTTCAGGCAGAAGGGACAATTACAAAAACTGAAATATGTCCATTTTGAAAACTCCCGTCATTATTGACGAGTGATACCCTAGTATATATATATTATATATATATCTTTATCTCTATATATATAAGCCGCATTTGTTGTCTGGATGTCTGTCTCTCTGTTCACTAATAACTCAAGATCCAGACAACCAAATAACGTGAAATTTGGTACACGTACACAAAATTATACCGGAAAGGTTATTAAACAGGTTTCGTTCCTTATATATAAGATACTGGGGCCCGGGGGCCCAAAATGTAGTTTTTCCCTATATGAGCTATATAAAATAAAAATTATTTAAAATTAAGACGTAAAATAATGACGCAAATTAATAAACATTTTGGTGTCGAGATTAACAAGAAGGCGATTATCGCCATAAAATAATTTTTTTGTAGTTGTTGCTTTGTTGTTGTTGCTTTTGTTGTTGTTTTGTTGTTGTTTTGTTGTTGTTGCTTTGTTGTTGTTGCTGTTGTTGTTTTGTTGTTGTTTTGTTGTTGTTTTGTTGTTGCTTTGTTATTGTTTTGTTGTTGATGTTTTTGTTGTTGTTTTGTTTTTGTTGTTGTTGCTGTTGTTGTTTTTGTTGTTGTTGCTGTTGTTGTTGCTGTTGTTGCTTTTGTGTTGTTTTTGTTGTTGTTGCTGTTGTTGCTGTTGTTGCTTTTGTGTTGTTTTTGCTGTTGTTGTTGTTGTCCACATCCCTTGCCCTGCGACGTCAATGTCCTTCATGTTGTTGTTGCTTTGTTGTTGTTGCTGTTGTAGTTGTTGTTTTGTTGTTGTTGCTTTGTTGTTGTTGCTGTTGTTGTTGTAGTTGTTGTTTTGTTGTTGTTTTGTTGTTGATTTGTATTTGTTGTTTTGTTGCTGTTGCTGTTTCTGTTGTTGTTTTTGTCGTTGTTGCTGTTGTTGTTTTTGTTGTTGTTGCTGTTGTTGTTAAACCCGGGAGAAGCCGGGTACTTGCCCCTAGATATAAGATACTGGGGGCCGGGGGCCCAAAATGTAATTTTTCCTTATATGAGCTATATAAAATCACAATTATTGAAAATTAAGACGTAAAATAATGACGCAAAATAATAAACATTTTGGTGTCGAGATTAACAAGAAGGCGATTATCGCCATAAAATAATTTTTTTGTTGTTGCTTTCGTTGTTGCTTTTGTTGTTGTAGTTGTTGTTTTGTTGTTGTTGCTTTGATGTTGTTGCTGTTATCGTTGTAGTTGTTGCTTTGTTGTTGTTTTGTTGTTGATGTTTTTGTTGTTGTTTTGTTTCTGTTGTTTTTGTTGTTGTTTTGTTTTTGTTGTTGTTGCTGTTGTTGTTTTTGTTGTTGTTGCTGTTGTTGTTTCTGTTGTTGTTGCTTTTGCTGTCGTTGCTTTTGTATTGTTTTTGCTGTTGTTGTTGTTGTCCACATTCCTTGCCCTGCGACGACAATGCCCTTCATGTTGTTGTTGCTTTGTTGTTGTTGCTGTTGTAGTTGTTGTTTTGTTGTTGTTGCAGTTGTTTTGTTGTGGTTTTGTTGTTAATTTTATTGTTTTGTTGTTGTTTTGTTTTTGTTGTTTTGTTGCTGTTGCGGTTTCTGTTGTTGTTTTTGTTGTTGTTGCTGTTGTTGTTGCTGTTGTTGTTGTAGTTGTTGTTTGTTGTTGTTTTGTTTTTGTTGTTTGTTTTTGTTGTTTTGTTGCTGTTGTTGTTTTTGTTGTTGTTGCTGTTGTTGTTAAACCCGGGCATAGCCGGGTACTTGCCCCTATATCTCTATATATATAAGACGCATTTGTTGTCTGTCTGGTTGTCTGTCTGTTCCCTCATAACTCGAGATCCAGACAACCAAATAACGTGAAATTTGGTACACGTACACAAAATTATACCGGAAAGGTTATTAAACAGGTTTCGTTCCTTACATATAAGATACTGGGGCCCGGGGGCCCAAAATGTAGTTTTTCCCTATATGAGCTATATAAAAAAAAATTATTGAAAATTAAGACGTAAAATAATGACGCAAATTAATAAACATTTTGGTGTCGAGATTAACAAGAAGGCGATTATCACCATAAAATAATTTTTTTGTTGTTGTTGCTTTGTTGTTGATGCTTTTGTTGTTGTTGCTTTGTTGTTGTTGCTGTTGTTGTTGCTGTTGTTGTTGTAGTTGTTGTTTGTTGTTGTTTTGTTTTTGTTGTTTGTTTTTGTTGTTTTGTTGCTGTTGTTGTCTTTGTTGTTGTTGCTGTTGTTGTTAAACCCGGGCATAGCCGGGTACTTGCCCCTATATCTCTATATATATAAGACGCATTTGTTGTCTGTCTGGTTGTCTGTCTGTTCCCTCATAACTCGAGATCCAGACAACCAAATAACGTGAAATTTGGTACACGTACACAAAATTATACCGGAAAGGTTATTAAACAGGTTTCGTTCCTTACATATAAGATACTGGGGCCCGGGGGCCCAAAATGTAGTTTTTCCCTATATGAGCTATATAAAATAAAAATTATTGAAAATTAAGACGTAAAATAATGACGCAAATTAATAAACATTTTGGTGTCGAGATTAACAAGAAGGCGATTATCACCATAAAATAATTTTTTTGTTGTTGTTGCTTTGTTGTTGATGCTTTTGTTGTTGTTGCTTTGTTGTTGTTGCTGTTGTTGTTGTAGTTGTTATTATGTTGTTGTTTTGTTGTTGTTTTGTTGTTGATGTTTTTGTTGTTGTTTTGTTGTTGTTGCTGTTGTTGTTTTTGTTGTTGTTGCTGTTTTTGTTGCTGTTGCTGTTGTTGCTTTTGTGTTGTTTTTGCTGTTGTTGTTGTTGTCCACATCCCTTGCCCTGCGACGACAATGTCCTTCATGTTGTTGTTGCTTTGTTGTTGTTGCTGTTGTATTTGTTGTTTTGTTGTTGTTGCTTTGTTGTTGTTGCTGTTGTTGTTGTAGTTGTTTTGTTGTTGATTTTGTTGTTTTTGTTGTTGTTTTGTTTTTGTTGTTTTTGTTGCTGTTGCTGTTTCTGTTGTTGTTTTTGTCGTTGTTGCTGTTGTTGTTGCTGTTGTTGTTGCTGTTGTTGTTAAACCCGGGCGAAGCCGGGTACTTGCCCCTAGTATACATATAAGACGCATTTGTTGTCTGTCTGTTCCCTAATAACTCAAGATCCAGACAACCAAATAACGTGAAATTTGGTACACGTACACAAAATTATACCGGAAAGGTTATTAAACAGGTTTCGTTCCATATATATAAGATACTGGGGGCCGGGGGCCCAAAATGTAATTTTTCCTTATATGAGCTATATTTTGTTGTTGTTGCTTTGTTGTTGTTGCTGTTGTTGTTGTAGTTGTTTTGTTGTTGTTTTGTTGTTGATTTTGTTGTTTTTGTTGTTGTTTTTTTTTGTTGCTGTTGCTGTTTCTGTTGTTGTTTTTGTCGTTGCTTTGTTGTTGTTGCTGTTGTTGTTGTAGTTGTTGTTTGTTGTTGTTTTGTTTTTGTTGTTTGTTTTTGTTGTTTTGTTGCTGTTCTTGTTGTTGTTGTTGTTGCTGTTGTTGTTAAACCCGGGAAAGCCGGGTACTTGCCCCTAGTATATCCTAGTATATATATATATATATATATATATCTGAATGGCTTGCTGGTTCGTGTAAAAGTACTGGAGTAAGTACTACTGACGCTATTTAATAATTTCGAGTTAGAGAAAATGGCGCAATAGGCGCAGGTTAATCAAGGACAATGTTTTTCTAGCTTAATTACTGTAACTTATTACAAGAGTGGTAGTGAGACTGAGCTCTCGCTACAAGGTGACTCGGTTCAACTTGATGGAAGTGATACAGACCACAACGAACCACGGGACTGCTATTGCCATTAAACTTCTGGGTGGAATCTTGAGAACGAGGCTACGCCTAACAGGCATGCATAACCTTTAACTCTTGATTTGATTGTGTGTATCTTGTTATAATTTCTGGATCAGGATCTTCATCATGGATTTTTGTTTCGCTAAGGACATTCTTTTAGTCCAAGACACCTGTTTCGGCGGATAAGCGATGAAGTGCAGTGATCTCGCTCCATCAAATTAACAGTCTATGACGGTGATGCGTCCATTTCTGTTATGAACATTTATATGAAATTTTATGTGTGTAACTATGTTTAGGAAGATTTAGAGTGCAATGTGTTTTCTTTAGTTGTTGAACATGTTTTTAAAGTCCTGTGAGCCCAGCTGTAGGCTGAGGCACTGTGCTATATAAGTGAAAAAAATAATAATAGTAATAATAACCGTTTATTATATCATTGTTTTATACCTTATCTTATCTTATCTATCAGACGCTCCTTCTATGCAGAAGATAATTGCGTCCACAGACCATGACAGATGATCTGTTGGCAAGTGATGCAGCGTTCACAGGCCACGGCTTTGTGGGTTCCACGCATTACCCAGCCACCTAACTAGTGTTAGGTACCCATTCGGAGCTGGGTGACTCAGGGACGCCCTAGGCCCCGGGAACAAACCCTTGCCTTCACACGGATTCGAACGCATGACCATCTGTACGCCAGACGAGTGCGCTGCCACTCGACCACCGTGTCACCGTATACGGATGAATGTAGTACAGTACTGTACTATCGATAAGTACTATCAAGCAGCTTACCTTCAGAGAAATAAAAGTATGTCAACTTCTTTGGCATCGATGTGAGAGGAGACACTCCACCCCCTTCCCCGCCCCCAAACCGCTTTTTACTCCCTCCACAGTAGGAAGGGGGAAGTAAGATTTTTCTTTTTAAAAGGTTACAGAATGCAGCAAAAGGGCCGCGGATTAGTTACAAGGAACTCATGTTCTTAAATGTCGCCCCAGAATAATAACCCAAACGCCATGGAAAATTCGACTAACTGAGGTTGGAAGCCAAAAATCTTTAAGTTAAGGAGATCTAAAATGCATATTTTAGGAAAGCCCTTCATTTCTTTTATAAATTTCTTTTCTTTTTTTAAAATAATTTTATTTTGATTAAAAGCTCTTCTTTCTTTTAAATGCTCATTCCTAAAAGCTATTTAATGATGAGGAATTAGATGCCCCTAACAAAATGCCGCCCTTGGCATTTCCCCCCTCCGTCGCTAGGCCACTGGATTTATTGTCCTCTGCAAGAAGGATGAATAATTTTCAAACTTTATGTCCTACTATATTATTATCCACCAGGAAGCTCTGTGTTGTAAAATATTGCCATTGGAACACGTTATGAAAATAGTTATAACTAGACGCCCCGTGGCGTAGCATACGCCGCAGACTTGCTCATGGATAGTTCTTTTACCCCTTCAATTCACTTTTGTAGGGCGCCTACGGCGCCTACCTTTTTCAAAAGCCCAACTAACTTGTCCTTGTTTGATCAATACGAAATATTAAACTTTCTGTAATGCACACAAAGTATTTTATAATAGGGGTTGTAGGACGCCTATGGCGCCCCCTTTGTTTTTTGATGTTATAATTAACCATCATCAAATCCTCTTTTTACATTGTTCCCGTTTTACAAAATTAAAATATCAGCGAAAACAATGACGTCATATAATTGTTTTTTACAGCGCATTTATTTGCACACCTTTTGATGCATTGGTGCAGTAATTTGGTGCGCTGCTTTCTAAAATTAGTATCTGTTGGACATGCAGCTTCTTGTTGCCTCGCAGGGTCCGACCACGAAGAGAATTATATATATAGCAGATAATAATCAATTCTATTGGAGCAGCTCCTTTGTTACATCGACTTTTCTAGGCCCTTTTAGAAGATACTGAAGATAAAGAGTATGATCTTATTTGCATACTGAAGTAGATTGGCTCAGTAAAGGAAAGGTTCTTACATGATTTGTGAGTTTAATTGAAGAAATAAAAACATTTATAAACGATAAAAAAGAAAATTATGATGAACTAGCTGACTCTCGCTGGCTGATTTTATTTGGGATTTTATTTGGGATTTCTCACAGACATCATGGAAAAATTGAAATCTTTAAATTTGGAGTTGCAAGGTAAACCAAAAAATATCTGAAATGATACGCTTTTTAAGGTCATCTAAAGCTAAATTGGATTTGTTGATATCACATCTGCAGATATATTTTCTCGCGCATTTCCCAAACATAAAGAAAATGCTAGGTAACAATGAATTAAACGGGTCATTATTTATTAAGCATCTTCAAGAGTTAAAAAAAACAGTTTGAAGAGAGATTTTTGCAGTTTACACATATCGAGCCAATTATTTCCTTCTGTATCAATCCTTTTACTTGCAAATAAATGTAATTGAAATGGCCGCATGTATTGCAGATTTTGTTCAAGGTAAGACAGAAGAACTAGAGTTAGAAATTTTGGACCTTAAGAATGATATTTTGCTAAAATCCTTAATATCAGAGGACTTTTGGAATACAGTGGACAGAGAAAAGTTCCCATTTTTGAAAAAAGCGGCATATAAAATTGTATCATTTTTCGGTTCGATATATTTATGCGAATCATTGTTTTCAAATATGAACTTAATAAAATCAAAATATATATCTCGTCTCATCGATGAGCATCTTTATGATTGTTTGCTAACTGGATTATCGTCATACTCTCCTAATTATGAGGCACTTGCCAATGATATAGAAGGCTAAAGATCACATTGACATATTTTTTAATAAGATGTTTTCTTTGTATTTATGTTTTTTGTTTACTTTGTTTACGTTTTGTAAATATATTTCTATTTGTGTATGCAATTTGATTAATAATTGTATTATTTTGAAACATTTGTCTTTATTATTTATTACTACATTATGAATATAAGAAAATAATTATGGGAACATGAGAAGTTATGGAAGGAGTTTGTCGATTAAAAATAGGTGGTGCCCGCCATCCTACCGATATTTTAGAATGTGCTCTAGAGTACAAAAAGGTTGGGAACCCCTGACTTAGTCTATCAATATCTATGCTAGCAAGCAACCAAGTTTTATAGTCATGGCGAACAACGAGATAATCGATTTCACCTACGATTTAACGTTCCTGTCTCATTTTAAACTATTACATTTTCATAAATTTGGAACTAAAGGTCTCTTCTGACTGTGAATTTCAAAGTTATTTTCTACTTTAAGTGCATTTCTAATATAAGATTAGTTTTTAAAAAGTGTTTTTTATATATTTTTATTTTCTACTTTTTAGTCTACACATTTTACAGTAAGTGCAAAGACATATCCCAATTATCGGACACTCGCTGTAAATCGAAAATATTTCAACATTGGGTTATTCCGGTCACAAAGACGGACTGCTGAGGTTTAACTCTAGCAGACGTAAATCGAAATAAATAGATGTAAAAACAAAGTTTTTTACTATAAATCCCTTACATATGAGACATAACTAAAAGTAGTGATTATGTTTAAACGCGACATTTATAGACTGAAACATAATTATCTCCCCTGGTTTTAAAACCTGGCGCAGGGACGGTAGGGGGTGTGAACAGTGACGGTCGGCGTCAACGCGTGAACTGGGCACCTGAAAAATTATAAACAAATAGTGGGATAGGATGTCCGATTAAACTTACAAAGCAAGTTAATATAAGACTAGTAACAAATAGTGGGATTGAATGTCCGACTAAACTGACAAAGCAAGTTAATATAAGACTAGTAAAAAGTGGAAGGGAAAGGTAGGTCGAGGAACGGGATGGTTGTTGAGATTTTCTAAGATTTTTAAATATTAAATAAACAACTCCAACAACAAGTTTTTGACTATAAATCCCTAATATATGAGACAGAACTAAAAGTATTGATGTGTTCAATATATTATGCAACGCGTGACAAACATTTACAGACTGAAACTGACTGGTCTCCTCTTGCTGTAAAACCGGGAGGGGGGGGTGGTCATCGATGGCTGGGGTGAACTCCATTGACACGTGGAGGTCAATTATAGCAGACGGCTACATAGAGTTATATAGAGATCAACAAAAAAATTGATTTAATTTAATTACGGTACATTCGATCGATCTGAAATTTTAATACAATGCATTGTTAAGGCGACACGAGTCTATGTGCAAAATGTCAGCTGATAGCATCACGGGAAGTGGGTTATTGTTGACTTTTGTTTTTCCGCCCAACCGCGAATCTACGACAGACAGACAGGCAGACAGACAGACAGAGAGAGAGAGAGAGAGAGAGAGAGAGAGAGAGAGAGAGAGAGAGAGAGAGAGAGAGAGAGAGAGAGAGAGAGAGAGAGAGAGAGAGAGAGAGAGAGAGAGAGAGAGAAGATGGTGAAGCTAATATAATGGATTTAAAAAGAGCTATAGACTACACTCTTGGAGGATATTTAGGATTCACTAACAGGGTGACAGCAACACTACACTCCTAGAAGAAATTGTGCTAACACTCCCAAGGCGACGTTGAAACTACACTCCAATAGGACATTTTGGCTACACTCCCGGGGCAACAGCGAAACTACACTCTAATAGGACATTTTGCATACACCCTTAGGGTGACGCCGTGACTACACTATTAAAAGAAATTGAGGCTACACTCCCAGAGGAAATTGATGCTACACTCACAGGGGAAGTTATGCTACAATCTCAGAGAAAATTGATGCTACACTCACAGGGGAAGTTATGCTACAATCCCAGAGGCAATTGAGGCTACACTACAAGAGAACATTTAGGCTATACTCCCAGAGGAATTTGAGACTACAGTTACTTTATCCTTTTCTAGCCACCCATATAAAGTAATTTGGAAATAAGGGATCATGTGTCTCATCTTAACTTACTAAAACAATATGTGATAACCATATTCAAGCTATGGCACCTAAAGTAAGAGAACAAATCTTGGATGATTTAAGAACTGCAGGAAACTTCAGTTTATTCGTAAATTCACCCCAGACCAGTCCAATATTGATCAGCTCATTGTAATTGTGAGGTTTGTTTCAGCGGATGATTGGCAACCTAGTGAACGTTTTCTCAATTTAATTGAGATTTACCACGTGGGAAAGTATGGCTAAGATGGGGCAATAACTACCTTAATAATTAGTTCAAAATAGATTTTTAGTAAGAGTCGAGGCCAGTCTTATGATAATGCTGCCAATGTGTCTGGCAAATATATGCTAGAAATAATATTAAAGATTAACAAGTGTGCTATTTATATTCCATGTGCTTCAATTAGTCTTGTTGATATAGCAGCAGTTGACTTTTGTTAAGATGCAGTAAGAAAAAAATGGAATTTTTCATTAAAAATCTATTTTCTTTTCTTTATCTACACATATATGTGCAGTACTGTGATCATTCTACACATGTATGTGCAGTACTTTGATCATTATCCACATATATGTGCAGTACTGTGATCATTATCCACATATATGTGCAGTACTGTGATCATTCTACACATATATGTACAGTACTGTGATCATTCAACACATATATGTACTGTACTGTAATAATTCTCCAAAGATGATTCAAGGGTTCAAAAGTCTAATAGTTTATAGTTATAATAGAATTATTTCTCTATTGCATCAGCTGAATATTAAGACTACAGAGAAAGGCTACACAGGAAATCAAGCATGTACATGTACTTCATATACATCTTGAATAAAATAAGAGGTGTTTGAATTTATGGTAGTTATTTTTGTGGAGTTACTTGCTGGATGAATTTAACAAAACTAGTCAATTACATCAAGATCCCAAATAAGTCAGTAAATTGTATAATATGCATAATTTTAAGATTTTATTAAATGTTTAAGGGATATATTTGATCATTTAGGGGAAAAAGCTAAAGAAAATGTCTGATGTTAATTACAAGTTACCAGAAAAGCAGATATTGACGAAGGCCCATCATTATCGAAGATGATGTTTTAGAGTACAGATACAAATTTAGAATGAAAACGTTTATAATTGTGATGAATGATTTAAAGGGAAAACTGGCACAGAGGGTCTCAGTATGCAATGATGCTGCAAAAATAGTTTCATTCTTTATAAAATTAGAAGCTACAGAGGTTGCATTTTAAAGTTGTTTATGAATTTTTAAAAATGATTTTAAGTTAAAGATGTATTATTTCACAATCTAAATTTGTATCTATATTTTTTTTCAGTTTAGGTAATCGACAATAATTTTTGCACTGACATATGAATATCTAGACTCATAAAGGTTCCAATATCTCAAATAACTTTAGGCCATATCAAGTCTAAACCCAGCCCTGATTTCTTGCCAAAAAACAAATATATTCCTCCATAGAATACATAAATTTAAATAGTTAGGTCCTTATGCGGTGCCTCCTGATGCTAACCCAATACCTGACCAGACATCACAACATTGTCATCACATTTATGAACAGTGATTCTCATACCTTGACATATCACCCCTTCTCCATTACAAGTTCATACAAGTTCGAGCACGAGAGTCGTATACCAAGCAAAATGTTTCGCGTCCAAATAGTTCGTATACCGAGTTGGACTTATACCAAAGCAAGTTCTACTGTATATATGTTTACTTTATTATCATATTTAATGTTTTATTTTAATATTTTAAACAACTCTTTAATCAAGATGTATCCCCCTTTATCTATTGATTATTATAATATTTTATATCTAGTGGGAAAAGTCCGAGTATATCGTTACGTCTTTTTAGGTCACTTTATATTTTGCCAGGTATAATTTTTCGGTTTAACGTTGCATATTTTTAAAATAGAAATTTAAAGGGGAAAATGGCATACACGTCAAGATTATCTTAGGTGTTTATAAATGATATGTTCGTTGATAAAAAAAACTAGTCAGTGAAATGCTTATTAGATGATTTGCCGCCGATGAAATGTTTAGTACTGACGGTGTCGCCGATGAAGTGTCTATGTCATGACACCAATGACATAGCTATTTAAAATGATATAGCTGTTAATGGTCTGTAAAATGTCTTATGACAATACGTACTGGATCAATTTTCATTTTTGGTGTGTCAAGACTAATGATTCCAGCGATTAATCCATGTTCCTTTCCAGTTGCTCTTGACACATAGAGCGACATAACTATTATGTCTTCAGCATAAATGGACATAACACAGGTCATAAAGCTGTTCCCTTTTTCATGGATGAATCTCAAGTCAAGCTCATCTGTTGAAGAGATTGATATAAAGATAGATGTTGCCTAAAAGATATTCTTAATAGAACAGCACTAATAGGAACAAGTGCAGAAGATTATATTTACGCCTTTGCCAACATGTAGCAATGTCTGAAAATGGCACCGCTCCGTTAACAATAAAAATTGTAGTGTGAATTACCCAGACTTTATCGTTTAAATGTAGAAGAAAAAATGTTCCCAATGATAACGCCTCTCCTATTTAATTTTAATATCCTAATGGACCATGTGCTGCGTTATCTACTGTATTTCCGAAGGCCTTTATAATATTGCCTCTCTCAACTTAATGTCTTAGTAAAACCCTGCCAAAGAGAACTTATATTCTTGGTGTACATCCACCCTTTGCTTTGACAGAAAACCATCAAAAGTTGTGTACAGAAAATAAAAATGTTCAATAGACCGAATGGTAGCTGTTATTCGCAACATGGACTTATCCCGCTTCTTAATTGTGTATTCATTCAAGGGTTAAGGTTGCTTCTTTACTATAGAAAATTTGTTGATAAAGTTAAAGGCCTTAAAATTATTCTTTAAGCAAAATAATTTTTCTCCCTTTTCAGCACAAGATTAGGAAGATGAATATTTAAACTAAACAAAATTAAATTTTAGTAGATATAAGCTTGAGGTAAAAGAAGAGAATGGCAGATGCAAAATACAGAGATGATAGATTTTCGCTGTTTGAAGAGAAAACAGTTGAAAGATGCTGGAGTGTCTTAATCATTTAATTGTGAATCAGAGATCATTTCAAAGCAACAAATTAAGTCGTACGCATGTTACGAACTGTTTAATAAGCAAGTGAAGGAATGTTACTGACGTCATTTTAAAAGAAAAGCTCTTGGTATGATGAGTTTCGGGGGATGATCTTTTATAGGAAATAACAAGACCTATAAAATACAATACACTCGAAGAGCAGCTGATAATACATTTTAAAAAGCCATGGAATGAATTGAATTTAATGACCTACATATGGACGAAAATTAGAAGCCCCGAGCCTAATGCTCTTCATGGATCTTCCCGGGAGACCACCCCCCCCCAGCTATCTGACCCCCAAGGGGACGTAACAGCTGGGAAAACCCTTCGAGCGGGCGCATCTGACGCGGGCGCATCTGACGCGGCCACATGGGTATCCAGGACAGAAAGTCCAAAATGCCTCCCCCAAAATTGACCTCACAAGGAAGGGTGGAATTCCCTACATCGACCCGCTACCACTTTGGCGCCACCCCGGCAAAGCACACGAGTCTCAATGGTTAGGACCGCCGCTAAGCAGGGGATCATCAATGACCTACCTATAAAGGTGTAACCCCCACTGGAAGGTTTCCTCAGAGATGGCGTCCGCTGCGTTCTTCGCGGTTCCTTTTGCTAATCCGTACTGGCGCTCCTGGCCCTAAACCGGCACCGCTCAATGGCGTTGCTAGTGAAATGAGGGGGGCGAAAGGGTCGCTTCGGAGTAACCCGACCCGCAACGGGTACTTTGGTTTTCATCATCGGCATTGCATCTAGATGATTTGCCTAAGATCCGTACAGCGACTGTAATCTTATGTGACTAGCACCTCTAACACCTAACATATTGGAATTCGGCATTGCTTGCCAGGAGTTGTCTGTTTCGGGACCCTACTCGTCCGTCGAGTCTATGTGCAAAATTTCAGCTCGGTAGCCTCAGGGGAAGTGTGTCATTTTTACACGCTTTTATTTAAGTCACAATGTTTGTATGTTGTATCCATCCTTCCTTCAAATCTTGAAACGTAAAATTAAACCATTTCTGATGGACCTAGAGATCTCAAAATTTTACCACAGATAGATCTTGGGTGACAATGCATTGTATCAAAATTTCAGATCGATCGAATGTACCGTAATGAAATTAATCAATTTTTAGTTTATCTCTATTTATCACTATTTCGAATGTATAGTCGTCTGCTAGAGTTGACCTCCACGCCTCACTGGTTTCACTCTAGCCCTCGTAAATTCCCGTGTTTACATCAAGGGGAGGGGAAATCAGCGCGTTTCAGTCTGTAAATGTTTGTAAATAAAAGCGTGTCTTTTTAAAAAAAGATTTTTTTACATTTTACTTATTTACTTTTATTTTTCCGCCCGACCGACCAACCGACCGCGAACCCAAGACAGAGAGAGAGAGATGACGGTGATGTTAATGTAAGGGATTTAAAAACAAAGTTTTTGATTATAAATCCCTTATATATGAGACATAACTAAAATTATTGATGAAGCACAATCTGATACGCATCGCGCGACAAACATTTACATACTGAAACTGACTGAACTCCCCTGGATTTTAAAACCGGGCGGGGGATGTGGACATCGATGGCTGGACTGAACTCAAGTGGCACGTGGAAGGCGAACAATAACAAACTGTGAAATTGAATTACATATAGTTATATATAGATAAACTTAAAATGCATTAATTTAATTACGGTACGTTCGATCGATCTGAAATTTTGATACGATGCATTGTTAGGTGACAAGAGTCTATGTGCAAAATTTCAGCTCGATAGCGTCACGGGACATGTATCATTTTTACCTTGTTTTTCCGACCGACCGACTGACGAAGAGATGACGACAGACAAGATTTCGAAGTTAATATAAGGGATTTAAAAATAAACCACTTTCCGTGATGCTGAAATTGTGCACAAAGACTTGTGTCTCCTAACAATGCATTGTATCAAATTTCAGATCGCTGGAGAATGTACCATAAATAAATTTATGAATTTTTAGTTATCTCTATGTATCTCTATGTAGCCATCTGCTATAGTTGACCTGCACGGGTCACTGGAGTTCACTCCAGCCATCGATGACTACATCCCCGTGTTTTTACAGAAAGGGGAGTTCATTCACGTTCAGTCTGTAAATGTTTGTCGCGCTGCGTATTATATTGAACATTATAAATACTTTTAGTTATGTCTCATATATAATGGATTTATATTCAAAAACGTTGTTTTTACGTGTTGTTTTTATTTCATTTCGTCAGTGGTCGAACAATCCATGGGTCGAATCGTCCGGGGTCGAAACGTCCTGGTATCGAATCGCCACACTTCGGACGGTTCGACCCTGCCGATTCGACCAACCGACATTTAGACCCCGGTCAGTTCGACCACGGATGACTCTACTGCGGGAGATTTGACCGCTCGCGATTCGATCCCGGACAGTTAGACCACAGGGCGTTTCGAACCCAGCACGTTTCGACCCCCGTTCGATTCGACCCATAAATGGTGCGACCACTGTTGAAATGAAAAAATGTCGAGTAAGATTTCAATAACGGTCGAAGTGATACCCAGACTTGTTATTTAGATATATTATTTTTGAACATTTTTTCGCGTCGAAAATAAAACGCATTTTCTCATGGCATTTACTTGCACTAAATCGATAACTTTGTTTTGTTAAGTTTGGAAACAACGTATGGTGAGTCAGCGCTATAGCCTTAGCACACTCAAATGATGGCTAGTATACAATTCGAGCCCTCAAAAAGTTATGTTATCTGAAATAGTTTGTGAACAAAACAAGCTCGTGTATCACTAGTGTAAGTCAAATAGTTACCTGCTAGTGTGGAGGCGAGTACTAAACCATACAGGTAATAAAACAGGGCCAGTGAAGCCATCATCTGTGTAAAAAGAAAATTAGACAAACATTCTGAGAACTTGATTGGAAACAATCGTGGTTTAGTTTTTGTGAGAAGTATTTCTTTGTGTCATTTTACTATAAGAAATTATGGGGGTTAAATCTTTGTTTAAAGACACTGCATAGAGTTTTGATCAGAGGCGCACTGTGCTGTGTTAATTAGAGCCATTCAGTATTCTCATACTTTAGTGCCTTCATTAGAAGCATCTAGATTCTAGATGCATTAATTTTTTCAATGGTAATTAGTGGAGTCTTGAAATACGGCCCGTAATCACTGTCAAAGAGACAAATTTGAGGGACGATGGCGTGGAGTTTGGACAAGAGGCATGAGGCGTGAAGTCTGCATGTAAGGCACACGGCTTGAAATGTGGATCTGAGGCACAAGGTTTGAAGTTTATATGTGAGGAACGTGACGTGAAGTCTTGATGTGAGGCATGAGGCTTGAAGTGTGGATGTGAGGAACGCGGTTTGAATTTTGGATGTGAGGCACGAGGCTTGAAGTCTGGATGTGAGGCACGAGGCTTGAAGTCTGGATGTGAGGCACGGGGATTGAAGTTTTGATGCGAGGCACGTGGCGTGTGGTCGGATGTGAGGCACGTGGCGTGTGGTCGGATGTGAGCCCACATAATTTCGAATCTAGAACGGACGCGCATCGTCTAGTCTGATAAATTAATGATAAAACTTTAAAATTGCAGAATCGCATGTTTGTAAACCAAATTTATGGAAATACACTTTTATAATTGATATATCTGCTAACTAATTCTTTATAGGCCTTCTTCTTTAGCAAAATCGTCAGTCAAGTACCACTATTTGAATGAAACATAACAGATACTTCTCTGAAATAATGGTATTTCTGGGACATTCATTGAATAATCATTATAAATACTTCCTATTATTTACGAACATTTTTTTTTACAATAAATATTATTTTGAAGAAAAAAAATGTCTTTCAAAATTAAAAAAATGATAATTCAATCAATGGGAAAATTAAGCAAATTTAAAGAAAATATACAAGTACTATAATCATAAAACGTTTCAGTTAGATAGGATCAAACCATTCGGTTCGGCAGACTCCGGGTTGTAGAGCACTCCTCTGAAGACTGACACACACTTATATCCTGAGAATATGTGATGTACTGGAAATTAATTATGATTATGAAGGTAAAACTCGAAAGGATAGTTTTTAATATAACATTATCCCCTTATTGAGGTTAAAGAGTTTTATTCACACAAAAAACAGAGCAAAAGTATGCTTATGATTCGGTGCCTTCACGATTATTCACAAAATCATATCAAATGTTCTGCCTGAACAGCCTACATGTGATGCTAATGATCTTTGTGTGGGGAAGGGGTGGGGGCGAGTGTTTGTTATCCTTCAGTAATTCTCGCGCCATTAGTGATATTTTTCCATATTGGAGATACATAGAACCTTCCCTATGTATGCTGTGGATGTTGATCCTTACCTTCAAAGGGACAAATAAGCTTCACTGTTTTTTATATTAGCAAAGGCTACAAAGGGACTCATAACCGTTTGTTCTTGACTATATCAATAGTTGTGTTGATTTAGATGTATTCACTTTCTAAATAAATAATCTCCAGCTGTCCAGCTATTTCCCTATATTCTACTATCAGTCTAGTTATTTCCCCTTATTCTACCAGCAGTCCAGCTATTTCCCTTTATTCTACCATCAGTCTAGTTATTTCCATTTATTCTACTATCAGTCTAGTTATTTCTATTTCTTCTACTGCCAGTCCAGCTATTTCCATGTATTCTACCACCAATCTAGTTATTTCCATTTCTTCCACTGCCACTCATTTAGTCTACTACTATTCTGATTATTTACTCTTGTCCAATTTTAGTGCAGATATTTTCCATATGTACTACCAATCGAAATAAAAGTATTTCTTTTATTCTACTGCCAATCATGTTGTTTCCTTTAAATTATAACATTAAAGATAGCTTATCTTAGCAGGCACAATGAATGTTTTATGTCTTATCGGTTTTCTCAGAATGTCATAAATTGTTTTTTTTTCTAATTGGCAGAAATTCTGTAGAAATTTGAAACTTTATAAGTTCCAATCTAAAATGTATACAGCTATAGAGAGTTTCAAGGTATTTAATTTTAGCCATAGAAAATATGAATCTATAGGTCATCAGTTTAAAATAAAATTTCTACTTAAATTAAAACAAATTTAAAAAGCCACCACGCAGCATACAAATCAATTAGTTCCTAGATCATATCAAATTGACGGCGTTTTCACATTCTATTATCAATAATTTTGTGAGTGCTTGAGTATCACGTAAGTAAGTGAGAGCCCCTGACCATTTATTCATACTGGTACCAATAATGAGGGGCCTCGTGGTGTTGTTTACTTGGTACAAGGTAGAGTCAGATTCTCACCAAAGATATAAATTAGCTGTTAACGTGTTCACTCCCCACCATCACGTTCTACAGTACGTAAAAAATGTTAATGGTCGATTTGGTATTTCCTATGAGATCATAGTATGTTTATTAATATTATCTTTAGTGGCGCCTAGGTCATAGGCATGTAATTCTTTTTAAATCCTTTATATTAACTCGTGGTGTCTGCGGCCGACCGACCGACCGACCTTGCTTGCTTGCTTGCTTGTCGCCAAAATTTTTGATCGATTTTTAACCCACTTGCTCGCAAGATAGCGAGGAGCTGAAATTTTGCAGGCAGTTTCGTACCGATGATAAAAACAATGTATCAAAATTTCAGATCGATCGCATGTACCGTAATTAAATTATTGATTTTTTAGATTATTTTATTTATTCCTATGTATCATGCTATTTTTTGAGATAGAGCGTCGCGGTGCGTATTATATTGAACAACCTTTCTGTCGCGCAATAAGGTGCGTATTTTACTGACAACACTTTTTATAAACCTATTCCTGATCGGTGCGCATTATATTAAACACGTTTTACGACACAACTGCAATTTTGTATTTTTGGATGGTCTTGCGCTGCGTGTTATAATGAACATTCTTTTAGTTACGTCTCATACGTAAAGGATTTATAGTAAAAAACTTGTTTTTTTACGGGTTGTTTTTATTTAGAATCAGATGGTGGTGTCCTAATTCAAGCCACACTTGAATTTACATTATATTTGGAAGCAAAAAGTGGTGTTGTGTAGGCTAAGGCACCCAGTTATGTATATTTTGGTTAATAGTGTACCTTTGGAGGCTCAGATTGCTGAACACTTGGCAAGCATATATTGATTATTGGTCTTGACTAAGGTGACCAGGTGCTAAGTGTGGTTTGAGTCACATTGTTGTGTCAAATTAAAGGCACCTTAGTTTGCAGTCTTGATTAAAAGCAATTTAGCATCGAATCATGATAATATGTCACTAGTCACTAGCGGTGTTAATTTTAGTTGCAGTTAGTAATACGTATCCATTTATGTCTGAAGCATCAAGTGATGTTGTCTAGGATAAGGCACCTATTTTTTTTTACTAGAAGCAATAAAAGTATCTTCTTTAAAAGAGCAATCGCATGAAATAATCTTAATTAAATTTGACACATATATCTCTCACTCACTCAAACTAATTTTATTAATTCGAATCGCCACTGTGATTACTTTAATAGTGTAGCCATTATTTTCGTCCTCAACTGAATAAGAAAACAGAAAATGACGCAGCAGTCTTTTTGATACAATCGAGATTGGATTATTACAACAGTTGTCTATAGTCCATAAGGATTGCCGCAAAACCAACTGCAGTGATTAAAGACGTACTAAACCAGTGTTGTCCAACTGAAAATCGTTCACGGCACACTAAACTGGTAAAAAATGTGCGTGGCACACCTCACAAAAAAAACAAGAAATCAGTGTTTATTCAAAAGATGTTTCATAATTAATGAGATACTTGAGCGTTTTCTATGGAGCAGATGAGCTCAAAACGCGGCTCATTCCTGGATAAGCAAACTCTCATTTCTCTATCATCTGCAGTCTTTCACGTTTGACGTATGCGAGCAGTTGCGCCTTTCCGCTGATGTCAGTACTTTCATCGATTTGCATTGCCCAGAGCTTTTGGATGTCGTCGGCTTCCGCAAAATGCTCTTAAATTTGATTGTCCAAATCTTTCGAAATGTCAGCAATCCGATGTCCTATCCTCTGGTGAGACAGTGGAATCTTATTTAATTTTTCAACAGCGTCGCGTCCCAACTCAATTGCGATTCGTAAAGACGGCAATATTATTGTCTCAGTGTCCAAATGAGATTTCTTTTGTTTGACCAAAAGATTCGCAATTTTATAGCTTGCTAACTGAGCTTTGACAGGAATTGAGGAAAATTTCTTCATTATTTTTTATCGCTGCTCTAAGTTGGACCGAATGGATGCGAAATAACTTGTCGGCTTGTCTTTCAATCCTGGATGATTTGAGTGCAGATGCCGCTTCAGTTTACTGGGGTTCAAGGACTCGTTGGACAATGCCATGTTACAAATAAGACAAAACGGAAGAGAAGGATCATTTGCACATTGTATGAAACCATACTCAAGATATTCCTCGTGATATTTCCGTTTGGTAACATTCTTCTTGGATTTTGCAGCTCTCTCTCCATTTTGATGCTTGCTGGAATCCTTCTGGCTTGTCTTCAAAAAATTATCCATAGCCGTCTGTAATTAAAAGTTTTTAAAAGAGTGAACAGCAGGAAAGGGTTTTTATTTACTTACAACAGATATTTATTCCCAATGGAGGAGAGACATTTTGTAGCTTTCAAGAGATTCTCACAACGACAGAACAATAAAAACATGAAACGTTTTTATTCAATTCTTTTTCGGTTAAGGATATTTTTTTTCAAAACTTGAAGGTTCGAAAAGTCTAGCAATTTATAGTATTTTAGAAATCTTTCGCGGCACACTAAAATTTTCTTGCGGCACACTAGTGTGCCGCGGCACACCGGTTGCACAACACTGTACTAAACACTGCAGAGCACATCTTATTGGGTTAGAGTAGGTCAGACATCAAACCGACACTAATGGACCCTTACTATAGGAATGTAGCTGAGAGAATAGACCCCTAAAAACGTGTCACAAACATGTGGCTCTGCAGATCGGCACCGTATTATTTGAGAGATCTGACTTCAAAACATGTAATTATTATCACTGACTGACTCACTCATTCCGTAATGCTAAGGGACATCATTCTGCTTTTTTTTAAAATTGAAAATATAGACTTAAAAATCATAATCATTTTGGTTTCCAGATTAACATTAACAATGACGTCATTGTTTTAGCTCATATTTTAATTTTGGAAAAGGGAATGATGTAAAAAGAGGATTTGAGGATTGTTAATTATAAACAAATTTGTTAAAATTTCAGGAATATTTCGTATTTATCAAACAAGGATAAGTTAGTTGGGCTTTTGAAAAAGGTGGGCGCCGTAGGTGCCCTAAAAAGTGGGCGCTGCAGTAAATACCCTCAATTATCACTGACTCACTCATTCCGTAACGCTCAAAGCACACAATGATTAAATTAAATTAAACTAGCGCTGTCAGCACTGTTTACAACAAAAATGATGACGTCAAAGGTTCGTGAGTTGTTTGATTAATGTTAATCTGGAAACCAAAATGATTATGATTTTTAAGTCTATATTTTCAATTTTTAAAAAAAGCATAGTGATTTCCCTTAACGTTACGGATACAGCCAACCAGTCAGCCAGTGACTTGGGTGTTTATATTATTATTATTTGTTCATTATTTCAGTTTAAAAAGATTTTGTATGGCAGTGCAGTGCGCTTTTTTCAATTATTTAAAAAATAGTGATTTTAATCACTCATATTGTGATTAGAAGTAAAATAAATATATTCAATGGAAAGGAAGCGCAGGTTAGCAAGAGAACGTCAAGCAAGATGGCGGGCTATACAATCTCAGGAAACCCTAGCTAAAATTAATGTTGAAAATCTTGCATCAAAATGACGAAAATTAGAGCTGGAAACTGAAGAGCAGGCAGCTGCACGGCGAGAAGCAAATGCAGCTTCACAGCGTCATCGAGTTGAGCTGGAGACTGAAGAGCAGGTAGCTGCACGTCGAGAAGCAAATGCAGCTTCACAACGTAATCTAATTGCACTTCAAACCGATGAGGAGGCAGCTACATGTCGAAAAGCTCATGCCGCAGTTGAACGTGATCGTATTTCACTTCAAGCAAATGAGGAGGCAGTGGCACGTCGAGCTCATGACGCATCTCAGTGTCTACACATCAGCCAAAAATCAGATGAGCAGATACAAGCACGTCAAGACGCAAACGCCGCTTCACAGCGTCATCGAGTTGCGCTTGAAACTCCATCGCAAAAGCAAGCACGTCTAACAGCAAACTCAGCATCATATCAGCAAGCTGAAGAACGCATTAGTCAAGCAATTCGAGATGTTGCAAGTAACTTCGATGAGGCAAATGTTGATCAACATGACTGCGGACCTTTTGATGCAATGTGTCAATTTTTGTACCTCTCGAAATTTTGCTGCAGAGCGTCCGGCAGACAAGAAATTCACAAGCTGTTGCAGGAAGGGTCGCGTCAAATTGCCAAAGCCTACAAATGTTGGCGGAACTGTACTGCCATATCCTACCTTTCTACAACAGCTTCTCTCTGATCCAACTCATCCACATTATAGAAATTTTCGCGATACGATCGGCTCAAACAACAATGAGTGCAAAAATCATCAATATTCCAGGACGCGGTACTTATGTCTTCAAAATTCACGGCCAGACATGTCACCAAACATCCCATACTCTGCCAATCAACGATCAAGCACCACAATATGCTCAATTGTATGTGCTTGATAATACGACTCAAGCAACTGACGTTCGTCAGCAGCATCAAGCAAACGAGGATTGCCGACAGGAAATTATGTATCCGCTTGATCCTTTTTTCCGCGACAACAATCGGCTCGCTCAATGCTACCAGCTAATGCACGAGATCGAGACGCCAAAAGCACAGAATGCCGCTCAATTAGGACTTACCATGCCGACTGTTTCGATGGCCTTTTATTGCGATCGACAGTCTGATTAAAACCTCCCTTCGAGAGAGACTTACACATCTATCCCAATAATCCTCAATATCCCAATCAACCCTTTGTCAAATTAAACATTTTAAGCCCTAATATGGACCCCATGACTTACGCAATCATGTTTCCGTACGGCGAGGCAGGGTGGCAGCCATATTGGCAATGCGAGTCATACGAAGGTGCAACACTCGCAGAAAAGCGTAGGAATTTCAGCATGTTGCAGAACAAAGCCGCTCTCACAGCGATTCGCGATGACTTCAGTCCGATTATAAACGCTTGAAAGCTCACGCAACAGTGGTTGGTAGATTCTTACCTTCAATTAGAAGCCAACAATCTCAACTACATCAGGCAGAATCAGAGGCGACTACGATCAGAGCAATATCAAGGACTGGCTGATCATATGGCTAACTGAGCGGAGAATCAGAATGTTGCAGCAGACGTGTCTATCATCCTTCCATCGTCATTTGAGAGAGAGATGTTGCAATGTCAATTTTTGCAAAGTGGGGAGCACCTAAAGTCTTCATCACATTTACGGCAAATCCAAGCTGGCCAGAGATCGTCGCCAACCTGCGACCTGGAGAGCAAACATGCGATCGTCCCGATTTGGTAGCAAGAGTGTTCAAACTGAAGCTTGATTCATTGATGGGGGACATTACAAAGCATGGAATCTTTGGACAATGTCTCGCTTTCGTGTACAAAATTGAATTCCAGAAACGTGGCCTCCCACACGCTCACATCTTGGTAACATTGAGAGCAGAGGATTAATTCATCATGGCGCACAGAATTGATCAATACGTCAGCGTTGAAATTTCCTCAGAATCAAGTCCGTGACTTTAGGAAATAGTCACGCGATGTATGATGCACGGTCTGTGTGGCTCTGCCAACTTACAAGCGCCATCTACAAGTACATTTTCAAAGTTTTTGATTGCTTCAACATATCCATCAGATCAGATGGAAATCCAGAATTGCGATACGATGAGCTTTCCAAATATATAAATTGTCGTTACGTTAGTGCTCAGGAAGCGATGTGGAGATTGCGAGAGTCACCAATGCATGATCGCAGTCATGCTGCGATGCGTCTCAACGTTCACTTGCCAAATAAATAAACGGTCGTATTCGAAGCTTGGCAAGAAGAGGAGGCACTCTTAGCGGAACAAACTCGCAAAACTAAGCTCGAGCAATCGTTTTGTCTTAATGAGAATGATGAGGAAGCAAGACAGTGGCTTTATATGGATATACCCTACCATTACACTTTCACAAAAGGTCATTGGCAAAAACGCAAGAGGGAAGGGAACAATGTGGTAGCGCGTATGTATATGGTCGGAATTAAGGACGAAGAGCGATTCTATTTACGAATGCTTCTTCTTCATGTGCGTGGAGACACCAGCTTTGAATTTTTGCGAACGGTTGATGGTGTTGTTTATGAGACATTCAAGGGAGCAGCATCAGCACGAGGATTACTTGAGTCTGACAACGAATGGTCAAATTGTTTGAGAGATGGAGCAACATACCTCATGGCAAATCAAATACGCGAGATGTTCGCTGATATCTGCGTATTTTGTATCCCTGCTTATGCTCCGAAATTGTGGGAAGATCATCTATCGGACATGATTCTTGACTACGCGCGACGTGACCCAGAGCACATAAAAATCAACAAAGCGCTCAACAACATCAATGCCATCTTCAAGCAGAACGGGAAATCATGTAGCAAATTCAAGCTACCAGAGCCCACTGGAAATTTTATTGACGACACTCCGACGTACGATGTTGTCGAAGAATCGCGAGCCGGAGCAGAACGAATTGCACTTCTCAACGACCAACAGCTCAGTGCATTTAATCAAATAATTGCAGCAGCAGACGATGTGAATGCCACACAGCGATGTTTTTACATTGATGGACCGGGAGGCTCCGGTAAAACATTTCTTTACACGACGCTCATGTCATTCATTCGCGGTCAAAATCCATCTGTCTTGCCATTCGCGACAACCGGAATAGCTGCAACACTTTTGAAGGGTGGGAGGACAGTCCACAGTTGATTCAAGTTGCCAGTTCCTTTGCTCGATACTTCAGTCTCATTAATGCGCTTAATATCCACAGAAGCTCAAATATTACGGGAACCATCTCTAATTCTCATTGACGAGATCACAATGTTGCCAAAACATGGCTTGCGTTGCATCGATAAGCTTCTTCGCGAGATTATGGATGTTAACTTGCCATTTGGAGGAAAAGTTCTGGTGATTGGAGGAGATTTTCGTCAAACCTTACCTGTTGTTCCGCGTGGTACGCGCACAGACATCATCTAGTGTTGCATCAAAACAAGTAGATTATGGAGACATTTCAAGCAATTGACAATGGTACAAATATGAGAAGCGAGGGACAACACGCTCATAATCAGTGGCTGTTACAAGTGGGATCCAGAATTTTAGAGCCAGTGTCGGGACTTTTTGATGAAAACGCAATTCAAATACCGCAGCAAATGGTTCCAACACACGATCTCATTGAGACAATATTCGCAAATGTTCAACAGATGCCCCTCGAAGAGATTTCAAAGCGCGTGATTGTTGCACCGAGAAATGCTCAGACACTCGCAATGAATCGTAAAATCATTGATATGTTGATTGGAGATCCTATGATTTATTACCCAGCAGATTTACTCAGCAGCGAAGACCCCAGAGACAATCTCAATTTTCCAACCGAAATCTTGAATGAGATGACCCCATCCGGAATGCCGCCACATGTTCTTTTATTTAAAAAGGGCACCATCATCATGCTTCTAAGTAACTTGAACCCGAAGAAGGGTATGTGTAATGGAACAAGACTCATTGTGGAAGAGCTGGCACGGAACTTTATAAAAGCAAGGATTATATCAGAATGCAATAGTGGTGACTTGGTATTAATTCCTCGCATCGATCTTGCACCGATGGATGCTGTGTTACCTTTCACCTTTAAACGACGTCAATTTCCGATTACACTTGCATATGCCATCACTATCAATAAGAGTCAGGGTCAGACATTCGATCACGTAGGAGTAAATCTTCAGACAGCTGTTTTCTCGCACGGAATGCTATATGTCGCTTTGTCAAGGTCTCGAAATATGAAAGTACACGTTGAATCAAACTCAGATCAAGGTCAACTACTTAATGATCTGAGAGTTTTACGAGAAATGTCGTCTTCAAAGAGATTATTTAAACCAAAAACATTGTCACAAAAATTGTCACAAAAAAATTGCGAGAAATAAAGCCCACACACATATACCTATTTTTATTATCATTTTGTTTTCATACTTTATCATTTTCAGCAACTAAAACCCAGAAAAGCTAAAAAAAAATAAAAAAAAATAAAAAAAACATTTACTGTCATAATTAAAAATTAAAGTCACTTACTTATATGAGCGATTTAGCTTATTTTTCATAATCGAATACGACGAATTTTATGGCGTAGTTGTTAAGAAACAGGTTTTTAACTTTCTTTTTGGGGTCGTCGGCAGAGGCGTCACTAGGGTTGGTGTCACCCGGGGCGGTAGCTCATGGTGTCACCCCTTCACGACTGAAGGAGCCGTCCATAAATGACGTCACGCGAGGTTGCCGATTTTTACCCCACCCTCCCCAGCGTCATACTTTGTCACAAAAACTTAGACCCCACCCCTTTTTTACGATATGACGTCACAAAGCTTTGACACCCCTCCCCAAAGCCGTATTTTCTCAATAAAAATAAGCATGTTGCAAATTATTTTTTGTCATTTAAATATGTATTTATGGTAAGTCTGCACTGTAATATCGTAACACGCGTGAAGTCATTGAAAACGTAATTAAATAAATGGTAAATGATCAAATATTTAAGTGGAACTTTTATTTAAAGTTTCGCATTTTTGATGTGACGTCACATTTTTAAACACCCCCCTCCTCGTACCACATCACACAGATGCGGGGACCCCCCCTACGGCGGATTAAAAGGGGGGGTGCTGAACGGGCTAAAGCCCCCAATAATTTAAGGGCCGCCAAACTTTTTATGAATTAAAGTGTATAATAAAGACGCAGGCCTTTATGTTTGTACGAATCCCTGAAAATGCCTTGGACAGTCATACGGTAATGCTGCAAATGAGTAGGAAGTATAACGGAAACCAGGCTATTCTTCGTGAGAAGTGCATTGTAGCTCATTATGTGCCGTGCACAGCTCATTCCTTTAATTTGGTTGGGAAAATAGCAGCAGGTTGTCCTACTGCGGTCAGACTTTTTTGTCTTCTGCAAAATCTTTATACCCGACTTGTTGCATCTACTCATCGTTGACAGGTACTTCAAAAACATATGAAATTGATACATGCTAACAAAGCCTTGTCCGACAAAAGATGGTTAGCCTGACATTATGCTATAAGGTCTGTTAATAGCTCATACCATGAGAATATCGCAGCACTGGAAGAATTAGCAACGAATGAAAATCAGCCACGTGACTGCCGACTTAAAGAATAAGGATTTCTAAAGGAAATTGAACAACTGGAATGCGCAAATTTTACTTGAAATTTGGGAAACAATTTTAGAAAGGAAGTCTCTCATTGAGTTTGTTAAAAAAATATCATTCTTAATTTTATTCCTATGAAGACAAAGGAAAGGAAAAGTCCGTGGTAAAAACACAGTAAACAATCTTCAATACTATCAAACAAAAAGAAAGCGTAAGTTTGATAAAGGGACATCAACAAAACAGTATTCTCCTGGAGAAAAAAATTCAAGATTGAGGTATTTCTGGTAATCATTGACAAACTTTCTTAAGCCCTACAACATTGGTTAGGTGCATATAAATACATCCATGAGAAATTTGGCTTTCTTACAAACCTAACTGAGCTCAGCACTTTCGCCACCCAATGGGCAGCAGCCAAGTTAATGGAAGAACATTCAAGTGATTTCGAAAAAGGGGTTGGTAAATCCCGAAGCAACCGTTTCGTCCCCCTCAATTTACTAGCAACGCCATCGAGCGGTGCCGGTTTAGGGCCAGGAGCGCCAGTACGGATTAGCAAAAAGTGCCGCGAAGAACGCATTGGACGCCAGCTCTGAGGAAACCTTCCAGTGGGGGTTGCACCCTAGGTAGGTCTTTGATGATCCCCCGGTCTGCGGCGGTCCTAACCATGGAGACCGTGTGCTTTGCCATGATGGCGCCAAAATGGTAGTGGGTCGTAGTAGGAAATTCCAACACCTCCTTATGAGGGCAACTTAGTGGGAGGCATCTTCGACTGTATGTCCTGGATGCCCAGGTGGCCGCTTCAGAAGCGACCGCTTTTGGTGGGGGGGGGGTGTCCTCAGCTGTTACGTCCCTTTGGTGGCCAGATGGCTAAGGGGGTCTTCCGGGAGGACCCATAAAGAGCACTAGGCTCGGGGCTTCTAATTTTCTTCCACATGTAGGTTTATGAGTGATTTCGAAGACTGTTTGCCTTCAGAATTAGTCCAATTTTCTGAACTCTTAAAAAAGTTATTGTCCAGACCCAGGCTCAGGGTAAGGAAAAGGAATTAGCACAAAGCGAAACTAAAAAAACTTGCACAGAGCTAAAAGTTTTGCTGCTTTTGAATGAGCTATATTTCACAAAGTCCTTTACAAATGTACACATCGCACTTCGCATCTATCTTTCAATGATGACATCAAACTGCAGCTGAGAGCGATCCTTTTCAAAGTTGAAAAGAATATATAATGAGTTAGAATTTTCATGGGACGAAAAAGGCTGAATATGCTCTCTCTAATGAGCATTGAAAAGGAACTTGTAAGCTTACTCAGCTTTATTGACTTGATTGAAAACTTCGCCATTTGAAAAATTCGCAAACGAAAGTTGTAGGTTGAAATAATAATCAAACATATTTTTCAATGATTTTTGTTATTTCCAATAGAGAAAAGAATTCATTACCTCATGAATTTTTTTTTAATACGGAATAACGCGTAATACTATTCTTTACGGGGGCGCGTTCGTAAGCACTAAACAGCGTAAGTCGGGATGGGACCGTCGAAACCGGAGGACTACCTGTATATAAACATGCATATCTATGCTTTCACGCCTTTAATAAATAAATATATAAAAATATTAATTCAAAGACATTGAAATCATAATTTTCCTCAAGAAAAACATCAACAAAGAATACCCATCTTTTGATTTTTTTTTCTTTGCGTGGAGATAAAAATCGAATTCCCCCCACCACACTGTGGTGGAGGGAGTCGTGAGGTGGGATTCGTTCATGCTGTCGGTGTGTCCAAGCCCAAATGGCTTTTTATACCTTTTAAAATAGAAGACACCGCCTCTTTCATTCCAACCTTTTTTTTTAAAGATCTCTCTGCTGCGACTATTTCTTTTCTTTTCTTCCTAATTTTGTTTTAATGTTGTTCGTGTGTTGGGATTGTTTTATTATTGCAAGTTAACTGATTTTTTTTTACTAAGAATTTTCGCATTTAACGTATTTCATTGTATTTCTTAATTTCTTTCTAGATTAAAAAATTTGTCATCTTTTGCTTTCTGACATAAAATCGTACACAGTAAAATTTTAGGCTCGGGTGTCACCCCCTAATGGGTGTCACCCGGGGCGGCCCCCCCCCCGCCCCCCTAGTGACGCCACTGGTCGTCGGTTCGATTTCTTAAATCTGCTTTTTTTGTTGTTGTTGTTGTTGTTTTTGTTTGTTTTTTTTTAATTTTTGCGCTTTAATTTGATTTTTTTAATTAAATTGGGCAATTCTAATAATTTTAAACTCATAGAAAAGCATTTTTAAGGATTTAATATATATATATATATCTCCCTATATATATTCCTATATGTATTGCGCCTAAGCGCGTCCGAAGCCGTGTGTGTGCGTGGGTGCTCGCTATGCGGGGTAACTCCCGAAAATAAAATAAATTATTGAAAATTAAGACGTAAAATAATAAAAGTTTTGGTGTCGAGATTAACGAGACGGCGTTTCTCGCCATAAAATATTGTGACTTTTACGTCATAGTTCGAGCTCATACTAATTCGTAAAATGCAAACAAAGTAAAAAGAGCCGCAGTTATTTCAATGAAATGTGATTTTTTTTAATGGTACCATCTGTTTGTGTGTTTATGTTTGTGTGTGAATAAAGTGAGTGTGTGTGTGTTTATGTTGTGAACTAAATGTGATGAAACGGTTTATTTTTATGTCTGGTAATGTTGCGCCTCTAACAAGATTACGTATATCTTTTTTTTAAATTTTAAATAATTAATATATATTTGCAAATTACATCTTTACACTGTTTTCTTTATGTATTTTCGAGATGTATGTCATCCAGCCGTTCGAAAAATTTATTTGCTTTTATCTTTCTCCAACAGTCTACATCAGTGTTGTCCAACCGGTGTGCCGCGAAAGATTTCAAAAATACTTATAAATTGCTAGGCTTTTAGAACCTTCAAGTTTTGAAAAAAAATATCATTAACCGAAAAAAGAATTGAATAAAAACGTTTCATGTTTGTATTGTTCTGGTTGTGAGAATCTCTTGAAAGCTACAAAATATCTCTCCTCCATTGGGAATAAATATATGTTGTAACTAAATAAAAACCTTTTCCTGCTGTTCACTTTTTTAAAAACTTTTTATGAAAGACGGCTATGGATAATTTTTTGAAGAGAAGCCAGAAGGATTCCAGCGAGCATCAAAATGGAGAGAGAGCTGCGAAATCCAAGAAGAATGTTACCAAACGGAAATATCACGAGGAATATCTTGAGTATGGTTTCATACAATGTGCAAATGATCCTTGTCTTCCCTTTTGTCTTAATTGTAACATGGCATTGTCCAACGAGTCCATGAACCCCAGTAAACTGAAGCGGCATCTGAACTCAAATCATCCAGGATTGAAAGACACGCCGAAAAGTTTTTTCGCATCCATTCGGTCAAACTTATAGCAGCAACCAAAAATAATGAAGAAATTTTCCTCAATTCCTGTCAAAGCTCAGTTAGCAAGCTATAAAATTACGAATCTTTTGGTCAAACAAAAGAAATCTCATTTGGACGCTGAGACAATCATATTGCCGTCTTTACGAATCGCAGTTGAGACTATGGAGTTGGGACCCAACGCTGTTGAAAAAATAAATAAGATTCCACTGTCTCACCAGACGATGGGGCGTCGGATTGCTGACATTTAGACAGATTTGGACAATCAAATTAAAGAGCATTTTGCGGAAGCCGACGACATCCAAAAGCCCTGGGCAATGCAAATCGATGAAAGTACTGACATCAGCGGAAAGGCGCAACTGCTCGCATACGTCAAACGTGAAAGACTGCAGACGATAGACAGAGAAATTAGAGTTTGCTTATCCAGCAATGAGCCGCATGTTGAGCTCATCTGCTCCAAAGAAAACGCTCAAGTATCTCATTAATTATGAAACATCTTTTGAATAAACACTGATTTCTTTTTTTTTGTGAGGTGTGCCGCGCAAATTTTTTACCAGTTTAGTGTGCCGTGAACGATTTTCGGTTGGACAACACTGGTCTACATTTATGTTCAACGTTAATCTACCTAACGTTTTGTTTACAAACCATAGTCACTGTTTTCTTTAGTATAATATTTTATCAATATTTATATAGATATACTATTATTTTGTTTATTATCAAATACACAGTATCATTTTACCACTGTTCGTTATATCTTTATATATGCTTAAATGTAAATGCTTTATGTATTTGTCATTTAAAAAATTAGTTATAAATAATCAAATACTAATAATTTACTATATATGTATTAGAGATAAAAGGCACATGAGTGAAACCAGATACCGACCGAACACTATAGCTCAGCCACTGTTAATATTCTTTTTGTATTAATTAAGCAACATGCAAGGTAAATTGAATTTATAAATAGAAAAATGCGTGAAGCAATTGATTAGTGATGAAAGAATGCTAATGTTTCTTAGGTGGGAGATTTATTTTACTTCTTAATAGTTTACGTGATTTTTTTTTCTGGAACGATCGCTTCATAAACTTCCCCCCACGCCCCCACCAACCCAAAAAATTTTTTTGTAAAAAAAACATTTAATAAAAAAATATATAAAAAAACAGATGGATTGAAAAAAAAATGGTCGGTACTGTTAAAGATGAAAATGGATTATATATAGAAGTTATATGCATGGACCTGTCTTATCTTATCTTATCTTATCTTATCTGTTTACAGACGCTCCTTCTATACAGAAGATTATTGCGTCCTACGCTTATCTATGGTTTGTGTTTAGTCCTGCATTTTTATTAGAGATTTAAATGTTGATAAAGTGTTGGTTTTCCTGGATTCTTCAGGCAACCCATTCCTCGCCCGAATTCCGGACGGGAAGAAGGAAAACGTGTATGTGTTTGTTCTTGCATACGGAATAAGAAAGGTGTTTTTATCCTTATGTCTATCTGAGGGTTGTATTAAGTTATCTTTGTGTTGTATTTCTAAATTAGAATTAATTGCTTTATGTATGATTACTACTTTGCTCTTGGTTCTTCTATCCTCTAGTGTTTCAAGGTTTAATGATTTAACTAATGGTGTTATTCTTGTCAGTTTCGAATATTCTCCAGTAATGAATCTGGCAGCTCTTTTTTGAATTTGTTCTAGTTTATCAATGTCTTCTTTGGTGGATGGGTCCCATACAGAAGATGCATATTCTAGTACAGGTCTCACCAAAGTGAGGTAGCATTTTAGTTTTATATCTCTATTACATTTGTTAAAGTTCCTTTTTATAAAGCCTAAGGTTTTGTTTGATTTTTTAATAACTTCATTGACATGGGGATTTCATGATAGTTTCTCATTTATTAAGACTCCTAAGTATTTTGCATCTTTATTTTGGGTCAGTTCTTTTCCATGAATGTAATATTTTGAATTTATTTGTTTCTTTGTCTTTGTTACTCTTAACAGTTGACACTTTTCTGGGTGGAAAGACATACTCCAGTTAGTTTCCCATTTTATCAATTCATCTAAGTCTTTTTGTAAAATTTTGCTGTCTTGTTCTGATTTACTTGTTCTATAGATTATACAATCATCAGCAAATAACCTAACTTTTGTACCTGTTGAGATGTTGTTGGGTAAATCATTTATATAAATTAAAAAAGAGTTAGGGACCTAGCACAGTTCCTTGTGGAACTCCTGAGTTAACCTTTATTGGTGCAGATTTAGATCCATTAATTATTACAGTTTGCTCCCTGCCCAAAAGGAAGTCTTGGATCCAGTGATGTAAGGAACCTGCGATTCCAAAGTAGTTAAGTTTTTTAAGTAAACTAAGGTGGTGAACTTTGTCAAATGCTTTTGAGAAGTCTAGTAATATTGTATCTATTTGATCATTTTTGTCCAAGCCTTTTGATAGTTCATCTATTAAACCTATTAATTGTGTTTCACATGATCTGTTTTTTCTATAGCCGTGTTGATGTGGGCATAGGGCATTATATTTGTCAAGGTGGTTAACTATTCTACTATATATTATGTGTTCTAGTAATTTACAGGTGATACTAGTAAGTGATACAGGCCTGTAATTACCAGGGTCTGATTTATCCCCTTTCTTAAAGAGTGTAGGTAATAAGTAGATCAGTTATTTTTATATTGAGTTAGTACAAAAAAACTAATTGGAACCTAAAGCGTGTTGGCGCCTTCGATAATATAGAATGCACCAACAAAGTGACCACGTTGAAATATTAATTATAAATTTAATTTTCGTTATCAATGTATAACATCCCTTATTCGGTGTATGCGATTAACAATTGGTTTGTGTGATGCGTTTTTAGCAACAAATCCATTTGTCAAGTTATGTTTCAGTTTAGCGTTTGTTTTTCTTTTATAGCTTTAAAAAAATACTTACGAATCTGACCCCCACCCCCCCCCCACCCCCCAACCACAATAGTTTTTGTTAAATGCATCTTAGACTGACTTTGAAAAACTTTTCATTTAAAATTGATCTGAAAAAGGAGCTGGCTGTAGAATAATGAAAACGTTTATTTGAATTCCTAAAATGTGTATATTAAATTCTAAATACGCTTAACTGTTAATACTTTAATGTTTTCTTTTATCATGTGACAAACTTTGCTTATTACGTTTCATGAAAATAAATAGTTCTTTGTTATTCACATTTGCAAATAGGCTCATTTTATTGTTTACATGTTTTTGATAATGTGTTGGTAATAATGTATGGACCAATGGATGCATAAAATGACAAGTCATAGTAGATCTGGAAAAGGTGCTGACTTAACAGTAATGAAACGTTTATGTGAATTACTAACACGTGTATATTAAATTGAAAATACAATTAACTCTTGATACTTTAATGTTTTCTTTTATCCTGTAACAAACTTTGCTTATTTTTTTTCATTCAAAATAAATAGTACTTTCTTATTTACATTTGTAAATAGTTGCATTTTAATTTTTACATGTTTTTTGATAATGTTTTGGTAATGATGTATGGACAAATGGGCGAATAAGCGGACAAGTCTTAATTTTCAATGAAGCTCAAACGACTTCAAATCACAGATATGCTGGATATGGAACACATTACAGTCACATAATTTATTTGTAACGCTCTGTGCTGTCATAATTGGTACGCACTATTCAATGCCGCAAGTAAATGTCCGGAACGCGCTTCCGGCGGTTTATAAACAACCGGCTGACTCCTCAGCCATATTTGTGAAGACTTCGAACTTCAAACTTATTTGCTGCAGTATCACTTTATGCTGTGTGTAATTCACTATGCATTTCCTATTATCATGATTATATCATTATTATGTATGCAAACTTATATAGCGCAACATAGGCTTGGAGTTTTTTTCATTACACATATATTCGTATACAAAAATACATTATATACTACTGATACTAACTATACTGGGTCAATTTTTTTTTATTTACAATCACATAACCTTTAAAATATAGCTTGCTTATCTTTTATAGTGCTGGATCTAAATCTTTCTTTCTTTTTATCTTGAATTGAAGTAGTGCTAAACATTAAAGAATCAAAACAACATGTGGCCCATTTTACCAACAACGAAAGCATTTACCACCAGAGTGCAAGTGACACCGTGTTCACTGTTTCATTTTAATATATTCTTGCAATCAAATTTTAAGGTCACACCAACTCTTACATATTTGAAAATTAATTGTTCTTTTTTTATAATTTCTTTTTCATAATATCTTCATAATAAATCATGTAAAATGTTGGTAAAATATTAATAAACAAAAATTAAAATTAATAAAATATTACTATTGCCTTATATGAAAAAATATATAATTTGGTAATGGTAAACTGATACATACATGTGTAATAGTTAAGTAGAAAACTTGAAATAACAATTGTTGGATGAAGCTATAATTTTAAATAAAATATAAAAAAGCTACATGCCGCATAATATTGTAATCCTCATACTGAGACTTAAATAAAAGAATAAAAGATAATTAATTAACAAAGAGACAATAAGTTTTATTATTTTAATGTGATGTTTGTGCGAATTCAATCATAAATGTTTATATTACACACAACGTTTCAGTAGTAATAATAATCTATGTTGCGTATATTTTAAAAAGAAATCAAATACAAAGTCTTTAAATTAAAGCTTATACATAGTTTTAAATAATTTGAATGTATCGTAAATTTTAATAAATCTTTTTCCTAACATTTTTGAAATTTCTATAACTAATCACTTTAGATTAAAAAGAAATATTTTTATTTCAGTAAAAAAAGCACAGTTTTCTAGAAATGTATAGAATTTATTTTATGGATTGTTTATGTATTTTACAACCACATTTTTCAGACATACCATGCCTCCTAAACGTCGCAAACCATACACTGAGGCTGAGATTACGGCAAAGTTAACACGCCATGCTGAAAATCAACGTCGCCGTAGAGCAGTCATGACTGAGGATGTGCGTACACAACTAAATGTGACTAAAGCTGAAACTCAACGTCGCCGTAGCGCAGTCATGACTGAGGATGTGCGTACACAACAAAATGCGACTAAAGCTGAAACTCAACGTCGCCGTAGAGCAGTCATGACTGAGGATGTGCGTACACAACAAAATGCGACTAAAGCTGAAACTCAACGTCGCCGTAGAGCAGTCATGACTGAGGATGTGCGTACACAACAAAATGTGACTAAAGCTGAAACTCAACATCGCCGTAGAGCAGTCATGACTGAGGATGTGCGTACACAACAAAATGCGACTAAAGCTGAAACTCAACGTCGCCGTAGAGCAGTCATGACTGAGGATGCGCGTACACAACAGCGTGCTTCTAATGCTGAAGCTCACAAACGTAAAAGGATCTATATGAAACAAAAGCAGAGTCACAGTCAACGCGATGATAATGCTAAAATTACTAGACGTGCAAATAAAGATAAAGAGCGACGTATTAGTAGAAATTCGCGCCTTAGAAACACAGCTCTACTTCCTGATAACTTCAACGAAGATAAAGTACAAGAAAGCTATCTTGGCACAATGGAAAAAATGTGTTCTTTTTCTAATGCTAAACACTTTAACGACGAATTAACTACAAATTGTTGCTATAAAGGGAGTGTCTTTTTGCCAACAATACGTTTGCACCCATCCATAGCTAATTATATGAATGGATCAGATTTAAATTGTAAAAATTTTATGGATAATATTCGATCGTATAACAGTGCCATGGCCTTTGCTTCTATGGGTGCACAGATTGACCACACAGTCGCTACACATTCAGGTCCTTTCTGTTATAGGATTCATGGGCAGATATACCATTGGACATCTTCTTTACACTCCAAACAAGGTGAATCCCCGAAGTACGCCCAGCTTTACATTCTTGACTCTGCTCAAGCTTTGCTTGAAAGAATGAACAACCCGGCAAACTATGGTTGCATTCATACTGTTATGGAAAATCTTCAATTCATTCTTGAAGATAAAAATCCTTTCTCTAGGCACTACAAAAACATGTTGAAATTTGAACAGGAAGAAATGCAGAAGGCAAATCAAGAAAATCGCCCACCACGCGAATATAGCATGACATTCCTGAGAAAAGGTGTTAATAGCATCCATCCTGGCAGAACAAACCATTCCACAGCAACAGAGGAAATAGCTGCAGTGTTTCACAGTGCAGATGGCGCACCTCCAGAAAATAGGGATATAACAATTCATTTAAGAAGTGGAGGTCTCAAAAATATATCCATTCTTAGTAGATTGTGTGACCCATTGTGTTACCCCCTGCTCTTTCCATACGGGGACTCTGGATGGAGTGTGGACATACAATAAACAAGAGGTCAAGGACATGTGTCACAGCTACAGTGGTATTCATTTCACTTTGCCATTCGTGATGGGCATTTCAATCAGTTTCTGAATGCCGGAAAGCTCACTCACCAATTTGTGGTTGATGCCTACTGTAAGACTGAGGCCAACCGTTTACAGTGGGTTCTAAAAAATCAAAGTGAATTACGAGCTGAAGACTATGATGTCCTTTACCAATTCGTAAACAGAAAAGAATTGAGTGATATTAACATCTTACCTGGAAAGAAAGTGATACTGCCTTCAAGTTTCCAAGGAAGTCCCAGAAATATGGCTCAAAATTATCAAGATGCAATGGCTATGGTTCGTAAGTACGTCAAGCCTGACTTATTTGTTACAGTCACGTGCAATCCCAAATGGAAGGAAATCAAAGAAAACCTTCTTCCAGGTCAACAGCCATGTCACCGTCCCGATTTATTAGCCAGAGTATTTCATATGAAACTGAAATTGCTACTTACCGACTTAACAAAAAACCACAGATTTGGACGAGTTAGGGGTATGCTGCACGCCATAGAGTTCCAAAAACGAGGGCTTCCTCATGCGCACATTCTACTTTTCATGGCTGCAGAAGACGAAGTTTGGGACACCGCCAGAATCAACAAAATTGTTTGTGCAGAGCTCCCTTATCAATATGATCACCCTAGACTGCACGAAATAGTCAAGTCCTGCATGATACATGGTCCATGCGGACCATTTAATTTAAACGCTCCGTGCATGGATAACGGAAAATGTACGAAGGAATTCCCAAAGGATTTCTGTGCTGAGACCAATAGCAATGTTCATGGCTACCCCAAGTATCAACGCCGAGATGACGGAAACTTTGTGGAACTTCGTGGAAACAAACTGGACAATAGATGGGTTGTCCCATATAACCCATATCTGTCTCTGAAATATAATGCCCACATTAATGTTGAAATTTGTAGCTCAATACAAAGCGTAAAATACCTTTTCAAATATGTGTACAAAGGCCATTATTGTGCAATAATTCAGTTTTCCAAAGTTCCTACAGAACCAGGACTCACGCTGGAATGGGACGAGGTAAAAAAAACTATTTGGAAACTCGATATGTGAGTGCACCTGAAGCATGTTGGCGCCTTCGAGAATATAGAATGCACAAACAAAGTGATCACGTTGAAAGATTACATGTACATCTGGAGGATAAGCACACTGTTTACTTTATCCAAGGCAGTGAAGCTGCAGCTGTACACAAGAAAGCTACCAAGTCAAAACTGCTGGCTTGGTTTCAGCTTAACAAACATGATGCTAATGCACTGTCATATTTATACATTGAAATTCCAGAGCATTATACATGGGATAATAAATTGTCCAAATGGAAACCGCGTCAAAGAGGGCATCACACTACCATAGGTCGAATGTTTACAGTCAGCCCTAGAGACATGGAGAAGTGGTTTCTTCGCATTCTCCTTTTACATGTTCGAGGAGCTACTTCCTTTGAAGATTTGAGATCTGTAGAAGGTCACCCTGTACCTTTTCCTACATTCAGAGAAGCGTGCATTGCAAAGGGGCTAACTGATGATGACTCAGAATGGGATACATGCCTACATGAAGCTGCGACCCATAGCATGCCCATACAGCTTCGCCAATTATTTGCTTTTATTTGTATCATGTGTGAACCTACCGATCCACCAGCATTGTTTCACAGACATCAAGATAATCTTATGGAAGACTATCACAGAAGTTTCTATAATAGAGAAACAGCCCTATGCATGACGTTCAGTGATATTGGATCTGTTTTGAGGACACATGGGAAGTCATTGTCAAATTTCGGTTTTCAGATTCCACAGATAAATAAAGATAGTTATATCAATGCAGACAAATTTTACGACCCAGTTTTTGAAAAGGCTCAATTCAATAAAACGTTTCAAATGCTGAATCCTGGACAAAGAATTGCTTTTGAAGAAATTAGGGAAGCCATTGAAAATAACAATTCTGAAAAGCGTCTGTTCTTTATCGATGGACCTGCAGGAACTGGCAAAACCTTCCTCTACAATACTATTGTGCATTATGTTCGCAGCAAAAGTGATAAAGTTTTGTCATGTGCATTTACAGGCATAGCTGCTACATTACTCGAAGGAGGGAAAACATCTCACGGCCTCTTCAAGCTCCCGGTCCCACTTAATGAAACATCAACATGTACTGTGCGACATGGAAGTGATGTAGCAAATGAACTTAAGAACGCCAGAGTCATCAAATGGGATGAAGCATCCATGGCCCCACGTGATGATGTAAATGCTGTAGACACACTTGTCAGGGAACTAATGTCTGAAGACCCTAACGTCCCGTCAAACAAACCATTTGGGGGTGCCGTGTTTCTTTTTGGTGGAGAACTGAAATACTGTCTTCATGCATGAAGAATAGTAAATGTTGGTCAAATGTCCACGTGCTCAAGTTGGACCAAAACATATGGGCTAATGACAGCAACGTTCTGCAGGAACACCGGCAATTCTCCGATTGGCTGTTAGACCTTGGAAATGGAAAACTTCAAGAGTCCGGATTTCCAGAATGCATCTTTGAAGTTCCTCTTGAATGTATTGAAAACGGATGCATTGTCGACGCCATCTTTCATAGAGTCATCAAACCTGGGGATAATAGTACTATAAACCGTGTAATCTTGACTCCCAAAAACCTCGAATCTCTTGAGCTAAATGAGATTGTCCTTGGACGAATTCAGTCTGAATTAAAATGCTACACAAGCGTAGATTCAATTCAGCAAGATAGTGTAAATGCTGAGGAAATTGCTAACTATCCAATAGAATTCTTGAACAGTTTAACTCCTGAAGGTATGCCACCACATACGCTTAACTTAAAAGTTAACGCAGTAGTCATGCTTCTACGAAACCTTGACTCTACGCGTGGTCTCTGCAACGGAACAAGATTAGTTGTCAAAAACATGATGTCAAAGGTTATTGACTGTGAAATTCTCACTGGTTCTGTTAAAGGCACGAGGGTATTTATTCCAAGAGTTATTCTTGCACCAAGTGACCCTGATCTTCCCTTTACTTTGAGACGCAAAAAATTTCCATTGAGACTGACTTTTGCAATGACAATCAACAAAAGTCAGGGACAGATTGTCGACTCACTGGGCATTTATTTGCCGTCTCCCGTTTTCTGTCACGGGCAACTCTATGTTGCATTTTCTAGAACAAAGTGTTTTAACTCTGTCAGGATAAAAATACTTCCAACGGACGAACAAGGCAATTTGAAGAAAGACAAAAGAGTTTTCATCAAAAATGTAGTCTTCAAGGAGATTTTAAACCATTTAAAAAAATAATCATTATCAAGTTTCTGAGAAATATTCGCCCTGTGCGTTAAAATAAACCCTTTCACGCCCCAGAGATTTGTGGTGTAGGATGTGTATCTTTATCTTCATAAAAAGGAATCAAAAGCAGTTTTCTTGATGAATATGATAGATTTTTAATGCAGCAAACAAAAAATAATGGAGATTATTTATTTTGAAAAGCCCCACAAATGATTGGAATTTAAAATAATGACCAATAAGAGTTTTTACAGTATCTTTGTATACGCTTTTGCTATTTTAGTGATATGAAATTTGTAATTGTGATAGAGTAAATAATACATAAGAGCAAGACCTGTGTTTTAAAAGCCAAGAATCTACAATACAATGAATCAACAATATCAACATACTAGCAATGTCATCAATTGATAAATATTCGTACTGATAAGTTCTTAAAATATTCCACTATGTTGCTGCGATATTTTTAGCATACATTGATATTTTTCAGGTTAATTCCTTAAATAATGTGATTCTAAATTGAGGAAAAACTCTTAGGTTGGAAATATATCACTAAATTGCTAAATTATTAAAATTCCTTATGAAATATAACGTTTTAACAAACTGTTAAAGCAACGCAAGTATCTTCCCAAGTGTGCTTCGACATTTTTAGGAGAAAAGGTTCAAACGAAGTTTTTTAACATGAATTTAAGTTAAAGACACCATTTGTGATGTATCTTTGAGGCATGATATGGTTATTGAAAAGACAGATTCCTCTGAAAAGAAAACGTGCTTGTTACATATATAAATATGATTTCAAAACGTGAAGTTACTGTTCTTACATTGGCACATCGTTTACAGAGTAAGATATGATTTGAAAGCTGAGAAATTCAGTTCATAATAAAAACAACCCGTAAAAAACCAAGTTTTTGACTATAAATCCTTTACGTATGAGAAGTAACTAAAAGAATGTTCATTATAAAAAATCAATAATTTAATTACGGTACATGCGATCGATCTGAAAATTTGATACATTGTTTTTATCATCGGTACGAAACTGCCTGCAAAATTTCAGCTCGCTATCTTGCGAGCAAGTGGGTTAAAAATCGATCAAAAGTTTTGGCGACAAGCAAGCAAGCAAGGTCGGTCGGCCGCAGACACCACGAGTTAATATAAAGGATTTAAAAAAACCCGTAAAAAACCAAGTTTTTGACTATAAATCCTTTATGTACGAGAAGTAATTAAAAGAATGTTCATTATAATACGCAGCGCCAGACCATCCAGAAATACAAAATTGCACTTGTGTCGTAAAACATGTTTAATATAATGCGCACCGATCAGGAATATGTTTATAAAAAGAGCTGTCAATAAAATACGCACCTTATTGCGCGACAGAAAGGTTGTTCAATATAATACGCACCGCGACGCTCTATCTCAAAAAATAGCATGATACATAGGAATAAAAAAAATAATCTAAAAAATCAATAATTTAATTACGGTATCAGCGATCGATCTGAAATTTTTATACATTGTTTTTATCATCGGTACGAAACTGCCTGCAAAATTTCAGCTCGCTATCTTGCGAGCAAGTGGGTTAAAAATCGATCAAAAGTTTTGGCGACAAGCAAGCAAGCAAGCAAGCAAGGTCCGCCGCAGACACCACGAGTTAATATAAAGGATTTAAAAATATATGCCAACATTTTGTAATGCTTACAATGTTTTCGACTACTCAAACATATTTTATGTATTTGCATTTTAAAAAAGAAGATTTGTATGTGTGTGTGTTTGTTAAGAAGATGGTTGCTTTCTCGCTTTCCACTCTTAAGAAGCACAGTTTTGCCAAGGCTCTATTATCTAAATCTGTGAGAGAAAGATGAGACGCCAAAACGAAATACTCCTAAACTTCTATATTTCTATTGAATGTATCACCTCAAAATAAATTATGGTATTTTAGGGTTTGAGATTAACAGAGCTTCTTGCTTTCAAGGTGTGACGTCATTTGATTATTTTTAAAAATGTAAAAAATTTTGTAAAGCTATAGATAAAGGCAATGTACTATTAATAGTTTTAACCGAGTCACTCATATTACTAATAACTACATGTGAGAAAATGTAATATGAAGGGGTTAGCTTTGGCGTGTACCCTTTAAGAAATTTTGAACATATATTAATTTGTGAGAAGCGCATAATAATTAAAAATTCATGGTTACTTGATGAGATTTTGTGTGTTTGTATTTTGAAGTCACGCTTTGTATTTAAGTGTGTGTGCGCGCCCGTGTGCACATGTCTAGGTTTATGTTTAAGGAAGCTTGATTTTTTTTTGTCGATAGCCCAATATTGATATTTAATGATAAAGAAGGTTGTTGTCTATATATACCACTTTCGTGATGTGTTTCGTTCATCTCTAAATTTCTAATAGAAAAATGAGACCTACAAGACAAAATGCTGTGACAATTGTATTGCGATTACCCCGTAGCAGAGCACGGGTATTGTGCTCGTCCCTATATGTATTGCGCCTAAGCGCGTCCGAAGCCGTGTGTGTGCGTGGGTGCTCGCTATGCGGGGTAACTCCCGAAAATAAAATAAATTATTGAAAATTAAATAATAAACATTTTGGTGTCGAGATTAACAAGACGGCGTTTCTCGCTATAAAATATTGTGACTTGACGTAATAGTTCGAGCTCATATTAATTTGTAAAATGGAAACAAAGTAAAAAGAGCCGCGGTTATTTCAATGAAATGTGATTTTTTTAATGGTACTATCTGTTTGTGTGTTTATGTTTGTGTGTATAAGTGTGTGAATAAAGTGAGTGTGTGTGTCTATGTTGTGAACTAAATGTGATGAAACGGTTTATTTTTATGTGTGGTAATGTTGCGCCTCTAACAAGATTACGTATATCTTTTTTTTTATTATTTTAAATAATTAATATATATTTGCAAATACATCTTTACACTGTTTTCTTTATGTATTTTCGAGATGTATGTCATCCAGCCGTTCGAAAAATTTATTTGCTTTAATCTTTCTCCAACAGTCTACATTTATGTTCAACGTTAATTTACCTAACGTTCTGTTTACAAACCACAGTCACTGTTTTCTTTAGTATAATATTTTAGCAATATTTATATAGATATACTATTATTTTGTTTATTATCAAATACACAGTATCATTTTACAACTTTTCGTAATATCCTCATATATGCTTAAATTTAAATACTTAATGTATTTGACATTTTAAAAGTTAGTTATAAATAATCAAATACTAACAATGTCTTCAATGCATTAGAGAAAGAAAGCACATGAGTGAAACCAGATACCAAACTCTATAGCTTAGCCACTGTTAATTTTCTTTTTGCATAAATTAAGTTAAACATGCTAGGTAAGTTATATTTATAAATTAAAAATGCATAAAGCAAGTGATTAGTGATGAAAGCAATGCCAATGATTCTTAGGTGGTAGATTTATTTTCCTTCGGTGCTTAAATAGTTTACACGAAATTTTTTTTTCTGGAAAGATTGCTCCATAAACTGCCCCAAGGAAATAGAATGAATGAAAAAAAAAGTCGGTACTGTTATAGACGAAAATGGATTATTTATAGGAGTTATATGCACGGACCAATGAGTGTGGGTAATAAGTGGAACAGCTATTTTTATATTGAGTACAAACTTTATGACCTTTTGAAATGTACCATTTATTGGTCAATAATATCGCCCAACCCTGGATGACATAAACACTATAGCTTAGCAAATGTTTTTATACTTTTGCATATATAAACTAAATCAGCAGGGTAAATTTTAAGCCCAGACATTGCGATTCAAAATGTTTTTTTAAAACAAATAAAACCCATGCACACCTTACTTAAGCATCAAAATTCACATAAATAATATGCTTTTTATGAGTTGGGTGGCACACACTTCGGGTATAAACTGTACGGTTCTTTAAGGTATACATATATTTAGTGTAAAGACATATCGTGGGTATTACGACTCATATATAGGTTCTAGCATCAGAAAGTGCGTGCTCAAGCGAAAAAATACACTAACAGCAACTGATATTTAGACATAACAGCTTGATTTTATTTGAGCAATATTATGCAACGAGGATAAAGTTTTGTATAAAGACTGATTTCAAAGGCAGCTCATGTGGTTTACTAAATGGCAGTTTTCTTTTAAGCTGTATACACTTTCTTGAAAAAATTCTATTTAAATTATTCTGATTTAATATCAAATGCCCTCAAATATATGTTATATATTAAGACCATTACCAAATATGTCAAAAGACCATTACCAAATATGTCATTTAATAAGCTAAAAAAAGCTACAATGAAAAAAGGCTTAAATACAAATACAACGAAAAGTAATCATTTTTTTAGTGGAATCTGCCAATTTATTGCTTTGTTAATACTAGAAGAAAAGAGTGGGACGTCCTTTCAAAATGACATAATTTATTAGAAAATCAATCTCTATGAATTTTAAAAAAAAATAGCTTTTATGTTAATATTCGTGTGAAAAGAAGATGCGTATATTAAACCCATAAACCATATTTCCACCCTCCACTAAGCATACATATTCAAATAAATATTATCTTGCTCAAATAATAACTAATTCGTCTTAAACAGAGTTTTACAACTTCTTTTTTACAACACTGGGCCCAATATTACATGCAACTTTAGAAGAAGCTTACAACAACATGGAACTACCAAATTCAATGAACACTTCATACATCACACTTCTACCAAAGAAAGACACAGACAAAACACAACTTATAAATTACAGGCCCATATCATTACTCAACACAGATTATAAAATTCTTACTAAAACATTAGCCAATAAACTAAAACCACATTTAAATACTCTCATTCATGTCAATCAACAATGCAGCATTAAAGGCAGGGACATCAACAACCACAATCATTTAATCAGAGACATTATTCAATATACAAGTGAAAAACAAATTCAAACATGCATATTATCACTAGACCAGGAAAAAGCATTTGACAGGGTAGACCATGCATACATTCACAAGATATTACAACACAATAAATTAGGGGAGTATTTTTGTAATTGGGTTAAAATTCTATACAGAACGCCTATCAGCAAACTGATAATAAATAATATAATTTAAAAAAAAACATTGCAATTAAAAGATCAGTTAGACAAGGGTGTCTTTTATCCCCTTATCTATATATTCTATCCTTTGAACCACTTATAGAGAAAATCAGAATGGAGAAAAACATTACAGGAATAGGGATCCCTGGAGCCAGAGATATTAAAGTGATTGCTTATGCAGATGACACGGTATTTTTCCCCACAAATGATAGGTCAATTCACAAAATAATTTCAATTTTTCAAGATTTTGGAAAAGGTAGTGGGTCCAAGAATAATGTAAACAAATCTGAAATTATGGGGATAGGTAGGTGGCAAGATAGACTAGATTTCCCCTTAGGCATAATTAGAAAGGAGAGTCTTAGAATTTATGGGATCTTTTATTCCAATAATCAAACACAGACAAACAATGAAATATGGAGGGATATTGAACAATCAATTAAATAAATTATTGACAAAAACAAATACACAGCACAGACAATTTTTGGAAGGAGCACAATTATAAACACATATGTCATCCCCAAAACAATATATACAGGAACAATATGGGAACCCCCACCAATAATTTTATAAGAAATTAACTCACACATAACTAAATACATATTCCAAGGAACAATACACAATATCAAACAAACAACACTAATACAATCTAAGCTAAATAGAGGAATAAACTTGCAAGACATACAAACAAAAATACAAGCACTCAGAATAAAATGTAAAGGACAAGCCATTAAAAAAAGATCAGAAAATACATTCAAACATTATTACTTAGGAATCAGAATAGGACATTTAATAGCAATTGATAACAGCACTGAAAATTACATGGGTAGAAATCAATCACAATTTCATACAGCATGCATCAAAGCAATAAAAGGTAATGAATAAGTAGTACACAAAACAACCAAAGAAATATATACACATTTAATAAAAAGACAAGCAACACCTCTAAACAATAGAATTAAATGGACACAAGTTTATGGAATTAAAAACACTGAGGAAACTTTAAAAAATACACATATCAAAGAAATATCAAATAAAGAAAAATAACATACAGACTAATTTACAATACAACACCAGTCTCATCAAGAAATTATAAAGACAGAGGTGCAAGAATAGGCTGTCCACTCTGTAGGTCAGGAGCTGATGAGACAGAACAACATTTATATCTCACATGCAATACAATTTTACAAACTAAAAACACACTCCAACAATTCATAAAAGCAGGCACAATACACAAGGTAGATATAGACAAAGCAATAACACTAAACATAATACCAGACTCTATAAACAAGAAACAACAAACTATAAGCTTAAAAAATACTTTCACAGTACAGAAAACACATATGGCATCACAGACTTACGGCATTCTTCCATAACCACAGTTACACAAACATAACATTAGAACACATTTTTAGACAAACAATTCAAAACATGATATTAAACATAACAGAAGATAATTAAGGTTTTTATGTTTAAGATTTTAAAGTCTCCTTACATTAACTAAAAAGAAAAAATTATAATTAGCTTCATTATTTTATGGTTTATGCTTTGCGTTGTATTTGAGTGTTTCTTGGTTTCATGATTAATAACTGTTGACATATTTTGTTTGAAGATGTTTTGAAACTTCGAATTTTTTAATCAGGCTCCGTGAAAAATTTGGTGACGATGCGTAAATTGCAGATCTATAAACATCACTAGACACAACAATTTTCATGAAAGTTGCTACACCAACAACAGAAGGCGAAGGACGGAAGGATTACACGACTTAAGTGAGAGCACTTTATTGATAAAGAGTTTGAAACTATGAAGAGAGTATAATAACCAGGATGATTGGTTGACCATGCACTCCATGAAAGTCAATATTCACTGAATAAATTAGTTTATTAATATATGTAATAGTTTAATAGTTTCCGAATTCCTTAGTATTTCCGGCTGGAAATTTTGTTGCCTATACGAAATTCGGCATTATATAGAATCCCTAGGCATTTGATTTATAATGTGCACTTTTATGGATTGAAGAATCGTAAGTTGCTTTTCTATAGTTTTCCATGCTATGTTCAATATTTACACATGTAAAACTTAGTTCGCGATACGAAAAATCAAAATACCAAAGCCAACCCGTAACGGATTAATTTCGTATCTTGAGGTACCACTGTATATTTAACTAAATATTTTATTTATTCAATTTAAGATTTTTTTTAATGAATTAATTAATGTATTTAAAACATTTACATTTATTTAGGGCTTCGGAAATTAAAGATTAATTTCTCGTTAACGATTAAACTTTTTTTTTAACGATTAATCGACCCACCACGTATAAATGTAATGGAAGTCAAAAAGTAAAATATTTCGTCCGATAAATATAAACAATTTTCCGGACGATTACATTTGGATCTTAAACTATTGACTGACGTAAATGTTCAAAATGTTGATAAAGATTATTGTGTCCATTGAGAGAAATCGTTTGCCTACCATGCAATTTTCCCTCTAAGGCTAAGCTTCGTTGGTCCGTGTGCAAAGTTTAAAACAAAAACTCGTGTGCAAAGTTGCACAACCTCCATTTTTTGTGCAATATTTTTTTTTAATTCTGCGCGGTGATTCTAAACTCCTGCGTGGCGTCGGTCAAATATCTGCGCAGCCACGCTGCTTAAAGGGAACATTGCTACCATGGTTCTAACACTTCGCTTACATATCACTTGCAAACCAAATATCCACTACAATATTAGAAACTTCAGCTGAGACAATCTAAAGGTATGTGAACGATTGTTCAGCTCGGCTGGTTATATTGTCAGTAAAACCCGCTCATCACTTGAACCAAATAATGTCAATACACTTGTCTGTTTGCGTTGTTGGTTAAAAGGTGTCATATAAAGAAGACATTCCAGTGTTATTTCGATTTTCGATACGTATTTTAATAAATGTTACTTATGACACCATAAATTTCAATTTTTGGCTTTAATCGAAATTAACGATTAATTAATCGTTAATTTTTCAAAAGTTAACGATTAACTTTATATTAATCGTTATTGCCTAACAGCCCTACATTTATTATATATCATTCAATTTTTAAAAAAAACTGTTTTCGTCTCTCTATTTGTGTAATAATAGGAAATCCAATAGTAATTCATCGTGCACCTTCATGAACAACCATTGACCAAGATGCACATAGTAAAAATGTTTTTTTAAGAATGTGATAAAAGATAATCTTATGAAGATAATAAAACTAATTTCACTTCACACAGAACATGAAATACCTGTACCTGTTTTGGGTGGATGCATTTGGTATAAATAAATAAATCTTGAATAACATTTTTGTTATAATTTGTACTTATTTTTAATGATTAGGCTCCTATCAGAATCGTAACTGTGTTTTCCGCATCTTTGGCTAATTTATTTTTGGCGCCCTTGACAAATGGATATAAAAAATCCAAAAGGTAGGAAAATACTAAATTTTAATAAATTTAAGGATTAGCCAACGGCGCCCTTGGTAACTGCCCCGATGCCAAGTCTTTGATACGCCTCTGGCTCCTATTTTTAAAAGTAACTTTTACTTTTCTAGAGTTTGAGAGAGAGAGATAGATAGAGAGAGCGAGAGAGAGAGAGAGAGAGTGAGAGAGGAGATAGTGATACAAAGAGAGAGGATGTAGAGATACAGAGAGTGAGAAACAAAGAGACAGAGAGAGAAACAGGAGTGAGACAAAAAGAGAGAGATACAGAGAGGAGTAGAGAGAGAGAGAGAGCGAGAAGAGAGAGGTACAGAGAGGTGATTCACCTTCCTCTTTAGTCCTTAGAACATCTGTTAAATCCTCTTCAACTTCTTCTTCTTCTTGTCAATTGGGAAATTTTGAGGGATGTAGTTATTTTGGCAGTTCAGTTCCTGCTTTCTTTCCCTTGCTTTCCCTTTTAGACATAACATATACGGTATATTACCTTTGTTTTCTTTTGTCATGGTTTGCTTTACGGCTAATAATTATTTACTATTGTTATAAATCAATATACATAATTCCCGTTGTCTGTATGTATGTATGTATGTATGTATGGAATAATGCTTTTCGGTGGCGCTGCGATTGATTTTGTATAAAGATATTATATGACGTCATTGTTTTATGCTTATATTTTAATTTTTGAAAACGGAACGATGTAAAATAGGATTTGAGGATTTATCATTATTATGAAATACTTTGTGTACGTTTCAGCCAGTTTAATATTTCGTATTTATCAAACACGGATAAGTTACTTATGTTAATTATGTATATTGATTCCCGTTGTCTGTATGGATGTAAGTTAGGTGGCGCTGCGATCGAATTTGTATAAAAATATTAAATGACGTCTTTGTTTTATGCTTATATTTTAATTTTTGAAAAGGGAACGATGTAAAAATAGGATTTAAGGATTTATAATTATTATGAAACTAGACGCCCCGCGGCGTAGTATACGCCGCAGACGTGCTCATTGAGAGTGCAAAGAGAGTGGAGAAAGAACGGAGTAATCAAAATAACGCGAGTGAACGTCGGTTAATAAATGGGAGGCGGGTAACAACAACCTCAGTACTCAGTGGGCATGTCTTTACGTTTACTCGCTATTTTTTGTTTACTTAGTGCTGATTTTTTGTGTCTGTACTCTCACCCCCCCCCCGAAACGTTCTTTTCACTTTCTATGATGAGCAAGTCTGCGGCGTAAGCTACGCCGCGGGTCTCTCCAGAGTTCCTTCTTTTCATTCACTCACAGTCGTTTGCCCAAACCCACCCCATTTCGACAACTGTATATTTCAGGAAGTCTTCACTCGTCACTAAATCATTAGCGGCGTATGCTACGCCGCGGGTCAGCTAGTAAATAACATAATAGCCCAAGTCACTCACTCACACATACATTGGATTATGATTGGATGCATGTGTAACGCTATGACGTCATTTTAAGCTTATATTTTAATACAAGGTTTGCATCGGAAGGCGCGCAAAATGATTATAAATTAACGATTTTTGCCGTAAAAAATATTTTATGACGTCATTTTTTAGCTCATATTTTAATTTTGTAAAAGGGAACGATGTATAAGGAGGATTTGAGGATTGTTAATTATAAAATAATTTGTGTACATTTCAGGAAGTTTAATCTTTCCTATTTATCAAACAAGGACAAAATGGTTGGGCTTTTGAAAATGTGTTCAGAATTGATTACAAAAAACTCTATTTCGGTCATTGACTCTTCCTTGTCCCATGCGTATTTCCACACTATGTGCGCTAACTTTTTTCTAGCTATCAATCAAACGTTTAGAATCTTATGCGATACATAGCCACAAACAAACAAACGTTGTCTTATAAATAAATTAATAAATAAATATATACACATGTATGATCAGAAGAAAGTTAAATATTGATTATAAAATTTAAGTGATTTTTATGTAAATTTTAAAAATATGATTAATGTAAGTGTAAGGCATGCGGGTTTAAAATATCAGCTGACAAATTAGCCACCGCAAATGTATTAGTCGCGAAAAGATATCTTGTTAAAATTTTGAAGGAAAATATCAACTAATGCAATAGTTTAGTCTAGCCAAAATTACTTTTTAATACTTACTCAATTTTCTTGTACTTCACGTAGGAGAAAAAAGTTGCGTTTCTATACACTGGGCCGGTCTTAATCAACTGCGGGGCCCTATGCGACTTAGTAAGCGACACATATTTCGCGAGGCACAGTTTGGGTAAGGTTACGGAATTAATAAGGATATTAAGGTGAAAATTAAGATAGGCGGGGTCGATGAAATCGCGGGGCCCTCTGCGGCTCATAGGTTGCAGTGGCTTAAGACCGGCAATGTCTATACACATATATTTGCACAAGAACCTTTGCAATTTATAGCCATTCATTTGATGTGCAATGACAGTTTAATATATTGAGGTACAGTTATTCAATGTAGCCTATTGATACATAATATGTATAACATTAAGTTCTAGTCGTACTTGTGTTTTGAGTAAACAGAGGAACGTTTATTCTTTGTGTACGCACATAGCAATTAGGATCAATTCAATCTATATCCATTTTATTGTATAAAAATCAAAATATATATTTATTTATGTCCTTATTTGCAGACTAAAACATTCATCAGATCACAATGATACTTTAGGAAATTGTTGAGTAAGCTTCCGGAATGGTTTGTGTTTTAAAATAATGTGAACATTGAATCTTAAGGGGGGCTTGGGGGCCCAAAATGTTTTTTTTTCGTATATGAGCAATATATAAAAATTAGTTAAAGCGTTAGCTACTTAGAAAATGTATGGATCTAGGTATGGATCAGGTACAAAAGTTAGGCTATTTGCTGATGATTGTATAATCTATAGAACAATAAAATCAGAACAAGATAGCAAAATTTTTACAAAAAGACTTAGATGAATTGATAAAATGGGAAACTAACTGGAGTATGTCTTTCCATCCAGAAAAGTGTCAACTGTTAAGAGTAACAAAGAAAAAGAAACAAATAAATTCAAAATATTACATTCATGGAATAGAACTGACCCAAACTAAAGATGCAAAATACTTAGGAGTCTTAATAAATGAGAAACTATCATGGAATCCCCATGTCAATGAAGTTATTAAAAAATCAAACAAAACCTTAGGCTTTATAAAAAGGAACTTTAACAAATGTAATAGAGATATAAAACTAAAATGCTACCTCACTTTGGTGAGACCTGCACTAGAATATGCATCTTCTGTATGGGACCCATCCACCAAAGAAAACATTGATAAACTAGAACAAATTCAAAAAAGAGCTGCCAGATTCATTACTGGAGAATATTCGAAACTGACAAGAGTAACACCATTAGTTAAATCATTAAACCTTGAAACACTAGAGGATAGAAGAACCAAGAGCAAAGTAGTAATCATACATAAAGCAATTAATTCTAATTTAGAAATACAACACAAAGATAACTTAATACAACCCTCAGATAGACATAAGGATAAAAACACCTTTCTTATTCCGTATGCAAGAACAAACACATACAAGTTTTCCTTCTTCCCGTCCGGAATTCGGGCGTGGAATGGGTTGCCTGAAGAATCCAGGAAAACCAACACTTTATCAACATTTAAATCTCTAATAAAAATGCAGGACTAAACACAAACCATAGATAAGCGTAGGACGCAATAATCTTCTGTATAGAAGGAGCGTCTGTAAACAGATAAGATAAGATAAGATAAGATCTTGACCAAACTTGGTACATACAAACTTGATATCCCATATTAAAATACCATAGGGCAATGAGCTCCTAATGTCGATCCTTCGGGGCCGGGGCCAAAATCTTTTTTTTCCCATTAACGTTTAAGACTTAATTCCCATTATGATTTTACAAGACCTTGAAAAATATTGACAAATATATCATGATCTAAATTGAAATAAACAAGTATTTTATAGTTCATTTCTTTGGGCCTGGGGGCCAATAAAGTCGGTTTTTGCTTATATGAGCTATAAAAATTAATTTAAGCGTTAGATTCTGTTAAAATTTAATGTATCTTGACTAAACTTGGTATATAAGAACTTGAGAGCCTATATTAAAATAATGTAGCTCACTGAACTCTTAATATGCATTCAATTGGACCCAGCGGCCCCAAATGTCTTTTTTCGTATACGTTTAATATTTTATCCCCTGTTCAATTTTTAACGATTTTGACAAATATTGATTAAAATATCCATTACTATCCAGATTGGAATAAACAGGTGTTTCAAACTTTACATCTTGCGCCGATTGGGCCTGGGGTCTAGATTTCTTTTTTCGTACATAAGCTATACAAATTTTTTTTTATTTATCCTACCGCTATGAAAATTTGGAAAGTTGTTGAATACAAAGGTTTCTGACATTAATTATTTTTTAAAATTACAAATAGTAGGAGGCCGGGGCCCAAAATGTCGTTTTTCCTTATATTAGCTAAATAAACATTTTTTTTTAAACATTGCATACTGGGTTAATAGATACTTCCTGATACATAAATACTTGACGGCCCATATTTAAAATACTATAGGAAATTGAACTTCTATTGACCATTCTTCTATTTTGACTGAGGGACCAAAATTGTTGTTCTTTTGTAATCTTTTAAGACGTTTTTTCTCCATTCGATTTTACACGATCTTGAAAAATATTAACACACACATCCCTCAATATACAGATTGTAATATAAAGGAAATGTGAAATTTGCATCTTGCACCATTTGGGACGCCGGCCTTTTATGTTGTTATTTTTTTAATGTTCGTAAGCTTTATAAATTATTATTATTTTATTCAACGAACTCTGTAATAAGAAATAAATTCAAAGAAACCAATTTTTAATGATCTTGAGAAATAAAAATAACTGTATGCATTATGAAATTGATTGAAATTAACAGGTGTTACGAACTTAATATTTTGCACAGAACGTGTTTTGGGGCCCCTTAATGTCGTTTTTTCGATATTAGCTAGATAATAATTAGCTTAAGCGTCAGATAATGAGAAAATGGATCTTGACAAAACGTGTTATATAAAAACTTAAGAGCCTATATTAAATGACTATAATGAACTGAACTCCTAATGTCCATTCTCTCGGGGACCCCAATGTCTTTTTTTAGTAAACGTACAATTGCAATAAAAGATTTCAAATTATTACTCATCTTAGGCACGGGGCCCTTAATATCGTGTTTTTTTCTCTCTTGTCAGCTTTTTAAATATGACTTTATTTGCTATGAAATTAGAATTTTTTAAGTTATTTTTTTAAAAACTTTTTCACATTTCTGCATAGGTTTCTGACATAATTATTTTTGTATTTATTCCTATATACCGAGATCGTTGCGACGCGCGACGGGTCCGCTAGTATATATATACTAGGGGTTGTAGGGCGCCTACGGCACCCACTTTTTTTCAACAGCCCAAGTTACCTATCCTTATTTGATAAATACGAAATACTACACTTCTTTCAATGTATACAAAGTATTTTATGAATATAAATCCTCAAATCCTCTTTTTATATCGTTCCCTTTTCAAAATTTAAAATATAAGCTAAAATAATGACGTCATATAATTTTTTTTTACGGCGAGTCTTTAATTTATAATTATTAGCACGCCTACTGATGCGCACCTTGTTATCACAATATTAACAATATTAACTCAAACGATGACGTCATAGCATATCGTTATGGATCCAATGATCCAGTGACTTGGGCTAATATATTATATATATATTAGGGCTGCGGAAATTAACGATTAATTTCTCGATTAATCGATAAAAAATTCGATTAAAATTAAATAAAATAATTAAAATATTTTTTTAAAATTTTATTAATAAATAATAATTATTCATAATTAATCATAATTTATATATTTTTTTACACACAAACTTCTCCCGCGTAATATTATAATTTATCTTACTAATTTATGTGGACCGGCAGACGTCAACTGAAAAATCGCTGACAGCACCAGCGCAGTTAAATTTAAACATATAACTGGAACGTTTAACAACGATTTTGTTTTTAAGCTAACTGCGGATGGCAAAGTCGAAGATGGTAAAAAAGTTTACTGTGTTCACTGCCATAAACAATTCTCTTTTAAAGGATCAAATACATCGCTGATGTACCACCTTCAGCACAAACATCCGATCAAGTATCAACAGATTGTCATAAAATTTAGTTCAAAATATTCTTAATTTTCAATTCTGTGAGACAGGGGAAATAACTCAATAAAATAAAAAAGGCAATTACCTGTTTTTGTTACTTCCCTTGAAATGTTCAGTTTAATGACGTCATAAATTTCTATTTTTATTCTTACACGCTTTTACTATTATTACACGCTTTTATTTAAGTCACAATGTTTGTATGTTGTATCCATCCTCCTCAAATCTTGAAACGTAAAATTTAACCACTTCTGATGGACCTAGAGATCTCAAAATTTTCCCACAGATAGATCTTGGATGACAATGCATTGTATCAAAATTTCAGATCGATCGAATGTACCGTAATGAAATTAATCAATTTTTAGTTTATCTCTATTTATCACTATTTCGAATGTATAGTCGTCTGCTAGAGTTGACCTCCACGGCTCACTGGTTTCACTCTAGCCCTCGTAAATTCCCGTGTTTACATCAAGGCCAGGTGAAATCAGCGCGTTTCAGTCTGTAAATGTTTGTAAATAAAAGCGTGTCCTTTTTAAAAAAATATTTTTTTACATTTTACTTATTGGCTTTAATTGAAATTAACGATTAATTAATCGTTAATTTTTCAAAAGATAACGATTAAATTTGAATTAATTGATAACAGCCCTAATATATATATATAAGTTTATATATATATATATATCTTATCTTATCTGTTTACAGACGCTCCTTCTATACAGAAGATTATTGCGTCCTACGCTTATCTCTGGTTTGTGTTTAGTCCTGCATTTTTATTAGAGATTTAAATGTTGATAAAGTGTTGGTTTTCCTGGATTCTTTAGGCAACCCATGCCACGCCCGAATTCCGGACGGGAAGAATGAAAATTTGTATGTGTTTGTTCTTGCATACGGAATAAGAAAGGTGTTTTTATCCTTATGTCTATCTGAGGATTGTATTAAGTTATCTTTGTGTTGTATTTCTAAATTAGAATTAATTGCTTTATGTATGATTAATACTTTGCTCTTGGTTCTTCTATCCTCTAGTGTTTCAAGGTTTAATGATTTAACTAATGGTGTTATTCTTGTCAGTTTTGAATATTCTCCAGTAATGAATCTGGCAGCTCTTTTTTGAATTTGTTCTAGTTTATCAATGCTCTCTTTGGTGGATGGGTCCCATACAGAAGATGCATATTCTAGTACAGGTCTCACCAAATTGAGGTTGCATTTTAGTTTTATATCTCTATTCCATTTGTTAAAGTTTCTTTTTATAAAGCCTAAGGTTTATATATATATATATATATATATATATATATATATATATATATATATATATATATATATATATATATATATATATATCTATCTCTATATATATAAGACGCATTTGTTGTCTGTCCGTCGTCTGTCTGTTCCCTTATAACTCAAGATCCAGACAACCAAATAACGTGAAATTTGGTACACGTACACAAAATTATACCGGAAAGGTTATTAAACAGGTTTCGTTCCATATATATAAGATACTGGGGGCTGGGGGCCCAAAATGTAGTTTTTCCCTATATGAGCTATATAAAATAAAAATTATTGAAAATTAAGACGTAAAATATTAAACATTTTGGTGTCGAGATTAACAAGATGGCGTTTATTGCCATAAAATAATGTGATGTGACGTCATAGTTTGAGTTCATATTAATTTGTAAATAGGAAACAAAGTGAAAAGAGCAGTTATTATTTTAATTTATATTTTTAATTGTTAATATACCGCTGTGGGTGTGCGTTTAAGTATTTGTGTGCACATGTGTGAATCAGTGAGTGTGTGTGTTTTTTGTTGTGAACTAAATGTTATGAAATGGTTTATTTTTATGTCTGTTAATGTTGCGCCTCTAACAAGATTACGTATATATTTTTATAAAATTTGTTTGCAAATTACATATTTTTTTACTTTACACTGTTTCTTTTTTGTATATTCTATATGTATTTTATCCAGTCGTCCGATCAAGCTTTTTCCTTTTATCGGCGAGGGTAGGAGTCAATAATATCGTCCATCCCTGGGTGGCATAAACACTGTAGCTAAGCAACTGTGTTTATACTTTTTGCATAACTTAAACGAAACCAGCAGGGCACATTTTAAGCTCAAACATTGCGTTTCGAAATGTTTCTTTAAAACAAATAAACCCCATACAACAGAAAAATGAATTATATAAATTATCACTTACTGGGGGCGGGGCCAAAATGTATTTTTTTTCCGTATATTTAAAACTGACTCAAAACTAATTCTCCAACCTCCCGTGAGGGTAGAAGCATGAAACTTTTGGGAACTTGCCAAATACACTATTATGACGATAATTGGTGAAAAATAATGTAAACATTTCCACTCATGGGTGGCCGGGTGCCCCAAAACCGGTTTTTCCTTATATGGGCTATATAAAACTGAATCAACACCAATTCCTCATATTCCCGAGTAGGTAGAAGCATGAAAATTTGGAAAGTCGTTGAGTACCCTCCCGCAATGGTAACAGTCGAAAAAAGTATAAAGTTATCACTAACTGGGTAGGGGGGTGGGCGGGGGCCCAAACGTAGTTTTTTCTTAAATGAGCTATATAAATCAGGCTCATCATTAAATCTCCTATTTCCTGTGTAGGTAGAAGCATGAAACTTTGTGAAGTTGTTATATACCCTCCCAAAATGGTAACTGGCGAAACATTAATAAAAATTATCACTCACTGGGTGGTCAGAGGCCTGAATGTAGTTTTTTTTCATATATCAAACTGACTCATCAATAATTCTCCAAATTACCATGTAAGTAGAAGAATGAAACTTTTGGAAGATTTTGAGTACCCTCGCGCGATGGTAACATGCGAAAAAAATATATAAAATTATTACTCACTAGGGGGCCTTGGGCCAAAATGTAGGTATTTTCCTAATATGAGCTATATAAAACAGACTAATCATTAAATATCCAACTTCCCGTGTAAATAGGAGCATGAAACTTTGGGAAGTTGTTGAGTACTCTCCCGCAATGATAACATACGAAAAAAAAATATATAAAATCCAGGCAGATCAGGTCCGCCACAGAGTTCCCAGAGCAGCTGAAACAGCTGAGCAAAGAAACTCCAGGCATGTGCTGTTCCAGTGGTAAAGTCAAACTGCCCCCAATTCTAAAGCCACCAGAACCATTGTGCATTCTGTTGAATGGTGAAACTGCACAATCAAAGGACTTTGTGAAACTTATTAGACTATTCAATAATATGTTTGCCGTGACTTCCTTCAAGTCTAATGTTGTCGTGAATAACGGGTGGACACCAACATTCAAGGTCCAAGGCCAAGTGTACCACCATGCTGGACCTCTTCATCCAGTCAATGCTGTAGACAGCAAATATCTCCAGATTTACTTCTTGGGAGAAGATGAGCAAGTGCAAAGACGACTGGATTTGCTTGACAGTCCTGTTGACAGAAACATTGTCCTCAAACTGCAAAGAATGCTGCATCAGCATAACAGCTATGTGAGGTCATTTAAAATGGCTGCTGAGATTATGGATAACACTCAAGTGGACTACAAAATCAAAATTTCCGGCAAAGCACCATTAAAGGAACACAAAGGCAGATTCAATGCACCATCTGTTAGTGAAGTGGCATCATGATTGCTGGAGAGCTAGGTGATCGTAGAGACATTGTGCTGCATTCAAGAAGTTGCTCACAAATGCCACTTCAAAGGATTCAAGACACTCACAGGTCATATGATCCACTTCAGTATCCTCTGCTATTTGTTAGAGGAGAAGATGGCTATGATTTGAACATAAAAGATGTAAACAAGGCCACAAGCAATGACTACTATGCATATCGCATGATGCAAAGAGTCAACGAATTTAATACACTCCTCAGATGCCCGCGCCTTTTCCAGCAATACATAGTGGATATGTATGCTAAGGTTGAGAATGAGAGATTGCGTTTCATCAGACTCAACCAAACAAAACTTAGAGCTGAGGACTATGGTGTACTATTAGAGGCAGTAAGGAATGACAACAATGTGACTTCTGAAAATCTTGGCAAATTAGTGGTGCTGCCTTCATCCTTCAGTGGAGGGCCCCGTTACATGCATGAATATGCACAGGATGGAATGACCTATGTACGTCATAGAAACACAAGCATCAAGTAGATTTGCAATTATGTTACCAAGGGAAGTGATGCAGCCATGTTTACTGTTGCAAATGAAATGCCGAACAGGCTTGATGGGGTTACCAATTAATTATCAACAAGGACGATACATTAGTAGCAGTGAGGCAGTGTGGCGCCTGCTTAACTTTCCCATCCATCAAAGGTATCCAACAGTTGTTCACTTGGCAGTACATCTTGAAGGAGGCCAAGGAGTATACTATAAACCAGGACAGCCAACAGCACATTTGACAGACACTCCAACAAAGACTACATTAACAGCGTTTTTTGATCTCTGCAAAACAGATCCTCTTGCAAAAACATTGCTGTATTCTGAAGTGCCTAGACATTTTCGCTGGGATGCCAGTCAATAGGTCTGGCAAATCCGAAAAAAGGTATACCTCTTGCAGACTTCCCGGGATATGTGACAGACAATGCCTTGGGAAGAGTGTACACTGTGCATCCTCACAACAGAGAAGCATTTCACATGCGCCTCCTGCTGCACCATATTCGGGGACCTATTTCATTTGAAGATCTCAAAACTGTTATTGTGAAAGATGAGGATGGTGACATCCTTGAAATTAAGCCATGCAGCACATACACTGTTAAATGTACCATTTTATAGCATGCAAGTAAACAGTTAGTTGTGTACGCTTCTACAGAAAACCTTATTTTAAACCCGGGCGAAGCCGGGTACTTGCCCCTTGTATATATATAAGACGCATTTGTTGTCTGTCTGTTCCCTAATAACTCAAGATCCAGACAACCAAATAACGTGAAATTTGGTACGCGTACACAAAATTATACCGGAAAGGTTATTAAACAGGTTTCGTTCCATATATATAAGATACTGGGGGCCGGGGGCCCAAAATGTAGTTTTTCCCTATATGAGCTATATAAAATAAAAATTATTGAAAATTAAGACGTAAAATAATGACGCAAATTAATAAACATTTTGGTGTCGAGATTAACAAGAAGGCGATTATCGCCATAAAATAATTTTTTTGTTGTTGTTGCTTTGTTGTTGTTGCTTTTGTTGTTGTAGTTGTTGTTTTGTTGTTGTTGCTGCTGTTGTTGTTGTAGTTGTTGTTTTGTTGTTGTTTTGTTTTTGTTGTTGTTGTTGTTTTTGTTGTTGTTGCTGTTGTTGTTGCTGCTGTTGTGTTGTTTTTGCTGTTGTTGTTGTTGTCCACATCCCTTGCCCTGTGACGACAATGTCCTTCATGTTGTTGTTGCTTTGTTGTTGTTGCTGTTGTATTTGTTGTTTTGTTGTTGTTGCTTTGTTGTTGTTGCTGTTGTTGTAGTTGTTGTTTTGTTGTTGTTGTTGTAGTTGTTGTTTTGTTGTTGTTTTGTTTTTGTTTTGTTTTTGTTTTTGTTGTTGTTTTGTTTTTGTTGTTTTGTTGTTGTTTTTGTTGTTTTTGTTGTTGTTTTGTTTTTGTTGTTTTGTTGTTTTTGTTGTTTTTGTTGTTGTTTTGTTTTTGTTGTTTTGTTGTTGTTTTTGTTGTTTTTGTTTTGTTGCTGTTGTTGTTAAACCCGGGCGGGAGCCGGGTACTTGCCCCTAGTATATATATATACTAGAGATGTATCCGCTTTGCAGCAGAAGTGTTCTGACTAAAACATTCAATTACGAATGTTAAAATATATCACTTATTGTTTGTTAAGTATCTCTCTGTATGCGATGATGTAAGTTATGTTTTCTGGTTTAAATATAAAATTTTGTCCTGAATTTACTATTGATATTGCACTTTATAGTTTTATATACATATAACAATTTAATTCTATAATATGGAGACAATTTACGTACAATAAAGAGCAATTGGGAAGTAATCTAAAAATTCAATCAGGTACAAATGTAATTTAAAAACATGCATAGCAAAATAGCTCATAGCTATAGAGCGGCTTAGCAAAGAATGGTATTTGGATTAAAACATATATAGTGTTTCACACGCTTAAAGAATTTAAATAATAAAAGGCTAATTTATCCATAGAAACAACAAAGCAAAACAAATATTTCATTACTTTAAATAGTCGATGTGGGGTCGTAAATGTATAAGTCTTTTACCTGACGGTGGTTGTCGGCAAATTTGTAATTAAAAAATCAGTTAAATTGTTTTAGCACCCTTAAAATACTGAGTGAAATTATAAGGAAAGCTATTCTCATATATATATATACTAGATTGTGCTGGGGCGCCTACGCCGCCCACTATTTTTTAAGACGCCTACGGTGCCCACTTTTTTCAAAAGCCCAACTAACTAAATACGAAATATTACACTTCCTGAAATGTACACAAAGTATTTTATAATTTTCAAATATGAGCTAAAACGATGACGTAATATTGTTTTACGGCGAGTCCCTAATTTATATTTATTTTGCGCATCTCCTTATGCACACCATGTATTAAAATATATTCTCAAACAATGACGTCATAGCGTCACGGATCCTTCCTTCCATCCATCCAGTGACTTGGACTTGGATATCTCTATATATATAAGCCGCATTTGTTGTCTGTCTGTTCCCTAATAACTCAAGATCCAGACAACCAAATAACGTGAAATTTGGTACGCGTACACAAAATTATACCGGAAAGGTTATTAAACAGGTTTCGTTCCTTATATATAAGATACTGGGGCCTGGGGGCCCAAAATGTAGTTTTTCCCTATATGAGCAATATAAAATAAAAATTATTGAAAATTAAGACGTAAAATAATGACGCAAATTAATAAACATTTTGGTGTCGAGATTAACAAGAAGGCGATTATCGCCATAAAATATTTTTGTTGTTGTTGTTGCTTTGTTGTTGTTGCTTTTGTTGTTGTAGTTGTTGTTTTGTTGTTGTTGCTTTGTTGTTGTTGCTGTTGTTGTTGTTGTTGTTGTTGTTGTTTTGTTGTTGCTTTGTTATTGTTTTGTTGTTGATGTTTTTGTTGTTGTTTTGTTTTTGTTGTTGTTGCTGTTGTTGTTTTTGTTGTTGTTGCTGTTGTTGTTGCTTTTGTGTTGTTTTTGTTGTTGTTGCTGTTGTTGCTGTTGTTGCTTTTGTGTTGTTTTTGCTGTTGTTGTTGTTGTCCACATCCCTTGCCCTGCGTCGTCAATGTCCTTCATGTTGTTGTTGCTTTGTTGTTGTTGCTGTTGTAGTTGTTGTTTTGTTGTTGTTGCTTTGTTGTTGTTGCTGTTGTTGTTGTAGTTGTTGTTTTGTTGTTGTTTTGTTGTTTTTGTTGTTGTTTTGTTTTTGTTGTTTTGTTGCTGTTGCTGTTTCTGTTGTTGTTTTTGTCGTTTTTGCTGTTGTTGTTTTTGTTGTTGTTGCTGTTGTTGTTAAACCCGGGAGAAGCCGGGTACTTGCCCCTAGTAAATAATATAATAGTCCAAGTCACTGGATCTGGAACGCTGAGGAACGATGTACAACAGTCTATAGCAGTTTAAAAAATCGTATGGTGATTAGCGCTGTAAAAAAATTATATGACGTCATTGTTTGATCTTATATTTTAAAATACGAGGTGTGCGTAAAATGATTATAAATTAAAGATGCGCTGTAAAAATATATATTATATGACGTCATTGCTTTAGCTCATATTTTAATTTTGGAAAAGGGAACAATGTAATTAATGTAAATGTATTTCGTATTTATCAAACAAGGACAAGTTAGTTGGGCTTTTGAAAAAGGTGGGCGCCGTAGGCGCCCTAAAAAAAGTGGGCGCCGCAACACAACCTAGTATTGTTTATATAACATATTATAAAAATATATACAATCTAAACAAAGTGTTTTTCAGGTTTATATAGATTTTTATACTTCCTTAATATGTATATATATTTATAATTCTCGAATCACTTAATTTAGTGTCCCTTTTCTGTTCTAACAAAAGCCTAAGACCTCACTTTAGTTTTTCATATTCATTCTTTCTACTTAACTTAACAGAATTAAGCACGACTGAACTAAAATTAATACGGAGTAAAAATCGTTTTCTCTTATCATGCTAAATTAATACTATCTAATCATTTGCTACTGGACTGATGGATTTATCTAGAATCTAGACCAAAGAACGTTCACATGAACCTGATAACTCATTTGGATTTTTAAATCCTTTATATTAACTCGTGGTGTCTGCGGCCGACCGACCTTGCTTGCTTGCTTGTCGCCAAAACTTTTGATCGATTTTTAACCCACTTGCTCGCAAGATAGCGAGCTGAAATTTTGCAGGCAGTTTCGTACCGATGATAAAAACAATGTATCAAATTTTCAGATCGATCGCATGTACCGTAATTAAATTATTGATTTTTTAGATTATTTTATTTATTCCTATGTATCATGCTATTTTTTGAGATAGAGCGTCGCGGTGCGTATTATATTGAACAACCTTTCTGTCGCGCAATAAGGTGCGTATTTTATTGACAGCTCTTTTTATAAACATATTCCTGATCGGTGCGCATTATATTAAACATGTTTTACGACACAAGTGCAATTTTGTATTTCTGGATGGTCTGGCGCTGCGTATTATAATGAACATTCTTTTAATTACTTCTCGTACATAAAGGATTTATAGTCAAAAACTTGGTTTTTTACGGGTTTTTTTAAATCCTTTATATTAACTCGTGGTGTCTGCGGCCGACCGACCTTGCTTGCTTGCTTGTCGCCAAAACTTTTGATCGATTTTTAACCCACTTGCTCGCAAGATAGCGAGCTGAAATTTTGCAGGCAGTTTCGTACCGATGATAAAAACAATGTATCAAATTTTCAGATCGATCGCATGTACCGTAATTAAATTATTGATTTTTTAGATTATTTTATTTATTACATCGATTTGAACTTAATATGTCTACTCCTTTCTGTCCACGATACAAACATCTTTTTTTTCCCTTCAAATGTATATCTATGCTTCACATATGTTTTTAAGCGAATAGATCAATCTTAAATATATTTGGCAAATAAATTATATAATTTCAAGAAGCAAAAACTGGAAGAAAAGGGGGAGGATAGAAAAAAAATTAGCTTAATGATATTATTTACAAAATATAATGTCTGATCGGAAAACTTAAATAATCAAAGAATTGCATCCCTTATTAAAACAGCAACAAATTGATTATGGGTACCCATCGGTAAATAGGACCGTTCAGGTGACATGGACAAAAGGAAACAAAATATTTATCAAAATATTCTTGATGTATTTCAATTTTTTATTGATTTATTAGACTTTCTTCCTGTAAGTTCTATCAGCGAATTAAGGACTATGTGTTTTATTCCGAATGCAATCATTTGCTACGTTGGATCTATACCTATGAGAAATGTTTGTATGAAGGAGTTTAAATTAAATTAATACCCCATTAAATTGTTTGTTTAGTTTCTTAGCGCTCATTATATTACGTAAAATTGTCTCAGAATTAGATAATTACATTCTTCATATGTATATCTCTGACCAACTGAAAGTTGCATTCCCAAGAGTAAGCACAAAATTTAGTTATATGAAAAAAGCGCGGGTACATTTCTAGTATATATTTATATATATATATATATATATATAATTATTATAATTCTTTTATTTAAGTCATGAGCAGTCTGAGTGTGTTGGATAGTCAAAAAGTTTACGAAGGAACTCCGTTTACTATAACATGTAGCCACCTGCACGTGGATGGGGAAGTTCTGGGATCTCGGTTTAAATTTTTAGAAATTACAATAAACCAAACAACACTCCTGAAAATGACTGCATCTGATAAATATCCGCAAATAATGGTAAGTAGCTATGCAACTTGTTTTTACATCTAAGTTAGTAAACAAATCTTAATCATATATCAGTTATATTTCGTTTATTTCTTGGACACCACACACTTTTCCAAGTTTATAATTATTAGTTAATTATTAAATGTCCTCATTGATAATTTGGTACACAGTAGATCAAATAGATACAAACAAGTATAAGTATGCTACCCTAAATATTAAAGTTAATGCATGATTTTCCTCTTAATAACTTATTATACAAATCCCTTATTCTATGCAATGATATAATCTTTATGAATAATTCACCAGAAAACAAGAACAAGTAGTGTGAAAATAAGCATGACGAATGACCCTTGCTGGGGTCGACCAATCATAGTTTATGGTTGGCAAGCGAAGGTGGTTGGGGGGGGGTATGTCTCAAGACCAACAATGCTTCTTGCGTTTAGTTTCGTTGTTCACTCACATAAAAAAACATGTATTTTGTAGTGTAGGCATTATTGGATCCGTCGAATACGCTGAAAGTCCTGGGTTCAAGTCCTAGAGGAAACATAATTTGTTTATTTTTTAAAAACCCGTATTAAACAACGTTTTTGACTATAAATCCTTTATATACGAGAAATAACTAAAATTATGTTTAATATAATACGCACCGTGCCACAGACAACCATACACATTAACAGGCCACATAGAGATAAAATAAAAATGCATTAATTTAATTACAGCACATTCGATCGACATAAATGTTTGAAAGAATGCACTGTTATGTGGCAAATGTTTATGTGTAAAATATCAGCTCAATAGGATCCCTGGAGGGGGTCATTTTTAAATCCTTTATATTAACTCGTGGTGTCTGCATTCGCCCTTGTCGCCAAAACTTTTGATCGATTTTTAACCCACTTGCTAATAAGCTAGCGAGCTGAACTTTTGCAGGCAGTTTCGTACCGATAATAAAAACAATGTTTTAAAATTTCAGATCGATCGCATGTACCGTAATTAAATTATTGATTTTTTAGATTATTTTATTTATTCCTATGTATCATGCTATTTTTTTTAGATAGAGCGTCGCGGTGCGTATTATATTGAACAACCTTTCTGTCACGCAATAAGGTGCGTATTTTATTGACAACTCTTTTTATAAACATATTCCTGATCGGTGCGCATTATATTAAACACGTTTTACGACACAACTGCAATTTTTTATTTCTGGATGGTCTGGCGCTGCGTATTATAATGAACATTCTTTTAGTTACGTCTCGTACATAAAGGATTTATAGTGAAAAACTTGGTTTTTTACGTTTTTTTAAAAATACTTTATATTAACTCGTGGTGTCTGGTTGCGCCCTTGTCGCCAAAACTTTGGATCGATTTTTAACCCACTTCCTTGTAAGCTAGCGAGCTGAAATTTTGCAGGCCGTTTTATACTGATGATAAAAACAATGTATCAAAATTTCAGATCAATCGCATGTACCGTAATAAAATTATTTATTTTTTAGATTCTTTTATTTATTAAATCCTATATATTAACTAGTGGTGTCTGCACCCTTGATTTCTTGATTGCTTGTCGCCAAAACTTTTGATCGATTTTTAACCCACTTGCTAATAAGCTAGCGAGCTGAAATTTTGCAGGCAGTTTCGTACCAATAATAAAAACAATGTATCAAAATTTCAGATCGATCGCATGTACCGTAATTAAATTATTATTTTTTAGATTATTTTATTTATTCCTATGTATCATGCTATTTTTTGAGATAGAGCGTCGCGGTGCGTATTATATTGAACAACCTTTCTGTCACGCAATAAGGTGCGTATTTTATTGACAACTATTTTTATAAACATATTCCTGATCGGTGCGCATTATATTAAACATGTTTTACGACTAGGCATGTCAACGGGTACCCGGGACCCGGATACCCGTTGCCGTCTGGATTACCCGGGTAGTAAAATTCTGCCCGGGTACCCGTGAAAATGTGGCCTTCAATGTCTATATTAACCAAACTTCGGCTCGCATGCGGCTTTTTTGTGTTAAATTTAATGATCGCGAAACAATTTATAAAATGAAAATTTTTGTTTAAAATATAAGCTGTGAAATACATCTAAGGAGAACTATCTGTCAACGGGAAATACAATACGGTCTCGACAGACCACAATGTATTTGATAAATCTTTTTTCTCTGAAAAGGAAACAGAATTCGCAAACACAAGAAGATTTTGGTTCTATGAATGAATCATATAAAGAAAACAAAACTCCTCTGCCGAAAATAAGGATGGACTGTTTAGAGATGAAAGAGGCCGTGTTTGTTGTTGTAAATAAAAACATTGAAATATTTGATTGCTTACAATTTATTTAATGACTTTTTACATGGATTCAAACGTGTAGCGATTTTTAGAGTTCAACTTCACATTAAATAACAAAAGTAAATGACAATAAAGTTATTTGGCAACTGCTCATTTTCAAAAATGAAGTATGGCTTTTATGGGGGGGGGGCTCTAAGCTTTGTGACATCATATTGGAGGGGGCTCTAAGTTTTTGTGACAACCTGTGATTGGGGGGGGGGTAAAAATCGGCCAAAATCGCTTGACGTCATTTATGTACGGCCCCTAAGAAGTAGGCCGTGTGAAATAAGGTGCATGGAAGGTGGCTAGGTAGCATTGAATAGCGGTCATGACGGGGAAGATTATGTGATGTTTCGATCGGGTAACCCGGGTACCCGTTCGAAATTTGGACGGGTACCTGGGCAGCATTTTTCAACAATATTGACAGCCCTATTTACGACACAACTGCAATTTTGTATTTCTGGATGGTCTGGCGCTGCGTATTATAATGAACATTCTTTTAGTTACGTCTCGTACATAAAGGATTTATAGTGAAAAACTTGGCTTTTTACGGGTAATTTTGGGCGGGCGGTACCACGACACGACGGTGAAGTTATATAATGGATTTAATATTTTTTTAAAAGTAAAAACAAAGTTTTCGACAATGAATCCTGTATATATTGGAGACATATCGTTATACTCGCATGTAAGCCGAATTTATAACTATACTATAAAATACAATACTGAAATCAGGGGTTCTGCTTATATGCGCATAAAACAAAAATGGACTCAAGGACAGACACTAATGAAAATTAATAAAACACAACAAAAGAACTTTCGTCTTTATTCATATAAAAATGTATATTTGTTTCTTAATATATACTTCGTTAATCATCAGTTGTGAACAACTTATAAGCGGAGATTCAGATATTATTATAGCAAACAATGTGGTAACAGCAGAACACGTTTGTGTGTCATTCCAAAAGGTAAACAAACTGGTACTTAACATAAAAATAAGCACTTTATATCTTTACAGTAACAAATTTTTATGAACCAAAAATATGGAGTAAAATTAGACAATTGTATGGTTGGCTTATTTGCCCGTTTTGTTAAAACTAGCCATTTTAAAGCAGTTTTGAGGGGTCGGCTTATATGCGATCTATGCTTATATGCGAATATATACTGTAACTAAAGTATTGATTATATTCAATATAATATTGACAGACTAGTATAAACATTTACATGCTACATAGAGATACGTAGATATAATATAAAAAGTCATTAATTTAATTACAGTACATTCGATCGATATGAAATTTTGAAATAATGCATTGTTAGGTGACAAAAGTCAATGTGCAAAATTTCAGCTCGATAGGATCCTGGGAAGTGTGTCATTTTTCACCTTTTTTTCCGGGTGAGCGGGGCCACGACAAGACGTTGAAGTTAATATAAAGGATTAAATTAAAAATCCGTAAAAACAAAGCTTTTGACTATAAATCCCTTATAAATGAGACATAACCAAAAGTGTTGATTATGTTCAATATAATACGCACCGCGCGACAGACTAGCATACATTTTTACACATCGGGAACTATTATAAAAGTAAGGAAAATATTAAAAAGGTAAGTTTAATATAATACACATGACAGATAAGACGGTGAAGTTAATATAAGGGATTTAAAAATGTTTATGCTTGTGCCTGTTTTTCCCCCTATCTTAGGGAACATGACAACCATTTTTCAATTTTTTTATTTTTTTTTATTTCACGAAAAAAAACGCTTCGTTCACATTTATATCAATTCCTGCATCAGGAAACTGTTAGTTTCTTTTCGTCGCATATTTCTGGAAAAAGATAATAGACGAAACTGTTGCTCTCTAACTTTGCAAGATGACTGTAAACTCAACATAGGAATAATTGCGGAGACATGGTCTCCGTTGTTGTCAGTGACAGAATCGTAGTTATGCACTCTCCTCAACAATACGCTGTTCTATCTATCTATCTATCTATCTATCTATCTATCTATCTATCTATCTATCTATCTATCTATCTATCTATCTATCTTATCTATCTATCTATCTATCTATCTATCTATCTATCTATCTATCTATCTATCTATCTATCTATCTATCTATCTATCTATCTATCTATCTATCTATCTATCTATCTATCTATCTATCTATCTATCTATCTATCTATCTATCTATCTATCTATCTATCTATCTATCTATCTATCTATCTATCTATCTATCTATCTATCTATCTATCTATCTATCTATCTATCTATCTATCTATCTATCTATCTATATATCTATATATCTATCTATCTTTCTATATATCTATCTATATATCTATGTATCTATCTATATATCTATCTATCTATATATCTATCTATCTATCTATCTATCGATCTATCTATCTATCGATCTATCTATCTATCTATCGATATATCGATCTATCTATCGATTGATATATCGATCTATCTATCGATCGATATATCGATCTATCTATCGATCGATCTATCTATATATCTATTTATCTATCTATCTATCTATCTATCTATCTATCTATCTATCTATCTATCTATCTATCTATCTATCTATCTATCGATCGATCGATCTATCGATCCATCTATCTATCTATCTATCTATCTATCTATCTATCGATCTATCTATCGATCTATCTATCGATCTATCTATCTATCTATTTATCTAGTTATCTATCTATCTATCTATCTATCTATCTATCTATCTATCTATCTATCTATCTAACCATGTTTCACGTGTCATAACTAAAATTTTGTATTTTTGTATATGCGCTGCGTATTATAGTCAAAAACTTTGTATTTTAAGGGTTTTTCTTTTTAATTAAAAAGTCATACTAAATAATGACATTTTCAGAATGTTAATCCTTCTATGTTCTTTCCTTAGTATGCAAATGATGGTAATATATACGCAGAATGCCAAAGCTTTTTTTTAAATCAATATGGGTCATACTGCCAATTGAAAGTAAAGCGAGCTCGGGTGCAATATCAGGGCGTGTACACGTGCATCTTTGCTGTTGATGTCCCGAATCGTCCCACACGTATATATGAAGGGGAGTCTGTGCTGACTGTAATAAAAGGTATTTTCCTGTGAAGGTTTTACTGTGATTGTATTTACCTCATTGTCAATTATAGACACAATCAACATATCCAGTGAAAGAATGTTAAATTATTTTGAAGTGTGGCACTCTGCAGCCTCAGGGAAAGAACGATAAATTATCTTGAAGTGTAGAGTCACAGAGTGCCTTAACAGCAAAGTTACAACGCTGGTCTACGACGCATATGCTAAGAAACTCACGATTAACATTCACTATTTCAGATAATGGTTTGATATTGATTTATGCTTTCTTTTAAACACACGGCACACACACACACACAGACACACACACACACACACACACACGCACAAACACACATGCGCACACACAGACACACACACGCGCACACATACACACGCACACACACACAGACACACACAGACACACACACACACGCACACACACACACGCACACACACGCACACACACACACACAGACAAACACACACGCGGACACACACACACGCACACACACATGCACACACACACACAGATACACACACATGCACACACACACAGACACACACAGGCACACACACAGGCACACACACACGCACACACACACACACGCGCACACACACACACGCGGGGACACACACACACACGCACACACACACACGCACACACACACAGGCACACACAGACACACACACATGCACACACACACGCACACACAGATACACACACATGCATACACACACACAGACACACACACACAAACACAGGCACACACACAGGCACACACACACGCAAACACACACACACACACGCACACACACACACACGCGCGCACACACACGCACGCACGCACACACACGCACACACACACACACAGACACACACACATGCGGGGACACACACACACGCACACACACACAGAGGCACACACAGACACACACACATGCACACACACACACGTGCACACACACAGACACACACACACACAGAAACGCACACACGCACACACACAGGCACGCAGACATACACACACACACGCACACACACACACACACACACACAACAACAATATGCAATTTTGAAAGAAAGCATTTGCTTTTTTTTGGATTATGTTAATTTCGACACTTTATAAAAAAAATTATAAATTTAAAATAAAAAAAACTTTATTTAAATCATCACATCCGTTTATTTTTCCGTTTGGCGATCCATCCACTTATAAGACTATTATTAATTTATTATATTTTGTTTGCGCAAAAATTAAAGGAGATCATTATCAAAATTACATTGAAAACAAATCAAATAGTATATCAGGAAACTTGCTAGTGATAGGGAGATGAATACAACAACAAAAAAAATGAATAGATGTGAAAATGAGTTGCGTCTAAAAAAATAGACACACCTTGATCTATTTCAAGTTCTTCCTTTAAGAACGTGTGTCTTATTTTACCCAGTGAATGATTTGACAGTCAGTTCTACGGCCATGACTACCCATAGCAGCCAATATAGCAAGACAACATTTTCAACGTCAGTGACTCGACTTGGTTCGTCCACTTTCAACAATAAATCATTGACTTCAACTGGTGGGTTTCATTTCAAATTCTATTCACTTCTTCTCGTTTTGAGATTCATTTCCAGTGTTGATATTCATTTCCAATGTTTATTTCAGCTGTTCCTGTTCATATAGCAATTATTACATTATAGTACGGCTGTTTACGATTAATTTAACTTTAATCGTTAACTTTTCAAAAATTAACGATTAACTAATAGTTATTTGCGATTAAAGCCAAAAATTGAAATTTATGGTGCCATACAGTGGCGTAGCTAGAACTTTTGCCGCCGGGGCGGTCTCCAATTTGCCGCCCTTTTAAGGGCCGTCCATAAATGACGTCACGCACCTGGGGGGGGAGGGAGTCACATACGTTTGTGACGATGTGTGACGAGGGGGAGGGGGTGTTTAAGAAATGTGACGTCACTTCAAAACGCGCAACTTTAAATGGCAAAAATTTAAATTGAAACATGCTCAATTTCAAACAGAAAATACGGCTTTTATTTGTCAAAGCATTGTGGCGTCTTATTGAAGAAGGGGTCTAAGTTTTTGCGACGACGTGTGACGAGGGGGGAAGGGGGTGAAAACGAAAGCAAAAATAGCGTGGTTCATTTATGGACGGCAACTTAGTCGATTATATTATGTTTTTAAAAATTAATAAACATGAGTAAATAATTAAAATTGAAACGAAGTAAAGGTGGGGAAAATGTTTACCATTGCATGCCATATTTATGTAAACAGTAATAAAAGAGGTCGCATAAGATTATATACCTAAAAATACACAAAAGGCCACAAGAAAGTTACTGAGATCACCAGTCCGTCCGTCCGTCGTTGTCACCATGAGACAAAACATATTCCAAATTAACACCCAAAAAACATTACCAATTACTATTCTTTTATTTTTTATTTAATAAATAAATGATTTTTTTTACAAACAAGAAAAAATTGTATACATTACCAGTGGCGTAACAACGGCTTGGCATTGGGGCAGTTGCCAAGGGCGCCTTCCTGCGCCAGTTCAAAAGGGCGCCGCTAAATCTCTAATTTTAATTTTTTTATTTAAATAAAAGGCGGCAAAAATATATTAGCCAAGGGCGTCAAAAACGCAGTTACGCCTCTGTACATTAGTATTTAAACATATTTATACATTTACTTTCCTAAATTTCATAATAGAAAAATCGTGTCTTATGCTATCAAAATTAAAATTATTTGTAATATCTTGTTCTATGGACAGTATTGCAAGATTTAGTTGTCTTTAATCGCTCATTGTGGAACGAAGATAATTTTTATCAACTTCAGTTTGGAGCAGCTCATTTCACAACTAGCGACACTGATAGCAATAGTTGAAAAAATTCATTTAAAAATTACAATGTTGTGTACAGAATTTTCCAATCGATACTGTTGAATAAATTTTAATAGATAAAGGGGGCCTTTTCCCACGTTTTTCTAACATAATGCCTCTTCTTGTAGTGTAGGTTCAGCCATAAAAACCTGGATCTTTTTTCTTTCCATATTGAACTGTCAATGTCAATAAAGTAATTTATTTGATGTTCAAATGCTTCATTTAGTAGGTTATATGGTATTATATACGAATATTTTCTTGCAAGGACATGCAACTCATCAAAGCGTTATTTTATTTTATAATTCCATCCATGGATACAAAACATTTCTCGTTGTACTTCTTGTTCTCAAGATAGAACCACATCATCTGAATTTTCCCTACTCATATTTTTTTTCCATCTAACTAGGCGTTCAGTTGATATCTCCATCTCTTCACAAATTGTTTGGCTGATATAGCAGCATTTTGTATTAGCACATCTCTTGCATTGACTGGTTCCCATAAATTAGATGACATAGAAGAGAAATAAATTGTATTGAATTGAGTAAAATTCCAGCATCTGATCTCGTTTTCCTAGTTACTTCTTCAGATGTCAATTTTTCCAAGACGCTTGAAAGTTTAAAGTATGTCTTTTTGGAAATTATTATGGCTGTTGTAGTGTTTATTAACGGAGAAATTTGAATATTTACATATTCTTGTCATAAATCTTAATAATTTTCCATAAAATAATTCAAATTATTTACACATTATTATTAATTTAATTGGATAGGCGTATCATGCTTAATGAATAAAAGTATTTTAATGAAAAACACAAATTATTTGTGCTACTTTAATGCAATAAAAACAAAATAAATTTAATTTTTAATAACTAACCTTACTACAATTTACTGAAAACTGAAGCAGTAATATAAATTACTACTTGCAAGTTAAATACAGTATTTGAACCACAATGCCTTGTAGGTACTTGTTTGCGCATCATTCTGCGAATATCGAAATTCCATGTAAAAATTGTCGTGGCGATATTAATAGTACACATTATTCGGCCCGGCGGTGATGTGTTTTTTGGGTAGTTTTCTTATAAAAGCGTCATCTGCGTCATCACAAATGTTGTGTGAATCCGTTAATTAAGACTCGAAATTACGAATATTTTTGTTTTACCTTGGTTTTCCCCCTTCAAAAGAAAAAGGGGGGTTGTCGGAAATGTTTGTACTTTTCAAATGCCCACAAATGCCGCCCCTAAATGAGTGCCACCCGGGGCGGACCACCCCCACCGCCCCCCCCCTAGTTACGCCACTGGTGCCATAAGTACATTTATTAAACGTACTTGTCGAAAATCGAAATAACACTAATAACACTGTATTGTCTTCTTTATATGACATCTTTAAACCAACAACGCAAATAGACAAGTGTTTTGACATTATTTGGTTCAAGTGATGAGCGGGTCTTATTGACAATATAACCAGACGGGTGGAACAATCTTTCACATAGCTTTAGATTGTCTTAGCTGAAGTTTCTGATACTGTAGTGGATGTTTGGTTTGCAGGTGATATGTAAGCGAAGTGTTAGAGCCATGGTAGTAATGTTCCCTTTAAGCAGCGTGGCTGCGCAGATATTTGATCGACGCCACGCAGGAGTTTAGAATCACCGCGCAACAAATTTTGCAAATTATTGCTCAAAAAATGGACGTTTTCAACTTTGCACACGAGTTGTTTTTTTTTAAACTTTGCACATAGACCAAAGAAGCTTAGACTTAGAGGGAACATTGCATGGTAGGCAAATGATTTCTCTCAATGGACACAATAACCTTTATTGACATTTTGAACATTCAAGTCAGTCAATAGTTTAAAACCAAAATGTTCGTGTAATCGTCCGAAAATTAGTTTATATTTATTGGCCAAAATATTTTACTTTTTGACTTCCAGTACATTTATTAGTGGTGGGTCGATTAATCGTTAAAATATTTTTAATCGTTACAATTTTTAACGATTAATCAATAAATTAATCGTTAATTTTCGCAGCCCTACATTATAGTAAAAGGGATCTCTTCAGCATGCTTTGTTAAATAAAAATATTATTTTCCAAATCCCTGTGAAAATTGACATAAGATTTCTAGACTCTCCCAGCCACGTAAAAAATAAAATATTTCTTTTTTTTTACACACTAATTTATTAATTCAAAAATGCTTCAGCAGAATCCGTCTTCAGCCATATAAAAGACAAGAATAGCCAACGACCCAAAATGTTTTTAATTAAACGCATTACTTTAAAATATTTTTACCCAGTGGTGACCACTACTGGTCAAGTGGTCAAAGAGAATTTGGACATGTATCTGAAGGTGCTTATTGGCGCGGCGACGTTCATTGCTGTTTTAGGAGAGGCTGTTTTCTGCATCATGGCTTTGACTTTCTGGAACAGGGCAATGAACAGGTAAATGCATGTCCAGCACTAGTGGGTGTCATAACTGTCTGAGATAGTAGGCTACACCGAGGGTATGACTTTTTGTATTTTAATACAGATATGTCTTTATCTTTCTATTTTGTCGGGCTATGGAAAATTCCACTGCTTGACTAACAGAAACTTTGTTGGCGGTTTAGCCTTCATTTTTAGTAAATACCTTATTTTAAAATAATTTAAACCCCAAATTTTGAATATTTACTGATCTGAGGTTATATTCATGGGCAGGGATTTTAATTACCCAGTTAGATAATAGCGCCAAAAAACCCGCTGATTGATTAGCCCTTGACCCTGCAATTCATCAATCTAGGTGGGTAAAACATCATGATGCTTACGAGATGTAGCAATCATTTGGTAAGCGTTATTACAAGAACTGTGCGCATAATCACCCTGTAATCCTTTTTACGAGCGGTTTCCAAACTTTACAAATCAGGCTATTTATAGCTTAAATGGTTTTTACAAGTTTCGCTATTAAATAATAATTATTTAAAAAATGACGTTTATATGCCATGACATTCTGGTCTCCCCGCACTAGACAATAAAATAACATAGAAAAATATATATTTATATATATTTAATGCAGGGCAATTGAAATTTAAAAACATATATATAATGACGTGTGAAACCATGAATAAGCTATGTATGTTCAATATTAATCATTAAAATTGTATTCTTGAGATACTAAAGGTCCACGATTTTGTAGACATCTGCTTAAATCCAAACAGAAACAATTATAAAAACATTTTTCAACACTCTAGTTTACAGATGCCTTAAAGTTTTAAATATATGTGTTGCAATCAAACCCACTGATTTAGTCGGTATCTTTATCTCATTGGTCACACTTCCACTATAAAAATGAACAGATTGATTTTGTTGGATTTTTAAAAAATTATTATATTGAAAGGATATCAAGCAGCATTACCATGATGGCAAGTTGTTAAAATAATTAAGACAATGATAAACAAGAATAAAATGTTATGAATGACATAACGGGTAACAATCTTTGACCGTACATGATGTAATATTAGCAAATAATTGTACATTTGCGTAGCATGGTCTGCCAACATGCATGAACCGCGCCTAAATTCTAGCTTCCACAAGACTCAGTTGGACCCCTTACACAATTATTCCTATTATTTATTAATGTTAATAAGGTAAAGTGTATTATAGTAATGAAGTTATTAAAGCTCTATTTATCAAAATGTCAGTGGCGTAACGAGGCAGGGAGAGGGGGCAAGGGAGGCAAATGCCCCGGACGGTACTTTGATATTGATATTGCAATCAGGGCCGGATTTCTGCCTAGGCCTTCAAGGCCCCGGCCCAGGGCCCCAGCCAGCCTAGGGACTCTGATGGTTGAATCTTTACATAAGCTCAAAAAAATTACTTTAACCAAGAGAAAAAAATCTTGCCTTATGAAAATTTGAGAAAAACCGAATTTGTCTTGATCAAATTAATAACAAATTGAAACATAAAAACATTATTCCAAATAATTAAACAAAGTTATATTGTTTAATGACCCTCTCTTTTAAATTCGTAATAGAAATTACCGATGTCACGATGTATGACTTCAATTAAAACGGATTATTTAGAATCTAATCTAATTCTTCTTAAAGTGACGATCCTGTTGAGTGGATACTAGACGAAGTTACCTTGGAGTACCTTTTTCAAAAAGGCGTGAAACAAAATATTGATGCCGACTTTTCTTTTTCAAGGCGTATGTATTCAGATAAAACCAGGTATCTATCGCTGTCACTTTTTAGCTGAACATTAAGCAATGGTGAAACACGACCTCGATCTCGGCTCATATTTTCGAATTGCAAGGGTGCAGTGCAAGGGAAAATGGGGTCACTAGCTAATGAAGGGCTAAACGACTGGATTAACGCAGTTCAAAGAATGAAGGAACATAAGAATTCAGACGAACACGGGTCAGCACTTGCGACACTAAATTTTAGGAAGAATGATGACTGTAGAGTTGACAAGAGTCTTGTTCTTCAAACAGAAGAAGAAACAAATATTGGCATGAGATTTTGAGTAGCATTGTGGCTGTTGTGAGGTCACTTTCTTCACGCACATTGCCGTTTAGAGGTTCCCATGAGAGATTTGGATATAATAAACAGTAGGATCTATGATATGACTCTAGAACTTTTAGTTGAGTTCAATCCTTTTCTGGACATACAAATAAAACGCCATGATAACAAAGGAAGTGGAACAACATCATATCTTTCAAAAATATGCGATAAAATTATCAATTTTATGGCAGAAAAGGTAATAAATACGATCATGACTGAGATAAAATATGCACACAAAAAAATCTATCTCTGTGGTCTCTACTCCGGACATTTCTCATGTAGATCAACTTTCTTTCATTGTGAGATATGTCTCTCAAGACGGATGCACTGTCGCATGATTTTTTAGATTCATTCCAGTTTTCATCAATAGTAATATATACTGTATTATTCTGATGTTTATTAAAGTCATTAAAGTCGATTAAAGATTATATATATGTTCTGTACTAGTGCATTTAAAATTTGCTAAATTTTCAAAATAGCTTCTAGATGGTTGGAGGCCTAAAAGTCAAAAGTGCCTAGGGGCCCGGCTTGATTGCAATCAAAGATTTTGGCAATAGGAAAATCAGAAAACTTTAATTTTAAATAAAGATTTTGAAGTTCTTTATCTTTATTTCTAATACAATTATTTTTAATTTTTGTTTTGAAACTTTCCAATCAAACTTCGATTTTCTTAAAAATTGCATCATTTTGAAAGTGATGGTCGGCAATTAAGCTTTGACACGCAACCTTTGTGTTAATTGAAAAATAAATTCTAAAAAGATCATCACTCCCTTGGTAGCTTGCGAAGAATGAAATTTTAGCTTGTAAGCTTTTCTCAAATTACAATCGATTCCATTACCTTGGTTTTGTTTTTAACATTTTTTGTGAATTTTCAGAAGATATAATCATGTCTAGCATCAAACTTTTTAAAATTATTTTTAGTTTTTCCCTTATTTTTTGCGAATCCATTATTTTTGCCCTCTGGGCAACTGCCCCCTCACCCCCTAATACGTTACGTCACAATAAATGTGTTACTCGTAACGCTGTAGCTAAGCTCACGGGGGAGAAATATTTAAATGTCGCTTTATACAATTTGCAGGACGCAATCTAGGCACCGGAATCAGCCATTCCGAAGACTATCATCTCTTACAACCTCTCGCATGATACTATGCCTTTGTCTTCTGTTGTTACCAACCAATGTACCCAAACGAGACCAGATGCAGCCCCCTATCCACGTGTACAGCCAAAGCCGCCAACTGAACGCTTGTATGTGGCGGCTAAGAAAAAATCTGACCCTACAGAGATTCTTTCAGGCAGCTCAAGTCTTAGTGACGAGCCCAAAGGAAGTGTGGTTAGTACTTAACTGTTCTGACACGACTCACCAGACATTTACTCACACACATTATCTAATCAGATCGTATAGCTTCCGAAACCAAGCATTCCGGAATAGAAGAAACTGAAACCAAGCATTCCGGAACTGAACAAACTTAAACAACAGATCCCCGTTATTTACTTATGGGCTGAGACAAGACTTCATCTAGATACCCTGAAACACCGACTATTAAAATACCTAGTGCATTCCTGGACCCAAGTTGTCAGCTTACTTTCTAAATGATAAATAAAACTGGAAGGTCCTAAAAATTATTCACTCCTAGAAAATTTAGTCTATTTGTCTTGGCGAGATCTTAGGTTATGACTATGGCAATTTTATTTTGAAATAAAAATTTCATTTCACATACATGGCTTTTATTTGTGATTGGTCATAGTTTTGGTTTTTGTGTATTTTGTGTGTGCACTTGAGTGTGTTCTGTAATTACATACACTGAGTTCAAGTATATCATTTTAATTTTAACTCTCACTGAATGAGAATAATTGTGGTGCTACTTTAATGACGCTGATTTAAATATTTATGAAAATAACTGAGTATTCAGATCGAGCAGATCTACTTTGATTTTTATGTGATGTTAGGCCAAAGGATGTAGGTAGATTACAGCAATTTAACACTACCCGTATATGAATCAGTAATATAAGCCCTCTTCACTGGCAGGGCCGTTTTTAATTCTTTGAAAATCCTAGGCCCTTATATGTTTGTAGGCCCTCCATAACAAACTGCATTAATGCTAAATATGTTCACATTATTTTACAAATACGTATTACATTCTTTTTAGGTATTTAAGTATTAGTTTCCTTGTAATATTGTTTAATAAAATGAATATTACATCATTTTGCGGTGAGTAAATGGCCCAAATCCTTTAATTTAATCAATGTATCTAATTTTTGCCCTTTCAGGGATTTAGGACGTTAGGACTTAACGAAGAACTGTAAAAGGAAAAGAAAAACTGTGCAAATACTGGATTGGTATCCTAAAGAGAATAATTGCTGTGAACAGTTTTCTAGAAGGAATTAAATTAATTTTTCGTTTTGACCTTTACAATATCCTAACAAAGAAAACTAACTACATTGTTTAAACCTTTAAGTTTAGATGATTTAAAAAAACACACACACACACACACACACACTTTCAGAGATACAGAAATTCTGGATCGTTGATTTATGTTAGTGGTATATGAGATTACTTTATTGAATCATTACGATCTAAAGTATTCACATATATAATACATAAGATCAAGATTGCTAATTATTATGAAAACCACATTGATTCAACGCCTGATTTACATGATTTTACCCTCAATGTTTATGTCAATTATAAGGACATTCTACAAGCAACCTCTGATGTTACTTCAATTTTACGTCAACCACCAGCATCAGTTACAAGGAGATTCTACATGCTATCTTTGATGTTACTTCAAGTTAACGTTAACCACCAGCATCAGTTACAAGGATATTGTGCAGGCAAACTATGATATTACTTCAAGTTAACGTCAACCACCAGCAGCAGTTAAAAGGCGATTCTACAGGCAAACTCTAATGTTACTCCATGTTAATGTCAACCATGGCACCAGCATCAGTTACAAGGAGATTCTACAAGCAAACTCTGATGTTACTCAAAGTTCACGTCAACTACCAGCATCAGTTACAATGAGATTCTACAGGCAAACTCTGATGTTACTTCAAGTTAACGTCAACCACTAGCATCAGTTACAAGGAGATTCTACAGGCAATCTTTGATGTTACTCCAATTTAACGTCAACCACCAGCATCAGTTACAAGGAGATTCTACAGGCAATCTTTGATGTTACTCCAATTTAACGTCAACTACCAGCATCAGTTACAAGGAGATTCTACAAGCAAACTCTAATGTTACTCAAAGTTAACGTCAACCATCAGCATCAGTTCTTGAAACTAAATCGCATATTAAAAAAGGCTCTGTCTCAGGCAAGCTGTTTCGATAACGTTGGCATGGCAAGTTTTAGTACAGTAATAATGCTATGTATACTCCAAAAAATTGTTTAGGTATTCTCAATTTAGTTGAGTTTCCTCTGATTCAATGTATGTAAAACGGTCGTTAAGTTTACTCATAAAAATACTACAAATAATTAATTATTAGCCGCTTACAGTTGTCATTATTTTTAGCCTTTGCACGAATCAAAAATTTTATACACTATAATATTACTCAATATTTCATCTCCAAAGATATATATATAAATAAATAACTTTCCTATCTACGTTATTGAGTCGTTTCAACAAAAAGTATTGCGCTTCTAAAACTTCAATTCAACTCAAGAAATATTCGTTCATCTAGATCAGTGTAGGCAGTTTGACTAAACCCAATGAAAACATAACTGGAAACCTTACAAAAGCAGTGTCATTTACCAATGAAAATATATATTATCATAACAGCACAGATGCAGATCAAGCGATTATTATTGCTTGATATTCTATTAGTTTAGTAGAAACAATTAGATTTTTAAACTATGCGGTTTGAACAGTTACATACTTTTTTTTTAAAAAACATGATAATTATTTAACTGCATGTGATTCCCTTTTAAAAAAATTTTTCTTCTATATCCTTCTGATATAGTAGTAAAAATATCATTGCATTATACATTTGTAATGAGCATCTTTCTGGATGGATGAACTCCTGGCTTGACAATGAAAAATTCAAATTGACTTTTTATAAACTTATCATCTCTCCTTATAAACTGAGCTTGAATGATGCTTCAACACAATGTTCATTGATGTCTTCAGAACTGACTATAATAGAGAGCAATCAAGAGCTGCATTACGTGACGTCGACTTTAAACATGAGAAAAAACGATGCACTTCCAAAACAAATAGAATTATGTACAGTGCATATGGTTCTGGCCAAATCATGTGTTGAGATGAATACTTTAAAATGGAAAAGTCAACTACCATTTCTTTTCCTGTAAAATATTGAAAGTAAAAACTTCAGTGATAAATGCAGGGTCCTGAAATTTTCTTGTAATGAAAGTGAATTGAAATTATCAATTTTCACAGAAAGTTATCGCTTGTAAACGGGAAGTAACAGTATTTCTGTTGTGTAAAATGCTTTGGATTATACAGTTTACAAAACATCACAAACTTTGAATAACGGAATAAAGAAATTAAAGAACAAAACCTTTTCCTTAAAAGAAGAATGTGTATTTAAGCCTGATCAAGGCGGGGTGTATTCAATAGCACATCCATTGCCTCCAGTAGGAGTCGGGGCTCAGATTCAGTATGCCGAATTGTTATGTGATTGTGAGGATGGTTCAATACCCATTGTCTTCTCTCATGTTTGTAACACAATTTATGATTGTGACAACCATAAAGATTTATAAAAATGTGTCTAAATTAACGTAAGTAATGTAAATGAATTATTTTTTTTGCATAAACCTGAACGCAAATGATTATTTCAAAGTTAGACAGAGCTACTTACTTGCTGATAAATGTAATTCCCATCACGACTGTCGGGACAACAGTGATGAGGAAGATTGGGAGGAGTGTCACGAATGTATGGTGGGACACTGTTGTGATGGTAATTGTGTCCCAAAGCAATGGTTGTCTTGAGGTGCGAACGAATGCAGATTATCTAACAAAGCTAATGGAGTTATATATATTTATTTCACTGTCGAGGTTTTCTCATTAGCAGCAAGCCACGAAGTACTTGAATGCAACTCAATAAAATATATTAATTCAGTTACTACAGTAAGTGTAAGGACCTGTTACACCGACCAATATACTTGGGCGCCTAAATGTGTATTCCTTAGAGCAGTGGTTCTCAACCTGATGTCCGCGGACCTCTGGTGGTCCACACAGATGTGCCTGGTTGTCCGCGAGCAAATCATGATTTTTTTTTAAAATTAAGAACACGAAACGGTATAAATGTTGTCAAATATTGAATTTATTGATTAATTTTAATCACTCGATGGCCAGAGCATAGTGCCGAAAGCCATATGTTTTGGGTCTATATTTAATTTTAGCCATAAATTATATATGTGCGTAATAGCAAATGATCAACCCAGACCACAGTGTGTAATAAATTTCTTAATAAAATTCTTGAAAATTAAGCGATGAAACCTTTAAAACTCCGAAGATATCTTAAAACTAATAATAATGTCTGCTCTGAGAAACCATTGGAATACTTTTTGCACTTATACATTCACTTGACAGTCAGAAGACCTGCATACGACAAGCAACAGAAGTCAATGAAAAGGCTTTAAGAGCATCACTTTTCTTAGATATACGAGTTGCACAGGTCAAAAAGCCTAGTTTGAAAAAGACTGTTTGAATTTTGTGATGCTGTGATAGAGTGTGTTGGAGCAACAAAAAAAAATCAAAGCTTGTTGATCATTTGAACGATAGCACATGGGTTGCAGTTCTGAGTTACTTGGCTGACATTTAGAAGAAATTAATAAACTTAATTAATCGCTACAGTGAAAGCAGACATATTTTATTACTCTCAGTGACAAAGTGTCTGCTTTTACGAAAAAGCTTATTATTTCAAGGGAGCTTTCACATCTATATATATAAAAATCTAAGTATGTATCTATCTCTGTTTGTGTGTGTGTGTGTGTGTGTGTGCATGTCCTTTATAGCTGACTAAACCATTTATCCGATCGCCATGAAACTTTTGGAGACTGTTGAGTACGCTCCCCGGATGGTAACTGGCCCCTTTTTTTTCCTAAATTTAACACTCATGCGGCGCTGGGGGCCCATAATGGCATTTTTTGCTTATATGCGCTATATAAAAATTAGTTTAAGCATTAGCTACTGTGTAAATTGATGGATCTTAACCAAAATTTGTATATTAAAACTTGAAAGCCAGTATTAAAATACTATTGGGCACTGAACTCCTACTGACCATTCTTTCGGGGCTGGGGGCCCAAAATGCCTTTTTTTCTTAAACGCTTAAGATTTTACTCCACATTCAATTATTAACGATCGTGAAAAATAATGATAAATGTATCCATTATTATCCATATTGAAATAAACAGGTGTTTTGAACTTTATATCTTGCCCTGAATGGGCCCTGGGGCCCTTAATGCCATTTTTTTGCTAATATGAGCTATATAAATATTAGTTTATGCCCTAGCTACTGAGCAAATTAATGTATCTTAACCAAACTTTGTATAGACAAAATTGGTAGACCATATTAATATAACTAAGTGCAATGAGCTTCTAATTTAAATTTCTTCGGGGCCGGAGGCCCCAAGTGTGTTTTTTTTATATCTGTTCAAGATATTTTTCCCGTTCACTTTTTAACGATCTTGAGAAATATCTCTATGATGAAACTGAATTAAAATAAACAGGTTTTTGAAAATTGACATCTTGCACCAAATGGCCCCGGAGGAACCTCAATGTCGGTTTTTCCCCTATATTAGCTATAGGGGGCTGGGTAATGCGTGGAACCCACAAAGCCGTGGCCTGTGAGCGCTGCATCACTTGCCAAACAGATCATATGTCATGGTCTGTGGACGCAACTATCTTCTGCATAGAAGGAGCGTCTGTATATATAAGACAAGACAAGTGTACTCCCGATTCAATTTAACACGATATTGAGAAATATAGCCTGAGTACAATTGCAATAAAAATATTAAATTATCACTCATTTAGGGGCCGGGGCTCTTAATATCGTTTAATCTTTCTTTATCCGTTTGGAATGAAACTTGGATTTTTCAATTTTTTTTCACACTCCCGCGAAGTTTCTGGCATAATTGTTTTTAAAACATACCACTCTTTGGTTTCTTTAATTTTTTTTCATTTTACTGAGATGGTTGCAACGCACGACGGGTCTGTTAGTGTTTGATAAATTTTGCGAATTCACCAAGGAATCAGAAGATGTTGAAATCAATAAAGAACTGTTGATAAATTAGGATTCTGACCATATTAAAATCTTGCAGGATCAATTTAACCTCTACTTTGGTGATTTGAACGTTCGGAGTTTTTTTGTGTGTTTCCAATTCGTTTCTTGCACACATTTACTCATTAAATTTACTACCATCGAAATTAAACCAATTCATAGAACTGACTTGCGATACTACTTTGAATATGTTGCATTAGAAAGTTAGCTTAATGAATTTTTAGTAGTACTCAGAGCTTTAAAATACTTTTACCCTTTGCAAAATCATATCTTTGCGAATGTGGATTTTCTGAATTGGTTATAATCAAGACAAAACATAGTTCCTGACTTCATGTTGAAGATGAACAACGATGGAGTCTTTGAAGTTTACACCTCGTTTGGATGTGCTGTTCTCAAATGTGCAAGCTCAAGGTTCGCAATAAATAAACTAATACAGCAATCTTAGTAATACTAACTACTGTTTATGACTTTATGACTTAATTTTTTTTATAGTAAGCAATACGAATTGAATAAGACTATAAGTAAAAGACTAGTAAAAGTGACATTCGTTCATTACAAAAGAAAGACATTATCATTACAATATATTTTGGGAGCACGCAAATCGTAGCATATTAGTATAGTTTTACCCACTAACCTAACATGTATACTGGTAAATAATTATATACACATTATGGCATACTGTCCATCTAAGAAAGATTTAAGTTATATCTTTATTGTTTGCAGCTTTGGTGTGGCTGGTGAGATCAATCCTCGAGGGACAGTCTCTTCAGCATGTCACACACAAATGTGGTGGGGTAGTGTTGCCTGGCCTTCCTATATACACAGTATAATTATATAAATTTCAAGCACGGCAGTATCAAAATTTTCAGTAGCGATCCGTGGCTAAGATGCAAATTTTTCTATTGGTCCTTGAACCTCAAAAGGTTAAGAGCCACTGCCTTAGAGGACGAAGTGGTTGACCTGCTGGAAGTAATGATATGTTTCATGTACTGGACTGTGCGGATATTACATGCTCTGTGGAATTGACTGTCATCAGTCTTACGGTATTCAATCTATTACATCAAGGGTAACTGACTGTCCGCATGGTGAGGATGAAAATGAGGAGGAAGGTGAAAGTCTCTACACTCTACTCTATACTGAACATAGGTTGTCTCTTTGTTGTTAATACTTTCAAATTAAATTGTACTCATTTCTTTCAAGTCTGTGATGAGGCTTTGGTAGGTAGTCGTAGGTACGTTAGTTGTACGTTCTTGGATTGTAGCTTTGGTAGGGGGTCCTAGGTCTGTTAGTTGTATGGTCTTGGATGGTAGCTATGGTAGGTGGTCGTAGGTCTGTTAGTTGAAAGTTCTTAGATGATAACTTTGATAGATGGTCGTAGGTCTGTTAGTTGTATGGTCTTGGATGATAGCTTTGGTAGGTGGTAGCAGGCAATGTTCCCTTTAAGCTGCGCGCCACGCAGCTATCTGGCAGATGCCGCGCAGCTATCTGGCAGATGCCGCGCAGCAATTTTGAGTTACCGCGCAACAAATTTTAATTGGGGGGGGGGATAGAATTTCTGCGTCTTGGCCAGATACTTTAATAGCGGCTTTATTTCTTATTCTACCTGGGACTCGGCTGCAGTGTTGTCAAAATTCAATTAAGAAAACAAGTTTAAATGTCAAGAATATATCTCCCATCTTTCACATACAGGAAATATATCAAACACTCCCTTAAAATAAATAAATAAAAATAATTGACATTGGTGACTAGCCTTGAAGCAGAACAAAGACTTTGATATCATTCGCCGACTACTTACAACAAAGACTTTGATATCACTCGCCGACTACTTACAACAAAGACTTTGATATCACTCGCCGACTACTTACAACAAAGACTTTGATACCACTCGCTGACTATTTACAACACAGACTTTCATATCACTCGGCGACTACTTACAACAAAGACCTTGATATCACTCAGCGACTACTTACAACAAAGACTTTGATGTCACGATCAAGCCGGGGTGATATTTTAATCAAACAAAATTAATGTTTCAAAATGATTTACGCACATACGACGTGTATACAGCATGAGCTTCGGCTAATAGGCTTATTTGTCGGAAATGAAGTTTCTGTTAACGAGTTAATATTTAACAGGACCTAGCCATGATATTAGGGTAACCTATAGTAACATTGGTACAGGGTATATACTATGGTATAAGGTGTGAGCTTCCCAATCTACTATTATATGTACTTGACTAAACAAACATTTCAGTAACGCTTCCAACTGAGTATTGTTTGTAATATAAACAATGGGAGTTGTGTTGGGGTGACAGTGTGGTGAAATGAGTGGTTTGAAACAACTCGGTTTGCCTTGGACACCAGGAGCTGGATTTATTTAGACGACACTCTTTTTTTCATATGTCAATATTTTTTTCTTTTCATTTGATTAAAATATTTTTAAAAAAATTTTTTTTTAATTTATTTATTAGAACAAAATTAGAAATGCCGGAAGAGCTTGCCTCGTTTTTATCCTCCGCCACCATTTATTTAAGTTCCTGACAAAGTGTTTGTGCACAGTGAATATACATTGAATTCAAGAGTATCTTCTGATTTATTATAAGTTATAAGTGTATCGGGTTATGTTTAAATAACCTTTTAGCCATTATGTCTAAACTTAGTTAAGCAAATCATCGAGTCGTTCCTTTTCTAAAAAAAAGTGTAGATAAAATTTTAAGATAGAATGGCTCGATGAATTTGTGCAAGCAGCGCTACCAGATTCCTTGTTAGAGCAAACAGTCAAGCTGGGTGTAATTTTTAAATATCGTGAAGTTGATGACGATGTGGTTTGTGAAATTTTTTCCAAAGCAAGCGCAGGAGGAGATTTTTTCAAAAGGAAGAGATGGGAGGCTTGGAAGCTGGATTATCTGAAAAGACATATGAAGCAAAAACTACACACAGACACAGTGCAGAAACTTCGCTCTCTGCAGACAGGAGGTGTACTTCGAATGCTAACAGAAAGTCTCCCAGATCGAGAAATGAGACACGAAGCTGCCCAAAGTGCTAAAGCTGACCAGGTAAAAATGTTGATTGATAACGTTCTCTTGGCTATAAATATGAATACTTCTATGAATTCTATTCAAGACATACATAACCATATGGCTAAATATGTTTCAATGCCTGATAGCTGGCGCAACAAGAATTACGCATTCGAGTTTGGTGACTCTATCAATTCTGTAGTGAAGGATGCTATAATTAGCAAATGCCAGTCACATTTACAAAACAGTCTTTGTTGGAATTTTGTCTCTGTCCTCATCTGGAATCAGCAATAACCAAATTTTATCAAGAGAATGCACTGGACTTGCAGAAAATGGTTATGTTCACTTCTGACGGAGCATCGGTTATGCTTGGCAAGAATAATGGAGTTGCAGCTATTCTTCGCCTACGTATTCCCCATCTGCTGGAGCAACACTGCGTTGCCCATCGTGAAGATTTAGGAATAGATGATGCGTGCAAACACATGCCTTTAATGATAGACATTGAAACATTTCTTAGAACCGTGTACACGTCATTCTGTAGGTCGTCAACACGGAGAGCCCGGTTCACTGAACTAGCTAAGGTCTTGGAATGTGATTCCTTTGCCTTTAAGCCACTGAACGAAGTCAGATGGCTTTCACGGCACTTTGCTTTAAAAGCATTGTTGAGAAACATTCAAGTAAGGACTGAATACTGCGAAGAGCAGGTAGGTCTCTATAAAGACCCAGTCAATAAATATTGCTTAAAGAAGCTGAGAGACCCACAGTTTCGAACTGTTCTTAGTGTCATTGATGAAGTAGTTGGAGAACTTGCCGAATTAAGCAAACTGTTACAAAGGAAAAATCTAACGACCATCGAGGCATACCAGTACCAGTTTGTAAAAGGAAGAATCAATAAGCTACGAGGACAGCACCTTGGTGAAAATGTTCATTGGTCTGCATAGGTTGCTAAAATGCTTTCAGGCTGTACGAATGTAAACATGAGTCCCATCCTCAAATTCGTTGAAAGTCTGTGTTTGCACATGGACTCTCGTTTTCCTGGAATCAACTTGATGCAATAGCGAATATTTAAAATGTCAGCGTTAGTCGACACGTCAAATTTTAATTTTGGACAAGCAGAACTTGGTGGGCTACTTTCTAGATACAAGGCAAGGCCTTCTTTCAAAGCTACGAAGACATTTTGCCGAAACTTATGGATCAGTATCGTAATTTAAGATTTGTGCTTGCAGAAAAAAAGGAATGTGGGTCGATGCAGACTTTCGAAGAGGTGATTCAGTTTGTCATAGCTGAGGAAAAATTCAGCGAGATCGTCATCCTGTTGGATATTTGTGCTACATTTCTTGCATCGAGCGTTGATTGCGAACGTGGATTCAGCCTAATGAATTCCATAAAAGTAAAAGCTAGAAATAGGTTTGAGGAGTTAAATTTAGACATGCTTATGAGGATTAAATCTTGTCAGAATGATTGACATCAGATCAACCTTGATGAATTCTATGAAAGATGGATCTCATAGAAAGACAGACGCCAGAGTGCCTCCAGAATATATTAGCGGCATATGGGTATGTTGGCATTTGGTTGCTTTATACAGGATAAATACCATTCAACAGGAATAAACATTTCTAATTATTGTTTATTTAATTAAAATCTACTATATTATTTTGATAAAAGTTTTTGTCACATAAAGTATATTGGTCCAATTGATGAATGTATTATTGTGGGATGATGAAAATTTTGCACACAAAAAATGCTACACTGTGAAACTTTGCACACGAGTTTTTTTATTTTGCACAACAATCAGCAAAACATATAGGGAACATTGGTCGCAGGTCTGTTTGTTGAAAGTTCTTGGATGCTAGCTTTGGTAGGTGGTCGTAGGTCTGTTATTTGAAAGTTCTTAGGTGATAGCTTTGGTAGGTGGTCACTGGTCTGTTAGTTGAAATTTCTTGGATGCTAGCTTTGGTAGGTGGTCGTAGGTCTGTTATTTGAAAGTTCTTGGATGCAGTGGCGTAGCTAGAACTTTTGCCGCCCGGGGCGGTCTCGAATGTGCCGCCCTTTTGCATTGGATTCTTTTTTTCTTTGGCTTCCATTAAAGATCTTTTATAAGGGAAGAAGTCAAAATAGCTGTTTTTCCTTTGTTTAGAAATACGTTTTATTTGAGCCTGTTTTGGGATGGGCAGCAAATGACGTGGCGAGATTGCAAAACTTGAAGGTACAGTGGTTGATGTACTACATGAAGTTGAAGGTTCAGTGGTGGATGTGCTGCCGGTACATGAAGTGGAAGGTTCAGTGGTTGATGTGCTACATGAAGTTGAAGGTTCAGTGGTTGATGTGCTACACGAAGTTGAAGGTTCAGTGGTCGATGTGCTACCTGAAGGTTTAGTGGCAGTGGCAGAGACAGTGGTAAGAGCTGAATCCGTGGTAACAAACCTTTCAGTACCCTCAGTGATAATGCTCATGTCTGTTACTTCCGCAGCCATGAAATCAGCATCAGTAAATACTGACCTATCCACTGGCAAAATACCTGCTTTTTTAAATCCATTGATTGCATTAGTCATGGTAGCAGCATCAAGATATGACGCACCAAACAGTGATGCAATTTGAAATTACTTTACCACACGCCCAGGATTTGTTCTTAACCATTTCCTTAAATTATGGTCATAAAATGTACTCAAGGGTTTCATAAACAAAATGTCAAGAGTTGCATTTTGTGAGTGCAGTGTGGAGGCAAACAAAGGAGAATGACACCATTCTCTTTGGCAATGTCAATAAGCTCTATGCTTTTAGTGTGTGTCGCATGTCCATCTAATATTAAAAGAACTGGTGAATCTTTTGTGGCTCCTGTGTATAATATAAATTTCTTTAGCCAATTTATAAATAAATCAGTCTGGATCCATCCACTTTGGTGGCATTCTGCCCAAGCACCAGGAGGTGCTCCATCCATCAACTCTGCCTTCATGCGCTGACGGGGAAAGATTAACATAGGTGGCATGTATCTCCCACTTGCCGAACAGCAAACTACTGCTGTAACAAGTTGACCCCTTTCTGCAGATGTAAGAGAGCCAACTTGCCTTTTTCCTTTTGTGGAAATAACTTTTGACAGCGACTTAGGGACAGTAGAAATGCCAGTTTCATCGACGTTCCATACTCTTTCGACATCAATTTTATTTTCGTCAATGACATTCTCAAGAAGCCCGAAAAATGTATTAACGGCTACTTTATTAAAGCCCATTGCTCTGGCTGCAGATGTCGCTTCAGGCTTTCTCAGTGACAAATATTTGGCATGTCTCAACATAAAACCCTTATACCAGTCGTAACCGGCCACCCCCAACTCTTTATTAAATTTTTTAGCCTTTTTATTTTTTTCCGCCAGTTCAAAGGCAAGTTTTCTCAACTCATAGGAGGTTAGGCCAAAAAGCATTTTCTCCATCTGCTGAACATACTGAACAAGTTCTGCCTCCTCTTCCAATGTAAAGATGGTTTTGAATGCTCCTAGCGCTGAAAAAGAAATTAACATTAAAAATTAGAATTAACTAAATAAAGATGCATTTCATACAAATTCATTTATTTAGAACATATGCCATAGCCTATTCATGTCAATTTTTCTGGCATTTAAAAATGTGAAAAATTCCTATATTTAGATTGTGTTTAATCCTTTTACTCAACTCTTTTTGCAAGCAACCTCAATGTCAGGATTTTTTTAAAAGTTAGCCACTCTGCGTTCGAGGGTTGTCTGTGGCACACCATACATTGCAGCTGCCTTTTTATACCCATGATCACCATTGATCACAGACAGTACTGCCTGCTGCATGTCGGTTTCATTCCAAGTTTGGCGTTCAGATATTCTTTTATAATTTCTCATTTTTTTAAAGTTAATAATCTGAAGAAAAAAAAGAATAAAACAACTTTAATATCAGCAATTTAAGTATGATTCAGTAAGAACTATACAAATAGGCCTACTATTACTATAATTAAATTTCAGAATTTTTTTTACTTAGCTAGACTACTTAGATGATTTAGCTCAAACTAGACTATCTTACTTTATATTGATAGTAATTAGTAATAGTAGGTACAGGCTATTAGGCCTTAACAATAAAAATATATTTTAAAAATAGACTAGTATTAACTATTAGTAGCACTTAATTAAAAGAACCTAGGCCTAGGCCTATTGAATAATTATAGTAGGCCTATGTTAGTAATTTAAAAAATAGAAGCATGTTTAAATAGAAACCACATCTCATATCCATAATTTAAATAAATAACACTACCGGGGCAAATACCCCATTTTTCCCCTTTAAGATACCCCATTTTACCCCAACATAGGGGGCACAATAAAACTGTTCGAAAAAACAAAGCAGAGCAATGCTCATGAATAAATAAGAGTCTTGATTGCTTAATATATAATATCATTCAGGAACAATAATTGATTTAAGTCAAAGCTTTAATTACAAAGAAGCTGCTTCTTAAAATATAATGTTAAAAAATAAGATGAAAAAGTTGGCAAAATTGTATTTACCTTTCAACGACGATACATGATGAAAACATGAACAAAAATAAACGATGGCGCCGTCTCGTCTCGCGATATTTCAAATCCAATATTTTTTTCGATGCTCTGAATGGGGTGTATTTTCAAAACCCCATTTTGCCCCACTACCCCATTTTACCCCAGTTTCCCCTAATTGAAACGAAGTAAAAGTGGGGAACATGTTTACCATTGCATGCCATATTTATGTAAGCAGTGATAAAAGAGGCCTCATAAGATGATATACCTATAAATACACATTTATAAAAGTACACTATACATTTTTTAAAGGCCACAAGTATTTACTGAGGTCGCACGTCAAAAAAAAACCCCAATGAAATAAAACATATTCCAAATTTACACCCAATGATACATTATCAATTACTATTCATTTATTTTATATTTATAAATAAATGATTTATTTTACAAGCAAAGAAATTGTATACATTAGTATGTAATCATATTTATACATTTACTTTCCTAACTTTTCATAATATAAAATCATGTATTATACTATCAAAATTTAAATTATTTGTAATATCTTATTCTATGGACAATATTGCAAGATTTTGTTGTTTTAAATCGCTCATTGTGGAACGAAGATAATTTTTTATCAACTTCACTTTGGAGAAGCTCCTTTCACAACTAGCAATGATTGAAAAAATTCATAGCAAAATTAAAATGTTGGGTACAGAATTTTCCGAGCTATACTGTTGAATAAATTTTAATAGATCAAGGGGGCCTTTCCCACCGTTTTTCTAACATAATGCCTTTTCTTGTTGTGTAGGTACAGCCATAAAAACCTGGATCCTTTTTCTTTCAATATTGAACTGTTCTTTATCAATGTCAATAAAGTAATTTATTTGATGTCCAAATGCTTTATTTAGTAGATTACATCGTATTATATTCAAACATTTTCTTGGGAGGACTTGCAACTCATCAAAGCGTTTATTTTTCCTTTTATAATTCCATCTATGGATAAAAACATTTCCCGTTGTACTTCTCGTTCTAAAGATAGAACCAAGTTTTCTTAATTTTCCCCACTCATATTTTTTTCTCCTTCTAACTCAGCTTCCAGTTGATATCTCCAACTCTTCACAAATTGTTTGGCTGATATAACAACGTTTTGTATTAGCACATCTCTTTGTTCCATGCAATGGGTTTGCATTAATTTTAAAAATGACGGGTTCCCATAAATTCAGATAATATAGAAAAGAAAAAGAATGCATTGAATTGAGTAAAATTCCAGCATCTGATCTCGTTTTACTAGTTCTGGGAAAGGGGGGGGGGCAGACCTGTAGCAAGTGAGAGCTATTTTTTTAAACTAAAAAAATGTTGAGAACCGCATACTATAGGTCATTAAACCTGGCTTGAAAAACTTCCAGTAATCCTTATGACATATTATTCATAAATATGTACGCGAGACGCAATGTGAACTCAGAAGATCTGCATACGGTTCGCGAGTCACGGTTTGGCCTCCGTTGTACTAGTTACTTCTTCAGATATCAATTTTTCCAAGACGCTTGCAATTTTAAAGTACGTTTTTTTTTCGAAATTATTTATGCCTATTGTGTGTTTATTAACTGAGAAATTTGAATATTTTCATGTGATTGCCATAAATCTTAATAATTTTCCATAAAATAGACGAATTCAAATTATTTACACATTACTTTAATTGGATATGCGTACCATTTTTAATGAATAACCGTATTTTAATAAAAATACAATTTATTTGTGCTACTTTATTGCAATAAAAACAAAATTAATTTAATTTTTAATAACGTACCTTGCAATAATTTTCTGAAATCTCAAACAGTAATATACATTACTACTTTTAAGTTAAAACTTGACAATCGCTTCTAAAACGATATCTTTAAACGTATCACTTTCAATGGCAAATACAACCAGACTAGAATATAAGCCACTGCTAAAATTATTTTTTAAAAGAAATTGTGCATCTTGCATTCAAAGAAATTTCTAGTGCGTTTTTTTTTAAAATTTGTTTAACATTCTTTTTAGAGTCTAAATTTAAGCTTTATGAGTTTTTATCGTTGAATTCTTGTTCCACTTCCACTATCGCCACATCATGGACGAAGATCGGGACACAGTCTCGCCAGTAAATTTGAACGTCGGGGAGAAGTCATTTCCACAGAGATTTGATGCATGCCTTTTTCCTCTATAACAACAAACCAACAATCACGATGTGTAACCTGAAAGACAGTCTTTAATTATGAATAAAATATATTTTACAATTTTTTAAATATTTTTTTATTGTAAATGTTTGAATTGAGAGACTCAAAGAAATTTAAAAAGAAAGAATGCACAATGAATTTAAAAGACGCATAAAAAATATTTTCAGTCATTTCCTGTAAAATAATTTTATTTATTTCAAGAATAGAAAAAGCATAACATACTGTTGAACAAATTTTGAACATTTATTTCCCGTTAGTAAAATTAAGATAGCGTCTTATTTTTGTCATCCCCCAGGGAAGTCAACGCCGATCCCGCTATAGTTAGCGCCCTCGCGATTGGCTCCCTTATGCGTGAGTGTGAACAGCAGGCCATCCCCTGCCAAGGTGTAAACATCTGCTCCACTGCTCCCTGGACATGTACACGCGGTGTAGGCGTATACCACCTCGTACGTCCGCACGTCAAACTTGTGTACCCACCTCCCTACTGAAACTTTCTTTGGGCAGCCATGTGGATGAGAGACGACGATGGCCAGGTCTTGTTCGGTGTTTGGACGATTCAAAACTTGATTGGCCGTGCGCCGTGCCTCTTTCCAGATATCAACTCCTTGCATCAGTTTATCCAGCAGCTCAGAGTCACAAGTCACACAAATCAATCGGCACATATCGTTATCTATTTGGGTCTCCCAGACATCCATGCCTTCAATTTCTACCAACGAACTGTCTTCCGTGTCGTAAAACAGCCTTGCCGTGGAATGCCTGGCTTCCTCCACATCAAACACGGCATGAGTGGCCGTGTAGATCCATATCCGTCCCCAGACTTTGCTGGGTGTAGCCGATATTTTACAACGTGAGCACTGACATGGGCCGTTGTCGTCTACCGTGTACTTGGCCACGTAGTCCACTCGACCGCTTCCGATTCTGGTCAAGGTGCAACCTCGATTGTCATAAAATGGATATGGATCTTGCGTGTCTGGGAAAAACTGAGGTCTTGCATAGCTTGTGAACTTGACTGTGATTCTGACAGCTAAGAAGGAAGTGGCCCTAACGACATTAAGGATCTCCTGCTTCTGGTAATGCGTCGGCAGATGGCTGATGTTGAATTCTTTGATGGGAATGAAGTCTTTGTGGCTTAAATATTTACGGCATCGTTTAGAATAAGCCTGAAGGTCGGCTTCTTGGCTTTCGAGCATTAAAGTCTCATGGTCGCCTGGAGATGAGAAATAAACGTAAAATATATTTAGTAGTGTAACTAACAGAGGCGTCACTAGGGTGGTGTCACCCGGGGCGGTAGTTCATGGTGTCACCCCTTCACGACTGAAGGGGCCGTCCATAAATGACGTCACGCGAGGTTGTCGATTTTTACCCCACCCTCCCCCAGCGTCATACTTTGTCACAAAAACTTAGACCCCATCCCTTTTTTACGATATGACGTAACAAAGCTTTGACACCCCTCCCCCAAGCCGTATTTTCTCAATAAAAATTAGCATGTTGCAAATTATTTTTTGTCATTTAAATATGTATTTAGGGTAAGTCTGCACTGTAATATCGTAACACGCGTGAAGTCATTGAAAACGTAATTAAATAAATGGTAAATGATCAAATATTTAAGTGGAACTTTTATTTAAATTTTCGCGTTTTTGCGGGGACGTTACATTTCTTAAACACCCCCCTCCTCGTACCACATCGTCACAGATGCGTGGACCCCAGGCTATTCTTCGTGAGAAGTGCATTGTAGCTCATTATGTGCCGTGCACAGCTCATTCCTTTAATTTGGTTGGGAAAAGAGCAGCAGAAGGTTGTCCTACTGCGGTCAGATTTTTTTGTCTTCTGCAAAATCTTTATCCCCGACTTGTTGCATCTACTCATCGTTGACAGGTACTTCAAAAACATATGAAATTGATACATGCTAACAAAGCCTTGTCTGACACAAGATGTCAGCCTGACATTATGCTGTAAGAATGTAAGGTCTGTGAATAGCTCATACCATGAGAATATCACAGCACTGGAAGAATTAGCAACGAATGAAAATCAGCCACGTGACTGCCGACTTGAAGAAGAAGAATTTCTAAAGGAAATTGAACAACTGGAAGTCGCTATTTTACTTGAAATTTGGGAAACAATTTTAGAAAGGAAGTCTCTCATTGAGTTCGTTAAAAAATAGCATTCTTAATTTTATTCCTATGAAGACAAAGGGAAGGAAAAGTCCGTGGTAAAAACAGTGTTAACAATCTTCAATACTATCTAATAAAAAAGAAAGCGTCAGTTTGATAAAGGGACATCAACAAAACAGTATTCTCCTGGAGAAGAAAATTCAAGATTGAGGTATTTCTGGTAATCATTGACCAACTTTCTTAAGCCCTACAACATTGGTTAGGTGCATATAAATACATCCATGAGAAATTTGGCTTTCTTACAAACCTAACTGAGCTCAGCACTTTCGCCACCCGATGGGTAGCAGCCAAGTTAATGGAAGAACATTCAAGTGATTTCGAAAAAGGGGTTGGTAAATCCGAAGCAACCGTTTCGTCCCCCTCAATTTACTAGCAACGCCATCGAACGGTGCCGGTTTAGGGCCAGGAGCGCCAGTACGGATTAGCAAAAAGTGCCGCGAAGAACGCATTGGACGCCAGCTCTGAGGAAACCTTCCAGTGGGGGTTGCACCCTAGGTAGGTCTTTGATGATCCCCGGTCTGCGGCGGTCCTAACCATTGAGACCCGTGTGCTTTGCCGGGATGGCGCCAAAGTGGTAGCGGGTCGTAGTAGGAAATTCCACCACCTCCTTGTGATGGCAACTTAGTGGGAGGCATCTTCGACTGTATGTCCTGGATGCCCAGGTGGCCGCTTCAGAAGCGACCGCTTTTGTTACATGTGAATGCCATGGGTGTACCATGTGTATAATGCGTGATCGTCTGATGATGAGGTCTCGTGAATGGTAAACGCGGGAAGAAAGGAGCATTCCCATTGGTTGAGAAAGTTGGGCGATTCAGTTGTCAGTGGAGTTCCGTAGTGTAAAGACGGAATGTATATGTGCCTCAAGATTTCCACGTTGTATAACCTCAAAATGATATTTCTGTGTACAAAGTATAAATATTAAAGTTGTTTAATTGAAACAAGTTCTTCAGTGGATTATTGTGCACAAGATTCTGTATTGTGAGAACGCCTACTAAAGAGTTACATATAAAAGTAAACAGTTACATTGGTGTAGAAGTGAAAGTGATTGCCATTAGGCATAAGTTCTAAGTGAACACAATACAAGAGATTTTAGAAAGGAGGTTTCGTGGAAATAACAAGTATTGGATATTTCAAAAAGGAAAGTATTCATTAAAAGAAGAAATATTAGCAGCTATCGTATTTTGTGAAGATTCAAGTTCGTAAGAAGCTGTGAATAAAATTTTGTGGTTAAATGAAAATACAAGAATATTTCAAGATGACGGCATAAACGCGCATTGTCACGGCGTGCAGTGTATACAACTAGGTCACCTAGTTTGTGCTACGTCACAGTCGACGACAGTACAAGTATACTACACAGTGCTAGAATCTGCGTCGTGTAGGCTTACTGTAAGGTGACACACGGTGAACATATATAGGTCGTGACATCAACAAGCTCACTGCTAATTGATTCCAGGAAATATTTGAAAACATAACCTGGAACTTGGAAGGCTATGGACTATTAATTATGAAGTGTGAATTATAAATAAAGGAAGGAAATTTTTATCCATTTATTGTGTGAAGAGTTTGATAATTGCAATTTTGGATTAATGGAGTGAACTAAATTGTTAAAAACACTACTCGAAAATTGAAATTTTAACCAAGTGACTTTTATTCAAAACGATTGGACCATTTAATATGTTTTGTCAATCTGAGGGAGCGTATATATAAAGTATACTAAAGATCCCGTGTGAGGATTCTTTATTGTCTCATCTTGTCAAGACTAAATTGCATGGTTCAGACGTGTCACTTATTTGAACTTAACATTTTGAATTCAAGATTTTTCATTTGGAAGACTTATTACTTTATCAATATATACCTAAATTCCTTACCAAATTGCTTGACTCATATTATTCAATCAAACAAAACATGGATTACTACAAAAGATTCACTGCCATAGTTAAAGAGATCTAACTAAAGGAAAAAGAAATGAGAGATTTCATTGGGAAAAAAAGCACAAATAGCCAGAGAAGAAAAGATGCGAAAAATAGCCAATTTAAGAGAGCAGCTAAGAATAGCTGAAGAAAAACAAGATCAAAGAATAGCTGAAGAAAAAGAGAAGCTAAGCATAGCTGAAGCAAAAGAAAAGCAAAGAATTGCTAAAGAAGAAGAAAAGCTAAAAATAGCTGAAAAAATAGAAAATCAAAAAGTTGCTGAAGAAAAAGAAAAGCAAAGAATTGCTAAAGAAGAAGAAAAGCTAAGAATAGCTGAAAAAATAGAAAATCAAAGAATTGCTGAAGAAAAAGAAATGCAAAGAATTGCTAAAGAAGAAGAAAAGCTAAGAATAGCTGAAAAATAGAAAATCAAAGAATTGCTGAAGAAAAAGAAATGCAAAGAATTGCTAAAGAAGAAGAAAAGCTAAGAATAGCTGAAAAAATAGAAAAGCAAAGAATTGCTAAAGAAGAAGAAAAGCTAAGAATAGCGGAAAAAATAGAAAGTCAATGAATTGCTGAAGAAAAGCTGAACAGAAAGAAAAAATGGTTAAGAGACAAGACATATTTGCAGCAATACAAATTAAAAGTCAAGAAAAAAGGCAGGGTATGAGAAACCAGAGTCTGCCAAAGCAAGGCAACAGACAGTCTATTTGCTGGTACTGAAACAATCCAGGACATATGGCGAAGCAGTGTTACCACAATAAAGGACAACCAAATAGTGTGTCACCTAATGGCAGCCCTATAAGAAAGAAAACAGAAGAAAAATCAAGACAAGATCACTTTGAAAACAAAGGTAGAAAATCATGGAGAGAAAAATATAATCATAATTCCAGACATAGAGATTATGATCAAGATAGACAATTATGGAGAGAAAAATATAATCATAATTCCAGACATAGAGATTATGATCAAGAAAGACAATCATGGAGAGAAAGAAATAATCATAATTCCATTAATAGAGATTATAATCAAAACAGAAGATCATGGAGAGGCAAATACAATTTTGATTCCAGAAAAGAGAAATTATGATCAACCATGGAGAAAGAATGAAAACCAAGACATGAATGATAGAAAAATAATAAAGTTGAATCGAGCACAGATAGAAACTAGTGACACTTTAGCCACTATTAAAAATCAAGTATATGATAAAAGGGATGAAGACCATAGTAGCAGAGATAGAGATACTACAGATGAATCTGAAACCATTTGTGTGAAATCGTCTGAATTAGGAAGAACAATTGGTTGTGTATTAAGCAAAATCAAAGACTTTACAGATACAAACAATATTTTTCAGATAAAAGTTTCTGACAGTGACTCATCTGGTCGAAATTCTATTGAACTATCAGGAAGCAAAAATGACATCTCAAAAGCTAAGCAACTTATTCAAGATGTTGGAATTGATATTGTGAATGGACATAATCGAAGTCATGGTTGGTGAATTATTGAACATTTAAACAGTCTGAAGAAACATTCAAAGCCCATCGATTTGAATTCATACTCGTCAACTGAAGAATGACTATATTGAACTAGGCTATGCTATTCGCCGATTACAAATTTGACATTAAACCTGTGAAGGGAAAGGACAATGTGGTTGCAGACATATTAAGTAGAATGACAATAAATAAAGACATTCTGTGAATTCCTAAGTGATAAAACCAGAGACTGTATTAAAAAGACATTCTGTGAATTCCTAAATGATAAAACCAGAGACTGTATTAATATTAGTCTGTGAATTTCTAAAGGATACAACCAGAGACTGTAATAATATTAATATTTTTATTCGTTGAACAATGGACAAGGAACAGTGTTTGAATTCCACTGGATTATTAGTTAATTTTAATAATATTGATTGTTAAAAATATTTTAATTACACAAAATTACAGATGTGTTAAAAAATTTCAGTTTCAATTTTTTCAGCACAGGTAGACTGTTGCAGTCCTACAGATTTTTTTCTCATTATTTTTTATGTTTAGACTGTTGCAGTCCTACAGATTTTTTCTTATTGATTTTATGTCCAGATGTTGTATGTAAGGCAATGAATGTTCATTGATGATAAATATTTGAAATTTGAATATAGATATAGATTAATTTGATTTTATGAAGACCAAAAATGTTGTATTTCATAAACATTTTTTTTTGAAGGATGGGGGTGAATGTCACATGTGATGCATGGGTGTACCATGTATTTGCGTGACGTGAGAGGTCACGTGAATGGTAAACGCGGGAAGAAAGGAGCATTCCCATTGGTTGAGAAAGGTTGGGCGATGCAGTTGTCAGTGGAGTTCCGTAGTGTAAAGGACGGAATGTGTGTGTGCCTCAAGATTTCCACGTTGTATAACCTCAAATGATATTTCTGTGTACAAAGTATAAATATTAAAGTTGTTTAATTGAAACAAGTTCTTCAGTGGATTATTGTGCACAAGATTCTGTATTGTGAGAACGCCTACTAAAGAGTTACATATAAAAGTAAACAGTTACAGGGGGGTCCTCAGATGTTACGTCCCTTTGGTGGCCAGATGGCTAAGGGTGTCTTCCGGGAAGACCCATAAAGAGCACTAGGCTCGGGGCTTCTAATTTTCTTCCACATGTAGGTTCATGAGTGATTTCGAAGACTGGGTACCTTCAGAATTAGTCCAATTTTCAGAACTCTTAAAAAAGTTAGTGTCCAGCCCCAGGCTCATGGTAAGGAAAAGGAATTAGCACAAAGCGAAACTAAAAAAAACTTGCACAGAGCTAAAAATTTTGCTGCTTTTGAATGAGCTATATTTACACGGTCCTTTCCAAATGTACACATCGCACTTCGCATCTATCTTTCATTGATGACATCAAACTGCAGCTGAGAGCGATCCTTTTCAAAGTTGAAAAGAATATATAATGAGTTAGAATGTGCATCGGACGAAAAAGGCTGTATATGCTCTCTCTAATGAGCATTGAAAAGAAACTTGTAAGCTTACTCAGCTTTATTGACTTGATTGAAAACTTCGCCATTTGAAAAATTCGCAAACGAAAGTTGTAGGTTGAAATAATAATCATACATATTTTCAATAATTTTTGTTATTTCAAATAGAGAAAAGAATTCGTTACCACATGAATTTTTTTTTAAATACGGAATAACGCGTAATACTATTCTTTACGGGGGCGCGTTCGTAAGCACTAAACAGCGTAAGTCGGGATGGACCGTCTTAAACGGAGGACTACCTGTATATAAACATGCATATCTATGCTTTCACGCCTTTAATAAATATATATATAAAAAATATTAACTCAAAGACATTGAAATCATAATTTTCCTCAAGAAAAACATCAACAAAGAAAACCAATCTTTTGATTTTTTTTCTTTGTGATAAAAATCGTATCCCCCCCCACCCCACTGTGGTGGAGGGAGTCGTGAGGTGGAATTCGTTCAGATATATGGCTTTATATCTTTTAAAACAGAAGACACTGCCTCTTTCATTCCAGCCTTTTTTAAAGATCTCTCTGCTGCAACTATTTCTTTTCTTTTTTTCCTAATTTGTTTTAATGTTGTTCGTGTGTTGGGACTGTTTTATTATTGCAATTTAACTGATATTTTTAATAGAATTTTCGCGTTTAACGTATTTCATTGTATTTCTTAATTTCTTTCTAGATTAAAAAATTTGTCATCTTTTGTTTTCTGACATAAAATCGTACACAGTAAAATTTTAGGCTCGGGTGTCACCCCCTGATGGGTGTCAACCGGGGCGGCCCCCCCCCCAGTGACGCCACTGGTAACTAATATTTGGGGTCGAGCAAAAATGTTTAAATAAGAGAGATTAATGGTTGTGGTTTGACCAGAATGTGTTTTACGTTCGTTACTTGTTGATATTTACATTTACTTTTATGTAGAGAGAAGATGGAACAGCCAATAGAGTTACGTAGTTTATCTTGTTTTTCATGCGTCATATTCAAAAGCCGTCTAATTTCATGGCGGAAATCTTATAATAATAAATCCGATTATTCAAGAGGAATAATTCCACTGCGATGTTAAAAACAAATATCCAATTCCTGGACTTATCTGAAAATATGTATGTTAATGCTATGTTAATTTGAATCACATTAAAGGATTTGACAGAGGCGTATCTTTAAGCTGCTTACAACGTGTACCTAAAAAGTTTGCAAACGTTAAACGTTATATTCTTTCTATGTTTATGGTTGAATAAAAGTGTTATTACCTTGTCTAAAAAATAGTAAGCAACTTTCCCGGTATGACAAATGACAAATCATGTCTTAAAATCTTTAAAATATGGTCATTAATCATTAATGATCCCTCAAATATTTATGACTCCGCTAATAACAAGTTGCTAATACCCTTGCTGTTTTCGTGGCACCAGTTGATGGGTAACACACTTATTCTTTTACCCCCCCCCCATTTCCTTTATCCAAATAAAGTCGAGTGGTCGAGCGCACTGGACTGTCGTACCGATGGTCACGGGTTCGAATCCGTGTGAAGGCAAGGGTTTGTTCCCGGGGCCTAGGGCGTCCCTGAGTCACCCCACTCCGAATGGGTACCTAACCCTACATGTAGTTAGGCGGCTGGGTAATGCGTGGAACCCACAAAGCCGTGGCCTTTGAACGCTGCATCACTTGCCAAACAGATCATCTGTCATGGTCTGTGGACGCAACTATCTTCTGCATAGAAGGAGCGTCTGTATAGATAAGACAAGACAAATTGACGAATTTTCTAAGACAGGGTGGGCCGCATGAGACAGAAATGAAACATCAATATGTGTATATATTTTTAAATATTTATGTTAAATAAAACTTTTTCCTATATACTGTGTCCATGTTTGTTTTTGTTTTTCCTTTCTTTTTATTTAACATAAATATTTTAAAATACAATATGTTTTAATAATGTTATTATTACTTATGTAAGTATTGTAAGAATGTATTTTATGTTGTACTGATGAAGGCATTAGCCGAAACGTTTACTATCGTGTCAGTCTAAAAATAAAGCTCAAATTTATTGTTTTCATTGCACAATTTGTTTGTGTATTTTGTATTTTATTTAAAAGCTTTATTGCAGTCCCATTCTATATGATATATTAGGCCTTATTAACACAGACATTGATTTTATTAACAGACCGATTTCGTATTAACATTAAGATTTATCTTATCAACACAGGGGGCCCGAATGGCATTGAAATTAAGTCTCAATGAGCTCACCTCTAAAGAAGCTCGGAATATCTGCAGCAGTTTTTTCGATATCTTCGTTGTCATCAAAATAATCAACGTCATCCATTTTGTTGGTAGGAATATCTAAAAATAAAAAGATTTTTTTAATTAAAAAAAAACAGCGAAGTATTGTCAAAGGATATTTTAAAAGTTAAAACTGTGACATGAATAACACATCTTTTTTTGTTTGGGGCCGTCCATTAAGTACGTCACGCTCCAGAGGGGGGAGGGGTGTAAGAAAGTGTGACAGTTTGTGACAAAGGGGAGGGGGGGGGTTCCGGCCATGTGTGACGTTACGGTGTTTTATATTAAATTTTAATCATTTTGTTAATAAAAAACAACATTTTTGTTCGAAAGTGTTACGTACTTTACGTTTTGGTCTACAATCAGTTATTTCTGTTCATTTTTTAAAAACTTTCATTAAAATATGATATATTTCAAAGTTCAAAATTCATAAATTGTTTGGCGCCGCAATGTGAACGCAGAAGAGCCGCATACGGCTCGTGAGCCACAGTTTGGCCACCGTTGATATATTATATATATATGCCAGAAAAAAAAAGACAGGTGCTTAAAACTTTTATCACTGCCAGCTTTCGTTGTTAGACCTCAAACAACGCAGTCTGCAACTAAAAATAACATAAATCGCCAAAATTTACCGCTTTCTTACACGGGGGAGGGAATCCTGTGCGTTTTTACATTTAAAAAAAATTATTTATAACTTTCTGTCTTATCTGTTTACAGACGCTCCTTCTATACAGAAGATTATTGCATGGAAACATGGAAATTGATCTCACTAGACCAGGTTTGAGTGGAATAATAAGGATTAGGAACTATTAAATCCTTTTGGTTGCAGTGATACGAACTTTGACCTATAATAAGGATTAGGAACTATTTAATCATTTGGTTTCAGTGATCCGTACTTTGACCTATATTCCGAATAGTTAACTTTCCTTCGGTAAAAATAAGCAGCGACTGTTGATTGCAAAAGTCTCATACATTTTCTGTTTTAAAAAACAACAAATAGAATTAAGGTGTACTTTTTAAATCCCTTATATTAACTTCACCGGCGTCTCTCTCTCTCTCTCTCTCTCTCTCTCTCTCTCTCTCTCTCTCTCTCTCTCTCTCTCTCTCTCTCTGTCTTGGGCGGGCGGAAAAACGGAATTCAAAAATGACCCACTTTCCGTGATCCGATCGAACTGAAATTTGGCACACGGACCCGTCTGACCTAACAATGCATCGTATCAAAATTTCAGATCGATCGAACGTACCGTAATTAAATTAATGCATTTTTAGTTTATCCTTATATGAGGTATGTAATTTAAATTCACGGTTTGTTATTGTTTTTTTCCCACGTGAAATTTTGAGCTGACGCATTGAGGCGACCCAACGAAGCGACGGGCGCTTTTGTTTACATTTTACGTATCACTCTGAGCTCGGTCAAGCGAATCGGTGACCAGACTTTTCCCCTCTCCCCCCCACCCCTCCCCCCCCCCACTAGGGTTATGATGCAAAGTTGAGTTAAGACAGATTCAGTCTGTAAATGTTTGAAAATAATCAATACTGTTAGTTATGTCTCATATATAAGGGATTTATAGTCAAAAACTTTGTTTTTACGGGTTTGTTTTATTACGGGTTTGTTTTATTTAAATCCCTTATATTAACTTCACCGCCGTCTCGTCATCTCTCTCTGTCTTGGGCGGGCGGGCGGAAAAACATAAGTCAAAAATGACCCACTTTCCATGATCCGATCGAGTTGAAATTTGGCACACGGACCCGTCTCACCTAACAATGCATCGTATCAAAATTTCAGATCGATCTTACGTACCCATGGGCGTGGGGAAGGGGGAAAGGGGGGGGGGCATTTGCCCCCCCCCCTACATTTGAGAAAAAAATTATTAATTTATTAAATGCATTAATAAATGTTGTATTTTAACTATTACAGCACTAATTTGTAAGTCTTATTAATTTCTAAGGCTTTTTTCAACCCTTATTTTATACTGAACTTGAATTTAATTGAAAATTGTACCTGTATGGCATTGCCAGTTAAAATTTAAAAAAAAAGTGGAAAAATTCCTAGCGACGCCCATGAACGTACCGTAATTAAATTAATGCATTTTTAGTTTATCCTTATATGAGGTATGTAATTCAAATTCACGGTTTGTTATTGTTTTTTTCCCACGTGAAAGTTTGAGCTGACGCATTGAGGCGACCCAACGAAGCGACGGGGTGCTTTTGTTTACATTTTACGTGTCACGCTGAGCTCGGTCAAGCGAATCGGTGACCAGACTTTTCCCCTCTCCCCCCCCCACCCACCCCTCCCCCCTAGGGTTATGAAGCAAACTTGAGTTAAGACAGATTCAGTCTGTAAATGTTTGAAAATAATCAATACTGTTAGTTATGTCTCATATATAAGGGATTTATAGTCAAAAACTTTGTTTTTACGGGTTTGTTTTATTACGGGTTTGTTTTATTTAAATCCCTTATATTAACTTCACCGCCGTCTCGTCATCTCTCTCTGTCTTGGGCGGGCGGGCGGAAAAACATAAGTCAAAAATGACCCACTTTCCATGATCCGATCGAGTTGAAATTTGGCACACGGACCCGTCTCACCTAACAATGCATCGTATCAAAATTTCAGATCGATCGAACGTACCGTAATTAAATTAATGCGTATTTAGTTTATCCTTATATGAGGTATGTAATTCAAATTCACGGTTTGTTATTGTTTTTTTCCCACGTCAGAGTTTGAGTTGATGCGTTGACGCGACCCATCGACGTACCCGCGTGCTTTTGTTTACATTTTACGTGTCACGCTGAGCTCGGTCAAGCGAATCAGAGACCAGACTTTTATAAACTAATTTCCGGACGATTACACGAATATTTTGGTTTTAAACTGACGTGAATGTTCAAAATGTTGATAAAGGTTATTGTGTCCAATGAGAGAAATCGTTTGCCTACCATGCAATGTTCCATCTAAGTTGAAGCTTCGTTGGTCCGTGTGCAAAGTTGCACAACATCCATTTTTTGTGCAATATTTTACAAAAATTTGCTGCACGGTGATTCTAAACTCCTGCGTGGAGTCGGTCAAATATCAGCGAAGCCGCGCTGCTTAAAGGGAACATTGCTACTATGGTTCTAAAATTTCGCTTACATATCACTTGCAAACCAAACATCCACTACAGTATCAGAAACTTCAGTTGAGACAATCTAAAGCTATGTGAACGATTGTTCAGCTAAGCTGATTATGTTGTCAATTAGACCCACTCATCACTTATGTCATCACAAATAATGTCAACAAACTTGTCCTTTTGCGATGTTGGTTAAAAGATAACATATAAAGTAGACATTCCAGTGTTATTTATATTTTCAACAAGAACGTTCAATAAGTGTTACCTATGACGTCATAATTTTAATTTTTGGCTTTAATCGAAATTAAAGATTAATTAATCGTTAATTTTTCAAAAAGTTAAAGATTATATTTAAATTAATCGTTAACAGCCCTATTTTTTTTTACAAATTCTCGTTTTATCGTCACCACATAGGCTGGATATTGTTCACATTGTCCTGGGTATCGTATGTCTTTAACTATTGTGTATTGTTGTTTATTGTGTATAATAATCGGGTATTGCTCTGTTTTAATGTAATCTGTATACAACTTTATGTCCCGTATTTAATATCTTGGGTACAATTTCACATGAAACACGTCATGACATTATGACACATAGGTTTTCTAAAAGTCACCAGTTTGCTTATTGTTAGTCATTGCTATACCTTACTTTAATAGTCATCCCTTGTACCTTGTATCATCCTAACTTTAATAACAATATCATCAATATACATAATTTGCAATGTATGTCACGTCTGTCTGTCCCGTCTGTCTGTCCGTGGCGCTACTAATTTTAGAAAGCAGCGCACCAAATTACTGCACCAAAAATAACTCATTTCGAACGTCCCTCATAAAATTGTTCAATATGAAAATAAATGAATAAAATAAAATAAATAAAACAAATGAAAGTTCTGTATTACTATTACATTATTTTTAATTATCATATGTATTTTTTCAAAATAAATAGATTTCAGCTAAAATGTATTTATTTTGAAAACTTCCGTCCCTTTTGACGGGTAATACACTAGTCTTAATAATAATTATCTTGTAACAGTTAAAAGTCCTAATATATAAAAGTTTAACAGCACAACAGTTTAAGTCCTACCTTTATATATCCTACCTTTAATAGCCCCCACGAGACGAGACATTATATACAGTCCTTAATTAAAACAAGGTTGTACAAAGAGGGCGGTATTCCATAAAGTAATAATATGCGGGGGCCATATTAAGATTATAATCTGAGATTCAGTTGGGGACTTTTTAATTATATTATTGTTATTTGTTAGCTATTTATGGGAGGATTTTTTGTTGTTGTTGTTGTTTTGTGTATGTGTGTGACGACAATACTTTTGCAACTTTAAAGGTGTGCGGGGGGGGGGAATTAGCCGAAATAGCTTAACTTCATTTATGGACTGCCCCATATCAGCTCATAACTTAAACGGCTTATTGTTACTTTATTTACAATTTGGTAAACAATAAAACGTCGAGTTTTACCATCAACGTATTTTGCACTCAAAACATCACATAATTCCGGCTTTTCTTATAAATGTAATAGTAATATTTTTACAGAAAAAATCAACGAGTCAAAATTAATTAATTAATTGTAATTTTAAAGCAATTTTTAAAAAATTAAACGCAGGCCCGGATTAAAGGTACAATTTGGACGATATGAAGAATGTAGTTAATTTAACGACTTACAAATTGATAACATACGCACACACACATTTATACATATAAATGTAAATACTACACCTTAATCTTTTGAAAAAAAACGGAAAAAAAAATCTTTTCCAGCCATGATGATGACTTTTTATAATAACGACCTGGCAAGTACAGGGGTTACTTGAATACGATCTACTTACTTGTAACTTAAATTAATCGCCTAGAATTCATACATAAATTGCAAAAACTCATTCAGTTCGATAGTATCACACTATAAATACAAAATTTAATGAGAAGTACTTGCCCTATTATATTTTTTAGGTTTAGTTCCAAAATAAGTTTATATTCATTCGTTTTAACCTGGGGTTATAAACTGTGCTTTGTTCCAGTAACAGCTGTCTCGAAGTCATGTTGTATATGCGTGTGTACACACAAAACCAGTTGTGCACAGCGCTACGCTTCAGTGGTTCCAAAATTGTTCCAGTATAAATTCCTTTCCTCATACAATTTACAACCAACAGAAAATATAACGTTACCTATATTCAGTGGCGTATCTAGGGGATGTGCATCGCACCGAGCGAAACCATCTATGTTACAGATATCTCAGATGTTAAGTTAACCCCATCCTGGAAATATTGCAAATTTCCCAAGCGCTCATTGCTTGGTCTAGCAAAATTTCATAAAGTGATAATCGATCACGCTTAAATTAATTTTTTCATAGGTGTAAACAATCAAAGATCGTGCCTTAATAAAGGTTTAAGGTTGATGCGTCGGAATTCAGATTAGTTATAATTAAGTTCGAAAAACACCCCTTAAGTTTTAAAGACGATTGACGTGTTTGGTAACTTTTGTGGTGAAGCCAGGCTTTATTTTTATAAAATTCGGAAAAAAGATATGCTTTTCATAACATACTAAATACAAATTGATCATGTGGTTGGGCAGTTCACGAAAAGAATCGCTGAAAACCTTTACCTTTCAAATTATATTTGTATCATTAGCAACAACATTTTAAACTGTTTTCTTATATTTTTTAAATAATAATTACTTTACGTTTAATTTAACTTTTAAATAATTTTTTTTTAATACCAGAAATAATCAAAATACTCTATCACTATCTAAAACCGTTTATTACTGTTTATGTTTTTATCACTATTGTCATATTTTGACTTAAGTTGCCAATTTTTGTGTTCCGTTATAGAAAGTCGCTGTTCAATAATTTTATATTATGGCACACGGCAAGAAAAAATCTAAATATCAGCAGCAAAAAGCGAAAATTATACCTGCTGCGATCTGTCAAGAAGCAAAAAGATGACTATGGTTTATCATCAGGTTTTCATTGATACTGATTCCTTTAGGACAGCAACTTGACAGAAAATTGAAATGGTTGACGTGCTAATACAAAAAATAGTCAAGGTCGTACACGAGGCGGGTTCGTACGTACCGAAGCCCCTTCTGCGAATTTGTGCTCTTTTGTTGTACAAATAGATTTTAAAAAAAAATTGTTTGCAAGACGACTACCGAAAATCAATAAACAAAAAATAAATGCATTCAAAGATCCAGTCAGATAAGGCCTAGCGGGTTAGTCAGGCTTGCCCTCACCGAGTGACTTATCTATCTTAATCCGTATAATCCTACCTCTTTGTGTCTCGGTGAATGGAAAAGAAAATAGTCATAAACATACTTAAAAGAATCGGTCTTTTGACCTCCATCCACGCTTTATTCGTGCTAAGACACGGTAGAACAGGCTCAGGCTAAAGCAAATAGAGCTATTTACATTGTTGTTATGGCACAAACGTACAAACTGTTATCTAGGTTGGAAGGAATAACAGTCCAACTTCAGAAAGAAGCTATTGACATCATTCAGGTTAGGGGCCGTCCATAAAGTATGTCACGCTCCAGAGGGGGGGGGGAGTGGTGTAAGAAAGTGTGACAGGGGGAGGGGGGGTTCCGGCCATATGTGACGTCACGCTGTTTTATATTAAATTTCAATAATTTTGTTAATAAAAAACAAAAATTTTGTTCGAAAGTGTGACGTACTTTAGGGGGGGGGGTCCTAGATTTGTGACAGTTTGTGACCGGGGGAGGGGGGGAGTTAAAAATGGTTAAAAATAGCGTGACATACTTTATGGCCGGCCCCTTATGTCACTTATCGAAAATGTCAAGCAAGAGTTTAGAGAGATTAGAACAAATGTAGAGTCTTATTTTCAAAACACATGATCATATCGTTATCATGGCACAAGAGATGAAGCTTCAATGTCCAGAATTGCTAAGCGGCAAATCTACCGAAGCAATGTGAGCGCAGAAACGCCAATGCAACACTATCTGCGGAACTTAATTAACCATTTCTGAAGCACATCATTGCTGAATTATATATGTTTCTTTGTCTTAACCAGGACATCCTCACAACTGTTAGCTATTGTGTCGAGTGCTGTTAGAAATTGTACGTATGAAGATCTGAAAGGCGCTGTGGATTTATATGAGCACGATCTGCCTTCACCAGAGGTGCTGCCCGAAGAGTTCAGCGGGTGGAAATTGAAGTTCAGCCATCAGCCAATGGGAAGAGTAAAAGCTACCAACAAATTATTATACCAACAAATTGCACAAAAGCTATAAAACATTGCAATGAATCGATGTATCCGAATAATTATTGCTTACTGAAAATCGCGTGAGTGATTCCTGTGACTTCCTGCGCGTGTGCGCGAAGTTTCAGTGCATTTCGTTGCACAGTTACATGAGATGTTCAATGGGACAGGAAAGACTTACCAAGCTTGCATTGATGCATATTCATTACGCTTTCAATATCAACGAGGAAAGTGTTTTACAGATATTTGTTAACAAAACCCAAGAAGGATTTACATCGAAGATATTCTAAAATAAACTTCATAGCATTGTGGTCTTCCGTCTTGTCAGTTCCGTACCATAAAGTATGTATTTAAATTCTTCAACGCTTGCGCCTGCAGATTTCATTATTAGCAAGAAAAGAAATGAATGATCGAGTACTTGCATTTTTTAATAAAATACTATTTTGGAAACTTTTATTTACAGTGTTAATTATTTATTGCATGAAAATCTACTTTTTTGGTCGCTGTACGCACTAAAAACAATTTTTTTTTGTGCAAAACGAGGCAAAAAAGATGAGAAGTTTAATCAACGCCCTCAATAATTCATAGGTACAGAATTATTGATTAAACATTCTCATCCAAATTTGAAGTCATAGCACAATATATTGTAAGTATCTGAACATGAAATGCCTTGGCACAAGTTTGTGAACCCCCTGAAAAAAGTCTGGGTACAGCCTTGATAGTGGACAGTTTGAATTCTGTAGTTAATGATGATAATGTTGATTCCAAACAAATTATTTTAAACTTTTTGTTGGTGTGGGTTAATTAGAACAACTTGATCATGTTATCGGAAACTTCTCTCTGGAATGTAACCCAGAACAGGGGCGGATTAAGACTGCACGGGGCCCCTGGCTGTAATTCAAACTGGGGCCCTATCCAGCCAGCGTCCCTTTAAATAAAATGATTGCTAGCAGCTAATATAAGACTGTAACTTGTAACTAAATAGTTCATCGGTTCCTTTAACATACATTGTCTGTACTACGGGATCGGCCTTCCCAGCCAAATATTATTCATGAAAAAATGGAATACGAAGAAATAACTGTTTGCCGGTATCCTAATATTGAGTGTAAAAATTACAATTTAAATTATTTTTTTAATCCACACCGGGAATCGATCGCGTGACCGCTTGCACAGCAGGGCGACTTTCTACCTCAAGACCACACGAGCCTGATGACAAAGTGAAGTTTAAATATATAAACAATAATCTGTAATATTTTCTCTTAGTGAGCCTATAAAATCAGTTTTTTTTAAATTAATTAATTTAATTTATGATATTTTCAGGAATTCATGCAAACATTTGTCCATCTTTCTTATAAAATATACTAAATTTGGGGGTCCCTAATCATCGGGGGCCCCTGGCTTTAGCCCGTTCAGACCCCACCACCCTTAATCCGCCATAGACCCAGATTGTGTTGCAGTTCTCAAATACTTCGATATTCTGACCATGATATACATTTATTTTTGCCGTGTAGTTGATATACTTTTTTTTTAAATGACAATAAATTATCATATTTGCTATTATGTGTTATTAACACATGCAATTTGAATTTTCATTCAGAGAAATCAAGATGTAAATTAAATTTCTGTGATATTCATCTGTAATTGGCCAATTACCCTAAACAATAGTAAATTGTAAACAATTTCCATTTGAAATGAAAAGCCCCACCACATATATATATATTCCTTGTGCATTAACTCTTATCGCTCTAAAGTGGCAAACGCAACCCTTCTTAGTTTTAACCTTCAACTTTTTCTGTTGGTATCGTCCTGTATAGAAAAATCGTCTGAAATAGATAAGACAATCGTGAAATTAGTAACCCCCTTGAGAATTTCCATTGGGAACCACTGCTCAGTTTTGTGCAGCTCACTGTGCTTGGGGTGTCAGAGGTCAAGGCTGTCTCTATTTAAAATTTACGTGCAGCACTCGTGCTTCGCGTTAAGTTTTTGAAATGGTCCGAGAGACTCCTTAGCTGTTCTAGATTGAGTGTAGTATAAATACTGGATAAATATATTATGTGGTATGTAGTCCAGACACAGGATGCGATGCAGAGAAATGGTAGATCACATGTGGACCTTCTTGGAAATATGGTTAATTTATTGTTCAAGTGATATTCCTCATGGTAGGCTTCATCTTTTATTAAGTTACGAGCAACAAAGCCCGTCCAAGGACGTTCCGCCACCGTTCGGTGGCATGTTGTAACTCCCCTCCAACAGCCGTCTCGATCGGCATTACATGTGCATCGCGTCAAAAATACTATTCATTATAGTTAAAATAAATAACTCTTAAAAACAGAGCTTTTTGCTATAAATCCCAACGCGCATAACTCAAAATAAAGTCTTCAAAGAAATACTGCACCAAAAATAACTCGTTTTGAACTTCCGCGTAAATGGTGTAAAAGTGTTAAATATGATTGGCTGTTGGAGTCATATGTGTTTGAGGGACCAATCACTATAGATGACGGGACAGAAACTTGCCTTTTATGCCTTTTATTATATAGGATGCCATCATAATATACGGCCGAAATATATCATCTGCTTTTTAAACATGTGTTATTGACCTTCAATTTCAGTGCTATATACAATGAATCAATGGTTTATATATCAGGTAGCAATAAGTTAGTTACTATTATAATTACGATGCATCGTTGGCTTATTTAATTATAATACATGATATCAGAACAACACTAGTGAACAGTGCGCATGTCTCGAGACCAACAATGGTCATGCTTACTTGCTTGCTCTAGTTTCTGGCGAATTATATGTATTTATAGAAAGATGTTCTATATGTAGCCGAGTGGTGGCTTTAATTTCAACAGGTACACACTAAACTAACAAAGTGGGGACTACAGCAAAACAGTTTTATGTAAAAACAATGAAACACTCGTCTTCATTTTTCACTTCCTTTTCTTCTATATTGTGCATCTAAGTGCAGTGCGCATAGTGCGGCGCGGGTGTGCAAACTACTAGATATATCTAAAAAGCGTCTTTTTGCTTGCTCTAGTTTCTGGCAAATTATATATATACGAGCAACAAAGCCCGTCCAAGGATGTTCCGCCACCGTTCGGTGGCATGTTGTAACTCCCCTCCAACAGCCGTCTCGACCGGCATACATGTGCATCACGTCAAAAATACTATTCATTATAGTTAAAATAAATAACTCGTAAAAACAGAGCTTTTTACTATAAATCCCAACGCGCATAACTCAATAAAATCTTGGAAGAAATACTGCACCAAAAATAACTCGTTTTGAACATCCGCGTAAATGGCGTAAACGTGTTCAATATGATTGGCTGTAGGAGTAGGAGTCATATGTGTTTGATGGACCAATCGCTATAGATGACCGGACAGAAACGTGCATTTTATTATATAGGAAGGATATATATATACTGTATATATAGAGAGAGATAAATATATATTTGTATGTGTGTGTGTCTCTCTCTCTCTCTCTCTGTGTGTATATTTTGTCTGCTACAATTTGACAAGCCACAAGGAGATGTCACATAAAAACTGTACCCATATTTTTAGGGAACAAATCCCAAGAGTTTCAACATGTAATATATTATCTTTATTCAAAGTAAAATATGATAAAAATAGAAACATATCTTATCATAATACAAAACTGCATCATCTTAAATTCGTTTTACTCTGACCAACAGGTATTCACTGACTAGGTGACCAATAAAAATACATTGGTGTCTATTAACATTTGACTACCTAGTCCAACAAAACTAACTCTTAATATATAAAGACTGTACCAGAATTCATTATAAAACTAAACTAAAAACAATGATTTATTTAGACAAGTCTGCATGTAAGGATTCATACTGCCAGCTTTGTATAAGTTATTGCACAAATGCATCTATAAAAACTTATTATAATTAAAGAGTTCAGTAAAGTGTTGAGCTTCTTATAAGTGGGATGGGGAACATGTTGACATGGGTTTGTAAAAGTCATAAAGTCTTATCTGTAAATCATTCTTAAATCAAAGACAGCTGTTGGTTAAATAAAATCTCTCACTTTATCATTTTAAAATTATGCTCTACTTGTGCATAGTCAACACTTTTTTAAAAAAATTTGTTAGTAACATGTGCACTTGATGTATAAGTTAACTGAGCCATCATGTTAGGCTTCCAAGATAAATTATGAATACATGTATTGTCAAAGACCATGAAATAATGGTCACCTAATTATTACATAAAAGAATGTCCAATTTCTTTTCTCTTTTTATATTTTGTGGGTGAAAACATTTGTTTATTTTTCAAGCAATTTGATTAAAATACACTTAACTTTATTAGGATCTGTCCATCCATTCCCAGTGAACATGCAAACAAACGTTTGTTTAGTTGTCAGCCTGGTATAGACATACACAGGAGCGTTTGTTTAGTTGTCAGCCTGGCATAGACAAGCACATGAACGTTTGTTTAGTTGTCAGCCTGGCATAGACAAGCACATGAACGTTTGTTTAGTTGTCAGCCTGGCATAGACATGCACATGAGCGTTTGATCCAGTGCTGGATGGGCTTGTTACCGGTATTTAAGAAGACGGCCATGACGAAGTTTGTGGAGTGACCAGTAGTGGACAGTACACCTTTGCGTTCTGATGTCTTATAAATGGGACAGATGTAACGAGTGCTGCTCCTGTCAATCTCCTCGCTATATTTAGGTCTGAGCCAAATGATTGGCACAGGTTCATACAGGATTCGAGGCTTTTGTTCTTCCAAGTGTCCACTGGAGACCAACAATTAAATTCACATGACACAAAGTCTCATCATAAATTAATTACAAATAGTTTCATTTACTATAAAGACAAATGGTTTCCTAAACTAAACACCATAATGTGATAGCCTTTGGTTTCCTGGACTACACATCTGAATATATCAACTGGCAAGGTTTTGTATAAGAGTAATAGCTTTTGTGTCAGAATTACAGTCCTTGTATCAAAGAGAAAAAAGTATTAGATCCCTGTAACAAAGTGTTTGTAAAAGGTATCAGAGTGAAATATTTTGAATCAGTACTATGTGGGGTATTGACAATGGTTTAACAGTAGCGTTAGTCCGTGGCTTATAGTATGTGGGGGTATTGATGGTGCTATGTGGATTATCAATATTTTATGGTAATATGGATATTTATAGTGAGAGTATGTGGGTATTGATAGGGGTATATGGGACATTGATAGTTAGTGGTATGTGGGTATTGATAAGAGTATATAGGACATTGATAGTCAGTGGTATGTGGGTATTGATAGGGGTTCAGCACAATATGTTCAGTGCAATATGTTGCCTTGCATTGAAAATAACATCTAAACACCTGATATAAAATCTGATATTGCATCATTTTGTAGGACTGTAGAAGGTGTTCCCACATTTAAAATTAAAAAAAATTATTTCTTTATGATATTAACTTGATAATGAAGTAAAATAAAATGCATATGCAAACTTAATATAATATAAATGATTAGCTGTGTCTATAAATTTAAAAAACTATAAATTACCCTATTCTGTCCCAACGAGCTCCATCCAAAAATAATCCATAAATATAAGCGCCATCTGTTGGTGCTTTTTCCATTCGGTCCTCAGACAGAATCTGCAAAGAATTTTTCACATTTTTAAGTGTTATTTTAAAATGCTAAATATTGATGGAAAATCACTAACATCCTTGGAGAGAAGCTTGAAATGGATATTATTGTTTTTAGTCTGTATATATTAATTGTTAAAATAAATGTAAAATCATAACTTTATTTTCATTATTTTATTCACATGCCTACAAATACTTGTAATAAGCTGACAAATATTTTTAAAAACTTGTGAAGATTAAACCCAAAGAACAAGAAGTTGTTTTTCAGTAGGAAGCAAGCTTTAGTATAAAACAAACCCGTAAAAACAAAGTTTTTGACTATAAATCCCTTATATATATTAGACAGAACTTAAAGTATTTACAAATATCTACAGACTGAATCTGTCTTTACTCCCCTTTGCTTTTAACCCAAAAAGGGTGGGGTGGGGGTGGGAGAGGGGAAAGGTCTTGTCACCGATCGCTGGGGAAAGTTCACAGTGAAACGCCAAATGTAAACAAAAGCACGCCGCTTTACCTGGTTTAAGCACGAGACGTGTTCACACCGGTGGCTGGCCTGAAGTCAAGTGACCCGTAAAATGTAAACGATAGTGACCTCTACATATAGTTTATATAGATAAACTAAAAATGCATTAATTTAATTACGGTACGTTTGATCGATCTGAAATTTTGATATGATGCATTGTTAGGTCAGACGGGTTCGTGTGCCAAATTTCAGTTCGATCGGATCATGGGAAGTGGGTCATTTTCGACTTCTGTTTTTCCGCCCGCCCGCCGAGCCCAAGACAGAGAGAGAGACGGCCGCGAAGTTAATATAAGGGATTTAATAAAAATAAAACCAGTGAATTTTAAGTTAAAACATTAGAGTTAAATTTTCTACCTCTCTTTATTAATTTGTAGTTAATTGAAATTCAAAAAATACATTAATAATTTAATTAACTTCAATTTATGCCATACACTATATTATTACTCATCTCAAAAGAAAAGGCCAAATTATTATTTTCAATTGTATGCTAATAGACTATAAAATCTCACCTCAAAGTCAAAAGCTAGTTTATCTATAGGAATTGTATATTTTCTTGCAAAGTTTTGCATGACGCCTGTCAAGAAAGCTTGGGTAAAGAAAAATCCAGATACCCAGAAATCTTCAGGTTTGCCTTCTAGATACCATTTCTATAAGAAAAATATAATGTAATCAATATGGTACATGACAATAAACAAATATTGAACATATCAATAAGCACTTTAATTCATATTAGTACTAGGAAAATGGAAAAATGCATGTATTATATACAATATTTTTTTAGTAAGCATGCTTAGACAAGCAAAAATAAAAACTACATATAAAAAGTGTTGACTAGCTAAGTTAGGTTAAGTAAGTTTTTCGAAAGACTGTGAGATCAAGCAACAATAAAACATATATAACTAGTTACTTAAAACCTTCTTTTAAAAAAAGAATTATAGGCCTAGCTACGATAACACGTTGATTTAAAAACAATCATTAGACTAGCTACAGTTATTAAAGAATCAATAGACTAGCTACAGTTATTAAAGAATCAATAGACTAGCTACAGTTATAAAAGAATCAATAGACTAGCTACAGTTATTAAAGAATCAATAGACTAGCTACAGTTATTAAAGAATCAATAGACTAGCTACAATTATAAAAGAATCATTAGACTAGCTACAGTTATTAAAGAATCAATAGACTAGCTACAGTTATTAAAGAATCATTAGACTAGCTACAGTTATTAAAGAATCATTAGACTAGCTACAGTTATACCTCCAATTACAAAATAGTTATAGGACTTGCTACATGAACACCTACATTTAGAAATCTGAGTCTCTCCAGGAAGTCATTGATGTAACTGGCCAGTGGTTTCAGAGACGGATAAGAACGTTTTGACCACATTGCTGGCTGTTTGCCGACCATCAAACTGCCAGCCAGGCTCTCAAGGTCAGAAGACATGACTACAAGGCCTTTCACAGCCTTTTGGACATTGACTAGGCTTGACCTCACAATAGTCAGAAGTCTGTAACACAGAAAACAAATGAGATATTTAATAAATGAAAGGAGTCTAAATAATGAGACAATATCATAGTGAATTATAGAGGGTTTAAATAAACTGACATATATACCTAAGATAATGGAGTATACTATCAGAAAACTTGATAAAATCAAGAAGTAAATGATTCAGGTAAGCTAAATTGATATGATCAGATAATTGATGGTTTAGATCAGCAGATTAGATAAGATTAAAGAGTGCATGGTTCAGAAAATCAGATTTGATTAGATCAATAAGAAGAGGGTTTCAGATAATCAGATTTGATAAGATCAATAATTAGATTATTCAAATTATCAGCTGTTTTTTAAATCTTTTTTGAGGAACAGAAAACAAAAGATACAATTACAAACAACATAGGCCCAAAATTTTTAATTAAATGTTGGTGATAAAATTTCTAAACACTCCACAAAACAGTATAATCAATTTAGAAACACTTGTTAGAGGAGAGAGTGTTTCAGTGGATGGAGGTCTTTTATTAATTACAAAGACTGGGTTATGAAAAAACAAACTATTTTGTCTATAATCCTAGAACCACGCCTACAGTCAACATGCTGGTGCAAGTAATAAGTGTTTATTTCATTTGTTTAATAATTCAAACTGAGACAAAGAGAAATTGAACCATATAAAATCACCGGTTATATCTCTCCATCTCCTGCACTAGGACAGTGTTCATACTTTCCTCATATACTACAGGGAACTTCTGAATGGCTGCTTCAATGTTAAAGTCTTTAGGAAGCTGGTGCAGAAAGTTAAGGATAATTTATTATAAATAAGGAGACATGTAAAATATTAGGACATAATAAAAAGATTAGAATAGAACATCATTTTATGGAATAGGGAGATGCTAAAGAAATGATAGTATAGTAGGCCTACTGAATGGAATTGGGAAATGTTTGAATATGTTTTGAATTACTACAATGGATAACAGATATGATCTCTAAATATATGAGTGATGAGGTGTTTTTTTCATTGATGAATTAGCGAATGATTTAACTATATTATTGAAATTAATTTTAGGTAAATCCTGAAAGAAGATACAATATAATAATAAAATGTTTTGTTATGTCTTTTATCCAGCTTTCTCCGACCTAATTTAATGATTTCTTTCTACCTAACCTGATAGCAGCCTCATCACCATAATTTTACTGACTATACATAAGATGTTTGCAATGATTGGCTGTTGGTTATATAAATGAAATATAAAGGTATAATTATGAGACTATGAATACTTAATAGAAGTTTCTAGAAATAGTTGTGTTCACCTTGCCCAGAATATCTCCCGCCACTGCAGCAAGTGCCGCTTCAGATCCCATGGCTGCCCCTCCCCCTCGGCCCTCCGTCAGTAGGACAGAGTTGAACAGCTGTTTGGTCTCTTGAAGCTCTCTGGATATATCAACATTCTCATGGAGGCCAAACACTTCAGGATATTGTGTCACAGGAAGTTGCTGAAACAATTGTTTGATACTTTAGATAAAGATTCATAATATTTTTGGCATCAAAAAAGTGTTATCACAGTGGGAGAATCAAGAAATTTTAGATTTTATTATAAATAATTAAAAATGATTTGACACAGTAGAAACAATTTTTCAATAGATGAAACATATTTAATTTTGCAATAACGAAAAACAAAAGCAGGACCCCGTCCCACTTAATTTTTAAAAACTTATGCAGTCTAAATTTTAAGTGGAGCGGATGGGCATAAACAAGAAACATTTTCATATTTAAAACATATTTCTTATATTTATGACTAGCTGTCCCATAATTATGTATATTTTTCAGACCACTTATTTTTGGAAACACTGTTTTAGATATTAACTGGTGGAGAAGATTTGGTGGACACATGGAACTTATTAGGCCTACAAGAAGAATAGAATCAGAATACCATGTAAAGCAGAAGGAAGTATATCAACACATTGCAGGCCATCATTATATACAGAAGATTATTATGCACTATGAACTATAAAATTTGCAATGAAAACGTCTTCTTTATTTAAGTTGATTAAATGTGTGTCTAGAAGAAGTCTGACCTTGATAAATTTGACACAGTTCTCGTGATCTGTCCTCAGAGGAAGATGATAGTGGCCACTGGAACTAAATTTGTAGCCTGGATCGTTGATTAGAGACTCACAGAAGAAGTCTCCTAGAATCGTTAATAAACATCGTCTGTCCCAGTCATCTGTCACTCTGCCACCATAGTTGCACTCTCCGGTCATGTACGTGATAGCATCATATGGAATCTCATCATATTCATTGATAAACATCTGTTGGATGGAACACAACGTAAAATTTTATGACAATGTGTTGGATGGGATACAATTGCCAAATATGACTGAGAATGAACAACTGGAAGCTACTAGATAGTTTTATTTCTACTTAACGTTTGCTAAATTTAATGTGGAGAGTAAAGATAAGTTGCTAGAATAATAGAGCACTGCCTAAAACTAAAGATGTGTTTATGTGAGTGGGTGAAAGTCTTGAGATGTGTTTATGTGAGTGGGTGAAAGTCTTGAGATGTGTTTATGTGAGTGGGTGAAAGTCTTGAGATGTGTTTATGTGAGTGGGTGAAAGTCTTGAGTTTTTCTGAGAGTTGACAGCTGACCTGAAGTTGTCTGATGGAAATCCTGAGATCAGATTCATTGAAACCATAGGCAATATTCCAGCCATTGGGACCGAACTGTCTCCTTTCTTGTACCAAGGCATGGAAAAAACATATCCCAAACAGCAATTTGGTGAAATACTGAAACATTCAAGATTTTAAAAATAAATTTGATTTTTGCTCATTTAAGCTTTATGAAAGATTTTTATAATTTTAACTCTTTTTTTCAAGGCTTGTTAGAAATTAAAGGCAATATAACATCTGTTTTAATAATGCAATTTAAAAAAGCTATCTTATAAGAATTCAAATAATTCTCTCTCTTTCTTTCATTAGGCTAATGAATGCACATTTCAGCTGCTGCTATTTCGAATTCTTGAAATCCCATGCAATATTATATTTAAACTTTGACATTACATTAAGTCTTTGACTAAAATTGTTTTAAAAATCTCACAGTATCTTTCTCTGGTTTTTGGTGATTGGTACAACCAGAATAGAAGGCTGGGTCACTAATGGGATCATTTAGGTAACTCTGAAGCAAGTTCTGGCGTAGTCCAGTTGGGGGTTCATTGGTCATTTTGACACCATTCTGTAGAACAGACACTGGGAACTGGGAACAATAGAGGTTTATTCCAATTACACTGTGTTAATGTCAATCATGGTACTCAATATTACAATCATAATGTACACATAATTAAAATCATAGTTTGTATGATGCCAGTAATGGTAATAAAGCCAATAAAAGCCCCATATTCATATTGATCCCTTCACATATAAAGCAGATCCCTGAATGCATTATTTAGCTCGCTGTACTCATAATGTAGCTTCATGTGCTCATGTTGATGACTGTACACATTATGAAGATTCTTCTTCTCATGTTTATGTATGTACACTATATGTAAGATCCCAGTAATTATAATAATGATGCTATAAACTTAATCTAGATCCTTGTACTCATGTTGATTCCTTTACACAGGTTTATCATGATACTCTCAATATTAATTATGTTATTCATGTCAATCATGGTATGTCAATTCTGTAATAGGTTTTCATAATGTCTATTACTATGGCAATAGATTCAATAGGACTCAATATTCTTCTATATGGAAGGACTGTCTGTATCAGATAAAATAAGATAAGATAAGTCACTCGTGGTACAACATTGATCATTGTGGAGTGAATACCAGTATTGATATTTAAATATCAGTATTGATAATGTTAATATCAGTATTGATAATGTTAATACCAGTATTGATAATGTTAATATCAGTATTGATAATGTTAATATCAGTATTGATAATGTTAATATCAGTATTGATAATGTTAATATCAGTATTGGTAATGTTAATATCAGTATTGGTAATGTTAATATCAGTATTGGTAATGTTAATATCAGTATTGATAATGTTAATATCAGTATTGATAATGTTAATATCAGTATTGGTAATGTTAATATCAGTATTGGTAATGTTAATATCAGTATTGGTAATGTTAATATCAGTATTGATAATGTTAATATCAGTATTGGTAATGTTAATATCAGTATTGGTAATGTTAATATCAGTATTGGTAATGTTAATATCAGTATTGGTAATGTTAATATCAGTATTGGTAATGTTAATATCAGTATTGATAATGTTAATATCAGTATTGGTAATGTTAATATCAGTATTGATAATGTTAATATCAGTATTGGTAATGTTAATACCAGTATTGATAATGTTAATATCAGTATTGGTAATGTTAATTTCACTAATTATGTGAATGTTATTATTAAGAGTAATAAGTATGTTAGCTTTTTTTTAAACCATACCTTAGGTGATGGATAGCTTGTCAACCAAAGTCTAAATTCTGATGCCACATTGTCAGGTGCAAACTCCTCACAGATTTTCTCCAGTGCATTCATCCATGAAACAGCAAGATGGCAGTTTTGTAGTAGCACCCATGTACCATCCTCAGATGCAATTTTGATCATTTTAGCTGCTATTGGGCCCTGTCAGTGAGGAAATGGTAAATTATTCCAATCATGGAACACATGATTTAGTTTTGAATACCCTGCTATTCTACTGGATGTCTCAACATTCTTATAATGAGACAAGTTGATTGTCTAGTCATTTCTCATGTCATTTCAGTCCTGCAGTTTCTTTTATTCATAACTACAATTGGGTCATGCCTTATGTTCAGAATAGTTCCCTTACAAAGCAGTCACATAATAGCAGATATTCAAAGGGAACAAATCTCAAGTTCTTGATGAATTTATGAGAAAAAAATTACCTGTCCTTGCCCCAGTGAAATAGAATTGAATTTCTTCCCCCCAAATCCTTTATCATCAGCATATTTTAGCAGTGCCATGGTAGGATCAGCCCCAGGTGACAAGATGAAGATAAGGGGAGAGCATGCATTGGAATCATTGAAACTTTTGGCCAGGTCAAATGGTGGAGGCTGTACAAATATTTTACCAAGTTTTTCCACGACAAAGTCGACGATGGCATGTGATATCTGGAGAAAACAATGTCATGGTAAACATTTATTGCTCGAACATAACATTCATGTTCAAAATCATTGCCTTATAAAAAGTCCAACAGCAATTATGAAAAAATGACTTCTTAAGTAGAAAGAGTTGGTTGTCAGTGTCTATTTTTGGTGGACATAAAATTTACTTGTATTTATAATTTAAAAATATTAAATTTCTTCATACTAAAATAAATTACACATCACTCGTTGAGTCATGTGATTTTGTTTCTTTTACAAAATTTTTTGCTTTGTTTTCCAAACATACACAAGCAATGCATCACTTTCTAGGGTCCCTTTAGACATTTTTAAACACAAAACAAAAACAATGTAATTTTCACAAATGTCTGAGGGGTCTCTTTAAAAAAATCACCTTCTTATCTTATGTATCAGAATTGAAATTATGTTCAATGGTAAAATTGAACTCTATTAAAAGTAATAACTATTTTTAAAATTTGTATTTTACAAACTCCAAGGAATTTTAATAGCATTACTCCTGAAATGAATAAAGTTAAGGTTATGATTAGGTTAAAAACTATTCTGAAGTTAGGATTTGTTCTAAGTTGGGGTAGGGTTAAAACATGTGCTGAGTGAGGTCAGAGGTACAATTAGTTGCTAGTTAGATTTAGGTTTACAATCTGTTTGTAGTTAGATTAGGGTTACAATCTGTTGGTAGTTAGATTAGGGTTACAATCTATTGGTAGTTAGGTTAGGGTTACAATCTGTTGGTAGTTAGATTAGGGTTACAATCTGTTTGTAGTTAGATTAGGGTTACAATCTGTTGGTAGTTAGGTTAGGGTTACAATCTGTTGGTAGTTAGGTTAGGGTTACAATCTGTTGGTAGTTAGATTAGGGTTACAATCTATTGGTAGTTAGGTTAGGGTTACAATCTGTTGGTAGTTAGATTAGGGTTACAATCTGTTGGTAGTTAGATTAGGGTTACAATCTGTTGGTTGTTAGATTAGGGTTACAATCTGTTGGTAGTTAGGTTAGGGTTACAATCTGTTGGTAGTTAGATTAGGGTTACAATCTGTTGGTAGTTAGATTAGGGTTACAATCTATTGGTAGTTAGTTTAGGGTTACAATCTGTTGGTAGTTAGATTAGGGTTACAATCTATTGGTAGTTAGATTAGGGTTACAATCTGTTGGTAGTTAGATTAGGGTTACAATCTGTTGGTAGTTAGGTTAGGGTTACAATCTGTTGGTAGTTAGGTTACGGTTACAATCTGTTGGTAGTTAGATTAGGGTTACAATCTGTTGGTAGTTAGGTTAGGGTTACAATCTGTTGGTAGTTAGGTTAGGGTTACAATCTGTTGGTAGTTAGATTAGGGTTACAATCTGTTGGTAGTTAGGTTAGGGTTACAATCTGTTGGTAACCCAAGGGTTAGTTAGGTTAGAATTACTATATTATCTGAAAAAAGCACAAAGAGATCAATGTCCCAATTGTTACAACACTAGATACTGTAACAACCTCTTGTAAAAATGACAGTCACCTTGTCAGGCCGAATGCAGCGTTGTATCATCATCTTCTGGAAGAGCCCCAGCTTGGTGTGCCACGGTTCTTGGAAATGTATTCTATGGGGTTCCTTGGAGTTGTAATAGGCCTTCCACACTTCAAGGTTAGATCGGAAACTATCTCTAGAAAGAAATTAATTGAAAAGATTACCTAAACAAATATTTTTACATTTAAAAGAATTCTATTTTTAAAGACTATGTACATGTAGTATTAAAATTAGCTTCACTGGTATATGCATAATTATATGTATCATTACACAGGAATAGGACTGAATTTTTTCTCTTTCTAAAAAGATACCAATATGTTCAACCAACCGCTTCATTGCCCAACCGCTTCATTGCCCGTCCTCCTTTTCACAGCAGAGGAGATTTTTACTCGTGTTACGCAACAAGGGTTTATATCAACGGTGACCAAACCGTGGCCACGTGAGCCCCATGCGGCTCTTCTGTGTTCACATTGCGGCTCACGTACAATTTATGAAAGATATGTTACAAGTATTACTTGAGGATTTTTCCTAGCAGGTCTAATGACCATAGTGCTTCAATGTGGCTCTCAACAATTTCTTTATATTTTAAAATGGCTCTCACTATAGATCTGGCTACCCCTGGTTTATATTTTTCCAGTACTTAAAGAATGTTTTAGTATGATTATAAATAGTTGATAATGGCATCTATAACTTGATACAAGAATGTCATTTAATGACTTTTTCTTGACTCTCTCATCTATAGGCTATAAGGAAGACCATGAAAACGAACCCGAATCCAGCAAAGTCTTTCAGTTTACTGAGACGACAGATTTCATCCCAACTGTTGTCACTAATCCAGCTGGGATCTGGATTAGCCAGTTTGTTCTCTAAGGCGACTCCGCCAGTCAGGAAAAATATAAACTCCTCTTGGTTCAGCTCATTTTTTGATCTGTTATTTATTTGATATAGATTTTTAAAAGACTAATAGATCAAAAAGAGTATAAGATTGAAATAAAATATTCCAGATGGTTGTTTTTAAAACATGATGGAGCCATCACTTCTCTCTGATACTACTCTGTTCATTTGTTTAGTACTGCAGCCTACCCCCTTTTGTCTTTCAGTTTTAGTACTGCAGCCTACCCTCTTTTGTCAGTCAGTTTTAGTACTGCAGCCTACCCCCTTTTGTCTGTCAGTTTTAGTACTGCAGCCTACCCCCTTTTGTCTGTCAGTTTTAGTACTGCAGCCTACCCCCTTTTGTCTGTCAGTTTTAGTACTGCAGCCTACCCCCTTTTGTCTGTCAGTTTTAGTACTGCAGCCTACCCCCTTTTGTCTGTCAGTTTTAGTACTGCAGCCTACCCCCTTTTGTCTGTCAGTTTTAGTACTGCAGCCTACCCCCTTTTGTCTGTCAGTTTTAGTACTGCAGACTACCCCCTTTTGTCTTTCAGTTTTAGTACTGCAGCCTACCCCTTTTGTCTGTCAGTTTAGAATTGCATTCTATCAACCCAAACACTTTTTGTCTGTCAGTTTAGAATTGCATTCTATCATCCCAAACACTTTTTGTCTGTCCATTAGTTTATTACTTTACAAACCATACAGTCTGTCCATCAGTGCAGCATAGGACCACAAACAAAACACTTTAAACCTATATCATATTGCAATGATTGTCACACAGCATACCATTACCCCACAATGAGCTACCATTACCCCACAATGAGCTACCCACCGTCAGCTCATGTCTAAGCAATCTACCACAGATCACAGATCTAGAGCGGTGATCTTTTATCACATCCCATCATTTGGTGTTTGTTAGCTTTATATCAAGACATTGTCAAGTAATTTAAACTGAATTAATGGAAGAGAGATTTTTCTTAAATAGAATCATTCAAGAAACTCAATTCCTTTAATTAGAAGCTGTGTTTTGTTTTATTTAGAAAAATTTATGGATAGCGATTTGTTTGGAAATCAAATATAAATCCTTTTACTTTTGCACCTCTAGGTAATTAAAACAAGCCAGGAAATACATAAGCAACATTAACCTAAGAATATTTTGACCTGAGAATATTTTTTTATTACTAAACTTAGGTGATCATAATTAACTAACATTGTATTATTTTTGTATCAGACAGTCTTGTCACTGTCACATGTGGATGACGGAGAGGTCACGTGAGCGAAAGGTCAAGGTCGGGGTGTTGGAGAATTCTGGTGTCATGGCGGATGTGTGCCTGAGTATTCCAAGTTGTATAACCTTAAATTATATGTTATGTGCATAGTGTAGATATTAAAGTTGTTTTATTGAAACCAGATCTTCAGAGGATTATTGTATGCAAGGTTATGTATTGAGAGAACAAGATATATTAATAAGTAAAAACATAACAAAGAGGTTACATTGGTGTCTGAAGTGAACAAACATTGAATTGTTATCACAAGAGATATTCATGGAAGTGACAATTGTTTTGTGTATTCAAAAAAGGGAAGTATTAATTGAAGGCAGAAATATAGTGAGCCATCATAATTTATGAATATTCAAGTTCCTAAACAGCAGTAAATAAACTTTTGTAATTCAATGAAATATTTGTGTGTTTATTTTTCAATATGGCGGCTTGAACGCACGTGACCACTGCGTGCGCTGTGTAAAACTGGATCAGACAAGTTGGACCTCACCATACGGTAACACAGTCTACACAGTACAAACGTACTACAGTACACACACTACCGAGAGCTGGTAGGTCTTTACGTCAGCAAGCCTAACAAGCTAGACGATTCCGGGAAATGTTTGTAAACATAACCTTGAACTTGAGAAGCTATGGACTATTAACAACTGTGTCAGTGTGAATTATAAATCAAGGAACGGAATTTGTATTCATTCATTGTTTGAAAAGTGTGATAATTGCAATTTGGAGTAATGGAGTGAACTGTCTAAAGTGTCTAAAAAGTACCCTAAAGTTCGAAAATTTGACTAAGTGTCTTATTTTTATTCAAAACTTTGGACCATCGGATGTGTTTTGTCAATCTGAGGGAGCGTATATATAAAGTATACTTAAGAACCCATGTGAGGATGCTTTGTTGCCTCATTTTGTCAAAATCAAATTTAATGGTTTAGATGTGTCACATATTTGGACTTAACATTATGAAACCAAGATTTTTTTCATTTGGAGGATTTATACCTTAATAAATAAATACCTACATTCCTTACCGAATTGCTTGACTCATATTACATTATTTCATAAAACTAAACATGGATTACTACAATTTGGCTTAAGTGGAAAAGAGTTGAAAGACTTTGTTGAAGAGAAAGTTAAAGAAGCTAAAGAAGAAGAGAAGCTAAGAATAGCTGAAGAAAAAGAAAAGCAAAAAATTGAGAGAGAAGAAATACTCGCAAGAAGAGAACTTGAACAACTTCAAATTGACAAGTTAAAACTACAAATTGATTTAGAGAGTAGAGGCCACAATCCTGGTAATGATACAAACAGAAAGTCAGCACTGAAGGACACTATCAAAGTTAGAAAATATGATTGCAAGAAAGAAAAAATTGATGTTTATCTGGATTATTTTGAATCCATAATGGCCATGAAAGATTATGATGAAGAAGATTGGCCAGTGCAACTGATGACTCAACTAACTGGAGAAGCATTTGAAGCTTACAACAGTATAGCCAAAGAAGACAAAAACATATAAAAATGTCAAAAAAGCACTTCTATGTCCTTTCGGAAAGTCAGAAAATGATTATAGAAAAGAACTTCATGAAAAGAGAATCAATAGGGATAAAGATCCACAGATCATAGTGCATGAAGCACAAGTCAAACTAACAAAATGGCTGGAACTGACAGCAATAGATACGAGCAATCCAAAGGCCATACTAGACATGGTGTTAATTGACAAGTTCTTAGAAAATGCAACACCAGCTCTATTCACATATTTAACTGATAAGAAAGTTCGTACTCAAGCAGAGCTAACAAATGCATTACGCACATTCAAAGACTCTCGTCCAAATGTGGAAATGGATAAGAGACAAGATATCTTTGTAGCAATACAAATTAAAAACCAAGAAAAAAGACAAGGTATGAGAAACCAGAGTTTGCCAAACCAAGACAACAGACAAACTATTTGCTGGTACTGTAACAAGCCAGGACATATGGCGAGGCAGTGTTACCACAATAAAGGACAACCAAATAGGGTGTCACCTAATGGCAGCCCTATAAGAAAGAAAACAGAAGAAAAATCAAGACAAGATTACTTTGAAAACAAACGTAGACAATCATGGAGAGAAAAATATAATCATAATTCCAGACATAGAGATTATGATCAAGGTAGGCAATCATGGAGAGACAGATGTAATCATAATTCCATATATAGATATTATAATCAAAGTAGAAGATCATAAACAGGCAGATATAGTTTTGATTCCAGAATAAGAAATTTTGATCAAACATGGAGAAAGAATGAAAACCAAGACATGAATGATAGAAATAGAAGAAAGATGAATCGAGAAGAAATAAGAACTAATGGCACTGTAGCCACTATTGACAATCACGTATATGACAAAAGGGATGAAGGCCATAGTAGCAGAGATAGAGATGGTACTGATGAGTCTGAGACCATTTATGTGCAATCATCTGAAGTAGGAAGAACAATGGGTTGTATATTAAGCAGAATCAAAGACATAGATACAGACAATGATTTTCAGATAAAGGTTTCTAATGACAGTGACTCATCTGGTCGAAATTCTGTTGAATTATCTGGAAGCAAAAATGACATCTCAAAAGCTAAGTTACTTAATAAGCGACTTATTCAAGATGCTGGAATTGATATTGTGAATGGACATAATCGTGGTCGTGGTTGGTGAATTATTGAACATTGAATAGGCTGAAGAAACATTGAAAGCCCAACGATTTGAATTCATACTCGTCAGCTGAAGAATGACTATTTTTTGGACTATGCTATGCTATTAGCCGACTACAAATTTGACATTAAACCTGTTAAGGGAAAGGACAATGTGGTTGCAGACATATTAAGTAGAATGACAATAAATAAAGACATTCTGTGAATTCCTAAGTGATATAACCAGAGACTGTATTTATATTAGTCTGTGAATTCCTAAATGATAAAACCAGAGACTGTATTAATATTAGTCTGTGAATTCCTAAATGATAAAACCAAAGACTGTATTAATATTAGTATTTTTATTCGCTGAACAATAAACAAGGAGCAGTGTTTGAATTCCAATGGAAAATATATTTAATTTTAATTTTATGAATATTGATTGTTAAAAAGTATTTTACTTACACAAAATTACAGATGTGTTTAAAATTTCACTTTCATTTTTTCAGTACAGGTAGACTGTTGAAGTCCTACAGATTTTTTCTCTTGATCTTTATGTCTAGATGTTGTGTGTAAGGCAATGAATGTCCATTGATGATAAATATTTGAAATTTGAACATACATGTAGATTAATTTGATTTTATTAAGACCAAAAATGTTGTATTTCATAAACATTTTTTTTTAAGGATGGGGGTGAATGACACGTGTGCAGTATCACGAGTTGGATGACGGAGAGGTCACGTGAGCGAAAGGTCAAGGTCAGGGTGTTGGAGAATTCTGGTTTCATGGCGGTTGTGTGCCTGAGTATTCCAAGTTGTATAACCTCAAATTATATGTTATGTGCATAGTGTAGATATTAAAGCTGTTTTATTGAAACCAGTTCTTCAGAGGATTATTGTATGCAAGGTTATGTATTGAGAGAACGCCTACAAGTTATATTAATAAGTAAGAACATAACAAAGAGGTTACAGTCACCCAATTTTATGTTACCTGATTTTCTTGTTATATGAATTTGTTACCGATATTATTGTTACCTGAGAATATTGGAGCACAAAATAAAAGAGAAGACAAGTTTATCCTTCTCAAACAGTGACCTGCAGACATTGCAGTAAAGGCTGTATGTGAAGTGGTCAGCCAGGAAGCGAATTCTCTTGTCCAGGTGTTTGGATTTATTGCTGGTGTAAGCAGAAAATAATGTATTCAGGTAGAAGAAAAGTTAATAAATTAAATTGCCAACATTCAAATTTGCTATGGTCTATTCGGATTCAACCATATTCTGATCTACTCACATTCAACCATATTCTCGTCTACTCACATTGAAACTCACACAATAGATGCTATTTAAAAATTTTTGAGAATGTACCTTTCTTGTATGGAGAGAATGAAGAGGTTCACAAACCAATTGAGCGAATATTGATACATGGGGTCGATGTTAGGGAGTTCAGTGATTGAGAAAAAGAGCACAGACGAGTGGTTGGCGATGGGGCGATAACCAGCTCTGGATGTTTCAATCTTTTTCTCCGTTTCCTCACCAATCTGGAGTTGAATTATAACTTAATAATTTGTTGATACTTATTATAACTTGGTTTTAAACCAAGAGACATCTTGCAGTTTGGTTAAAAAATTGAGAGATAATAGACTATGTTTACTTTGTGAGAAACTAACAGATTAATTATGAAAGTTATAATGAAAGCACACTTGTCAATAAAGATCAAATATGAGAAATTTAAAGTTACAGACGAAACCGGTTAAGTCGACGGCGTTGGGGTATGACAAATGGCATCGAGATAACCGAGTTAAAATGAAAACCAATATGGTGGCAAAATATTAACATGCGCTTGAAATTTCTTTATATACGTGATTAATCAGAATCGTATCGGAATATACGAAATATCAATATAATGTTAAATTATGTGATATATTATATTATGCGAAATGGAACGTCCTTGCGAGTATGATTTATGTAAATGAATTAGTGACTCGGCTCTAGTTCTAGTTCATTTGCTCGTTCGTCCTTGAACTTTATTATTTCATGCTTTTTACTACTAATACTAATGATGTACAGTCGAAACCGCTTAAGTCGACGGCGTTGGGGTATGAAAAATGGCGTCGACATAACCCATGATCGAGTTAAAACGAAAACCAATATGGCGGCAAAATATTAACATGTGCTTGAAATTTCTTTATGTACGTGATTAATTAGTTAGCGTTAATTAGTGATGGGACGATAAATCGGAATCGTATCGGAACCCTAATACTTCTTCACTCTTTCCTAAGGTTGTAATGACCGTTCGTTTTTAAGGACCGTTTAAAATTTAAATATAACCATGGTTCCCACTCAGGAAAACGGGAAAAAGTCGGGAATTCTTTAAAAAATTTTCTCGGCCTTGAAAGTCGGGAAAAGTTATGACTAATCGGGAATATATATATATTTATGCCGTAGAAAAGGACTTTTTTATTACATCTCTGTCATGTTTCGATTCCATTTAATTAAAAATAAGTTACCAGTTAACAATTGTCTGCGCATGCGTTAAAAGGTCAAAGTTTACGCCTCGCCTAGTCCCATTCGCAGCCCCGAGCGTTTGTAATGGCCTTGAAAGTCGGGAAAAGTTATGACTAATTGGGAATGTATATATGCATATATATAACATATATATAAAACGGGAATGTATATATGCATATATATAACATATATATAAAACGGGAAGAAGTCGGGAATTCTTTAAAAAAAATTCTCGGCCTTGAAAGTCGGGAAAAGTTATGACTAATCGGGAATATATATATATTTATGCCGAAGTAAAGGACTTTGATTACGTCTCTGTCATGTTTCGATTCCATTTAATTAAAAATAAGTTACCAGTTTACAATTGTCTGCGCATGCGTTAAAAGGTCAAAGTTTACGCCTCGCCTAGTCCCATTCGCAGCCGCTAGCGTTTGTAATGCCCGTCGCATCAGCGAATAAAAAAAAATTAAATAAACATATCAATATGGTAATTTTAAGTTTAATGCTTTTGACGTGCAGGATATCTGTTACTATCAGAACGCTCTCGAATTTCCTCAGTCTTGTAATATATAAATAAAACGATTGCACCCTTGACCGTTGATCCCAGCACGCTGTGGGCTGTGTGTTAGACCTCGGCCGGCAACAAGTGTAAGCGAATTTTTTTAAAAATCATTCCTTATCAGAATTCGAACTACAAAAGTGGTGACGTGTATATTAATAATATTTTATACATGTACTGGAATATTAAGAAAATGATTTGATTTCATCGTCACGCGCATGTTAGTGTCACAGTCACATATCTTACTGGTAACAAAGCAACAACAAGTCTAATTCACACATGGATCGAAAGTGAAAGAAGATAATAACATCCGGTAATGTTTATTGAAATCTCGTAGAATCACATAACAGCCGGAAGTTTCGAAGAAAGCGAGCTGTCAACACTATTTTGAAATAAAAATGCATTGCTAGGCAAACTGACGAGGATCGAGATAACCAAGTTAATTTGCAAATTTGGCCCTCTTTTGTGCTCGAGGTATTAGGTTTCGGCGACTTAGAAAAATCGAATTAGCCGATGAAAAAATGCAAAGACAAAGAGAGAATTTGGCGGTTCCAATAAAAAACGTCGAGTTAGTGGGGTGGTCGAGCTAACCGAGCTCGAGGTAAGTGGTTCGACTGTAATTATAATTAAGGTCATAATCTTAGTGTAAGTTTATTACTAATAAATACCAAGACATTTATTTGTATAAGGACCAAGGAAAACAATCAATATTCAAATAAATATATTTGTTTATAATTGACTACTATTACGCTAGGACTAGTGTATACCGTAGTTATGACTATCGAACGACCGCTTACACTCATCTTTAAAAATGTTTAGGCTTATTTATTTAAGTTTTAAGTCTTCAGAATTTAAATAATTTATTCAGCTGCAACTTCAATAAGCCCGTAATAGCTTTTTACCCCGGAGTTCGTTTTTGTTGTGTTGAGCTACGGTGACTTCATATCGCTTTCTCCCTATTCCGGTATCTAAATAATATACACGTCATCACTATTAGTCTACTTCGCCTACGGCTAAGGAATGCTTTTTTTTTAATTTAAATTTGCTTTGTTGTCGAGGCACTGTACGAGAGCTGGATGTGAACCACGGTCAAAGGCCACGGCTATTTCTACAGTCGGACCGCTCTAAGTGAACTCAAAGGGATGGGGGAGGGGGGGGCAAGTTACAGAGTTTTCTAGTTAGGCATAATGAGGGTGGTGGGGGGGGGGAAGGCTAGAAAGGTCTGTGATGTTTATATAAAAGGAAGCCTCTTGCTTTGACATACCAATACAAGACCGCGAGAAGAGACACCTTCCCTCCCCTCCCCCACTGTTATACATCTACAGTGGGTTGGGGGAAGGAACATTTTTCTTTTTAAATTGAGTCAGAGCATGCCTTGGTAAATGGCCAGTGTAGCTCAACCCCACCTAAACCCCACCCTATTGGGTGGGGGGGATCGTCATGTGTGCGACGAAATTCAATAATTCTGGCAAGTTGACGAGTGAAACATATTATGGTATTTAAATAAATTCCATCTTCTTATGACTGTTTCCTCCGTTTTATCAGGACTTAGTCGGTATATTAGCTTATTACCCGGAGTTAATTTTTTGTTGTGTTGCGGCAGAATACCAGAGCCAACACGCGAGCGAACGTGACAGCAAAATCAAAGCGTTTTCTTAATAATAATAATATTCTGGTCTATAAATATAAAAATACACGTCATCACTGTTTGTGGAGTTCGCTAGTGACCGATTTTTTAAAAAAAATGTATTCGCTTAGTTACCGAAGCATAGTACCAGAAGTAACAGCGCTGAGCAAGCGGGCTGTGACGTCACCAGCAGACCCTGATGAGGCAGAAAATTGGTCCCTTCCCTTGGTTATAAAAAAATCATAGCTAACATTTTCAAAAGCTGGCGATTGGTCATGGGGATCAAGATAACCAACGTTAAGTGGCAAATTTGACCCTTTTTTGTGCTCGTGTTACGAGGTTTCGGCGACTTAAAAAAATCGAATTAAACGACGAGAAAATGCTAAGACAAAGAGAGAATTTTGCGGTTCCAATAAAAAAACGTCGACATAATGGGGTGGGCGAGTTAACCGAGCTCGAGTTAAGTAGGTTCGACTGTAATGTCTAGCAAAGCCTAAATGTACATTTCTATGAAAGGCCTCAAAAGTCATTTGATTGATTTTATCAGTGCTTTTGAAAGAGCTAGAAAATTAATTGACTTACTATTTGTTTCTTTGAAATTTCATTGGACAAAACTTTGGATGAGTCAAGCACTTCTATAGCTGATTCATCCTCTAAAATATTTCCCTCAGATGATGATAGTGTGTAGAGAATTTTGTCCTCAATTTCTTTCAGTTGTTTATTGTTGGAAGCACTTGTTACTATTAGAGTCTGTCTCTCTTCTTCCAGCTCTGGTCTGTCAATGTTTTATACAACAATTACTATCAATGTCTGTCTCTCTTCTTCCAGCTCTGGTCTGTCAATGTTTATACAACAATTACTATCAGTGTCTGTCTCTCTTCTTCCAGCTCTGGTCTGTCAATGTTTTATACAACAATTACTATCAGTGTCTGTCTCTCTTCTTCCAGCTCTGGTCTGTCAATGTTTTATACAACAATTACTATCAGTGTCTGTCTCTCTTCTTCCAGCTCTGGTCTGTCAATGTTTTATACAATTACTATCAGTGTCTGTCTCTCTTCTTCCAGCTCTGGTCTGTCAATGTTTTGTACAACAATTACTATCAATGTCTGTCTCTCTTCTTCCAGCTCTGGTCTGTTAATGTTTATACAACAATTACTATCAGTGTCTGTCTCTCTTCTTCCAGCTCTGGTCTGTCAATATTTTATACAACAATTACTATCAGTGTCTGTCTCTCTTCTTCCAGCTCTGGTCTGTCAATGTTTTATACAACAATTACTATCAGTGTCTGTCTCTCTTCTTCCAGCTCTGGTCTGTCAATGTTTTATACAATTACTATCAGTGTCTGTCTCTCTTCTTCCAGCTCTGGTCTGTCAATGTTTTGTACAAAAATTACTATCAGTGTCTGTCTCTCTTCTTCCAGGTCTGGTCTGTCAATGTTTTGTACAACAATTACTATCAGTGTCTGTCTCTCTTCTTCCAGCTCTGGTCTGTCAATGTTTTATACAACAATTACTATCAGTGTCTGTCTCTCTTCTTCCAGCTCTGGTCTGTCAATGTTTTGTACAACAATTACTATCAGTGTCTGTCTCTCTTCTTCCAGCTCTGGTCTGTCAATGTTTTGTACAACAATTACTATCAGTGTCTGTCTCTCTTCTTCCAGCTCTGGTCTGTCAATGTTTTGTACAACAATTACTATCAGTGTCTGTCTCTCTTCTTCCAGCTCTGGTCTGTCAATGTTTTATACAACAATTACTATCAGTGTCTGTCTCTCTTCTTCCAGCTCTGGTCTGTCAATGTTTTATACTACTACTATCAGTGTCTGTCTTGCCTATTTTATTCTTGATGTTTACCTTTCCTTGGCCACAACAATTCCCAGTAGCTGGTCCTCTAGACCCTCTGGTGTTATCATAAAGTTGAGTAGCGAGACTTTGGTGGAGATTTCTGGCAGATAATGAGGGTTCCTTAACTTGGTGGTCATGTAAAAACGGAAATCTTTGCTGTACTCCAGCACTTGGTCTCCCATCATAATCATGTCAACACCGCCTGGGAACAGGGTGATCTAATGGTTAAACATTCATATAAAAAACCACCAGGTAACATAATGATTTAAAGAATACTTATCAAATAAACATCAGCTGTTTTTAAGCAGCACATGTCTAGAAATATTGAATACAACATAACATTAACTTAAAAATTCTATAATCTAATCCCAAATCTTATCATTAAATTACTTAGTCTCAAATGGTTTTTAGCCTAGATATTTTCTTGAACTTAAAAGTTCTAAAGTTGTGTGAAGCTAAAGTACTCTCTTAAACTAAAAATTTCCCTCAACTTGCTGTTCTAATGGTCTAAAGCTAATGATTTTCCACAAACTTAACTAAGTCTTAACCAAGTTGATGTTTTCTGTTAGTCATACTTTGCTTTCTGACTTTCTGTTAGTCATACTTTGTTTTCTGTTAGTCATACTTTGTTTTCTGTTAGTCATACTTTGTTTTCTGTTAGTCATACTTTGTTTGAAAGTTTGTTTAAGCAGCAGGGGTTCCAAGGATGCATCAAGCTCCTCATAGACATTCTCCAGCAGAAGTGGGTAGCCGAACGTCACACAGTTTTCCAAGACTCTCATGTAGTCATGGTCGGACAACTTGATCACAGAAATGTTTTTCTCTCTCTCCATGTTCTTTATCCATCTGTTAGCTTGACCATCAGGGTCTATCATGAGAGGCCTATAGCACAAACAAAACTGACGTTATGTGGTTACACCAAGGCAATGAACTATGTGGAATTGGACTACTTTGTTTCTGAAAGTGGTTTTATTTTTCAGTCTTATTTTTTTGCTTGCTTTTGTTTTGCCAATATTCTATGGTAAGATGCTATATTTTAGTTAAAGTATTAGAATATTTAATTCTAAAACAATAACAAAATTTTGCACACAAAAAAGCAATAAATTATTTCCCCATAGTAAGGTCATAAAATGCATTAGATGATTTCACTATATTTCTGTCGTGAAAGTGATGCTCTCTACAGGTTATTTCCATTGGGTTACAAATAAAAAAAATGTAAAAATTATTTTTTTTAAAAACACATTCATTTTGGGGGGGTTAAATAATATCCCACAAAATTATTATTATTATTTTTTAAATTTATAACTAGTTTTTTGTGAACCACCAGTTGAAGAAGCAAAAATAATATATATATATATATATATATATATATATATATATATATATATAAATGTGATTTAATCTCAAAAACATACTCAATCTTTCAGACTTTTTAATACCTTAATATTGAAAATGTCATTAGCACAAAATAAATAATTTCAATAAATGAAAAGAGAATATTGAAGTGATTAGTAAAAAAATAAGACAAACCATCTCCGAGAATTTGCTACAATGACACCATTGTCAACAGAGAAGGAATCCCTGGGCAAGCCTGCAATGTTCCATGCCTGTATTTTAATGGGCTCTCCAAGTACTCTGGCCAATGAGAATTCACCAGACACTGGGATTTTCTTCGACTAAAGAATAAACACACACAAAAAAATAAAGATTATTTTAGTGTGTAGATTGTTTAAAACTAGCTTAAAGACAAATATAGAGAATAAAAATGTTGACAACAAATTTGTCTTTACTATTCTGTTATTTCGTGGGTGACCTCACAGAAATCTCTTGGCAACCCTATAGAAGAGTTAGGTTCTATGAGATGATCTGGAAACTTCTACTCCACATAAATGTCATATAATGAGTGAGACGCTGAGTTGGAGTTTTAGACTTAAGGAGAAATTTAACAAAGTTAGAGTTTAACACTAAAAAAATGGTCTGAGCAAGCTTCAGAGTTTAAGACTGAAAATGAAATAAACAGAACCTAGAGTTAGTGTTTAAGAATAAAAGGTTAAATATTTCATCTTATCTTCTCACCACGCATGCTTTAACCCATGATTTGGTCATCTCATCCCTGAACGATGATGTGAAAGGTCCTAAGTATGCTATGACCCCAGCAGATACCATAATGTCCCCAATGAGATTGTCGTAGGTACTCTGAAGGTTGGCAGCTGCATCTGTCCACCTGCTCTTCTCACCACCAAGACCACCAATCAGTTTCTCAGCTCTGATCAGTTTTTTGCCACACAAGTCAACCTCAAGAAATACAAAGCTCAGCAGTCAATAGGTGACAACACAATTAGTCCTAAAATATATTTACACTGGATAATCTTTAGGTGAACAAACAGTCACATCTGAAAGAACAGAACAGTCAACAATCATTTGGTAAATATTAAGACAAGGGGAAATAGCTGTTCTATTCTATATGAGACAGGGATAATAAATGTTTGAATGATTAATATTATAATATGAGTGAACTGAACTAAGTGTCATAGTGTTGTCATGAGTGAACTGAACTAAAAGTCCCTGTGTTGTCATGAGTGAACTGAACTAAGTGTCATAGTGTTGTCATGAGTGAACTGAACTAAGTGTCATAGTGTTGTCATGAGTGAACTGAACTAAGTGTCATAGTGTTGTCATGAGTGAACTGAACTAAAAGTCCCTGTGTTGTCATGAGTGAACTGAACTAAGTGTCATAGTGTTGTCATGAGTGAACTGAACTAAGTGTCATAGTGTTGTCATGAGTGAACTGAACTAAAAGTCCCAGTGTTGTCATGAGTGAACTGAACTAAGAGTCCCAGTGTTGTCATGAGTGAACTGAACTAAGTGTCATAGTGTTGTCATGAGTGAACTGAACTAAGTGTCATAGTGTTGTCATGAGTGAACTGAACTAAGTGTCATAGTGTTGTCATGAGTGAACTGAACTAAAAGTCCCAGTGTTGTCATGAGTGAACTGAACTAAGTGTCATAGTGTTGTCATGAGTGAACTGAACTAAGTGTCATAGTGTTGTCATGAGTGAACTGAACTAAAAGTCCCTGTGTTGTCATGAGTGAACTGAACTAAGTGTCCCAGTGTTGTCATGAGTGAACTGAACTAAGTGTCATAGTGTTGTCATGAGTGAACTGAACTAAGTGTCATAGTGTTGTCATGAGTGAACTGAACTAAAAGTCCCTGTGTTGTCATGAGTGAACTGAACTAAGTGTCCCAGTGTTGTCATGAGTGAACTGAACTAAGTGTCATAGTGTTGTCATGAGTGAACTGAACTAAGTGTCATAGTGTTGTCATGAGTGAACTGAACTAAAAGTCCCAGTGTTGTCATGAGTGAACTGAACTAAGTGTCATAGTGTTGTCATGAGTGAACTGAACTAAGTGTCATAGTGTTGTCATGAGTGAACTGAACTAAAAGTCCCTGTGTTGTCATGAGTGAACTGAACTAAGTGTCATAGTGTTGTCATGAGTGAACTGAACTAAAAGTCCCTGTGTTGTCATGAGTGAACTGAACTAAAAGTCCCTGTGTTGCCATGAGTGAACTGAACTAAAAGTCCCAGTGTTGTCATGAGTGAACTGAACTAAAAGTCCCTGTGTTGTCATGAGTGAACTGAACTAAAAGTCCCAGTGTTGTCATGAGTGAACTGAACTAAAAGTCCCAGTGTTGTCATGAGTGAACTGAACTAAAAGTCCCAGTGTTGTCATGAGTGAACTGAACTAAAAGTCCCAGTGTTGTCATGAGTGAACTGAACTAAAAGTCCCAGTGTTGTCATGAGTGAACTGAACTAAAAGTCCCAGTGTTGTCATGAGTGAACTGAACTAAAAGTCCCAGTGTTGTCATGAGTGAACTGAACTAAAAGTCCCAGTGTTGTCATGAGTGAACTGAACTAAAAGTCCCAGTGTTGTCATGAGTGAACTGAACTAAAAGTCCCAGTGTTGTCATGAGTGAACTGAACTAAAAGTCCCTGTGTTGTCATGAGTGAACTGAACTAAAAGTCCCTGTGTTGTCATGAGTGAACTGAACTAAAAGTCCCAGTGTTGTCATGAGTGAACTGAACTAAAAGTCCCTGTGTTGTCATGAGTGAACTGAACTAAAAGTCCCTGTGTTGTCATGAGTGAACTGAACTAAGTGTCATAGTGTTGTCATGAGTGAACTGAACTAAGTGTCATAGTGTTGTCATGAGTGAACTGAACTAAAAGTCCCTGTGTTGTCATGAGTGAACTGAACTAAGTGTCATAGTGTTGTCATGAGTGAACTGAACTAAGTGTCATAGTGTTGTCATGAGTGAACTGAACTAAAAGTCCCAGTGTTGTCATGAGTGAACTGAACTAAAAGTCCCTGTGTTGTCATGAGTGAACTGAACTAAAAGTCCCAGTGTTGTCATGAGTGAACTGAACTAAAAGTCCCAGTGTTGTCATGAGTGAACTGAACTAAAAGTCCCAGTGTTGTCATGAGTGAACTGAACTAAGTGTCATAGTGTTGTCATGAGTGAACTGAACTAAGTGTCATAGTGTTGTCATGAGTGAACTGAACTAAGTGTCATAGTGTTGTCATGAGTGAACTGAACTAAAAGTCCCAGTGTTGTCATGAGTGAACTGAACTAAAAGTCCCTGTGTTGTCATGAGTGAACTGAACTAAGTGTCATAGTGTTGTCATGAGTGAACTGAACTAAGTGTCATAGTGTTGTCATGAGTGAACTGAACTAAGTGTCATAGTGTTGTCATGAGTGAACTGAACTAAAAGTCCCTGTGTTGTCATGAGTGAACTGAACTAAGTGTCATAGTGTTGTCATGAGTGAACTGAACTAAGTGTCATAGTGTTGTCATGAGTGAACTGAACTAAAAGTCCCTGTGTTGTCATGAGTGAACTGAACTAAGTGTCATAGTGTTGTCATGAGTGAACTGAACTAAAAGTCCCAGTGTTGTCATGAGTGAACTGAACTAAAAGTCCCAGTGTTGTCATGAGTGAACTGAACTAAGTGTCATAGTGTTGTCATGAGTGAACTGAACTAAGTGTCCCAGTGTTGTCATGAGTGAACTGAACTAAAAGTCCCAGTGTTGTCATGAGTGAACTGAACTAAGTGTCATAGTGTTGTCATGAGTGAACTGAACTAAGTGTCATAGTGTTGTCATGAGTGAACTGAACTAAGTGTCATAGTGTTGTCATGAGTGAACTGAACTAAGTGTCATAGTGTTGTCATGAGTGAACTGAACTAAAAGTCCCAGTGTTGTCATGTTGACTTGACTGAACTTGGGGAGTTGTGTTCACTGCTGCCTAATGCAGTGAACACTGCTGGAGTTAGGGATCATGTTACATTAATAGAGAATTAAATTGTTGGGCAGACCATAGCTTTGTGTGTTGCTAAATTTACACACTTCTTGTGGTTGATGGATTCCTGGACATAACACAGCAGCTACATTTTATTTTATTTTCATACAGCAATTAGTTTTTTTTGGTTGGTTACTGACATGTTTGTTGTTTAGTAGCGTCCTGTCAGGCTCACGGATATATCCTTTTGTTGGTTGCTGACATGTTTGTTGTTTAGTAGCCTCCTGTCAGGCTCACGTATATATCCTTTTGTTGGTTGGTTACCGACATGTTTGTTGTTTAGTAGCGTCCTGTCAGGCTCACGTATATATTCTTTTGTTGGTTCGTTGCATTTTTTTCTACCCAGCCTGAATGCAGTCTCACCCCGCTTATATAAATGTACAATACTATTACAAATAAACAGTCACAGCTGAAAGAACATATCAATCAACAACAATAAGTAGATGCACATATAGTAACAGCACCTACATCAAAATCTAATTTAAATATTTTTACAGACTGGTTTTCTTGTTCTACTGACAGACTGGTTTTCTTGTTCTAATGACAGACTGGTTTTCTTGTTCTAATGACAGACTGGTTTTCTTGTTCTAATGACAGACTGGTTTTCTTGTTCTAATGACAGACTGGTTTTCTTGTTCTAATGACAGACTGGTTTTCTTGTTCTAATGACAGACTGGTTTTCTTGTTCTACTTACAGACTGGTTTTCTTGTTCTACTTACAGATTGGTTTTCTTGCTCTACTTACAGACTGGTTTTATGGCTCTACTTACAGACTGCTTTTCTTGCTCTACTTACAGACTGCTTTTCTTGCTCTACTTACAGAATGCTCTAGATGGTCTTTTTTGTCCTTCATTTCTTGCAGTGATCTGTTCATGCCCTCCAGTTTGGCCTCCACTGCTGCCAGTTCAGCTCTCTTCTTGTTCAGGGTAGCCATCAGCTTTGACAGATCAGTTTCTGCTTCTTTCAATTTGATTTTTTTGGGTGCCACAACTTTGGCAACTCTGTCGTAGATCTCCATGGCCAGAATCCATTTACATAAGCCTCAAAAACAATACATGGCATTTAAATGTACATATGCCCCAACAACCAATTACAGTGAAGAATATCATCTCTTTCAGTTTTACAATGAAGCAATGAATAGTTTTATTTACAGAGTGTATTTAATAACTAATAAAACTGTTGAATCAGAATCTAAATGTATTTTTATGTTTATAACAAAGAGAAAATATTGAGGCCTCCACTGAAACCTTTTAATTTTTTACATTTTGGCCAAAGAACTTCCAAACACTAGAGCTAAAGACATCCACATAATTATAATACATTTTTTCTAACCACAAAGCCTGTAATACTGAAAATACCTTCAGCAGCAGAGGAGGCCTTGGCCACTTGTTTGGGATCAAATTCTGGGTTAGTCAAATATTGTTTCCTTATTGTCACCATCACAGATTCTGGTATGTTGTCTTTATCATAACTTTTCAGGTCATTTAGAAAATTCAAATCATTGAGAAGTTTTTTACTGGGAATCCAGTAGTCCATTATCTAAAAGATGGGCAGTGATGTAATGAATAATAAGTGATTAATAATATTTAATATTTGAATTTTAAGCCATTTCACAAGTCTACACCCTTAAATACAAATTATGAAATTCATTAGAACATTTTTCAATGTACACAATCTTATCTTATCTGTCACAGACGCTATATGTATATTGAAGAGACAAAAATTTAGTTTTATAAAATATAGATAAGTTATAAACATAATACATTTAATTCTTAAGTTAAGTTTTGTGCCCTGAAGATTTTTTTTTAAACATAGGTCTAGTGGTTAACAAAATGAAATATAAAAATGATTCATGTTAAGTTAAACAAAAATTTCAATGGAATTTGGTCCCAAAAGAAGTTATATTCTTTATGCAGTTAAGTTGCTCAACTGAAAGCACTTTCCATTATTTTTTCAAAGAAAGTTGCAATCATGAAATGGTGAAATGAAAATCATTTTCAAAAAATTAGTACTGATTTCCAGATACTAGATCTAGTTTTATGCAAACTAGATTAATTCCCAAAAAGTTAGGTTAAGTTCTATAAACTGTAAAATTAGTTTTACACACCGTAAATGTATATTTATAAATTGCAGATTTAGTTCTTTACAATGTAAATCAATTTCTATAAACTGTAGTTGAAACACTACAGATTTAGTTCTATAAATAGCGTATTTAGTTCTTTACAATGTAAATCAATTTCTATAAACTGTAGTTGAAACACTACAGATTTAGTTCTATAAATAGCAGATTTAGTTCTATAAATAGCAGATTTAGTTCTATACATAGCAGATTTAGTTCTATAATAGCAGATTTAGTTCTATAATTTCTAAATTTTGACTCATCAACTGCAGAGTTAGTTCTATACTCTTTAGAATTAGTTCTTAGCACTATAAAACTAGTTTCAATAGCTGTAAATGTACTTCAACAGTTCATAATTTCAATGAGATCAGTTTCTACATTATACCAAACCTTTTTACTGCCGTCATTGGGGTCAGGCACTTTGACCGGAGGAATGCTCCTCATAACGCACACGGCCGCCATGACCAGTTTCACACCTGATGGTGGGCTCTTCATGGACTTGACAATTGTGATATCTGCAGGCTGCAAAGAGAATTCATCTGTAACGGATTCACATCTTCTCACAATAATAAAAAAAAATATTAAAACTAACAGTTTTAGAAAATGCAACTGCAGATTAAAAAAAACAGGTGAGTTACAGCATTAAATTCAATTCCTGTTACCTTCAGAGTGTCTAAGGCAGAGAGGGCAGCTTCTAAGGCAGGAAGTGCCTCTGCCAATTCTGCCTCACACTCGTCCTTCAAGGACTTGGCTTCAGCTGCTGCCTCATTGGCCACAGCTTCATCAGCCTTGACCCTGACACTTGTCTCCTCAACAGCAGCAGATTCCTTTTCAATGATGGCCATCATCCTCTCAGTCTCAGCAGCAGATGTGACCAGCTGGGGCTGGAGCTCTTCTAGTTCTGTCTGCATTGTTGCTACCTGAACATAGGAAGAAAGTCTTAGTAAGACAGTGCTACTTGGTTGTGAAGTTAATGATTACAACCATGAGTGTTTTCTTTTAGAGATACATCATAGTAACTATTGCTACCTGGTTGTACTAACAAAGTTATGCTTAGCATTGCTACATGTTTTTACTAATAATGCCATGGTATCTTATCTATTACAAGCACTCATTCTATATAGAAGATTATTGGGTCCTACATTCTGATAAGGATGCACAGACCATGCCAGTCTGTTGGCAAATGACTCGCTTTCACTGGCCATAGCTATGAGGGACCATGAATATTTCCAGCTGCCTTTTTTTCCCTAACTTTTGTCAGGAGCTGGGTGGACTCAGGGAACTAATCCCTGCCTTCACAGAGATTCAAACCTGCTGCTTGACCAACATGCCACAAAAGCTGTGTTATGTGTTTGAAAGAAGAACAACATAAGTTTTAGAAGTGTTAGCACTGTTTGTGACAGTAAAGTAAATCTTATTATAGGTAATCTAACCTTTAACTCCATCTAACTCAGTTTTAGGCTAAATTCAATTTCAGACATGTAAGATGCTTAATAATTACAAGGAGATTAAACTTCATGAAATATTATGTCAGAGGACAACAAATTTAAAGTCACCTGTGAGGCAGCAAAAGCCAATTTTTCTAATCCCACAACATATCTTCTCTTAGCTTTCATGGTCTCATCTTGTTTGCTCTTGAGTAAGTTCTTGAAAGAATTGATAAGTTCAAGGTAAGATGTTGGAGTCACATAATTATTTCTGCCAAGCTCTTCTTTGAATCTGTTTGATAAAGTAGGTCAGCAGTAAAGTTAGATTTAAACCAACTGAGAGACAAGAATTTCTTATCGTTGGAGTGATAGAACCATTCAAAACATTTGTTGACTAACCTGACAGACAGTTCCCTGACATTCTGATGAAAACTTTTACAAATAGAAACCACATCTGACTTCATGTATGAGTCAATTTCAGCATTCTCCAGGAACTTGTTGGCCACTCTGGCGAGGGCATCATCTGGCCAAGCCTGTGGACAGGACATGTGAAAGAGCACAGAAATCTGTCAGACCATTTCTGGGAGTGGTCATTAAGTAATAGAATCAGAATCAGTTTTAGACAAATCACTCTATGGAAGAAAATGTATGGCACGATTATTTTCTTTCTTCCTTGAATATTATCTACAATTATTTCTACTACAAAAATATTCTACAGAGCAGCAGTTGTTCAAGAATGTTTTACTGAACCACCAAAAAGCATTGACCCACCTGAAACCAGTTGCCTACCTGAAAACATTGTTGCACCTGAAACCAATTATAATTCAGTATTTGGTCAATGATGATTTACTGACTCACCTGAAACCAGTCAATAGTGCAGCAATTGATCAATGAAGGAAACTGTCGCAGGCGATTGCGAAAGGCATCACCAATAGGACTGAATGCAATAATTATATGCAACTTTGCTCGACTCTGGGCCACAAAGAATGCAAACAGGGCCAGGGGACTTAATTCAGCATTTTTGTCGCCCGTAGCAATGGCTGCATTGACACGGACTGCCTGAGGTAGGAAGGGTTAATTGTGGCTTGATATCAAATACATTTTTATCCACAAATTATTTACTGATAAAACATGAACAATAACAACTTTAACAAACATGCGGCTGTGTTACTGCTAGAATCATATTTATTGGAGAATGCCATATGTTACTCTTACATAAGGACAGACTTCCCTGTTTAAAATGCAGTTAAATGAAGATCAGGCTTAATACATGACTAGGGTGATATAATTTATATAAAATGTTTTAAATTCAGGTCAAAGCTCACAGACTTTTTATTTCCAAGAACTAAAATAGGTCAGTAGGTCAAATTAATTGATCATATATTTGACCTCCATGATTTCAGCTTTTTCATCCGCTGCAAACAGGTTTGGTACTTCTCCTGAATTCAAGAGGGCATCAATGTCCTCCAAGAAACACTCCATCTTGATCTGTGAGTCTGTTATGAGGAATGTTGTTGGTATGCCTTTACCTCCTGCTTGTTTCAGTACAGACTGGGGATCAGAAGAAACTCAGCTTGAAACACTTCTTGTGAATGGCATTAATGACAGGCATATCATTTGTTTTATGTGCTAGGAGCATTTGTCATGAATGGGTACCACCCTAATAGAAATGGGCACCACCCTAATAGAAATGGGCATTACTATTATCATAATTATGTTTATAAAATTAAAATTGCTGCTACATGTTTGACTAGATGTCACTTCAGTAAGTAACACTTTTACAAGAGGGACTAGAAGATGTTACTTCATTAGGTAACACTTTTCCAAGAGGGACTAGAAGATGTCACTTCATTACATAACACTTTTACAAGAGGGACTAGAAGATGTCACTTCATTAGGTAACACTTTTACAAGAGGGACTAGAAGATGTCACCTTAGTAGGTAACACTTTTACAATAGGGACTAGAAGATGTCACTTCATTAGGTAACACATTTACAAGAGGGACTAGAAGATGTCACTTCATTAGGTAACACTTTTACAAGAGGGACTAGAAGATGTCACTTCAAAAGGTAATACTTTTACAGAATGTCACTTCAAAAGGTAACACTTTTCCAAGAGGGACTAGAAGATGTCACTTCAGTAGATAACACTTTTAAAAGTGGGACTAGAAGATGTCACTTCAGTAGATAACACTTTTAAAAGTGGGACTAGAAGATGTCACTTCAGTAGATAACACTTGTACACGTGGGACTAGAAGATGTCTACACTCTTACCTTGATATCCTCCCTCCATTCATTGACACCATAACTTTTGGTGATCTCAGGTTGGAAGAGCTTGTATCCCGCCATGGCTGTTGACAAGCGGGTCAGAGACTGGCGACCACTGCCACCTACACCCACAAGCAGACCGTTTCCTGCAGGTTGTCTCAGAATTCGACAAATACGGGACAAATGTTCCAGAACATATCTGTGAAGCCGAGCAAACAATGTCAATTAAGATATTGAACAATCATGCAATATGTCAACCAACAAGATAATTAACCATGTTACATTTTGTCATGTAACATGTAGGTATGTAACATGTCAAGTACCAAGTAATTAGTCATGTTACATTTTGTCATGTAACATGTCAAATGCCAAGTAATTAGTCATGTTACATTTTGTCATGTAACATGTCAAATGTCAAGTAATTAGTCATCTTGTCTTATCTATACAGACGCTCCTTCTATGCAGAAGATAGTTGCGTCCACAGACCATGACAGATGATCTGTTTGGCAAGTGATGCAGCGCTCACAGGCCACGGCTTTGTGGGTTCCACGCATTACCCAGCCGCCTAACTACATGTAGCGTTAGGTACCCATTCAGAGCAGGGTGACTCAGGGACGCCCTAGGCCCCGGGAACAAACCCTTGCCTTCACACGGATTCAAACCCGTGACCATCGGTATGACAGTCCAGTGCGCTGCCACTCGACCTCCGCGTCCCCATTTTGTCATGTAACATGTCAAATGCCAAGTAATTAGTCATGTTACATTTTGTCATGTAACATGTAGGTATGTAACATGTCAAATGCCAAGTAATTAGTCATGAGCTAGTGATATCCCTAGCCACTGACATTATCAGTCACTTATAACTGTGAAGGACTAGAGTGCTTCTTCCAGCTCAACAGATGTCACCTGAATGTAAAAGGCACAAAGTGACACCACTCACCTTTACATATCTAGCACTCATCTCTATTTTACTAGCAAAATGTGACACACTCACCTGAAAATAACAAGATTCATAGGATTCTTGTGAGTTTGGTTGTATTCCTCAAGACACATAGTGACCACATCGTTGAACTCATCAATAGAGTGAACCTCCTTGTACACCTTCATATCAGGTGGGAGGTCAGGGTCCATGTAATCCCCAAACATCAGACCATTCAAAGTACTTTCTTTTACCTGTCATAATCATCAACAACAAATTCCTATGTACATCCATAGGAAGATTTCATTTTAAATCTTTTATTTTGTATGTTTCATTTAATGTCTGAACATTGAAATGAAATATTACTCTAATAGCTCAAAACAAGATAATAATAAGAATTAATCTGACATTTGGGTCTAATGATTCAAGAAGACTTCAAAATGAATCTTTAACTTCTTTATTTTTAAAGATGAATTGTTGGTGTTTTTTTTTAAAGCTATTTTCAAAATAGCTAAATTACTTGGAATCTGTTGATTAGCTTATTTGGAACATGCTGGTTAGCTTATTTGAAGAGATTTACTATGGTAATATTTCAATACAACTTGGGATATGAAATTAAAGAACAAGATCAAAGATTAAATATTTGATAGCTTTGAAAAGTTAAGCCTGCTCAATACCAGTATATTTTAATAATTTTGTTTTTGTTAACTGTGAAAAGCATTATTTTGTAAACATAATTTTTATTTCATGTTTTAATAATTTTTTAGCATCATTCAACTGGCCTGATTCTTAGCTAAACATCTTTTAATGATCTCAGAGTTATAGTTGACAACAATGTGATAGAGAAATGATTTAGAATAGTGTATTACATACTTGATGGTTATTTTTCCATTACAATCCCATACTAGTATTTTATAACTGATAGGTTTTTTCTCTTCCAACATGCTAGTGCTATATATATTATTTGACAACACTTTTATCTTACAATGTTACACCAGTGCTACAAATAATTGTAAAAAAATCATTATTTCCAAAACTAAGGTAATTGTAGTTCCATGAATCAGCTGTGGCATCATTCAATAAATCTAATTCTATGTTTAGTCAATAAAAACGTAATTTGACAACATTATAAACCTTATTTCTATCCTCAGGGGTCAGCAGATGTCCAAAAACCTGATCCAACTTGAATTTTAACACAGTAGTGACCAAGCCACAGACCTTTCTGTTAGAGATAAATCCAGTGAGTAGTAATTAAGCTTATCTTTTTGTTAGAGATAAATTACAGACAAATAAAGTAAGTAGTCATTAATATGACCTCTATTGTAAAAGAAATCCAGAGTCATTTAATGCATTTATCAAGCTTACAAATTGACTAGATTTACTAAATAATTACTTTTCTTACAAGCACATGCTCTTATTGTAAAGTAATCTACTTATTTTAATAATTAATGAAATAAACAAAAAAAAATTATTTTGCATTCAAATTATTGGTTAAGTTAAAGCAATAGCAAATTAATTTTAACACATTAATTGCATGTCAGATCAATTTTTAATTGACATTTTTTTGTTTGTCTGTTAACTCATAGCCTTGTCTTCTATATATATGGACCAGGATGTGCATCTACCTACTGGAAAAGCCAGTTACGGTCTACATCATCTGTCAACCTGTCATAGAAAACTCGGAAGACCTCATGAACCCACAACCTGAAAAGGAGTTTTTAAATTAAATCTTTCAGATAAAAATGTTTAGGCCATTACAATAAATATGATCCAAAGTTACAGCACAAAAGACCAATGGAATCTGGTTAACCCCTTCAATGATCTGATCTTAACTCACAGACAACTTCTATTCAAGAATGTGTTTGCTGTGACACAACTTTTTAATATGTAGTTTTGTTTTACAACTCCAACAAATAATTTCCCGAGTCTAGCTTGGAGAAGCCAGATCATTATAACTTTTTAACACAATGCACCTGTGTTGCTTGGCGCTCCAACAAAAAAATAAATTTTATTTTTTATAGCCTTCCCTGAGACCCTTCTTAGGGAAAGCTATTTCACTCCCTCAAAGCCATCTTAGGGAGCTTTCATTTTCATAGCTTAGTCCGTCATGTTCCAAACTGTTTCCACACAGTAGGTAGTGGCCTGCTGGTTGTACGTGTGTTACATAACCATAACAACATTCACACAATATTTAGACTTTGAAAAAACACTTTAAACAAATATTTAAGAAAAAGTAATTAAAAAATCATGTCCCAAAGAAAAAAAATATTATTTTACTAAGATTCATGAGTGAAATGGTCTCAATTGGTTATTTGGATACTACTTTGGTTGTGATGAGGTTAAGATGGGAAACAAAGAAAGCTAAAATACAGTTTCAATGTGATTACAGTTGATTGCTGTTCATCCATTTGAAAAGTTTAATATTCTTGTATTGGTCGTGCTAAGTTTCAAAAGAGGTTAGTATAATTGATAAAACTAATTTGATGTGTCTTTAAAAGATGTATGTTTATATGTTGTGTTGTCCCCATGAATAGCTTTAAAATTACATTCATAGTCAGATTTCTGGAAAGCCTCCCTTGAATGAAATTTCAACCTTTTTAAATAAAATTTCTAGACCTACCGAGCAAATGCAATTTTTTCCAACATTTCATTTTTTTTAATAAGGCAGACTCCGAGAATGACCCTGGAGAAGTCTCTCAAGTTGAAGATGTAATGAGACTTGTTGGGTGTGGGAAGGAGGTTGGCCATGGCATCCTTATACACCTCCATTGTACTCTGGACGATGTATGGTGCCTGGGAGACGTAGTCCATGCTGAAATCTTCTTGCTGAAATAGGGCAATTTTAACAGAGCACTATATAAATAGATATATCAAATCTTGACCGTTTATCGAGGAATCAAAGTTATATTATTTTATTATTACTGTTATAAGACACTCAGAATTTATTTTCACTGAAATAATTTTGTAGAAAAACTACGTAATCTGATCTACATAAATTAGATTCTTGCTGCAAAAGAACAGTTCGAACTTGTTCTTGCTACAAAAGTAGAATTTGTATTTATTCTAGCTGGAAAGGATAACATATAACATATTAGGGCTGCTTTTAGAGACTACTTTTAACATAATGTATGAATAGAACAAACCAAACAAATCATTCAGAATAAATTACTCTGCTGCAATATGCTGATTTTAAATTGTTTATGCCAGTGTTGTCCAACCGGTGTGCCGCGAGAAAATTTTAGTGTGCCGCGAAAGATTTCAAAAATACCATAAATTGCTAGGCTTTTCGAACCTTAAAGTTTTGAAAAAAAATATCCTTAACCGAAAAAGAATAAAAACGTTTCATGTTTGTATTGTTCTGGTTGTGAGAATCTCTTGAAAGCTACAAAATGTCTCTCCTCCATTGGGAATAAATATCTGTTGTAAGTAAATAAAAACCCTTTCCTGCTGTTCACTCTTTTAAAAACTTTTAATTACAGACGGCTATGGATAATTTTTTGAAGACAAGCCAGAAGGATTCCAGCGAGCATCAAAATGGAGAGAGAGCTGCAAAATCCAAGAAGAATGTTACCAAACGGAAATATCACGAGGAATATCATGAGTATGGTTTCATACAATGTGCAAATGATCCTTCTCTTCCGTTTTGTCTTAATTGTAACATGGCATTGTCCAACGAGTCCTTGAACCCCAGTAAACTGAAGCGGCATCTGCACTCAAATCATCCAGGATTGAAAGACAAGTCGAAAAGTTATTTCGCATCCATTCGGTCCAACTTAGAGCAGCAATAAAAAATAATGAAGAAATTTTCCTCAATTCCTGTCAAAGCTCAGTTAGCAAGCTATAAAATTGCGAATCTTTTGGTCAAACAAAAGAAATCTCATTTGGACGCTGAGACAATCATATTGCCGTCTTTACGAATCGCAGTTGAGACTATGGAGTTAGGACGCAACGCTGTTGGAAAAATAAATAAGATTCCACTGTCTCACCAGAAGATGGGACGTCGAAAGATTTGGACAATCAAATTAAAGAGCATTTTGCGGAAGCCGACGACATCCAAATGTTCTGGGCAATGCAAATCGATGAAAGTACTGACATCAGCGGAAAGGCGCAACTGCTCGCATACGTCAAACGTGAAAGACTGCAGAAAACGCTCAAGTATCTCATTAATTATGAAACATCTTTTGAATAAACACTGATTTCTTGTTTTTTTGTGAGGTGTGCCGCGCACATTTTTTACCAGTTTAGTGTGCCATGAACGATTTTCGGTTGGACAACACTGGTTTATGCAATAGGATCGGTTGAACTAATTCTACTATAATGATGCAGTGTTAAACCCCTTCCTTCACCCACCCACCAACACACCTTTTTTAAAATAGTTTTTAAAAACAAATTGAGTAAAAGTTTAATAGGCAGAAACGTATCACCATTTCTGTTCTTACCTTAAGGTGTGTCACCATGATGGTGTTGAAGATTTTCACCATTGTTTCATCACTAAACGGATTCATAGATATTACAGTAAAGTGACGTGTAAATCTTTGAGTGACTGAATTCCTTGCGCCCCCTGGTGGAGCCATTGCGGCAATGAACTGTAGATCTATCAGAGTTATCTTGGAGGTGTCTTTCAGATCATACCTATATCAGATGGGAACATTGTTTAGATCATACCTATATCAGATGGGAACATTGTTTAGATCATACCTACATTAAAAGTCAACATTAAAATACAAGTGACACAAACCAAGAGCTGGAAACGTTGCCTTACTTACCAGTGACCATGGTCTACAAACTGCCTCAATAACTCAATGGGAGGCTGGGCACCATAAACCTCTTTCTGTGGCATACTCATGTCATCCACAAATATTATACATTTCTTTCCTGGCCGTGGTCCAAATACACCTTTCCTTCTGCGATCAAGTTTAGACATGATGATATCCTGCAGATTAATCAAAGAAAATATCCAACTAAGTTATGTGTTATAAAACTATATATTATACATGATTTTATCTTGATATTTATTTTTAAAAACATTTGGTTTTGACCAAAACAATGGTGATGATGATGATAATGATAGCACCAACACTGTCCATGCTAGCCCAGTATGTTCATTGCGTTCTGATGTTAAAAAAATCTCACAAATAAAAAAGTCTTTCAAAGTTTCATAAATTTGTCTTGGCTGTCACACTTTTTAAAAAACTTTGTAAAACTAATACATAATTTTGGTGCAGCCAACTCAAAGGAGCGCGCGGCAAGGAACTTCCTCCTGTGTCCATCCGATCCTGGAACTTTCAGAAGTAAATGTAGAGGAATGCAGCCCCTTTAGAGATACATGTTTTGGTGTTAATTCCTTCAAATACTGCGGCGCTGATCCATCTATACAGCCCTAAGTCAGAGACAGTCTTGCGATATCTTCACTCAGGCACATGATCCTTAATTGCTTGTTTGATGTGGTCTGACTTGCTCATCCACAATACTATACAATAACCTTGCATCATCCACAGGGATATTGCATATTCTTGCCAACAGTAGGTAGCAATGTGACAATGGTGTCCACTTAACATGACACAGTAACCACAAGGCTTTTCTTCAAAAGGATTAAGCTGGTTTCATATACTATACAGTCAACCAACTCTATTCTCACCTGAAAAAGTGGTGTAGCATGAGATGTCAGAATTTTTTCAGGTTTGAATATAAAGTTGTTCTCTGAGGTGAGTTGCCTTCCAAGGTTAACTGAAAACTCAAGAAAGTTTGTCTCCAAAAATGTCAAATGAAAATAAAAACTGCTCTCACCTGTGTCTGATTAGCACCGCACTCACCTGTGTCTGATTGGCACATCACTCACCTGTGTCTGATTAGCACTGCACACTTACCTGTGTCTGATTAGCACAGCACTCACCTGTGTCTGATTAGCATCGCACTCACCTGTGTCTGATTAGCACAGCACTCACCTGTGTCTGATTAGCACCCCACTCACCTGTCTGATTAGCACAGCACTCACCTGTGTCTGATTAGCACAGCACTCACCTGTGTCTGATTAGCACCGCACTCACCTGTGTCTGATTAGCACAGCACTCACCTGTGTCTGATTAGCACAGCACTCACCTGTGTCTGATTAGCACCGCACTCACCTGTGTCTGATTAACACAGCACTCACCTGTGTCTGATCAGCACAGCACTCACCTGTGTCTGATTAGCACAGCACTCACCTGTGTCTGATTAGCATCGCACTCACCTGTGTCTGATTAGCACAGCACTCACCTGTGTCTGATTAGCATCGCACTAACCTGTGTCTGATTAGCACTGCACTCACCTGTGTCTGGTTAGCACCACACTCACCTGTGTCTGATTAGCACCGCACTCACCTGTGTCTGATTAGCACTGCTCTGAGCAGAAAATGTAATGATGGATCCTATGTACTTGTCTTGGGGAAGATCACTCATCATTTTCTTGGACACGTAGGCACTTTTACCTGTCCCAGTTGGACCAACAAAGAGCAGTGGTCTGGAAGTAAAATACATTTTAGCCTATGTACACAAATTAAAATAACTGTTCATAAACAAAAAAATGTAACTCCACTTCTTATAATTGAGGCAACAAAATGAGTAATATTAAAGCAATGCTACAAGTTACAAGTTAAAGTTTGAGACTTAAAGGTTTATTGTTATTATAGATTACAGTTATCAAGAACCAACCTCCCAGATGCAATGTGCAAATCCATAATGTAGCTGTATCGAGCGGTGTCAACAGTTTGTACAAGCATTTCTCTGATGTTTGGTTTGTAGCCTTCTCTTTCAACAACTTTGATGCAACTATTCCAGTGTAGCCAGGTACCTCTGCCTTTTTGCTGAACAAAATATGACGACAATTATGATACATTATTATTTTTAAAAATCAAAGAAACTTTGAAACTATGTGGTGTCCAAGATCTCTGCTTCTTCTATTTATTTAATAATACTTTCTCTGGATATTACTAATTTAGTTACTCTAGTGTTGCATCTGTCGTCTATAAAGCAATAGAAATAATCACATCATAGAAATAATCATTGACTGAAGACTCACATCATAGAAATAATCATAGACTGTATTTTCAGAGGGAAACATGACTTCCAGTTTTTTAATATCATCAGGTATTGGGAAATCTAAATTTTTGTTGTCCAGAAGGTTGAAATAAAACTCATGGAACTTTCTCCTTCCATCGTTGTCTGTACATCCTGCAATCGTCCAGGGAATGCCAAACAACAGTGCTCCCTGTCAATTAAAGGGAGGTAGTCATCATGTTTAAAATGACATGGATAGCAACACTTTCAATTTCTTGAGGCAAGTACAATTTTTTTCATATTACCCAGGATAAATGATATTTTAAGAAATTAATTGAAAGAATGGGGCCCTCATGCATAATTTTTAAAAATAGTGTATTCTCTATCCTTTTAGATCTAGGGTGTCTTTACTTGAATAAATTTAAAATATGTATGAATGCCCTATGCTTTTATTTTAAGTCTTAACAAATTCAATTATCTCAGGTATTAGGAAAACTTTATTTACTCCTTTCTTGTACTTATATAAAAAAATTAGTGTGGTTTTTTTTTGTCCCATAACCTCGTGGTCATTGGGGATTCTAATGTTTCCATTAGAACTTTCTCGGGGCTTGGTTGACTTTGGCGGCACCCATCTCCTCTCCAGGTCAGCGGAGGTCTTTTAGCAATAGTCATTCATCAACATTTTTATTGTGGCTTTAACGTGGCCTAGAACCCACGACACTCAGCTTGTGAGGCGAGCGCACTATTGACTTTGCTATCCGGCCGCAGAGAGTGGTTTAAATTTTATAAATGCTCCAAAATTCGTCAAATATAGCAAGTGACATCTTTAGATATTTAAAGCAGGTAAAGGGAAGTTAGAACATGACAAGTTTGTACTTACACAGTAGTAGGACTTGAGATGTTTGTTAGTAGCTGCATGTTCTGCTGTCAGAACATCGTTAAGCTGCATGTCTATAAAACTTAACAATGATACAACCTGATTGGAGTGGCTGGCTTGAATGTACTCCTGTCAACAGATACAAAATTTAGAAAGTTACAGTAACTACTGACCTCTGTCCAGGGTACTTTATTGGGCAGTATGACAAAATAAGTCTCCACTGATACATGTTAAAAATAATTGTTCATTCAGTTTTTGGCTGAAATTTACTTGACACATAAGTCTTAAAACAATGCCTCTAATAATTTTTGGTCACCTTACCTTACATAAGTGTCGTACAAAGTCAATGCAGGGCTGGATCAACCACTCTGTCAACTGGTAAATGAAAGCTGGGATATCAGGTGTTAAAAAGGCTGGTAATGTATTTAACCAGGATTTGACTAAAGGCCTCCATCCTAAGGTGGAAGGCTCAAGGTAAATCATGCCACAACGAGAAACAGTGGCTGGCTGCAGAAATACAAATAACTTTATCACTCTCTGCATGAATTCAAAACCATTATCAGCTAGCATCAAGTTTAAAATAGCATTATTTTTTTTAACATTTAATGACATTTAGTGGGGACTTTTCAGACATGACTTATCTGACCAATGTAATCATTTAGTTTTTAAGACTAATCTATTGAAACAAAGATCGTTTGAACAAATGCTTTGTATAACTTCCATATACAGCAAGTCAGACTATGCCATTGAGGGGAAGCCTACAAGATTTTAACGTTTATAATAAAAAATATTTTAACAATTAAAAATTAATAGCTTAAGAACAAATTTAAAATACTGGTACAAGCATCTTGGTATACATGTAGTCTGAAGTAACCAAAATTGAGTTGTAACAGATCTCTGTATTTTTCACTTGTATGTAGGTATAAATTATGGTGGCCAATGTAAAGTTTATTTCAAACCCCTACACTCACATAAACTTATCCCTCATACCCATAAATATGTTACCAACAACTCCTTCCATCATATTACCAAAGATCCCTCCCTTAAATGACACTCCACCCTCCACGAAATTTTTAATTTTTCCAACACTTCCCCCCCACCCATAAATTTACCTTAGGGAACCTAGAATACATTAGATACAACAGATTCATATTTCCTTGTGAGAAAAATTACAGGACTTTGTTCTTAGTTATCCTTCATTTTATCTATGCATTTTACACCCCTGCTGTCCCCATGTAACTAGTTATTGATTACAAGCAGTTAATTTGTTTTAAATTATGATTGTACAGTAAAGAAAAAAACAAGCAAGTGAGAGTATTAGCATACAGAAGCTTGTGACAAGCAATGGAGAGTAATAGCATACAGAAGCTTGTGACAAACAAGTGAGAGTATTAGCATACAGAAGCTTGTGACAAGCAAGGGAGAGTATTAGCATACAGAAGCTTGTGACAAGCAAGGGAGAGTATAAGCATACAGAAGCTTGTGACAAGTCCATGGTCTCAAACACCATGGTCATCTGGTTGGACATCTGGATAATTTCTCCACTCATCAGGCAGAGTTTTTTGTTGTCATCCAGCACAGTGTTCATGTTCTCAATCCATACGGCATCAATTGGTCCGTCAAATATTACCCACTTCCTGTCAGGTGTCTGCGACACTGCATACTCTCGAAATGAGTTGGCTGTCACACCATCAGACCACTGGTATTAATAAATAATTATTATGATGTAAAGTATTTTAATGTATTGATTCATTAAGTTCATCAAATAACGTTTTTAAATAAATTTTCTCATATCTTCCATAACTTTAATTTATTAGGTTGAAAAATTACAATTGATATGAGCAGCCTTGTGTATTCTGTAAATGTCATGATGCTAGTCAGCAAACAGTGACTATAGTAACAAGACCAGATTTCTGCAACTTCTTACTAAGGACCTGAGCTTGACTAAAATTAACAATACCAGTTTTATTGAAATAAAAAATGCTAAAATGAAGAGAAAGATGGTAACCTCATGTGAAACAGGATCAAATTGTCCGTACAGTTGTCCCATCGTGATGGCCTTGGGATTGATAACACAATAAATGACAGCTTCGTACTCTTCATGACCTTCACTCCTGAGCAGTGTCATCCCCTCAGCTAATGTCATGAGAACTTTGGTCTTACCTCCATATGGTTCACCCACCATCATAAAGCTGGACAAGATCAAAAGGTTACAAGGTTACATAGTTGTTAGACCCTGGTTGTATTCAGTCTCAGAATGGTATCAAATGTTGACATTAAAAATTTACATACACGAAATACATTTTGGGAGTAAACAATTTCTTGAATATAACAAAAAGTGGATGTTATCAATGGCTTTGTGTTATATACTTGGATTAAAACAATGCTTGTGATAAAAAAATCTTTACAAATTTCAATTAAGTATAACAATGAACATAAAATTGAGTTTCATGTTCTGACTTGCAGATCCACATACAGAAACATAAAGTCCATACACAGACACAAAGTCATTTTATTGTGTTACAGTTTATTACACTAACACGTAAATACTTATCAAACAGAACTGAAACTGTAAGAATATTTATTTTTGACTAATAAATCAACTAATTTGTTGTCATCTGAAAAAAAAGAACTTACCCATGACGAACAAGCATCATTTCATATGTTTGTATGATTTTCTCTTCAAAACTTGGTACAAACTGCAGATTGTTCTTCTCACTAACCCTTCTCATGGCATTTAAAAATAATTCATAATCTGCCTGAGGTAACTTTAGGCCAGGAAACAGGTCCGATATGATTCCATTAAATAGTGGAATGTCATGTGCCAGAAATTTTGGGAGATTCACATCAATAATTGAGCGAAGAATCTGTTGATTGTTGGTGTCATATATCATATATAACGCAATCAATGTGTGTGGTATTAGTTAATAATAAAACTTAAATTTATTGTTTTCATTACACAATTTGTTTGTGTACAGTCAAACCCACTTATCTTGGCCTCGGTTAACTTGCCAACCCTATTAAGTCGACGTTTTTGAAGTGGAACCGCCAAATTCTCTTTGTCTTTGCATTTTCTCATCGGTTATGTCGATTCTTTTATGTCGCCAAACCCTAATATCTCGAGCACAAAAGAGGGCCGAATTTGCCACTTAACGTTGGTTATCTCGACCCCCATGACCAATCGCCAGTTACCGAAGCATAGTATTTTGTATTTTATTGATGGTGTCACAATTTTTTTTTAATTGATAAATTACTTTTTGATAAATGGAAGAAAAAAAATGTTGAAATAACTTTTGAACTGTGAGAAGTTTTCTGATGATTGGCTGACACTGGAATTATCAATACTTCATCATTCAAATCATTAAATCCAATAAGGAACAAAAATATTGAAGTGCTAAGTAAAACTGCAAAAAAATAACTCATTTTCAAAATTTCATTGCAATTAGATCTAGCTTACATTACAAAGTTTAAAAAATGACACTTGTTTAGGTTCTCATGATTAACAATAATGATCAAAAAGCAGAGTTTAAACCTATTTAAGAAATATTAATTAAATGTAATTATTGAAAATTAAACTTATTTTGATCGTTCATTTTTTACTATTTTTGTTGAGGATAACTGCTTTGTTTTTATTGATTCTAAAATTAACATGCACATAATTTTAATTCAGATACCAAAATATCCTCAGCTTGTGTCCTATATTTTAGTTTGAGATTCCCTGCAGCAGACAGCACAGATTTCACAGCACGCATGCCATAGTCGTAATGAAACTGGGAGGAGAGTAGCTCAGAGCACAAGCGATATGTTGTGACAATTTTTACAGCCATGTCTCTAGCAGTCAAAAATCCAACAGAGTACAGAGAGATTTCTGATATCATGGCATAGTCTGGCACCTGGGGAGGGATCAACCATGATAAGTCATGGGGGAGCAATCAAGACAACAACACAATAAAACAATACAGTGGTACCTCGAGATACGAAATTAATCCGTTCCGGGGTGGCTTTCGTATCTTGGATCTTTCATATCTCAAAGATTTACATGTAAAATACCTAATCCGTTCCCAGCCACACAGAAACACTAAAAAATGGAAGATATCATGGTAAACTATAGAAAAACAAAGTAGGATTTTTCAATCCTTAAAAGTACACATTATAAAACAAATACATAAATAATAATAAAACAATGAAAACAATAAAATAAATGAAAAATTATATGTATACAAATGTGAACTTTTAGCTTTCCAGTGAGGCGATTAATTATAATTAACTTCTTTGAAGCTATGGCCATAAAAATACGCTTTTCCAAAGATTTCATGAAAATATTCACAAATTTAGGACACGAGCAATCAACAAACTACACAGTAAATAAGCATGCATGACACGCATGAACACACAGCAATAGGGCTGGAATTGACCATTACGAGAGCAGAACTGCTGGTTGGACTTTGAATGACGTCACGTTATTTCCAGTGTTGTCAGCTGTGCATTTTTTCATATCTTGAATTTTTTTTTATATCATGGGAAGAAAAAAAAATTCATTGGCCTTACGTATCTTGGAAAAAAAATAATTTTCCAGTGGCCTTTCGTATCTTGGATCTTTTGTATCTTGAAGCATTTGTATCTAGAGGTACCACTGTATATCACTCAGTAGATTACTGTTAAACATTTAAGTACTTTCAATTAGGGAGGTTATCGACTACTCATAAATTAAAGTAAGACTTTCAGTACAAATAACAACAAGGAATTTTGTGAAACTGTTGATTCTCAACTTAAACACCATGGTCCGACCTTGTCATGTAATCAGAGAAATTTACAGCAAAAATTTCACCATTGTCTATTGAAGATGGACTGAAGGCAACAACATAAACTAAAAAGCAATGGTTTACATTAATGTTTGTCAAGTGCTTAACCCACCATCATTGCTACAGTTCGGAAGAGAACTTTAAGGTTGTCAGGAAGTTCTGATCTGCCTGCATAGCCAGGATTCATGGTGATACACACATAACAATTAGGGTTGAGCTTCAGTTCTGTCCCTTCAAACACAAATGTCTCAACTTTGGCTTGCACGGCTCGAATAATGCACAAAATCTGGGGACGTTTTGAATTCATTTCAAAGTTTTATGTTGGGGAAAAAATGGGGAGGTCTTCTTTTAAGTTATAAAATCTGAAAATTCTCTGTTATATCTTTAATTGGATTACTATAAAAAGTTTCCTTGTGTATTGCACTTGCCTGCTGGGCCACCACAGACAAGACTTCAAGGTCAATTCTGTTGAATTCATCAAAACAAGCCCAGGCTCCAGAGGAAGCCAAACCTTTGAAGAACTGAAACAGATAGTAACAGAAACAATTTTTGTTATGCCCAATTCAAGCTTTTTCTTACACAAGATATACAACTGTATGTTATTAATTTCTGTTTGACTTAGTATGTTTCAAATATGTCATTTTAAACTTAATCTATTGTTGGACTTTCAACAGCTTGAACTTTTTTCTAATGAATTACAAATTAACATACGATAATTTCTATTTTAAAACGTTTTTCTAATTCATGTGATTTCTGTAAATCTACAAAAAAAAATTTACATGGTCAAAAATTATTTACAAAAAATACATTACAAATACTAGGTTAGAAAATAATTGGTCCTTTTTGAAAAAGAAAAATAGTATTCTATATTGTTTATCATTCATACAATTTGAGGAGAAAATAAAAGATCCTAGCAGGTTTGAGATTAGGACTTTAAAATATACTTTCAAAATATGTTTTTGCCTACCTATTAGATATACAGCAAACAGTCGCATTATACATTAACTAACAAATTTAAAGTCATTTAAAAATATGTAAATAAAATTTAAATAATTACTGCAATATCACAGCTTGCACCCTAAAAACTAATTTGAATGTATTGATTTATTAAGCTTATCTTGATCTACTTTCAACATTTTTCCCATTTGAAATTGTAGGCTACAATAGTTTTTTTTAAATTCGATATATTACTGGGCTTTGTTTCAAAGTTTATTTCATTTTAAGAAGAAATAGAAATTGAAAAAAGCTTTTGTCAATGCTTATACTCAAGAGCAATTTCAAAGTATAATAGTCATGGTTCAATAAAAGGGACTTCCATGATATATCAATTGTTTTGAATCTAATGCAGTAAGTTTATTTCTCTTGAATATTTGTATCATAAAAAATATCAGTAGCACCAAAAATTCAACAAATCTACATTTTTCATTCATGTTTAATTAATTAAAGTCATTACAAGTCTCTAAAATATTGTTCTAAATAAAGATTGTTAATTTTTTAAAATCTAGATTTCTAGAAAATTTAAATAAAATATAGTTTTGCATTATTTTTATAGACAATTTTCTGCAAAAAAGGTGGTTGGAATGTGGAGATTAATACAGTATAAAAAGTTGTAAAAATCTTACTTTTCCCATGGCAATGTAATCCAAGCCATCTGAACAGTTGAAGACAACACACTGCACAGCCAGTGCTTTAGCCAGGTCTTTGGTTGTCTCAGTTTTACCAGTGCCAGCAGGACCTTCAGGAGCTCCATTTAAGTTTAAGTAGAAGGCTCCAACCTTAGGACAGAGAAGAGGAAAGATGGGTCAGTTTTATATATATGTATTTGATTTGATGAGCCTTGGAAAATAGCAAAAATAGCTAAACATTTACAATAGTCTTAAACACATCAAGGCAATTAATATTTTAAAAGCATTACCGCCACCAGGCATAAAGTCTTAACAAACTTTTGAGACTAAATAAATGAATAAACTTAACACTACAATCCATGCACAGACAGTAATAGTATTTTTCTTACCAAAGTACGATAACATCGATCAGTAAGTGGGGTTATCACAAGTCGCCCTGAATTACCAAGGTACTCGTAAGCGTACTTGACGGTGGCATTGGTAATGCGCACAGCACAATTAGCTTCCTCCCAGTAGTATCTCAGTTGAGCTAGCCAAGCAAAATCATTGTCTGCTGCCACTCCTGGTTTCACAAACATTAAGTTCATCTTACCATAATCATTTATAAATCATAAATTTATGGATAATATTCTTAAGTAACCTTATTTTACACAGCTAAATTAGCTTACCTCTATGTAGCCAATTTACTGTAAATGTATGGTTAAGTTAACCTTTCATTCATTTGACTGAGCTACTATTTTTTACATAATTCATGTTTCTGTTATGGGATAAGAAGCAGATGAGCATGTAATGAACACTGATTATAAAAGTCCTTCGTGCCTTCTGTGTTCTTTTCTCTTCTTATTACCTGCCCAAGTTTCCTTCTTTATCAGCCTTACCTCTGTATTCCTTAACTTATAGTTGTGGAGCAAGTTTCCCTCTATACTGTTTTTTTTTAAATTTTAAATTTTATTGCAATGTTACTTAAGATTAACTTAAAATTCATAGAATTCAAGAGACAAATTTATAAGACAATTTCCTTTCAGGCATTCAGGAAGCAAAATGTTATTTTTCATTTTCTATTCCTTTAATTTATCTTTTGTTCTTCAAACTGTTTCAATAAATAATTTTAGGTTAGATTCTTGTGCATAAGATTAAGAGTGGGCCAGATAAAAAAGTTTTGAATTATGATGAAATACAAAGATAACATATACCTAGTCAACAATATTACATTTTAAAAAGAAAAAAAGTATCTCATATCTCTAACCTTTATTTGCCATTTCAAAAACAACATCCCGAGCATGGACATCAATGACCACAAGTGCCCCCAGTGTAATCCTCTGTTGGGTGGTCAATTTTCCCCGGACCAAATCAACTATGTCTTTCAGTTGGTCTTGCAACACTCTGTGATAAGCAAACAGACCATCAGGTCCCATGTTAATGGCTTCATGTACCTCCTGTGTCCAGTAAATAGAGCCCACACAGATGACCACTTGACCAGGCCATTCCTGAACCCAACTTTTTCTGGGTGTGTTTTGATACTCCTTAGAGGACAGAAAGTTTCATCAAAAGTAAAGGACAATATTTTCAAGCATTAAGAATATAATTGCACCAACATAAACACATAGCTAATCATTGTAAATATTACCTTCTAATTGAAACAGGAAATTATAGGAGTGTTGTTAGTTTCTAGAAATATTATTTAGAAGTCATGTAGCATTGTTGTAAGGAACACTTCACTGTTCACTAACTGGGGCATATTTCATTTCTTGTTTTCTAATAATTATTTTTTTAACAACAAATCAAATGAATTGATCAATTTAAACCCCAAAAACGGACCATTTCCATGCCAACTCACTTCAATGGATTCCTCAATGACGTCTCTGACTGACACTAGCATACAATCCTGGACTTGGAGTAGCCATCTCTCAACAGAGCCTTTAGCCTCATTGGTATCAACAAAGTAAGAAAACTGCACACTCTCACCTTCACTGCTGAACATGCCATGGATAACCAGGTCTGAATCAAAGTCCAGTTTGGCAATACCTTCAAAACATTTCTTGAGGTGAGGCTGGACACGCAGAGGGTCTTTAGTTTCAGATAAAATCTCCAACATTTCATCATTAGAGAGGAAGAAAAACCTGTAACATTGTTGTAGTAGACTTGATTCTAAGCTGCATACTATCAGTTGAAATATCATAAAATTAATTTCACAGATGTTTTTTTTGAGTTAAATTTTTTTTTATAATAATTTTTAAAAATTGAAATTTTGGAGAAAAAATTAGTAAAATTGTTATTTTTAAGATCTTTTAATATTATTTTCAAGTATTTAAAAAACACATTTTTTGGACAATTTTTCCAGTCATGCAAATCAGGGATTCAAACAGGCCAGATGAAACTATTTAAATAATATATTTTAAAGCCAATTTCAAAATCAATATTGAAATCAACACTAAAGTACATTTTTGAATGGTGAGAAAGCATATACTGTAATAGTATAATTAGTTGTTTTATTGTCAGCTGTTTATTACTTTATTGTCAGTTAAAGTATTTTAAGCTGTATTGATGTCAAGCATATTATATTAACTTATATATGGTCATTTATATGGCATGATTGCTTGTCATCAGTTGCATCATGGTCAATTATATTACAGAAAGTTGTTTTACTCTCATTTATACTATCTTAAGTTGTATTGTATAATGGTCAGTCCATGATGCCAATTTTAAGTCAAATTATTCACTAACCTGGGAAAGAACAATCGTTTTTTCTCCAAGTAGGCATTCAATCCTCTGTTGATTTTGTCCAGTAAAATATTGCTGTCCACCAGTTTCTCTAAGACTCCAGTTGTTGTACAAGCCTCTAGTACCTGAGACCAAGTTAACAAGACTTTACCAATGTATATACAATACCATTTTATAGGACAATACAAATTAAAAGTGTGTGACACTACCATTCAAATTTTGAATGTGACTATTCCATTAAATGTGACTGTAATATTGTTTGTGTTTCAATCCAAGTAGATATGGAAATGTCACTATGAGGCATGGAAATTAAAGCAAATCATAATTTAACAATAGATACGTACATGTGGGTTTTTGGCACATTTCAACATGACATCTTTAAAATTTCGGTCTACAGTTTGAAACAATTTTCCTTCTTCTGGCATTTGGTTGTTGATGTCCTCTGATGAAAAGATGGGTTCTAAGTACAACCACTGGGCCTGCATCTTGAGCCACTCATCAATGGCTTTCTGTGTATGAAGTAACGTCTCCTCCCATTCCTACAGTAATGAACACAGGCTCAAGTCATGGTGGGGAAATGTGTTATAATTTTAGATAAACAATAAATTCATGTCAAGACAAATATTAATTTAAATAGAATGAAATAAGGTGCAATATTAATTATAAAGTGCATAAGAAAAAACATTAACAACACAGACTTGAGGTGAGATTTAAAAAAATAGCAGCGTGCCGTAATTTGGTGACATAATGTTTTGATCATAAAAAGGTGTTAAAAAAAATTATGAAAGGTAGAAAATGTCAAATGATTTAGATATAGAATGTTATAGAAGTACTAATTTTAACATGCTCCATTACGTCATGGAGGAGGAGAAATTCACAAAGTGCTACTATCACTGAAGGTATTATTTGTTATATTTAAAAAAACTTTTCTTCCAATCATTGTTCATTCCTCAAAATAGTTACTGTCAAAAAGGGTTTCAGGAATAACTACATGTTGATGTGGACATGATCTAGTCATCTCAAACATAACTATATGTTGACGTGGACATGACCTAGTCATCTCAAATATAACTATATAACTATATGTTGACATGGACATGACCTAGTCATCTCAAACATAACTATATAACTATATGTTGATGTGGACATGACCTAGTAATCTCAAACATAACTATATGACTATATGTTGATGTGGACATGACCTAGTCATCTCAAACATAACTCCAAAAGCATTTCGTACAACTAAAACCACTTCATTTGGCAAGTGTAAAAAAGAATTATTTAAACCCAGTAACAAAAATCAAGTACTGCTGTACAACTTGAAAAACATTTTAAAAAAACAGATTTTTGCAGCTGGAACACTTAAGCATTAGTTTCAATGAACTAAATAGCAGTCAAACATTCTTATTGATCAGCATGAGTAACCTACTTTAACATCCTCCTCAAAGGGACGTACGTGAGTAACCTACTTTAACATCCTCCTCAAAGGGACGTACGTGAGTAACCTACTTTAACATCCTCCTCAAAGGGACGTACGTGAGTAACCTACTTTAACATCCTCCTCAAAGGGACGTACGTGAGTAACCTACTTTAACATCCTCCTCAAAGGGACGTACGTGAGTAACCTACTTTAACATCCTCCTCAAAGGGACGTACGAAAGGTGAATTTCTCATGGTCTGTGTTTTGACAATGTGGTCATCCAACATTGTTTGTATATCATCAACACCTCCAATGATCTTGAGATGTGTGTCTTTGTAAAAGTTTAGAGAGAAATTGATATCTTCCCACTCTGTTGTCATTTTCCTGAAAGCTTTCTCTAGTGAAAATTCCTTGAAACAAACATTGTAAAAAAAAATTTAATATTAGCGCAACATTCATTTTCTCTTCAATTGTCTTGTCTTATCTATACAGATGCTCCTTCTATACAGAAGATACTTGCGTCCACAGACGATGCCGGTCTGTTGGCAAGTTATTTTAATAAGTATTCTTTAAATTTTTTAATTACATTGGTAAAATTGTTTGAGTAACTCTAGTTCCTTCCTCTAAATATTATTATAATAGTTCAATTTGTGAAAGGAAGCTCAAACACCAGGACCCTTGGTGACTCAGATGTGGTGGGATTAATTCCTTACTTCAACATGATGACTGCACACTGGCCCCAGAAATGGTTTCTCCCTTTCTAATGTCATGTGTGTAACAGTAATTTTAGGAGACTAAAACGAAAGGTCAGTCAAGTGTTAATGAAATGGAGTATGACAGAAACAATTAGATAGAGTGGAATGTCAGTGTTTAGCCTTGGTGCAAGAATCTTGGCCCCCTCTACAATATAACTAATTAATTGACAGTAACAAAAAAATATATATATGCTAAACCCATTTCAAAACTGTCATCAATTCTTTTGAAATTTTATAAACTGCATCATTTATGATATAGTTTCAAAGTTCTTCTGTATTCAGATGGGTGCTGATAAACAAAACAGTTTTTATTTTAATTTGAATAATATAGCTTGTAAGAACATAACAAGCTACAATATAACATGCAACAAGATAATATGCTAAAATCTAAAATGCTACAATATGAAATACAATTATATCACATGCTACAAATAAGGATGCTAGGAACCAAATAAATGACCATCTTACATTATATTGAACAACTAACTTACTTTGCTAGCAGCCACAGAAATAACTTCAAACTTCTCCATGAGGGGGTCTAGTCCAAGTTTTAGGACCTTGCGTAATGTGGTCCCAGTGTCAGGGGTCAGATTGAAGCCAGCAATTTCAGACATAGCATCCCAATGGCGCTTCCTAAGGCCTGGATTGCACATGATTCCAATGGTTGGAATAACTTCCTGGAGAAAAAAAAAGATACTTAGCACTGTATCTGTACTAACCATGACTGTATCACTACACTATGATCGCTTTGTGTCTTCTATATATCATTAAAATTTGAACTATATAAGTAATATAACCATAACATTATTTCAACTAAAGTATTCTATCATAATCAGTACTCTTATGTATTATTACAATCAATGTTTTTTTTTAATTTTCGTAGTTATTGCTTTTAAAATTTTTGTTTGCAAAGGAATTCTTCTTGCATTTATTATCTTGTTAAATCTATACTGTGTTCAATAAATTCCTTTATACCTAAACTTATTGCAGTCTCATCTCCTGTTTTGTTATTCAATAAAGCTAATCAATAATCTAATGCCTACTTTGAACTGATTAATCCCTTGCATCATGTAATCAATGACACCCAATATCTCAGGTGGTTTAAAAGGTTCAAATTCTGTCACAGCAACCTCTTTGCCAGCTGCAATCTCTGCTCTCATCTGCTTTTTAAATTCCCTCTCTAGATCATCATGATCCATCTGTATAATATTAACAAATATCATGTATGTATAGCTACAAAATCAGGGAAATTAAATGGCCAGCAGAATAACAAGACAAAACATCATTTTATCCTTTCTTCTGGCTTATTACAATTAAAATGGTGCAATAATTATTTATGCTCAACAACTGATTATCTGTGATCATTTCGTATTGAAACAAAAATTGGACTTTAAACAATTAATACATGTATCATAAAAGACTAAAATTTGTCTCTAACTCTTATCTAGAGACATACTTAAAATGCCATCTTCTTCAAATTTTTTTAATGATCTGAAAATGAAATAGTGCAATGAAAGAAAAAAGCAGGTCCAATGTGCAGATCAATGTAATAATCTTGCTTTACCTTACATAAATGATTTTTTCCTATTAGCCCTAAATTTAACATTCAAAGATTTTCCCTCACTTGACTAGTTAGTTCGACATCATAATTCAATACCTTTCACCCACCTGCATTTTTTTCAAACGAAGGGCAAATATCTTCTGTGTTTTAAAAAATTCTCTCCCATACTCTTCTACTTCATTAGCAATGGCCTCTACATTTTGGTCCAAGAAATCACCATCCATGCACCTACATAAGTGTATTAAATCAGTTTTAAATCTGGTCTAGAGGAGGCGTCTTTTAGACTATAATGTATTGTTTCTGACAGTGAACTTCAACCATCTACTAAATTCCTTTGAAATCCTATTTCAAATCACATCACATACTATAAAACAAGTGTTCCCTTTCTTTGAGTATTCCTAGACTTTTGTAAAGTCCCATTTTAGCCATACATTTTCAACATTAAATTCTTTTATATTTCAAGTAAGTTTATTATATTTTTTTTAAAACCGATTTGATCCCAAGATATCCCCAAAAATGAAAGTGTTTGAGCTATAAAAAAAACTGAGAAATGAGAAACTCTAGTATGGAATAATTTCTTTCAGCAGTAATGGTTGAATTACAATGCTATTTTATTTCATGGACTCTTAACCTTAGAGATGAATGACATGTTATATTATCGTATGTGTTGTTTCTCTTGATCATTATGTTTGAACTACACTGTTCATTTTTTGGTTAAAAGTATTTAGCCATAATCAAAACATCTATATATATATAATTCACTAGAAATTAGGACAAGTACAAGACGCGAGCAAATAAGTATGACAAATGACCCTTTCTAAGGTCGAACAATCACAGTTTATGGTTGTCAAGCAAGGGTGGTGCAGGGTGGGGGGCAGGTAACAACAACAGTAGAGCACATGTCTCTAGACCAACAATGCATCTGTGGTCCCCCTCCCCCCCCCCAACGTTCACTCACATTGTTCTCGTTTCTTCGTACAGATGTTTGTAACCGTTCTTTCCCCCTTTCCTTAGCATTATCAATGAGCAAGTATGCGGCATACTCTATGCCGCGGGTCATATCTAGTTACACATGTATTAATGGATTGAAAAGTTTGTCTAGGGTATTTTGATGTTTTCATGAAACTGTTGATTTATTGGAGTGCCAGAAAGAACCCACATTTGAAGCATAGTCAAGACAGGAGTTTTGCTTCAAGATACAAAAGATCCAAGATATGAAAGGCCACTGGAAGAAATTTTTGTTCCAAGATATGAAAAAAATCCAAGATACGAAAAAACGCACAGCTGACAAAACTGGAAATAACGTGACGTCATTCAACATGCAACCAACAGTTCTGCTCTCCTATTGGTCGATTCCAGCCCTATTTCTATGTCCAAGCTGTGTGTTATCATGTTATCATGCATGCTTTATTTACTGTGCAGTTCGTTTGGTGTTGGTGACCTAAATTCGTGAACATTTTTTTGAAATCTTTAGAAAAGTGTCTTTTTATGGCCATGGCTTCAAAGAAATTAATAATTATTAATCACCTCACTCAAAAGGTAAAAGTTCACATTTGTATACAAATTATTTTTCATTTATTTTATTCTGTTTTCATTGTTTTATTTTTGTATATTTATTTGTTTTATAATCTGTACTTTTTAAGGAATGAAGAATCCTACTTTGTTTTCCTATAGTTTACCAGGATATTTTCAAATTTTTAGTATTGTTCTGTGGCTTGGAACAAATTAGGTATTTTACATGTAAATCTTTGTTCAAGATATGAAGAATCCAAGATACGAAAGCCATCCCGGAACAGATTATCTTATCTGTTTACAGACGCTCCTTCTATACAGAAGATTAATTTCTTATCTCAAGGTATTACGGTACTTAAATAAATTAAGGGTCCTGATTAATAAATTTTAAAGTTACTTCAATAAATTTAAAATGAAATTCTAATATAAATCACACTCAAATTATTTTATGTAAGCAATAGGATTCCTTTTTTTTCTACCACAATCCCATACATAATGGAATCTTGTACCCTAATATAATCCTGTTTCTCATAAGGATCTCTGTTCTTTGTGGAATCATTATACTATTAGTAATGGGCCATATTTCATCCTTCCATATACATATAAGGTATGAGAATTTAATTAAGTGATTTCTTTAAAAAATACTGTGTTCAAATATAAATAAATTGATTTTTTTCTTACCGAAGTCTACACTAAACTTTCAACCTTTATTCAGTTTTCTGTATTGCAATGTTCTCAATTTAATGGTAATCAAAAACCATTGTTGACATTTTATCTAATGTTAACATAATGTCTATCCTGGTTTTTCCTAACTGAACTCTACAGTGAGCAAATCTTACTCACAAATTTAGACACTGACCTTTTCTCACACCTCTGCCACTTAAGCACAGTATTAAAGAACCTGTAGAATGGTTCCAAGGCTGCAGAGATTTGATCATAGTCTGGGTACTCCATTGGAGGAAATCTGTACAAAGATTCTTCTTTGCGGATCCACTCCATCTATTAATCAATATTATGTATGTTAATAAAATATGTTGTTAGATATGTTTTAGATAATTATAGATTCAAATGTTTCAAAAACTAGTATAGCATATTTAAATCTTTTTGAAAACTTCCAATAAATAAGCATATTTGATTACTTATCAAATAATGAATAAATATTATTGAAACCCAATTTATGATTAAGCAATTGTGATTTTACTTTGATCTAAGCATTTTAGACATATTTAAAGGACTGTAATTTATTTTGGAATTAAGTTTTGACAAGCTTAAATTTAAAATAACTTTCAATCTTTACTGTTAATAAGGATTAACTCGCATATAAGCCTAGCATTATTGTAGCAATTTTTTGCAGTGTTAAAATGTCTTACTCCTGTGCACATCAGTAAAGAATAAGAATATTATCTTGGTAAACAATGTTTATATTAAAATTTTGTCAAAATTGTATTTAGTGAAAATTATGAATACACCTAATAAATACAATGTAAGTCTTTGCTGTAGACATGTGTTTTTGTGTGCTTTATATCGTTGGTACATAAAAAATAATTATTTATTATCAAATATCAGATTGTGTGGATTAAAATTATTTATAAGTGTATAATTATATAATTTATAATTGTAATGATATTTTTTTACCATATGATTGACTGGGTATTTATTATTGGTGATGATGTGATCCATGGAAAATGATGTCCAATGTATTTATGCACATATCCTACCATCCCCACTTTATTTTTTGGTGTTTTGTACTTAGCTTAAATGCGAATACATAAGTTAAGGGGATAAAAAAATCAAGACCTCACTCAAAATCATTTTTTTAAAGTTGATTCATGAATAGCCTGAGGGTATGTCAAACAAGGAGATCCTTAAATATTAGCAATTGTACTTAAATATCTTCTTGTTTCCCCAACTTTCACTTCCTACATTTACTAGGATAAACTCTGCCAGTGTTAAGGGAACCATTCCCTCCGCAAATATTTTACCAATACCTATCATTTCCCTTGCCAGCATTTTTCATAAGTGAAAAAAGAAGGCATGCATAAAATATTCACATATAAAAGAAAGAATGCATACAAAAATAGTACAGGAGGTGCTAGTTGCTACTAATGATGATTTCTAACTAGAACTTGGTTACAAGAAGAACTGTTAGGGCGACAATGCTTGACACATTTGTGTCTATTGCCTCCCCCCTCCCCCCAACCTTCAGTTTTTGATAACCTTGCTGAGTAACCTTAACATGTATAGGGACCAGAATTATCTCAACATTAATTGTGGGCCATCAATGAAAAGAAAAAGAATAAATAACACAACCAAGAACAAACATCTCAAGAACCCACCTGTGAGCTGAGATCATGAAGCTTACGTTGCAAAGTACGAGCATCAATGACATATTGCTGTATCATGTTCAATTCACCATAGTCATTAAATTCTTCTACTCGTTTTTTAAGTCGATCAAGCTCTATAGTAACTTTATTTCTGGCTTCCAACAGTTTCATCTCACCATTGCGCTTTGTCTCTTCAAGAAGCTAAAAAAGTGAATAATTAGAATGAGTTCTGGAGTGAGTCAAGATATTCAAAAACTCAGGGATAAATCAATAGTTTTATAACTCTCCATCGGGTCCAAATACAAGTCATTGTATTTGTCTTTCTATAAGCTGGTGCAAGACTTCTTATCAAGCTAATGCTTGTCCAACACACTCTAACAAAAAAATGTTAAATTATAGTATTTCATATAAAGAAGGCCACACTAAAATGTGTTCTATTTAAGCTTTCAATAAATTTTTCAAAATTTAACTCAGTTCTATAATTTTTTTATCATTTATCATTAAACTTTTTTATGGATTTTAGATTTTTTTAAATTTATAATTAAGGTTTTTGAGAATGTTTGTTTTTGAGGGCCGGTTAATTGTTGAAATAAAGACTTATCAACCAGTTAACAACTTTAGATACAATCTATAGGTCTTTCACTTCAAGAAAATCAAAGTTCTCTGATAATTTATGGACAAAAAAATCCCATTGGTCATTCGTGGACTTATGATATGAATGCAATGGTTTGTAAGACCAAAGAGACTGAGGAGGTGAGGTAGAGGAGCCTTCCAGGAGTCTACTGAATCTAAACGCACACAAAAGATGTAGAAAAAAAACTCAGACTAATACTTAATCCAGACACATGAAATCATGCAGACAAAAACATAGCCATAATCAACTTGATAAAAATGTATTTCTTTAAGGTGTTAATTTTTAGTTAACTATTTTTTAAGATATTTAATCCTGAACTTCAGTCATTAAGAGTAGAGACATACCAAGTCATTATTATCAAAGATTGGGATGATTCTGTCCGGCCAAGTTAGGACTTGTGAGTTCATGTGCATGTCGTCCTCACTAAAGAAAAATCTGTCAATCAGGTACATGACTCTGTTGGCCGAGTCCTGTGATGAGATAAAAAGACTTGAAAAAAGAACTCCTGTAACTCTGGTACATGATACCATCAGACAAGTGAAGTACTGGGATAAAAGACTCCGCAACACATTTAAATATATTATTTCTGTCATGGGATATAGGTCTCTAAATGTGTTGTTTATGGTGTGTAAAAAATAAAAGGTTTTTAAAAACTAATTTACCTGCACTCGGTTTCTTAGAACAGACATGGCACTAGAACGAGCTTTTTCCATGAATTGAGTTAAAGCAATCAATTCTTCTGTTGTTTTTGGGATCTGTTCAGCCTTTTCTTTGATATGTTCAAACTTGTGACAGATGCTGAAATAATGGCACACAGATAAGTAACATGACATCATTTTTAATGTGATATGATAACAATTTAAAGTGTAATATGAAAAAATTATTGGTGTATTATTTGTATTATGCCTAACTTAAGCCTAGTTTTGACTGTTAAATTTTCAAGATTTTTATTAATGATTTTAAGAATAGATTATTGTCATCAACGTGATATTTTTGGTTTATAGATGCAACAAACAACCAACTTGATGTTTTCAATTCTGTGTTCCTCTATGACAGCGACCAGGAGTCCGTGACACAGCTGTCGGGAAGTTTCAACAAGTCCAGTCTTGAGATCCTCACAGAAGACTGTCAACAGGTCAAAACTTTCAGTGGATGGAAGGCTCTGGATTTCTGAGATCATTTGGTAGAACTCATTGATGAACTGTCAACCAAAATATTTATTCTGATCAATTGGCATAATATAAATCATCAAGTGCATTCTTTGTTAAGGCAGTTTAGGATCAAACATAATGCAAGCCTGACACAAAGGTCAGTTAGGATATTTATTAATATATCATATCATTCACGAGGGTCCACTGAAGTATTTCTTTAAACTTCTTTATCTTTATGTTGGGTTCCCACCAACACTTTACAAAAATATAACTTACATAGGGTTGCAGAAATTAACTATTAGTTTCTCGATTAATCGTTAAAAAATTTTTACGATTAAATTATTTTTAATGAATTAATCCTTCCATCACTTTCAAATTATTGCAAGTCAAAAAGTAAACAAAAATAATAAAAAATAGCGGCCGATAAATAATAAATTTCCTGACGATTACACAAACATTTTGGTTTTAAACTATTGACTGACGGGAATGTTCAAAATGTTGATAAAGTTTGCCTACCATGGTTCTAACACTTCGCCTACTTATCAAACCAAATGAAAAGTCTATTAAGCTAATGGCAGCTGTTTGTTCAGCTCGGCTGGTTATATTGTCAATTAGACCCGCTCATCACTTGAACCAAATAATGTCAACACACTTGTCTTTTTGCGTAGTTGGTTAAAAGATGACATATAAAGGAGACATTCCAGTGTTATTTAGATTTTCAACAAGAACATTTAATAAGTGTTACTTATGACATCTTAAATTTTAAGTTTTGGCTTTAATCAAAATTAACGATTAATTAATCGTTAATTTTTCAAAAGTTAACGATTAAATTTAAATTAATCGTTAACAGCCCTAAACTTAAATAGTGGCCAACTTACCTCCTTGTGTTGAGTAAAGGAATGATCACATTTGAGATACTCTTCAATATCAGCTGCTGTTTCCCCATTAACAATATGACCATATTCATCAGCTGAAAATAACAAAATAGTTACCAGTATGCAAATTGAGAATTAAAATATTCAAATTATGTATTTTACAAAGAATTATGGCTTGCTAAAAATAATGCCAGAACAAAGATGAAATTTTCTTCAACTGAGACCTTCAAAGAGTTGCTCTAAGGAATCAGTATATACATTAGCACAAAGAAATTATATTGTCATCTGCTAGCATTTCCATCAACCTGTGAGGCAACAATGCTGTATCCACTAACATTAATGTGTAAAACAAGGCAACGGCATCATATACAAACTCAATACAACGGCATCATATACAAACTCAATACAACGGCATCATATACAAACTCAATACAGAGGTTGTTGCTAAAGAGTATTCATGTTGTTTGCCATCAGCCCAACCTATTCAAAATCTTATGGAGCTCCAACAGATGAACAATGCTACAACAATCAAGGTCATATATCCAACCCAATTAATATTAAAGTTGTCAAATATGGCTAGAAGACAACAAAGAATTGTTTTTTTAAACATAGCATATGTATCAATATATGCAAAATTTAAAAAATAAATGCTTATTGATATGTGTTAGCCCAATATAAATCTTATTCTTAAATAAATTTGTTGGTGCTGCCGCCTGGGATTATTAATTTAAAAATATTTTTTTCAATTATGGAGTGATGCATGTTAGTGGGCTGAGGACTGCAACAGAAAACATCTTACTAAATTTATTTAAAAGTTTGGTGGCTTCAGCGTAGTATCGTCTGACATGAACTTCCAACTTTTGGCAGATTTCATTGATGATATGGGTTGAGATGGATGTGTCTATGCAGGCATCTTCTTTCTTCCATTCAAGATATGACCTGACAGTTGGCACCTGGGGACATTATTTTACAAGAGAAATGATTTGATTCTTAGCGATTGGGAAGATTATTGATAAGACATGTGACCTGACTGTTGGCACCTGGGAAAGATTTTCAATGAGAGATATGACCTGACTGTTGGCACTTGTTGAAGACCAATATGAAAAACGTTGCCACAGTTTCAGTACCTTTTTTGTAGATCCCTGTCGCAAAGTTCAAGCACCATGAAACCAATTAGAAGGTAAACTGTGTCTATATTTACATCTTAATATTTTGCCTAAAGATGTGACAAATGTCCCCATACTGACAAGTTGTACAAGTTGCAATAAGAACATATAACAAAAGTAATAGCCTGGGGCCCTGAATACCTTTTGGAGGCTAGAGCACAGCCTTTTAACATAATAAAGTATGGCTTCAATAACATCTTCAACGCTGTTGGTGAATTTTATCTCATTATCCACAAGGGCCAGGTTCAACTGCAGCTGGAAGAGCTTCAAGGAATTCTCAGGGCGAAATAGCTTTTCGTATCTCTTCAGTGTTGTCACAAGCATTTGTTTGATCTGCGTGTGTTGTGTAAAATAAATTCAATCATATTCATATTGAATATCCATCTTGTGTGTCCTATGATAATCGAATCATGATAAGACAAATCTTTTGCTATAAATTTGACAACAGCAGAAATTAATCAATGGCTTATTTGTTTTGCCTCACTTAAAAAAATAATAATAATAATGGGGAACCATTCAACAAACAGTTATTTGGCATATAACCACATTCCTCTGTTTTTCTAGCTGTCATTTTTTGAAGGGTTGTATCATTCTGCCCTACATAGAAGGATGAATATACTATACCAGTAAGGGCAATACAATTATGTGCTGCTTTTAAAATGGATAAAGGGGCATTTTGTAAAATAATCTAGATGGCAATGAAGGGGTCAAACAAGCATGAGTAGAGACAGGTAATAGTTGTGAGGTGCCTATGGCCAGTAGTGACATTTTGGTTGAGAAATTATGTAAACTAACATAATTCAAATTATTTGAGTTCAAAATAAGAGTTCAAAGCCCCATACCCAAGATTAGTAAATCTTTTAAGAAATGTTCAGCAAGGTCATGGAGGGTAATGAATGTGTTCTTTTGTGTGAACTTGGTGATCAGCACATGCTGGGGGAAGCAGCAAATGAGAGTGAAGCTCATGGTGAGCACCATGAGAGCAAATGGAAGTGGTGAAGGAGAGACAAGAATATTTGTTCCCCCTAGGAATCAATATTGTAGATAATTCTTTATAAATATTCTAATGGGGGTATGAATATTATCTTATTTTATCTGTTACAGACGCTCATTATTGCATCATATGCTTATCCATGGTTTGTGTCTAGTCCTGCATTCTTATAAAGAGTTTTAAATGTTGATAAAGTGTTGGTTCCTGGTTTCTTTAGGCAACTGAATTTTGGACAGGAAGAACAAGAATTTGTATGTGTTTGTTCTTGAAAACGGAATAAGAAAAGTGTTTTTATCCATATGTCTATCTGAGGGCTGTATTAAGTTATCTTTGTGTTGTATTTCCAAGTTAGACTTAATAGCCTTATGTATTATTACACACAACTAAAATATTATTTCCTTAATCAAGCCACTGTGCTGGCACTTTGTGTTGGCATTTTGCTGTATATAAGTAGGTTTTAATTGAATTTTGGGCAAAGTTGCCATCACTGCTCTAGTGTTTCAAGGTTTAATGATTTAACTAATGGTGTTATTCTTGTCATTTTTAATATTCTCTAGTAATGAATAAAGTATCCAGCCTAATTCTGACCTGTATTCCTATAAGCGTTGAGGTGCTTTTATAAAATGACTCCATCTTCTCGGCTGAGTCAAGTCCCATGGACTGGAAGTTTGTAGAGAAAATGTTCAAAACTTTAGGATACCAGCTGAAAGATTCCATAAATTAATTCCCATATACCAGTGTACAATAGGCACATGAATTTTTTTTAAATAGAAATATAAACAAGTTTACATTACATAACTTTATATAGGGTGTCAAATTTTTCAAAAATGAAAAATTAATAGTTATCCTAAAATGCAGTTAATATTTACAAAGAAATGACCTGTGCTGCCGTTTTAAAGACATGTCCATGCATCAAGCCATAAAAGTGTAGCCCTTTAGTCAAAGTGGCATTGCTATGTATGGGGTGGTTTTGGCCCTAGGAATGGTCTAAACTAAAGCCAAAATCTGGACATGAAAAGCTTGATTACTACTCCTTGTCAAAACACCATTGAACTTCTGTACTGCCACCATTTTGTTCTATATTGCACATACTTATCAAGGTCTCTCAATGACATTTTTATAAAAAATAGACCCTTTTATGCCCCCCTCCCCTGGGCTAATAGTGTTATAATTAGGGCTGCAGAAATTAATGATTAATTAATAGATTAATCATTTAAAATTTTAATCGATTAAAATTAATTTGATCTATTAAAATTCCATTTAAATTTAAGAAAATATTTCTCCAATTTATTAATATTTTTTTTTAGCTTACATACGTTTCCCTCGTATTATTATAATTTATTTAGACGAGAATACGTAAACAAAAAGGTTTTTTTTCCTTATTTCTTGCATAGCAGAACGAATTAGCTGTGTTACGTCACAAAATTTGGGCGCCATGGAATTACCGTGACTTAACCGATTTTGCGAAATATTGAATCGCAACTAAACAGGATCTATATATGCATTACATTATAAAAATAGAATTAATCGAAATTAATTGAATAATCAATTAAATTTTTTCCCGATAATCAAACAAATTTTTTTTTAATCAGTACCAGCCCTAGTTATAATGATTACGGTATATTTTCCTGAGAGTGTGTCTACTTTAAATTTGCTATGCCATAAGAATATTTACCTAATTAGGTATCTAGTTTTATTTTCAATCTACTATATCATTGGTAAAGTGGTGGTCATCACAGATTAACATCTGTCTTTCTGTTGTATGTTAAAAATTGTTCTAAACATAATTATTCATGAAAAAGTAAGCTTTTTTATCTAAAATCTTTCAAATTACTTTAATGGAATGAATATATTCAATACTGAGGCACTGAGTTTCTGAGTAGTCTTATATCACAGATCAGACGCTATTCTAATGACTTTAGTTACCTTTTCATAAACTTGTTTTCATTTGTGGCAAAGTCTCTGTCTACGCAAGCCATAAATTCCTCTAATGTTATAACACCCATGGCTCTGGAAAAGATATACCAATGCATTAGATCATACATATTATCTTGTAAATCTGTAATTTGTATCATTTCATGTTGTGAAGTTGTATGAGAATCATAATTAATAATTAGTTTAATTTGGTTTAACTGGATATTAACATTAGTCTTATCTTATAAAGCTGTAATTGTACCATTCGCCTTATACATTGTATTGCATAGCCCTAATTGTATCTTTACAGTCTTATAATATACAGTTTTCATTAAATTATCAAATTTCTATCTTGTGCGCCTGTGTCATTGTATTACCGGTAAGGTGATATCTCCAACAAACTATATTTTGCAATAGTAGACTGACAAAACTCTAGGACAGCTGTATGCGTTGGGTTCAATAGATTTAGTGTCTGAAATATTTTCATTCTTCTCTCCAGATATTCATCATGCCATGGCCTTCTAAAGTTAAGACCCCTAAGAAAGAGACATAGTCCTATAAACATTAAATTATGACGGACAAAGAAACACATTTCTTTAAACATTCATGTTGGCTATAGTAGTGAAGAGTAAATTTTACATAAGGTGTTGATTTATATACACAAATGGCAAATCAATCAAAGCAAAAATTGCTATTTCCCAGTGAATGAATCAAAAAGTCCCCTAAAAGCAAAAGAGGTTCTAAAGATTTTCATACCTGATTAATAATCTATTATTTTATAAACATTTTTTCCAAATAAAATGATTGGCTTACAAAGGTTCACTTGGTGGTGGTCCAGCTTTTTCTGTCTCAAGTCCTTTTACTTCAGGCTTGATAAGAATATGCTGTACTGGTTAAAAATAACAAAAGGAACAATAACCTCTCAGGGAAACTAACAAAACTAAAATTTAATTTAATTACTACTTACTATGTTATCTAAACATTGCCCCTGATCCTGATAAATTTTTGAGCAGTCCAAAACATTTTTATTACCCCCATAATAATTTTAAAATATTTATTTTATTTTCTGCCTCACAAATATTAACCTTATTAAATTAATAAAATAGAAAACCTATAAAAATAATGTTTTTATGGTTAAAGGGTGGTTTTATTTCTATTATTAACTTAATAGAATAACACAAGAAGTATCCTGCAATTGCAAAAGATGAAATAAAGAAACAACACATAAAATATCAACTCTTATCAAATTATATACAATAAAATAATTTGAACTAGAGTTTATTACATAAAATTATAGTATAATATAATATAACATTGCACTCCTGCTGCCTGTGATTGGAAAGGGGAGAGGGTGATATTGATAAAAAAAAAGATCTACTAACAAACAGCCTGGTAAGTCTAATAGAACTTATGGTCAAGTAACAAGACTTTAACACACTGTGTTCTGGTTAACAACTGTCTTTAATCACTCTATACAATCCACTGCAATCAACCTCGGTTACCTCTTGAACCATCTATATATAGTCAGACATCCTCCCAGTCCACGCTTACAGTTCACATCACAAACCACGTATTTCATACTAGTCAACTCGCAGGCTCATACAATGTCAATACAACAACACAACACTTCTCTCACAGTAAGAAAAGAAAATGTTATCAAATCATTTTAAAATGTATAAACCAAGAAGCTAAGATACCAATTTTATTTAATTGTGTTAATCAATGTTTGCCTTTAAAAATTGTTTGTCTCACTATCAAGATCACATTTTCTACATTTTATATTATGGCAATTAAACTTACTGTTTGACATTTCTATACTTTTCACAAACATGACATTGACCTCCTCAAAAAGTTCTTTAATTTTTTTCTCCTTTACAGGGCCTGTACGCAACTTTTCTGGAATGAGTCTTACAATACGGTCGTGTGATGTTTGATCCATTGGAGCTACTGGCGTATTCATGATAAATTTCTTGAGTGCCAAGTAGTTCATCTGAAGAAAATTAGATTAAGAATATTTTTAAAAAAAGTAATATCTATACAGTCTTTTGTGGCTCAATTTTATTTTTTCCAAGCTTATTTTTTTTTCGATGAAAGACTGTGAGGTAAAAAAGCCTGAAGCAATACAAGATGATTGGCTACAGCAAGAGATTTTATTGTGGATACAATTTTCAAATATTTTTAATAATTAATTCTTTGTTTACTAATAAAAGATTAAAAAGAAGTATGGGTGTGATCCTCTTCTTGTTAACTAATTATTTAGACAAAGTCAACATTTAATAACAGCATTTTTTAAATTTTTTTGTCTTCAAACAAGTACATGTTATTTATGTTAAGGACAATTTAGATTTAGGATCTCTATTTTCTGCTTGTACTTTCCATGTACTTTTTCATCGATGTATAAGAAATATACATCTAAAACGGTTTAATAATTAAAATAGTAAAACAGTCAATATGACTAGGTTACTTTATAATACAAAAGACATTTTATTTTATAAATATATAGTCAAATTATTTGTATTTATATGTCCTTTTGAACATTATTTTTATGCAAACTCACCTTCAAGCAATGGTCCTCAGAAGGCATGAACTAAATGAAAAGATTTGACTATCATCAGTGCGTTCCAAAAGAAAGATTTCATTAAAAAAATTGGCTATAAAAGTTTTCCAAACTCTAATAATTTATAAGAAAAGCCTCATATTAAATTGCTTGTAGACTACTTGTAGAACTATTGCTCCTTTTTAAAACTTATTTTAAAAATGCAAAAAATTTGTTGAACCTAAGACTTATTGGATAATAGGTAATTTTTTTAATTAAAAATGTTTGGGATAGAAAACAGATTATGCTTATTTTAAATTATGAGAGTTTACAAATAAATAATATTCCTTCCTCTTGTTCCTTCAACTTAAGCTAGTGTTGATATTCTGAAAATTGAACATTTATTTATATATTATAAAGTTTAATTTTCATAAAAAGCAATATCCAAAAAAAAATTAAGAATCTAACTATAAAAACTTTAACTATTGAATACCTCAGGCCTCAAAGGAGGCTCCACTTCACATTCTTGCTTTTTTCTTAGTTGCAATTGTTTAAAACGCATTCTCTCTTCTCTAGCTTCCTTTAATGCTTGGCACTGGCTATCGATGCAAATTGTGTATACTTTTTATGCATACAGATAACACTACATGTACTTTCAAATAAGTAATTTTTGCTAAAATTGTGTTTATTTTGAAAACATAACTATAGCTGTCTGGATGTATTGAGATTCCAAATTTATTTTTAAAACAAATATTCAACTACAAAACTTAAATTATAACAGAGTACCCAATGGGGTGTTAGTTTACTAGATGTGCACCTATCATATTTATCAGTTTTCAAGTATGATAAAATGCATGGATTTATAATTCATAAAAGTTGTATCAACCCACCTACAACATAACAAGCATTAATGATATCTGAATTAATATTAACTAGTTTGCGGTCTTTGTTTTAATTTGCTATTGACTTTGAGTTTCCATGTATTAATTTATTCAAACTCTTTATCTGTGGTTCGGTAAGGAGTAAGGGGCAAAAACAAATAATTTAGATTAAGGAGCCTCTATTTCTAGATGCCATTGCCATGTACCCAACTTATTTATATTGTACAAAGCAATCATAATAACAAATTTGGAATATCATCACTTACAAATATTTCATTAAAACTCGATTTTGTTCCTTCACTCTTTTGTGAGTCATAAGTTTGCTCTTCTGCCATGGATCATATGAAAAGTCATAATTCTTTATAGGGGGGAGTACTGGCAAACCATTTTTAAATATAACAGCACTTTCATTTCTATCAGCATGCTCAAGTTTTGATAGTTTTGCAGGACATGATTCATTCCGATTAGTATTGCAGAGCAGAGTTCGCTTGGTTGTCTTTGTTGCATTCATCATCTGGATATTGTTAATTTAGCTGTAATATAAATAACAATGAATTATCATCAAGATAGCCTAGATTAAACGTAAAAGAAACAAAAACATTTTTTGTTAATAAAATATTACATATAATTTATAAATTGGGTGAATCAGATTATACGTTCCCAAATGAGTTATATAGTATAGCAATTAATTCTGCTTTCTCTTCCTTTGTTATTTAGGTTTAGTTTTAGAATTTTTATTTGTTAATTTAGGTTTGGGGTTACGTTTAGTTATAATTGTGAATTTAGGGTTAGGGTTAGGTTTAGTTTTAGAATTTTAATAGCTGACTTTTCCAATTTCTTTGTAACGTGGCATAGCAACAAAGATGGCGGCCAAGTATCGTGGTTATGTCAACTCTGAATTTACCTATATATTATATGTATTAATATAATAATTTATTTATTAAAAATATTTATGTTTATTTATGATAATACTAATACTGATAAAGAAATCCATCAATAAAGGCTAATGTAGAAACGTTTACATTGTTTACAAATTTGACATGTGCCTGTATATATTATAATATATTATATACAATAATATTAATATTATGGGGATTATGGCATTATGGTACATGATAAACTAAATCTATTACCATTATTAATTCTTAAAATGTGCAAAAGACAAACTTATTGAAACTTTAGTGTCTTTTAATCATGGCCTTGCCCTTCGTTAAAATTTAATAAAATTAATGAGTAAATGAAAATGGATAATTCAAATTCAATGACTGTCCTTGCTACATTTGAATTATTCATTTGCTGTCACAATTCCATATTGCAGTTAATGCTGAGAAAAAACATTACTCATCACAAGTTATAGATAAATAATGGTCAATGGGCGACGCCGACATTACACAAACATTAAATAATTCAATAATATATGACGAGGCGTAGTACCGTAGCCGTATATCAATTTGGAAATTTAACATGATTTGTTATAAAGTAAAAATAGTAAAAGTATATTATATTTCAAAATGAAACTTCAAAGGAACGTTTGATTTTACCCAAATAAGGCTTATAGCTAACTATTATATGATAGCAGAAGGCCTTATTGATAGACTGTGCGTATCCATACAAATGACACAAGTGTAACTAAAGTTTCATAAAGCCCGCGTCCATAGCAGCCAAATAGCCAGGTTTAAAAAAAATAAAAAGTACGGCTTCAAAGCTGGCAATTTTAATATTTAAAAACACTTTTCTTTTCACTCAAAAAGAAAAAAATTAAGTAATTTTTTGAATTTCATTAATTAAAATGGAATAATTATTTTTTAATACCGTTATATATAAGTTAATATTCGTTTCAAAAAAATATTTTTATGCAATCAAAGCATTTTATTTATTTAACATGTAAGTAGTAAAAATCTGTCCCTTTGGAAATTAGACTACCTTAGCAACTGGTCAACAATAATGGCGGCATTCCGACAGTGACACCAGAAGTAGGTAGAATGAAATTATCTTTTGCATTTAAGAAAATAATGGTTTGAATGCTTATTAATAATACGCAAATTAAAAAATAATTAGTGTTTTAGGCAATATTTGTTTGAAATGTGTGTTATACCTTTAGTAACAAGTCACAGTATAATGATTAAGTAATTGTAGACAATAAAAATAAGGCTGATGCTACTCGTCTCGAAGTCGTTTTGTTTTTAAAAAATAGACAACTATACCTAACCCAGACCCTAAAACTAACATATTAATAACGTTAATGGATAAAAATAATTGTACTTATTCCCTATTTACTTATTACCTATTATCAAGTGTAAAAATACATTTCATTACCGGAAGTACGCTTCGCTCTGCCATATTGCCATAACAACAATGAAAATACTTCGAGACGAGCAGCCACTTCGTAAAAATAAATAAATATAATATAATATTATTTATATTATATAATATAGTTATAGTAAGATAGCATAAGCGCCCCCCCCTGGATTGATTGATTTTTTAAAATGACAAAAATAGAAAAAAATGTATTAAAGTAAAGAGAAAATAAAGAGAAAGTAACTAAGCCTATGCTGATGCTGATCTCGTTTTAATATACTGGGTAATTATTTTTATATTTTCTATATTGTAGAGAATTAGGGCGCTTAGAGGGTCTTTATATCATTAGATCAAAGATTCCTGTTGCTGGCCAGGACTGGTACTCTGGCCAGGACTGACCAAGATGTATGAAATGCCCCATGCCCATGCGGTAGCTTGGATAGATGAATAGACCAAACAGCGCCCAGATGCTCAGCGATTACAGAGGTGCTAAATGTAAACTTTGTTCTCTAAAGGTCAGCCGTGTGAAGCACTGACCAGGGGAAATTGTCCAAACCAGACCAGGGGCTTATATCAAAGAGACCAGAGTGGGTCATGGTACTCCACCCACACCCCCGTCTTAATCTGGGGGGGGGTATGGTACAAGATGATTGACATACGTACTGTAGACCGGGGATTTGACAAAGGCGTGACCTTGAGATTGAGGGAGGTGGCCCATCCTCGTATAGCCTCGGTTAACAGTGTGATCACTTGACCCCTCCAGCACACTGAATGACTGATTCATCCCCTCACTGTCAACACTTCCAGAAATGACTTACTTACAATACCTCATGATTATAAATTATAGATAATAGAAAGTAGTTAAAAAAGAAATTGCAAAGAAAGAAAGGGGGAAAAAAAGAAACAAAGAAAAAAGAAAGAAAAAAAATTTAAAAAAAGAAGTCTTCAATCAAAAATCGATCCACTACCTGTTCCTTTGAGATTGCGAATACAACACTCTACCGTTGGACCACAGAAGCATATGAATAACAGATCTTTTAAAAATCTTATATCAAAAGCTTCTAAGTGTCAGGGTTTTATGACACTTCCATAAGTTAAAGGTGTACGTCGTACGTGTATATTTTATCAAAATATTAACAATCGACAAGTAGTACTGACCTGTATAGAATTTTATTTAATGGTCACGTGGCGACAGGGCCGGATTTCCGCCTAGGCCCACAAGGCCCGGGCCTAGGGCCTCAGCCAGCCAAGGGGCCCCGGTGGTGGAATCTTTACATAAGCCCAAAAGCTTGGCTTCATTATCAAAAAGCATTATCGAAAATAATAGTATAATAAATAGTTTATACTACATTTTGCATACACTGCACAGAAGTCAAGTGCACGGGGTTCGTTTGTGTTGGTTTGTCATTGTAAGCCGCGTTCTGAGCTGCTGTTGCGATATTGTGGAGAAGGCATAGGGTGGGTGTGACAGATTGCACCACCAGTAAAAAAACGGCACGACCCCGACTTCCCCCCTCCCCATACCACACCACACAGGACAGGACACCGCCCGAGTCGGGATTTGGGTTTCAGATTACAGATAATTGACAGGGACCGGGAGAACAATTTTTTTAATGTCGACTGACTTGACCAGAGGCCAGGGAGATGTCACAGGTAGTTTATGGGGACCTGCCAAAGGTTTCAATGCGTTTTAATGCATTTAACTAGATGGCCTTCTACAATTTCACCTGCATACCTTTGGTCACCAATATATTGACAGGGAAAATGTTAGATCGGGGAATAGGAAGCCAGGGAGCCACCGAATAGGTTTTGAGGCGCATTGTGGCTGTTGTGAGCTCACTTTCTGATTAGGATTTATTTACAGTGGGAACTATGTTATGACCATAGAAGTTTTGGCTGAGTTTGATCCTTTTCTGGACTTACACATAAAACGCCACGGTAACAAAGGAAGTGGCACAACATCATATCTTTCGTCAAAAATATTGCGATGAAATGGTTAATATCATGGTAGAAAAGGAAGAAAAAGAAATAATTACAATACAATCGTTACTGGGATTTTAAAAAAAGCAAAATATTTCTCTATTTCTGTGGACTCTACTCCGGACATTTCTCATGTAGATAAATTTTCTTTCATTGTGAGATATGTCACTGAAGACGAATATTATTTTGATGTTTATTAAAGTCACTAAAGTCAAAACAAATTATATGTTCTGTACTGCAGCATTTAATTTGCTAAATTTCCAAAATTGCTTCGAGATGGTTGGGGGGCCCAAAAGTAAAAAGTGCCTAGGGGCCCTGGGTCTCTTAAATCCGGGCCTGCGTGGCGAGCCACAAAATATGTGTATATGGGGGAAAAATCACTTCGAAAATATTTTGCTGTAGAAAATTTTCTGCCGGCGCCCATGTAATATAGTCAATATAATATAGTACATGTACTACAATTATAGTCTACAGGCATATAGGTACTTTGAAAAGAAATTTAAATATTGTCATATTACTCTAAAACATTAAAGGGCTAGTTCTAAGCTTTCTAAAAAAATCTTTTTTTTTGGTGATTTTTTAAAGCCCCTTAATATTATTAATTAACTATATACTATATCATATATTGCACTGAAGAAAACTTGTGACCATTTTTAAAAAATTCTCATCCATTTTGCCCATAACGTTTTATTTTTAAAGATGATAGCACAAAATTTTCAGGAGACAATCACATACATTCTTATCTACAACATTATGAAGAGCTAACTTTTTACTTTACAACAATAATTTTTTGAAAATAAATTTTTATAAAGTCTTGTAAAAAAAATCATTCAAAAATTTTAGAGAAACTTTTTCTCAAGTCAAATTTATCCAATTTTATCTCTAAGAAAAAGCTTGGCCTATTAGTTTAAGGGTGTATTATTTAGTGAATGTCTGTAGAATTCCAAGCCAATGAGAGAAGAACTATAAAAATGTTAAAAAGTGACAAAGTGAACAGAAATCTTACTGCATATTTGGCCTACAATATTGTGAAAGTAAAACATAACTTCATCTTTTAAACAATTATAGACCAGGGTTGGGCAACCTGAAAATGCAGCTCTCTAGGTCTTATTGTGTGATTAATTAACTGTATACTGAATAAACAAATTAAGATAATTAGTAAAATTTTAATGTCATTTTACATGCATAAAATTTAAATTATATTGATTTACTCTCGTTGGCAACATTATTTAATCATGGTATTAAGTATAAATTATAAAAGTATTATACATAAGTGTTAATTACATAAACAAGGCAGTGAAGCTTTCCAATGTAAATTAACTCTCAAGCCCTGGGTATCTGGTAATATTTGCATCCAAATAATTATTCATGCAGCACGCACTTTAACTCTAAGCCACCAATTATGCACTGGCTATTCAATTGAAATATATACAGTAGGACCCGCTTAAGTCGACAGTCTCGGGGTATGAAAAATGGCGCCGAGATAACCGATCATCGAGTTAACCGAAAACCAATATGGCGGCAAAATATTAACATGCGCTTGAAATTTCTTTATAATAATATATACATGATGTGCATTAATTAGTGATGGGACGATTAATCGGAATCGTATCGGAATATCGGGACCCTAATATTTCTTCACTCTTTCCTAAGGTTAAGACCGTTCGTTTTTAAGGACCGTTTAAATATAACCCAGGGTTCCCACTCAGTCAAGAATTCTTAAAATAATTTTCCCGGTCTTGAAAGTCGGGAAAAGTTATGACTAGTCGGGAATTTTTATATATACATATATATATTTTTGCCAAAGTAAATGACTTTGATTACGTCTCTGTGGTCATGTTTCGATTCCATTTAATTTTTTTAAAAAGTTACCAGTTTATAATTGTCTGCGCATGCGTTAAAGGTCAAATTTTTCGCCTCGCCTTGTCCCATGGCGCGTTTGCAATGCCCGTCGAATCGGCGAATTAAAAAAAAATAAACATATCAATATGGTAATTTTAAGTTTAATGCTTTTGACGTGCAGGATATCTGTCACTATGAGACCGCACTCGAATTTCCTCCGTCAATCAAATGATACGTGTAACTTGTAATATAAATAATAACAAATGTGGCCTTGACCTTATCAGAATTCAACCTACAACAGTGATGACGTGTATATTATATATATACTAGAATATTAAGAAAATGATTTTATTTCACCGTCACGCGCGTGTTAGTCACAGTCACGTATCTTACTGGTAACAAAGCAACAACAAACTTAAGAATAATAATAATTTTTTATTTAATTATATAAAAACCACCGTGGATTCTCGATACAAACCTTTATTTTCTTTTCTAAAGATATTCATTTATCTTAAAAAATAAAATGATTAATGCATCAGAAAATGAATTAAGTTTAATAATAATGTAACATGCACAGCCAAATAATGACGGAATAAAGACCACTAACGCAATTTTCGAGTACCTCTGGTGAATACATACTCATTTACACACGGAATCAAATTGAAAGTAAAAAAATGCGGTAATTTTTATTGAAATCTCGTAGAATCACACAATAGCCGGAAGTCTCGAAGAAAGCGAGATGTCAACACTGTTTTGAACTAAAAATGCCAAAGTGCATTGCTAGGCGAACAGACGGGGATCGAGCTAACCGACGTTAAGTTGCAAATTTGACACTCTTTTGTGCTCTAAATATTAGGGCTCTGCGACTTAAAAAAATCGAATTAACCGATAAAAAAATGCAAAGACAAAGAGAGAATTTGGCGGTTCCAAAAAAAAACCTCGACTTAATAGAGCTGACGAGTTAACCAGGGCTCGAGTTAAGTGGGACCCACTGTAATTCTATATTTTATTTGCCCCGCACATCTAGTATCCTTGATAGTATTGTACTTGTGGGTCATGCCTCAATATGGCTAATTCAAAGATGGTTTAAAATTGTATGTTATTTTTTAAATTTATTTATAGCATTTTTTCATTTTATCAAATAATCATCAACTCATGTCAACTGGCTTCCAATACTTTTATGATCATTGATAATGTTGTTTTTTTAAAATAATAAATTAAAATGTTTAGAGCATTTTATAATTTAGTAGGCTTAATATCAGAGATTTACAATGCACTTTCAAAAAATAGCAGCTCTTAATTTACTTTTAAGTGCAGTTTCTGGGATGAAGACTATCTCCACTTATGGCTCAAAAACATTGGAATTTCTTATTTTACCTTAATACTGTCCACCTCATGCTTTGTATATTTCAATGAGCTAAATGGAAACTGAATTCACCGAGTTCAAAAATGTGTATCAATGCAGAAATATGTGCTGACAGTGCCATTTGAACTTCCATTAACTTTTTCTGATCCTGTATATTTTTTTGTTTAATTATTTGATGTGTTAACAGTTAACATTCAAATCAGCTTTATTGTTCAAGGAAAAGTATTTTGAATTGACAATAATAGCAATTATTCACTAAAAACTTCTCTTACAAAAACCTTGAAATATACAGGTCTGTTTAATTTCATGTCAAACTTAGAAACTTTATAATTTTATACTCTAGATGAGTGGCAAGAATCATCTCCTTTCCTCATGTAATTTCAGCTGGTACATTATTTTTGGTGAAGTTTCTGTTTCTTGTTTCTGGCTAGATAAGCATCAAAATAAGTGTGTATTGGATAAATGACCTCAGCCCTTAATATTGCAATAATGATTATGTATGGAGCTAATTTCACACTATAAAACATTGAAATGACTTAAATGTAAGTTTATGAAAAATTAAATACAAATTAAACATTGAAATGAATGGAGTTTGTGCTTGATTTTTCTTAAATTTACATTTTTCATAACTGTATTGAATGTTTAAAATTTTAAAAAGAAACACTTTTTTATTTGAATGCGTAAACATATTTTTAAAATTTTATTTTATTAGATAAATATGGCAGATGAAGAACCAGATACCTCATCAACAGATTTCCATGAAAATTTACAAACAGAAATCGATAATGAAAATGCAGAAAATATAAATGATGAAGAGCTCAATAAACAAGAGCTGGAAACAGATTATAATGAGTATGTGGAGAATGAAGAAGGAATTTTACAGGACAATATAAAGGAAGAAAATGTTACTATAGAAGAAAGTGTTCTGGTGATACAAGAAGAAGAAAAGAGTGATGTAGAAGATGAAATACAAAAAAATGGAGATAAGGAAAATGAGTATGAAGGTCCACAAGAAAATAATTACGAAGAGATGGTTCAAGAGGGGGATACCTTAGAAGAAAATCAAGATCAATTGCTGTCTGGAGGAGAAGGTGTTAAGGAAGGGCAAAGTTTACAAGATACAGAAAGGCAAGAACTTGCTGATGAAGAAAAGATAGATGTTAATTATAACAAAGATGATACAAGAACAGAGGTAAAGCTTATGTACATTATGTATTATGTTTTCTTTATAAACAGGTCATTTGATAAATAAATATCACTTTCTGAAACACAAATACACTTTTGCACCAATTTTCTAAAGTAATTTAGACATTGGGTGTTTCAAATTACTTAACAATATTGTTTAACGCATATAAGATGCTTTATTTATATAGCATAAGCGAGGTACATTAAAAGCACTGAGGCCTAGAATTTTTTATCTCTCTAATGGGTGGTTTTTAAAAATTAATGAAGTCAATATGTATGTGGAAGGATAAATTCTGTATTAATATTAAATATTATTTTGTTAGTTTGCTGATTGCATCAGCTGTGTCACTGCATATTTAGTAAGTTACAGATTTTACTTTTTAAAACAAAATTCTCCATGCCATGTGCATTGCCTGTAGTTATAATAATTACAGTAAAATGCCAGTGCATTTTAGCTTTTCAGTGATTAAACTAATAAGCACCCTGAAAAATAATCTTCCACTCAATGTTTATGATTCGTGTCTTTTGATAAAATAGAGAATGATACTATTAATTTTCAAAGCAATTTTCCAATGGTTTGTTTTTTCATTTGATTTATCTTATCTGTTACAGACGCTCCTTCTATACAGAAGATTATTATTATTAGTTAATACCACTTTGAATGAAGAAATCAACTTGTTTTTGGGCTATCATAGGTTTTAAAAACATACTAAATGAAATATTTAAAGAGTAAATTCCAATTCTCTTCACAGAACTCCTAATACAGAGACATTATTTAAAATTATTTATTGTGACAGATAATGAAATATTATAATTGCAATTTATCTATATAGGAGGAAGCCAAAAGTCCCACATCTAAAAAATCGGATGAAAGTAGAATTGAGAATGAAATTGGTAGGTTCTGATAGTTGTGAAAAAAGTTGCATAAATAAAATAGTCATTTACCAATACTGGAAAATCAAAACTGAATTAATTATTTTTAGACATTAATTACATTAAAATAAAACAATAAGTATATTATTATGTTCAAGATATAAAAAAATACTCTTAAAACTTAACACAGAGCAAGATCAGAATATATCAGATAATGCAATGTTCACAGAAATCAGTAGGTCCTGATAGTCATGAAAAGAGTTGTTTATATAAAATATCAATTACTAGAAAATCCAAACCGGATGAATTATATTTCTACATTTATTACATTACAATGAAATTATAAGTATATAGTTATTATTGATCAGATGTGTTAAAGATTTTTAATGATCATATTTCCCAATACAGCACAAGAGCGGAATATGTCAGAAAATGCAGTGGGCACAGAGGTGAGAGCAAGCCAGCCAGATGCACAAAGAGTTGAACCGATGGAAACTACATATCAAGTAAATTTGGATGCTACAGTCACAGGTGTCTATAAAAATATTATATACAGTCGAAACCGCTTAAGTCGATGGCGTTGGGGTATGAAAAATGGCATCGACATAACCGATGATCGAGTTAAAACGAAAACCAATATGGCGGCAAAATATTAACATGCACTTGAAATTTCTTTATGTACGTGTTGTGCGTTTATTAGTGATGGGACGATTAATCAGAATCGTATCGGAATATCGGGACCCTATTTCTTCACTCTTTCTTAAGGTTGTTAAGACCGTTCGTTTTTAAGGACCGTTTAAGTTTAAATATAACGCCGTTTTGCGGTGATTCCCAGATTGAGCAATACTGTGCCTTCGAAGCCACTTGCTTGATTTTCCTTACAAGCTACACAAATAAGTAACCTACACATCCCCTCATTGTCCCCGAACCATTCTCTTCCTAATCATCTTCTTTGGGTGCGTCCCCTCAGCTTACAATGGACTCAGAATGGTCTATCGTGACCTATATATGACTCATGACAAAGCGAACTCTTCTCTATATAAACGTACACAAATAAATTAGGTACTCCTTTTGAACTTTTGAACCTTCAACTTTGACATATTTTAATTAATTCTAACCAATAGTTAAATGGCTTTTGCACACGGCCACTTCTTATGAATGAAACAATGAGAACAAAGCAGTAGTACAGTACATGTAACAGTCAAAATGAGGTTGAAGGATGAATGGTTGCCAATGACAACAAGTCTGCACACTGTACATTTTATTATTCCATACAATCCCCTCAGCTTACAATGGACTTAGAATTCCTTCGGTAACTTGATGCTAATAGGACTAATTAACAACAATGGTGTGGGAGATTGAGAGTGGGGGTGGGTAAACTGTCTGTAGTCTGTTATATTATATATTTTAAAATCTGGGGAGCCTTGTTTACAGTAAGCACCCTATGATTTTTCATCCCATCACTAGCGTTAATAAATGAGAATGTACATGCACATGATTTTCGAGTTTTTTTTTACACAAAAGCGTTGCCGTTATTTGTTTATCATGACCTATACTACTATGGCATCCGTCCATCCTCATGGGATGATGGCGTTTCCTCCTGCTCCTCTGCCCCCCTTCCCCTTTCTCCTGGCCCTTTTCTCCTCGCTCTTGACTGTAAGGGAAGCTTCCGCGGCTTGGATGCCCTCGCGTACTTTAGCCCGCCAGGAGGTGCGTTCCTCAGCAATGGTTTCCCACGTTTTATGGTCTATCTGCGCCAGACTCATGTCTTTCTTGCAGACATCCTTGAAGCGCAAGCAGGGGCGACCTCTCTTCCGCACACCAGTTGCCAGCTCACCGTAAAGCAGGGCTCTTGGAATGCGCTCCGAGTTCATCCAGCGGACATGTCCCAGCCACCGCAGGCGCCTCTCACTCAGGATTGAGTGCATGCTCAGCATATGACTCCTTCTGAGTACCTCGACATTCGTTATCTTGTCCTGCCACTTGATGTGCAGAATCCTGCGCAAGCATCGTAAGTGGAAGCTGTTGAGTTGCTTTGTTTGTTTGGCATAGGTCGTCCAGCACTCGCTGCCATAGAGGAGTGTGCTGAGCACGCAGGCCTGGTACACAGTGATTTTTTTCCTAGCAGTGAGCTGTGCATTGTTCCACACTCTTTTATTCAGCCTAGCCATTAATGATGAAGCCTTGCCGATTCTGGTTTCAATTTCCCTTTCCAGGGAGAGTGTGCTTGTGATGTTACTGCCAAGGTAGGTAAAATCATCGACGACATCCAAGGTGTTTCCCTCAATGGAGATTGCTGGGAAGCAGTCAGTTCCTTGTCTCATAATGTTGGTCTTTTTGAGGCTTATCGTTAGACCAAAATCTTTGCATGCCTCTGAGAACTTGTCGACCAAAAGTTGGAGACCTATCTCTGAATGTGAGGTAAGGGCTGCGTCATCCGCGAAGAGCAGCTCTCTAATTAAAACATTTTCCACTTTCCTCTTTGCACGGAGACGGCTGATGTTGTACAGATTTCCATCCGCCCTGGTATGGATGTTTACACCCTCGAAACAGTCCTCGAATGCATGACGCAGTAGCATCGAGAAAAAGATACCGAAGAGTGTTGGAGCCAGTACACAACCCTGTTTGACTCCGCTACAGACTGGGAAGGGTTCTGAGGTGGCACCATCGAAGAGCACTGTGCTGTGCATATTGGTGTGGAAGGACTCGATGATGGAGAGAAGCCGCGGCGGGCATCCTATTTTTTCCAATATACGTAGCAGACCCTCGCGGCTGACCAGGTCAAATGCCTTTGTTAGATCTATGAAGGCAACAAAGAGGGCTTTCTGTTGCTCCCGACATTTCTCTTGTAGCTGACGGAGTGAGAAGATCATGTCCATTGTTGACCGGCCAGCCCGAAAACCGCATTGTGATTCTGGGTAGACATTTTGCGCCAGAATTTGCAGGCGTGCAAGGATCACTCTGGCAAAAGCCTTTCCCACAATACTCAGTAAGGAGATACCACGATAGTTATTGCAATCGCTGCGATCTCCTTTGTTCTTATAAAGCGTAACTATTTTGGCGTCACGCATGTCCTGTGGGATGTGACCGCGTTCCCAGCAATCGCATATGAGTTCGTGCAGAGGCTTCAGTAGTGCTGGCTGGCCGTGCTTAAGGACTTCTGCAGGAATGCCATCGTTGCCTGGGGCCTTTCCATTTCTCAGATGATCGATAGCCCTACCAAGCTCCTCTATTGACGGTGTAGCATCAAGCTGATCTAGAACTGGTAGATCTGGTATTCTTTCTATGGCAGAGTCAGATACTACATTCTGTGTCGCATAGAGTTCTAGATAGTGCTCAGCCTTGTTTACAGTAAGCACCCTATGATTTTTCATCCCATCACTAGCGTTAATAAATGAGAATGTACATGCACATGATTTTCGAGTTTTTTTTTACACAAAAGCGTTGCCGTTATTTGTTTATCATGACCTATATATGACTCATAACAAGTGAACTCTTCTCTATAAAAGTGTACAAAAATAAATTAGGAACTCCTTTTGAACTTTTGAACCTTCAATTTTGATACATTTTAATTAATTCTAACCAATATTTAAATGGCTTTTGCACAAGGCCACTTCTTATGAATGAAACAATGAGAACAAAGCAGTAGTACAGTACATGTAATAGTCAAAATGAGGTTGAAGGATGAATGGTTACCAATGGCAACAAGTCTGCACACGGTACATTTAGTTATTCCATACGCAACTAAATGTTTTAGACATGCGATTCTGCGTGCATCTTTGCTATTGGAGCAATTACGTAATACTCGGCATCACTTACGCGGCCGATTGCAGAGTATCTCAGACTATATAAAAAATCGGCCGATGCCGAGTAGCCGAACCGATCGGTTCAGCCCTATCGATAAGAACATTTTCAAAAGCTGGTGATTTAAGTTAGTAACACAGCGCTGTGAGCAAGCGGGCTGTGACGTCACCAGCGAGGCAGAAATTGTATGCCTTCACTTGGTTATAAAAAAATCACATCTAACATTTTCAAAAGCTGGCGATTGGTCATGGGGATCCAGATAACCAACGTTTAGTGGCAAATTTGACCCTTTTTTGTGCTCGTGTTATGAGGTTTCGGCGACTTAAAAAATTCGAATTAAACGACGAGAAAATGCTAAGACAAAGAGAGAATTTGGTGGTTCCAATAAAAAACGTCGACATAATAGGGTGGGCGAGTTAACCGAGCTCGAGTTAAGTGGGTTCGACTGTAATATCAATTAAAGAACATAATTTTAATGTTGCAATATTTACAGTATATTCCGGCATATAAGACGACTTTTTAACCCCTAAAAATCTTCTTAAAAGTCTAGTCATCTTATACGCTGAGAATCGTCTTATTGTATTTGTACCTGTTCATACAGTACAGCACCAGTACTGTAATACAGTACAGTATACAAATAGCTAATATTCAAGACCACATCATGAAGCAAGAAGCAAGAAGAAAGAAATATGAAGCCAGTTTCAAACTTAGTGTTTTAGAAGCGGGGTGGTCTTATATGGTGAAAATATCTTAAAACCTATATTTTAACAAGAAAAGTAATGTGGTCGTCTTATATGCCCAGTCATCTTATATGCCGGAATATACATTACTCATCATTTCTGATTATATCATTAATTACTTCTTTATAATGTCTTCTTAAATTTCACATTTAATTTCAGTTAAATTTGTGATGATGCCAAGTGGTCAAGTTGTCACTCTAGCCTGCACTTTAGGACAAACATTAGAGGCCTTAAAAACCCATTTTGCTTATGAATTGAAGATGCCCACATCTCTTATCATGCTAATGTTTGATGGTAATATTATATTTTTACACATTATTATTAGAGTATTACATTACCAAGTTAGTAACAAAAAATATATTTTAGAACAGTGTTGAGTGAGATGATTTTAATAACATTCCCACTTAAATTAGATCTGAATTAATAGATATAAATAAAAAAATAATAAATACATTATCTTTACACTATTTTTAAAAAATAGAGAAGTTATGGTTTTTAAGCTGTGACAAAAATAAATTATTAAATTATTGAAAGAAGAATTTCGGTTTAGAAATTTATCAATTTATTTTATTTTGGTTTATCAACAAAATGTTGATAATGGGAAATGTTTTTATTAAATTTAATATTTACAATGTCCACCACTAGGAAAATCTATGGCCAATACAACAACACTAGCTGACCTTGGGGTGGGGCCCAATGGGACGGTTCAGCTGGAAATACAGTCAGCTGATCCAGTGAATACACCTCTCAAACCTTACAGGCCTCGCCAAGAATATCATATGCCTGATGTTATAACAGTCAGAGTCATGACTGGTCAGTTTCTCTCTTGTATTAAAGCTTTAGGTTCTAATGTTTTTTTATTTTAATCCAATTATAGATTTTTTCCCTAAATATTTACTAAAACTTAAAAGGTTTACGTATGGATTCGACACTAATTACAGGTATTATATAATAAATTTGACTTTAAGTATAAGATAATGGATTTGTGCATAACACATAATGTTATTGAAAATGTTAAATTAGAAACTTCTTTAAAATGGTTGCTTTCATTATATAAAAACAATATTACATTTCCTTTAAATAAGGTTGAAAAAGTTGAAATGAAAATTGAGTCAAAAGTTTATCCAAATAAAAATCTAAAGTTTTATTAAGTTAAATATGTTATTAGATAACTGGTCTCAAATAAAAGAACAACATAAAACTACATACAGGAAAAACATTGAAAATAAACATAAAACAATCCACACGTCAACAAAAAACAACAGTAAAAGTAAAAACAAAATTAATAAAATGTAAACATATAGAAATAATTGCATATCCAAGCAGACAGCAAATAAAATGATGTGCTTATATTTTGTGTTTTCCCATAACTTCTTTTATTAATTAATTTCAATTTAAACTGGCTCTTTATTATTATTGTCTCAATTGAAAGTTGATTTCACAATTGTATGTTTATCACTGAAAATCGTTTACTTCAAGCTCAGCATAATTAGTATTGTCCTTGCATAATTTTGATTCTAAAGTTAAATGTTATTACATTTTGAGCAGAAGATTGTGCAACAAAAGATGTTGTGGTGGAAATTGAAAGGACAAGGACCAAAAAGCCATTTTTAGGAGGGTTTAGAAACAAGAACACAGGAGTAGAGTTCCATAATGCTTCAGCCCAGACAATGCAGAAGCAGAGACCACCTCCCACTCAGGAGAGGTTTTGTAGAGATACTCAGACTTGTGAACAAAAGAATATGGTAAGATAATATTAGGATTGCTACATTGCTATTTGATTGAGAAAATAAATACTAGATTATGTTTTAGGTCCAACTAATAAAGAATTGCACTTAAAATTCTAAAACAATTAGCAATTAAATTTTTTTACTTAACTTTTAAGTTCAAATTATTTAAAATTGGTATTCCTAAATATTGCGGTTTTCAGATAATGTAATAAATTTATAATGTTAGGTTTTAAAAATTTACCTTTGTGTTTATGTTATTTCTATTAACGTTTAATGCCCCAGAAGGTTTTTGGTAAGCTTCCGCCTCAGTCCTGTAAGGATTTCCCGTATTGTAATCAACTGGTTATGAAATTTAAAAAATTGCGTAAAATGTATTTATATTACATGTATTATTGCATTATGTACTGACTTCATCTTTTAGGATAAGAATGTTTATTTTACGTATCCAAAAGACCGTCTCGAGTTTAATACTATTTTTACCTGTAGTTTAATACTACTATTTTTATAATATAAACTACAGCAAAAATCACATCTTTAAAAAAAAACGTAAAAACTACCAAAAAACTTCGAGAATCGAGCAATAACACTAGCGAGGGCAACAGCCACCATTGCCGGAAGTCGAATACATCTTCTTTCATGCACTGAAGAGTTTTTACTTTCTGTGATTTCGTTTCTAAAGAGAGTTCTATCGAGGCGTGAATTACCGCGCTTTGGCATTAGAGACAAGGCGCGCATTACATCGCTTTGGGGCATTAAGAGTTAACTAGCGTATCACCCGTATCACCCGTCAAAAATGGCGGAAGTTTTCAAAATAAATACACATCAGATTAAAAAATAACATAATACAGAACTTTCATTTATTTTATTTATTTTTATTTGATTCATTTATTATCATATTGAACAATTTTATGCGGAACGTTCTAAAAGAGTTATATTTGGTGCAGTAATTTTTGGTGCGCACTATAAAACCTAACAACATTACATCCAAGAAGCATTACATCCATTACAGGAATTATGTATGTTGATTGAAAGTTTTTTTTATTTTTTTTTAAAGAATAGTCATAACAACTATGCCTCTTTTTTTTCATTTATTCACATTTTTACTCTGGAAATTGAATAGCTTCAACAAACCTGCAATACTACCAGCACTCAGATGACAGGAGTAGGATTCTATGTTTCAAATGCCGAAGACAAACTGTTAGAACCAGGACACTATCAAACAGCTGATGAACGTGCAGCCATTGTACTTAGTAAAGTAAGTCCGTGATAATCTAAATTAGCCAATTGTATTATGGGATCTGTTAAAAGTCTCTAATTCAGTCAACACAGTAATAAAATTATGAATTTCTATGTGTAAAGAAATGTCATAAATGCTATCCAAAATTATTGTGACAAGTGTTCAAAATTTTAATTGATTTTAAAAAACTATTTAGGTTATCATTTTACAAAAGAACTTTCGTCGATGGCTAGCCAAACGCTATGTTAAGAAATTAAAGGAGGACAAGGAAAAAAGATTGCTTTGGGAACGCCGTGAGGAGTTACGTAAAAAGAAAGAAAAAGAAGAGCGTATCAAGAGAGAATATGCAAGGAGGATAAATCCACAATCAAAATCTGACTTTGATATGCTGCTTCACTGTTTAGAGAGTAAGAAAAAATATTTTTTGTTCGGATTTGTATTCGTTGACCAAAGAGATGTATGATTTTATAAACCGTTTACTAAGCTTTTTAAACTCTTTGAATGATGACATGAGTCATTTAGTTAGTTAATTTTTATTTCTAGTTACAGTTAATTATTGTGTGGTATTTCTTTTATTATTTATAGAGTGGCGAATAGAAGAAATGGAAAGGATAAATTCCACTCTGTCAGGAGCAGAACGGAAAGCAGCGATTTGCATGCTTTTGGATCAAGAGACAGAACTCTTGTCAGCAATTGAGCGCCACAAAAATGAGGCCAACCTTGAAAACAGAGACAAGCGAATTATGGCATTCCTAGAAAAGGTATTGTATACTTTTTTTCCCCATAGACCATAACTCAATACATGTTTAAAGTTAATGACTTGGCAAAGAGTTCAGATGTTCAAGGTGACCCATTACAAGATAATGGCCAAACTTATACTATTTCTCTCAGACTCAGGCATAAAAAAATCATAATACATGTACTCTTATTTAAACATTCTTGACAAGGAATCTACAATATTTATATAACTTACTATTTCACTGAAAAAAATTTCTATTCAGATGAGAGTGAACATTCTGAAAATGTATATTATTGTATATTTTAACAGGCTGCTGCACCAAAGAAGTGGGCTGGTCATGATGGTAAATTGACCTTTATGGATACACCGTACACTGTGAGAGCAAAGGAGCTGAGAGATATTTACAACAGCATCAATATGAAATATCTGACTCAGGATGAACGATTGGATGTTTTACTGACCCTAAAACACACTGTCAAGGTTAAAACGCAGAAATTTGAACTTTAAAACCATTTAAACCAGGGGTGGACAATTTACGGCCCACGGGCCGCATGCGGCCCGCCGGGGCATATTATGCGGCCCGTGGGCATATACATGTTGCGATCCTATGTTGATGTTAATTTTCTTTGTTTAGAATTTTTGCTATATGTTTTTAAAAAATAATTCCGAGTATTTGATTTGAATCTAAGGATATTAAATCGGTTTTATGGCACCAAAATTGATTAGTGATCATTATTCATTGATTGTAAACATCCGTATTCGAAACTGCGATTAAGCTCAAGCGAAAGTTGCTTTTGTTTACGGTTTAAGCTTTGGCGTTTTATTTTTTAAATTGTAATTTAAAAGCGGATAGACGTTGATTTAACTTTGAGTGCTGCCAAAAAAAAGAAGTATAGAGGACGAATGTCATGTTTATAATGACGAAAGGACCACTAAATATTGCTTGACAGCGTTGGCAGCAAAGCAGTTTGCTTGATGTGCCATGGGTGTCTGAGAGTCTTTAAGAAATACAACTTAAAAATAAACCTCCAAACAAAACATTTTTATTTCGGGCACAATTTAACGAACGAAGAGAGGAAAAGGAATTGCCAGGAGTTGGTTAATAATTTTAAGAAGCAACAAACTGTTTTCACCTAACAGTCTTTAATACAAGATTTTTCATCTGAAGCCAGTTTGGTGCTGTCCTATAAGATTGTAAAACGGAAGTAGTCTTTTTCTGACAGCGAGTTCATCGAGGAATACTTGTCAGATGCAGCAAGCATTATGTTTTCAGAACAGAAAAACAAAATTTGATAGCATTTCTTTATCAAGGAGAACTGTAGTCAGGCGTGTTGTAAATATTTGTGAAAATTTAATGCACCAACTTCAAGATGCAAGCAAAGACTTTTTGTGGTACTCTTTTGCGTTCGACGAAAGTACCGATGTACAGGACATAGCACTAATAGCACAATTGTTGGTATATATGCAGGGAATAAAATCTCGTTTTGAACTTACCGATGAATTGTCACTCAAAGACACAACTACAGGCCAGGATTTATTCAATGGTGTTGAGAACTGTGTTGAAAGAACTGGGTTGGTGTGAACCAAGATAGCAAGTGTAACTACCGATGGAGCGCGTGCTTTGACTGGAAAAAAACGTAGGTCTTATGAAGTTGATAAAAAAATAAATTAAAGAAAAAAACCCTGACCATACACTCTTACCTCTCCACATGGTCATCCATCAGGAAAGTCTCTGTAAAGCTGCGTTGAATATCAAGCATGTTATTGACCCAGTAGTCAGAGTGATAAACCTCATTAGAGCCTGGGCACTTAACCACAAGCAGTTTACGGCACTGCTTGAAAATTTGGAACCTGAATATTATGATATTATCTACAACAGCAGTGTCCGCTGGCTGAGACTGGGCAAGTTATCGAGGCGAGTGTGCGATCTCAAGGAAGAAATACTGTAGTTATGTTCCTGGACATTAAGGGTTTAGTTTGTGACTTTGATACTAACATTGTTAATGAAGAGCAGAAGTCAGACTTCATGTTTGTTATTGACATTATGGTAAGGTTGAATGGACTGAATGTCAAACTACAGGGAAATAGATTGTTTGCATATGAAATTTATGTGGATGTTAAATTATTTCAGGTAAAGCTCTCCCTGTTCTCCAGGCAAGCAGGTAAGACAGATTTTGCCATTTCCCTTTTGCTGAAACAGAAAACAATTTCTGGTGAAATTGCTGACAAGTACAAAGGCTCATTTGGATGCATTGGCTGTGGAATTTGCAAGAATTTTTAAGACTTCAAGAACCTGGAACCACTGTTTAATATCCTCATTTTGCCATTTTATGCAAAAGCTGTTTCAGCTCCAGAGGATATACATTTAGAACTGATTGAAGGAGAAGTTCAAGCCAGTTCTTCCGCTGAAGTTTTATGGATGTTTGCAAGCAGCAGCATTTCCACACTTAAAAATTTTTGCTGCCAAATTTTTGTCACTGTTTGGGTCCACACACATATGTAAGCAACCATTTTCTTGCATTAAAATAAACAAGTCTAAGAAAATATCGATGTTGACTGACTGCAATTTGAATGCTGTCTTGCGAATCACAGCCAGTAAACTGGTTCCACAGTTGAAGAACATTATCCAAAATTGTTAACAGTTTTGTACTTCTCATTAATTATAATTGTACTCTATGGTCAGCTTACTGGTAAATTATGTTTCTATTTCGTCATAGTTATTATGACAGGCACCAATAAAGTTTTTGTTAAAATAATGATGAAAAGTATAATCTTATTATCAAATTAGAAACTGTTTCAGTTCGTATTTTAAAATGTTATGTGTGAATTTGAAATAAAATGACAAGTACATGATATATTCATATTTTATACCGGGTAAATTGTATTTGAAGTAGACAACATGTACATGCGGCCCGCCTAGAACGATAAACTTTGCAATGCGGCCCTTCGTTGAAAAAGTTTGCCCACCCCTGATTTAAACTTTAAACAAAACTGTTGACAAACTTAGAATGCTTTCTAAAAATTTGCTCTTTTTACTTCATCTTCTCAGCTGCAGAAATGTTTATTTAATAATGTCTTTACATTTTAAGCCAAAAAATATCTTGTTCCTCTTTAAAAATTAATAAAACAATCCCTTATATATATTCTATCTTTTTTGTTAACAAACTGAGAAGTTACATCCATAATGTTCAAGCTTACAATCCCAAGTATAATTAGTAATTTAATTCATGTTTTTATTTTTGAAATGCCTTAAGAAGGGGTAATATTTTGTTAAAAATTTTGTCTCTAAATTTAAGTTTTCATTTATAATTTATGGAGCTTGTGATAAGCAAAAGTGTAGTAATTATTTGATTTTTGTAACCATTTGAGCAGCAAAGCTAACTTTCTTCCTTCTGTGGTATCTCTGTTGCCTCAACAACCTGATGTATTTTGTAATTCTTTTATAAGTTAAGTTGCTGATGCTGAAATTGATACTGAGCTCAACGGATTTGAATTACCACACTTTGATTTGTCTCCTATTTTTGCTGTTTATAGTCGTAGTGTTAGCTAGTGCTTTATTATTTTTGAACACCTGTTTCGCCAAATATAAGGTAAAAGGTATCATTCTAAACCAACATCAAATTCTCTGTACCATATCTCCTCCCCAGTTTGTTGAGTCTTTGCATCATTTTCTCTCAATAATAACCCACATAGTCAATGAAAGCCTCTACTGTTCCCTCTTTATATTAGTCATGTATCATAAAACTCTACTGAAGAAGCCTGGTCTAGATATAAAAAAAATAATTATTTGAAAAACTATGGACCTCTTTATCATTTTTATCTAAAGTCATTGATTAGTTAGTCTTAACAACTCTTTGCCTACCTAACAGCCATTCTCTTTTTAATCAGTATGCCTATATTGTTTCTCACAGAACAGATACATCTCTCTTGAAAGTCACTAATGACCTCCTGCTCTCACTGGACAGTGGTAACATCTTTATCTTGATTCTTTTGGATCTCATTGCAGACTCTCGGATCTCAGATAGCATTTATCATCAGACACTCTTACTAACCCGTCAAAAATTACTTTGGAATTTCTGTTATTTAATATTATGGCTTAGTTTCGATCCTACCTCTCAAATAGATCACACTGTGGTGGTCTCTGTGCACTGCTGTTTCTCTAGCAGAGTTGACTTAAGGTCTGTTTTTGGGCCAGTCTTAATCATATTGTATAACGGGCCACTGCTTCTACTGCTTGAAAGACACGCAGTTGAGAACCAATCATTTGCAAAGGACACAGCTGACCTCACCAATGCACTCCTGCATGGTCTGGACAAGTGATGGATAATTCTCAGCAAGTTAATAACAACTCATGCACTCATCTTTACCAATCATAAATCATTATTTATTTGTCTCTTCCTAATTTTTTTCAGATAGCTATACCTCCATCATACCTTGCAACAAAAAAATACTCTTATGCACTCTTTTTTTTGAATATTGCAACTCTCTTCTTTTAGGTGCAACAAAAACCATTCAGTGAAAAACTAAGAATAGTCCAAAATTTAGCCGCCAGGCTAGTTCTAATGGCATAAAAAATGATTATGTCATTCTATTACTTCATTAGCTCACTGTACAAGCACGCATGGACTAGAAATGGTCACGTCTTCTCTCTATTTATTCACCCTCTCTTTGGGTTAGTTGTTTTTCAGACAAACATTTAAACTTTCTGTTTTTGTGCTCTGAAATTCTGGAATTCTCTCCCATTACACATTGATAATATTCCTACAGTTATTACTATTAAGGCCTTCAAAGTTGTAATTAACCCACATATTTTGTAACTATACTTTCTGGACTGACAATCTGGACTTTCTTATATAAACTATAAACGTAGATTATGTGTTTTAAATTACAAAAATTGTGTATTTAATGGAATTTTTTCATTTTTTTATTTTAAGCACAGTGAGCCCAGCCCCAAGCTGGACTACGGTGCTTTATAAGTTCCTATATTATTATCATTACAAATGTATTAATATTTATTGTGAGGGATGTCAAAAATGATTTTTTTTTAATCTTTATTATTTATAAAATTAATTTAATCATAATAAATAGAAAAGTAAATGATGTTGACAGCCAAAATCAAATTTTATAATTATTTTCTAGGAACATGACTGCAAACTGACCCAAGAGATTACTGAACTTATTGATCGTGAGGCAGATCTATTGATGAGAGGTGTGAAAGAAGTCAATCTAAATGGACTACGAAAAAGGATTTCTACACTTTTCTTACAGTATATCAAAACACCTACCTTTAACCCTGAGGCTGCTAGGTTCCTCAAGGTTTGTTTTGGACACTTAAAGGAATTCTATTTTAGTGCTGATAATTAGTTTCCCCTAGTATTTTCTATCATATTATATATGAATGCATCACTTTGAATTTTCTTTTAAAATAAACATTATAATCAATTTTACTATAACACATTATGGCAAAACATAGATAATTTTTTTTCTACAGTACTAGTATTCTTGACATTTATAATCATCTTAACCCAAGAAAAATTAACGTCATTTCAGATACCACAAGACCCAAGCACATTACGAAAGAACATTAACTACTGTCAAAGTTGTGGTTCATATCTTCCCTCTACTGAGTTTTTTGTCACTTCAAATAAAAGCAATGTTGGTCGCTGCAGAAGATGTGAAAAGATTGAAAATGATGGCAGACAAAGAGAAGACCACAATTATTACCGTGTCATGCTTAAAGCCCTGCGTAAGTCAGAGGAGGCAATGCAAGATGGTAGCAGCATATGCTACTTACTGCAGGTAAGAGAGGATAACAAGGGAATCATTTATTTTTATATGAAGGCAGTATTAAAGTTTGTTTGGCTCTTACGTTTTAAATAATATTAGTTTCACTTTAAAAGACTATATATGAATTACAAGGTTAAACATAGGTAGTTCTTTATGTATGCAATACAAATAAAATATTCCTTTTACAAAAAAAAACAAGCTCACATGCATATTTAAAAATTGTATTTAAGATGAAATTCTGCATTAGTAATTAGTGCTGTGTTTATCAAAAACATTGAGTAAAAGATGTCTTGTTTTATGGTTTTCTGGATATCAATAATTTAATAACAAGAATTGTTAATGAAACAGTTTAGCTAAACATTATGCAAGCTTTTTTCACTTGTTGACCAGGCAAAAGTTTGGGAATTTATTTGTGTCAAGTAGTCCCATGACATTTTTAATTTTTAAAATCAATCAATTGGTATTTAAAATGTTTGTTTACATGCCAATCAAGAGCAAGAGTAATGATATACAATGATTTACTCTGTAGCAGCCCTACCAAGCATGACTAACCAAATAATATTAATGTATTTTTGCCTTTCATTTTATATTATGTGACTTTTTTTTACATTTCTATATTCTACACTAATATTATTACAACCTAGCCGAACTCTTTGGCCTTCAAAATGTCAAAAAAACAAAATTATTATTTAATCGATTTTTAAATAATATGTTGTAAAATTTTGAATATTAATTCATTATTTATTCTGACAGGAACTTGATCTCCGATATCTAGTTGAGAATATTTGGAGTAATCAAAGTGTTTTGAGTGCATGGAATGACATATATGACCTTGTTTTGGCTCGATGGGACAAGCACCAGGAATGGTCTCCATGGAACTGTATTCTGCTTACACATGATGAGGCAGAAGCTCATAAGAAGCTGTTTAGCTTGGAAGAGGTATGACTGTGATTAGAATCTTTTTGTGATACTATTTAAAATGCTAGTACAGTCGAAACCGGTTAAGTCGACGGCGTTGGGGTATGAAAAATGGCATTGGGGTATGAAAAATGGCGTTGAGATAACCGATGATTGAGTTAAAACGAAAACCAATATGGCGGCAAAATATTAACATGTGCTTGAAATTTCTTTATGTACATGATGTGCATTAATTAGTGATTGTGCGATTAATCGGAATCGTATCGGAACCCTAATATTTCTTCACTCTTTCCTAAGGTTGTAATGACCATTCGTTTTTAAGGACCGTTTAAATATAACCATGGTTCTCACTCAGGAAAACGGGAAAAAGTCGGGATTTCTTTAAAAAAAAATTCTCTGCCTTCAAAGTCGGGAAAAGTTATGACTAGTCGGGAATTTTTATATATATATATTTTTATGCTGAAGTAAAGGACTTTGATTACGTCTTTGTGGTCATGTTTCGATTCCATTTAATTTTAAAAAAAAATTAAATAAAGTTACCAGTTTATAATTGTCTGCGCATGCGTTAAAAGGTCAAATTTTTAGCCTCGCCTCGTTCCATGGCGCGTGTGGCGTGGCATGTCACAGCCACTGGCGTTTGCAATATCCGTCAAATCAGGGAATTTTAAAAAAATAATAAACATATCTATATGGTTATTTTAAGTTTAATGCTTTTGAGGTGCAGGATATCTGTCACTATCAGACCGCTCTCGAATTTCCTCAGTCAATCAAACTTGTAATATAAATAAAACTATTGCGGCCTTGACCGTTGATCACAGCACGCTGTGTGTTACACCTCGGCCAGCAACTAAGTCTAAGCGAATTTTTTAAAAATCATTCCTTATCAGAATTTGACCTACAAAAGTGATGACGTGTATATTATATATATATACTGGAATATTAAGAAAATGATTTGATTTCACCGTCACGCGCGTGTTAGTCACAGTCATGTATCTTACTGGTAACAAAGCAACAACAAACTTTTAAAAGAATAATACTTTTTTTATTTAATTAAATAAAAACCACCGTCGATTCTCGATACAAACCTTTATTTTCATTTCTAAAGATATTCGTTTATCTTAAAAAATAAAATGATTAATGCATCAGAAAATGAATTAAGTTTAATAATAATATAACATGCACTGCGAAATGACGGATTAAAGACCGCTAACGCGATTTACGGGCACCTCGGGTGAATACATACTCAAAATAATTCACACATGGATCGAAAGTGAAAGAAGATAATAACATCCGGTAATTTTTATTGAAATCTCGTAGAATCACACAATAGCCGGAAGTCTCGAAGAAAGCGAGATGTCAACACTGTTTTGAACTAAAAATGCCAAAGTGCATTGCTAGGCGAACATTTGAGGATCCAGCTAACCAACGTTAAGTTGCAAATTTGGCCCTCTTTTGTGCTTGAGGTATTAGGTTTGGCGACTTTAAAAAATCAAATTAACCGATGAGAAAATGCTAAGACAAAGAGAGAATTTGGCGGTTCCAAATTAGGGTGGCCGAGTTAACCGAGCTCGAGTTAAGTGGGTTCGACTGTATCTGTTATTAATATATAAGATAATTACAAATCAATTTGTAAGTGTTACTAGTTACTAGAGTAAATTAAAATGAGGTACATCCTAAACATTTTTTGTGTTCCAGTAAAAAATTAAATGACAAGAAATCCAATAATCTAAATATTAGATATATTAATTTAGCATTTCTTTTAAAAAATTGAAAACAATAAATACCTCTCAAACTATGTTTCCCATCCCTGAAATTACCAGTATTATGAAATATAAAAAAGTGCCAACTCTTTGAATTACCTTTTTTTTCATGTTATCCAAAGGGCTATGGTCAGGTCTTCATACACAAGGTTACACAAAAACACAATTTCGCCAGGAACTATTTCTCTCGTCTGCCTGGCATGGCTGAAATTTTGCGCAAGAAAATGGGTGCGTCTGAAAGTGGAACTGGGAAAGGACCGTCTGTGGCTGGCCATTCGGTTGCTAAAGCACAGAAAGTTTGATATTCCCTGTAGGGATTCTCATAAATTTTTATTTCTAATATGTCTTAAAAGTAATGTGATTAAAGTACCCTAAAGCCCTTGCAAGTAGTATAGTCGAATTTCATGTTAAAATAAACACAAAATAAATTTAGTTAGCTGGTAACATGAAAAAAAAGAAAAGAAACATGCTAGTAATTATTTTTGTAATGTATCAGTGATATTTACTGTCACATTTAAATTATCTTGACATCATGAAATATCATTTTGTATATTAAATATCAAAGGTAGGCTATATATATATTATAAATACAATGTTTATTTACATAAATTATTTATTTAAAAATTTAGAGTTATGAGTTTTAGGGGTCTATTTTGTTATAGAGATTTTGGGGTGGTCATTAAAATAAACCCCATAATAATAGGATGAATCACCTTTTATGAATTCACGGAGTTATGTGATTTTTAAATCATAAGTATTTCAATTTGTCTTAATCAGCATAATTAATTTTATGGACTGTGTTTTCTTTACCTGTGTGAATGCTGAAAATGATATTTTTATTTCATTTATCATTTTTGCTATAACTTGCTATTAACAAGTATAAAGTGCACCCCAGCTTGCTAAACAGGATGTTAAATTGCATAGTGCAAGTCTCTCAGAAAGTTATGTAGTTGTGGGATACAGATGACTAAGATTTTTTTCAAGTTACTTTAAAATGGAAAATCGTCTTGATTGTCACCATCATTTGCTTAAGTTTTATAAATAATTACAATTTATTGAAAAACGTCAGTGTTGCTACTGCAGTCAATGCAATTTCAACCAATGCAATTGTTTTGCAGGACAAACCCTTGAACTTACGATACAATGGGTTTTTTTAAAGTCGCATTTTAAAAATATATTGGATGTACACTCTTAAAGTCTTCATTGCCAAAAGTAATTCAATAGCTTGAGTGACTGTCTGTGTCTGTGATCGAAAATAAAACTTTTTGAAAAAAACGTAACTGTGTCCAATCAATGTTCAACTAATGCCTAAAGTAAGAAATGACTCGTGATAGAAAAGACAGAACATGCTAAATATACAATGAATAAAAATTTTGAAACAGCAGTTACATTTGTTGTGATAAAAAAATGTTTACTTTTGTTCAACGCAAAGATGTAAATTTAATTTCAGGATACAGTTGTGACTTTTAAACTTCTGGTGTTGTTAGTCATGTCTGATTATTGAATTGCAAAACAATGCGGATGAAAGGTCATTTCATTTTTGGCACAATTTTCCAATTTAAAAATTAAACAGTGGTTGAATATTAATTTGACATTATGAGATTTTATTTTGACTTCATTTAAATTATTTTATCATTCATTAATTTTGAAAACATCACTGGGAATAATGAATAGTAGTGCATGGATTTGGCACTATCATACCATGAAAAATTTCTCTAAAATACAACCATATGTTGCATCATAAAATGTCTAGTTTGCTTGCATCACATAATTTCATTAACACAACTAAACCATCTAAAAATAATATTGCTCTAAAACATTAAATTGATTTATTAAAATTTATTAGTAGTTATATCAAGAAAACCTTGTATACAAACAAGACATTTTGATGTCTTAAAAACATTTCACAAATAAAATCCTTGACTGATATTTGGATTTCTAGTGCCTACATTAAGTCACAAGTGTAGCTATTTATTACAATAGTATATCCTAGTATTGCTATGAGTCAATAGTAGTTTTTATCAGATGTATTCTGTAAAAGAGCATTGCAGTTTGGCATTAATTCTTACTATTTAGGGGCCGTCCATAAAGTACATCACGCTCCAGAGGGGGGAGGGGGTGTAAGAAAGTGTGACAGAGGGGAGGGGGTGTCCGGCCATGTGTGACGTCACGGTGTTTTATATTAAATTTTAATTATTTTGTTAATAAAAAACAACATTTTTGTTCGAAAGTGTGACGTACTTTAGGGGGGGGGGTGTCCAGAGATTTGTGACAGGCGGGAGTTAAAAATAGTCAAAAATAGCATGATGTACTTTGGGGGGGGGGTCCCCCGAGATTTTTGACAGTTTGTGAGTTAAAAATGGTCAAAAATAGCGTGACGTACTTTATGGACGGCCCCTTAGGTATAGTTTGTAGCATCAGAAAAATTAAAGGTACTTGGTAAAGAGAGCAATTAGTTTTAAAAAAGCCTGGAAGAATGTACACAAATGTTTTATTAACTATAAATGCCAGAAAGTTTAGTTTATCTACAGTACTTGCATAGGTTGTACAGAAAACTTTTTTTAAAAACTTGGCTATTACACAATGAACAAGTATAACAATTGTATCACATGTCTAATGATTTACATTTAAAAGAATCTTCACAAGTAAGCTCTTAACATTTAGCTTCAGTAAAAATGCATTTTAATTAGGGACCAACCGGAAACCGATCCGGACATTCGCCCCGGCCGGATATCGGGTTTTTTGGAACTATTCGCCTTGGCAAGTAGTGCCCACGCAAACAAACCAAATATCTAAAAATACCTTAAAAATACAATTTTGGAATTCGATTAAGATCAAGATTAGTATACTTACAAATTGTTTAAAATATAACAAATGTAACATAATTATATAAATTAAGAATTTGAAGTTATAAAGATATAAAGTTAATAAACTAATTTTCTAAGACAATTTTGTGTTTACTTCTAGCGACTAGCGCCACACCGCCCGCCATATTTACAACAACAAAAAAACAACTATCAAATAAAATAATAAAATAAATTCAAATGAAAGTAAATATATTAACTAAAATTAGCGGCGACTAAAAGTTACCAAGTAACTAAGTAACATATTAACAAGAGAAACCAAATTTACAAGTAATATATTATGAATTTATTAGGGCTGTTAACGATTAATTTAAATTTAATCATTAACTTTTGAAAAATTAACTATTAATTAAATCGTTAATTTCGATTAAAGACAAAAATTAAAAGTTATGATGTCATAAGTAACACTTATTAAACGTTCTTGTTGAAAATCTAAATATCACTGGAATACCTCCTTTTATGTCATCTTTTAACCAACTATGCAAAAAAGACAAGTGTGTTGACATTATTTGGTTCAAATGATGAGAGGGTCTAATTGACAATATAACTAGCCGAGCTGAACAATCATTCACATCGAACTGAGGTAACTGGTATACACAAAACGGTCTTGGCAAAGAATGACATAATCGGATATCGGTGTTCTTTAAGTTTCCACCATTGTAGAGGGTTAATGGATTCAGGAACTTTCATCTAAATTGTGTAATGCAGTAATTCATTAGAAGAGCTGTCGTCATTTTCTGTCTCTGAGTCCATTCTGACTGCATTACTGCCATTAGCATAATACGATTTTCATTTGGTTTGATAAGTAGGCGAAGTGTTAGAACCATGGTAGGCAAACTTTATCAACATTTTGAACATTCCCGTCAGTCAATAGTTTAAAACCAAAATGTTCGTGTAATATTCAGGAAATGTATTATTTTTCGGCCACTATTACTTATTGACTACCTATATGTTTTAATTGATGTTTCGATTAATCGTTAAAAAATAATTTAACCGTTAAATTTTTTTAACGATTAATCGTTAATTTCCGCAGCCCTAGAATTTATTGATTTAAATCGTAATAAATTAATAATCCATTCTTCTGACCATAATATAATTGCATGAAGAGTGTAGACGGTGGTAAAGTAAACAATAAACAAGTAATAAAAACTCGAATGAGTATTTAAACGCAATTTCCAACAAAGAATTTCCATTTTTTTTTCAAGCGAAATCATTCTAGATTATATTAAAAGTCATTTCAAATCAGTAATTCAGAAACTAAACAAAATATGAAATCATATCCCCTCACCCTACAGCACACCAAGAATGTGTCAATATAATGCGGAACGCGCAACAGTTTAACATTAGCATTCACAAAGCGGGAAAACCCCATTAACTATCATTCTAGATTAAATTAAAAGTAATTTCAAATCAATAATTTTGAAACTAAACAAAACAATTACTTTAAAAAATTGCTGCTAAAATTACGGGAGTCAAACAAAAAGACATTTTTCAAAAATTTCTATTTCAACATTGATCTAAATATTAATAGCTCTCGTTTGGTATTTATTTCAACCCAATAGATGTTATGGTGGGCGAGAAATTGACAAAATACTGATTTGTTTTCTTTTTTTTTAATAATCCAGTAAATCTTTTCGGTATTTTTTTGGCCCTTGCACATCCTTGAGACCTCCTTTACATATTTGCAAAAGACCCGAACCCTCTATCTGGTATGGTTCAGGAGGAGTTGTAGGATCAAGCTCTACAGACATTTCAAATAAATAAATGCAATTTTTCCCATTGGCTTTGCATTAAAAATACAGTCTATAATAATTTAATAAACCAAATTGAATGCCTGAAATTAAATTTTATTGGTAGAAAACGTGAAAGCTAAATACAAGGCGGTTATGGTTTTGCGAAATAAAGCAACCGCTAATCGTTTTTCAAAACCGAAATTAATTCGGATTTCCGATTTTTGTTTAACAATCCTAGTACTCGGATTCGTACCCAGATCCGGCAAATAGTAGATCTAACTATTCGGATCTGGTACCCAGTAGAAAATGTCTACCTGGTTGGTCCCTAATTTTAATTCATGCAGTTAGGATGAAAGGATATCTAAATATACATGTCCTGTTTTGTTTTTTTAGTTGACGAAAGAGAAAATTCATACAAAAATATTTTCATGAGAGCAGAGCCTTCATTTGATCACAAGCTATAATCTAAAACTCATAAAATATGACTTCTAACCAAAACCAAATGCATCAAAAGAATAACACAGTTCAACATAAAAAGCATAGGAAAGGCTTTAAAAGAAAAAAAAGGAATCTCCCTCCTAAATCATTACCCAAAGTATCAGATACTGCAAGCAATTCAAAATCAACCAAATGTTTTGCTTTTTGACACCAGTGAAAAGACAAGCAACATGCAAAATCATCAAGATCTAACAAACTCCCTGTCTTGGTATTGATGGAGTGCCGGGATCTAAATTTATTTAATAATCATTGTGTACTACAAATATATTTTGTCAAAGATTTTATTTAATTTTGTTAAGTTAGGGGGATAACTGTGAGAGGCCCAAAACAGCTTGAGAGCCAACTCTCAACTTTACTCATTATTTTACATGAATTATTTTCATAATTTACATGATAACATTTGTTCAGAGCAGAGAATTTAAAACATAACAAGGTAAATTAGATAATTAGCATCACATTATGTCACCCAGAATTTATAATACAGTAATGATTAATCTCTGCTAAAGTTTGACATTTTCCAAAATAAATTAAATTCAAAGAATGTTCTTAATAAATTATAAAAGCGATATTTGCAAATTAAATAAAAAAACATAAAAATACATGTAAACTTTTAACATTGTAAGTATGTATACACATAAATTACATACATTCAATGTTAAATAGAGAGCATTAAAAGGGAAGGCTTTATCAGACATAATTAGGAAAATTAGGAATAAATATAATTTAAATTAACAAACATGTCTTAAATAAATTACCTCATAAAATCAATAAATAGGAAGTCAAATGTAAAGAAATCATCCTAATGCAGGACATTTAGCAAAAGTTAATTATTCTATTACAAAAGGAAGGATACCAGTACATTATAATTTTTAAAAATGCATATCCAGTATTAATTAACAGAATGTGCACTTTTTAGTTATTACATAAGAAGATAAAATAAATCAAGTTGTCAAAAAGAGTACATCACCATCAAGGATAGGCTCATGACAACTATGAAATTGTAGATCTTTAAACATTGCTTATTATTGAACATACTGAGACAGTTTTAACTTTAACAAATGCCTTGGAACAATTAACCTAATCCAGCTTATTTGGTCTCATTGCATTAAATGTTATTAAAGAATGCAGAAACATTTCAACTGGTTACATCTATTTTACCATGTCTTTGAAGTTAATTATAACCTGTTAACCAAAAAATTTCTGATATTATGCTTTCAATGCTAAATCCTCCCCATCAGCACCACCCAAAACTTTTTTCATTACAAATGTAAAATATATAATCATACCCTGGATGTCTAAATTTATCCCATTTCTGTCTTTATTTAGATATGTCCCATTTCATCCACAATAAATGTATTATATAAATACACAAGGGGTTGATAAAAAAAACATTTAAATGAAAGATTCAAATCTAAAACAAATCACAAGTAAAAATCTACTATTTAACAGTAAATAGCAGTTTGAAGCTCTTTTCAAAAATAAAATTTATTAAAATAGGTTGTTTTTTTTCTTGCTTCATAGCAGAGTGATTATCTTCTATACAGAGCACAATTTTAAGAAACTACATTTCATTTCTAGGTATAAGGGTTGCTGAAGTTGTGTTACAATTGTCACATAGTTCAAGGGTGTCTCTCAAGGGAACTTTGGCATAGCTATGGTCTTACAGTTCAAGGATTCTATTATTAGTTTCATTCATAAAAATTTTTGTATAGTTCATGGGGAAATGAGAATTGTAATATTGTGATTTAGTTCAAAATCAGCATTTAGGAAAGATACATCACAGAATATGTGGAATTTATGAGAACAATTTATTACACATATTTCAGGCAATAGTACTTTTACTTAATGTATAAGGTTATTTATATTTTATGTTAACTGGTTCCTAAATGCCACAAACAATTAGTTTCTGTCTAGATTTTCTTTAATGTAAGTGTTACAGTGAAAGAAAATTTACAATGAAAAACTAAAAAATATCACATAAGTATTCATCAACAAGAAAATGTTAAGTTTTAATTTCATGTCATTGTAAGACCATTATACTTTAAATCTTCATCCATTATCTATTTGGTGTAATGTGCTTCTACTTTATACATAAGAAAGTAAAACAATTTGTGCCAGATATATTCTACATGTATAAATAGATTTTGATCAAACTTAGGATACATAATAAAAATGTATTGTTTCCCTTCCTTAGCTAAAAGAAAATGATCATCACATTTTGAAATATCTCATTTAGGGGTGACATGATTTAATTTAATTTAAACATTTTAAATTCTGGAGGTTGCTGTGCTGAAAATTTTTGCCATTAGTGTGGTTGGGTCTGCCATATATGTATATATGTTTTTAAAGTTTATACAAACTGAGTGAAATAAGTGTATATGTTGAATGTTCAACAATGTATTGATATGATGCTATTGAAGAAGATCTTGCATTACAAAGCAAGCTTTTAAGTAAATTGTTACATCTTTGCTGAATTTGGTAAACTTGCTTTTCAAAATAATGGTTAATTTTGAACTAAAAATATAAATTGTTACATCTTGGTTAATATGATTAATTTTAAATTAAGAGACGTAATCAAAGTCCTTTACTTCGGCATAAATATATATACATGTGTATATATATGTATATATATATAAATTCCCGATTAGTCATAACTTTTCCCGACTTTCAAGGCCGAGAATTTATTTTTAAGAATTCCCGACTTTTTCCCGTTTTCCTGAATGGGAACCATGGTTATGGTTATATTTAAATTTTAAACGGTCCTTAAAAACGAACGGTCATTACAACCTTAGACTTAGGAAAGAGTGAAGAAATATTAGGGTTCCGATACGATTCCGATAAATCATCCCATCACTAATTAACGCTAACTAATTAATCATGTACATAAAGAAATTTCAAGCACATGTTAATATTTTGCCGCCATATTGGTTTTCGTTTTAACTCGATCATCGGTTATGTCGACGCCATTTTTCATACCCCAACGCCGTCGACTTAAGCGGTTTCGACTGTATCTTGATTTTCTAAAGGTAATTTTCAAAATATAACTCATAATCTGTGACATTTTTAAAACAATTTCAAGGTAAATTTATATTTAAAAACTTTATTATCCAGTATCCAATCTAAATAACTTTAAGTGCCTTAAAACAGTTTTATCACCGGGGACCAGTCAATGATTGATAATTTTACCACGGCCCGCTGAGGGGTGTGGTGGACTTTGATTATTTATATTTTATATTTTTAAAAACTAATAAAAATTTAATTTCATTCAAACATGCTTTTAAAATAAAATACATATGTACAAAAATATGAACCTACATGTGGAAGAAAGTCAGCAGCCCCAAGCCTAGTGCTCTTCATGGGTCTTCCCGGAAAGCCCTCCCCCCCCTCCACCAGCCACCCTGTCCCCTCTCCCAAGGGAACCTAACAGCTGAGGAACACCCCCCCCCCTCTCCGAACGGTCGCTTCTGAAGCGGTCGCCTGGGCATCCAAAAAATATGAATATGAAGTGATTTAAATTTTTAACTCTCTTGAAAGGCAAATCAATTAGAACCCCGAACTTGTTCTTTTGCAACAAGACGGTTCCATCTGGGGTTAATTGGGGACAATAACACCTGAAATGTGTTGTTTACGTCCAGTTTATACCGTTGTTTTGTTGCTGCCACTACAGAAAACTCATAGTAAATAAAATGGAAATATTTATTCTTTCTTTCCATGGATCGTACTGGGCCCCGGCCCGGGGGCTGGGGACCACAACCTTAAAACATTAAATATTAATTTCTTTTGGCACTCAGGATCCCAACAGAAATAAATTTAAAGGCAACATTTTTGTGTGTGAAAATTCCTTCAAGTTTCAACAGAAAAAATAAATTTAATTTTTAACTAAATGATTTTTTAGTGCCTCTTTCTTAGAAATGACAATTTTACTCCATTTGGAATAAGAATCCTCATTTTATAAAACCTGACATCATTTAATTATTTTTTTTAATGATACATCTTTTACAAACTTGATTTATCTTCAAATCATGAGTCTTGGAGTTAACAGCTTGAATTTAAATTAAAATACAATAGGCCCCAAATTCAAAGTTGACAAGAGTCATTATGAAACTAACTTTTTATAAGAGATTAAAAAAAGAACAAAAAATTTGAATGCTACCTTACTGACAAGCTTTTATTCTTTTTACATGAACAATAGGAAACACTTAAGATAAACCAGGTAAATCAGCTAGTTGTATTTAATTAATAGAGCTTCTTTGAACTGCAGATTTGCAATTTTAAAAAATCATGAAATAAAAGAAATCAATGATAATTAACATTTGTTAATTTTTAAAAAATATTGTCTCACAATAAATATGTGACCTTAGTCTTAAATATTAGCATTATTGGCCAATGCTATTGTTGCTTATGTTGGCATACATCAATACTTATTGCTTGTTTTCTGTCAGAGCTTATCAAAAAAGAGAGCAGCAGTAGTTTGCTAACAACATATACCACCTGTGTTGTTTTTAATAAAAAAAATTTAATAGCCAAATAATGAAGCAGTATAATAAACCACACACCTTAACATAGGAAATAAATGATGGCTTCAAAAAGCAGAGGACAATGTATACAAAATAATAAATATTTGTAAGGGTTTAAACATCACATCTAGTTGTAAATAAATAAACACTGAAAGAAACGTGGTAAAAGGGTAATAAAATCTCTTTACATAATAATGTATATACAAAATATGGGCTTAAATGCTAAAATAAATGTTCCATATTAAGCCATGTGTTTTTATTAAAGAAAAAAAAAGATATAGACCTAACATGTACCATTTGTAGGCATTGGTTAATTTTAAAAGCAAATAGCAATTTTCAGGTTGCCTTAAGTTCTTTTTTTAATATTATATAATCATTAGAAGTATCTCAATAACATCTTTGTATGAAGCTCAAGATTTTAGCACTCTTGAAATGTTCACAATCAAAGATCATTAGAGCTTTTAATTGTGCTTGTACAGTAAATCACAGTAAATATACGAGATAATTAAGCTTAGAATCTGATTATTTTTTAAAATGTCATTTAAATTTGGATGGCTCAATATGTATGGTTAAATTGGAACACATTTGTGATAATGTCTTGTGTGAAATATATCAAATTATTCATTAACTGAAACAATGCTCTAATAAGATAATGAAATGATTTGAAGTCAAATACAATACTGTAGCTAATATTCTTTTCTTTTAAAAAATACTGTTTTTTTTATCCAACTTAGAGAGAGGGATATACAATTTAATTTTAATATTTTTAAATACTAATAAATGAAAAAAATACTCTTTTTTTTTACAGGTAGCTATTTATTTTAATTTAAAGTTGTTGCACTATGGAATGTAAATTCTTAGAAAAAAAGTTTTTATGCTTTCTTATTACTAGGTAACATGTATTGGATGCCAATTGAATGAATTGAAAGGAAAGCAATTAAACAGATTAAAAAATTTTCAATTTTATAAAGGTAAGTAGTGGTTTTATTTTAATTAGTTCTATTCAACTTACTAGAATAAAGTTTAAAAACAACTAACAGGGTTTAGAAGCTACTCAACATTGAAAATTGGGAGGAGTTCTAAAAGAACTCCAAATCCCTGATTAATTAACATTTGGAACTACCAACCTCCTAATTACTTATATTCGTTAACTTAATTTAGAAAAACAGTAAGGATTATAATGATAATTTCAAAAATATTTGAAATGATGTGCATATACTGACAATGAGAACTTTATGCTTCTGATTCACTATCTTCTCCCTCTGCACCAGTGGATTCTTCCGATTGCTTCAAGCTGGATTCAGGTGATGCTGTGGTAGGAGAAGGTGGCTCATCAAGAACTGTAAGAATCAAAAACTTTCCATCTGGGCTCAGAGGAAGACGTGAGTTTAGGTCATCATAAGGGTCATCTTGCAGTGAGTCAACTTCATCAAAACCAGCTTTGCTTTTCTTGCTACCAGTTTCAGTTGGTAGGCTCTGAATGTTCTTTAGTAGCAAGTTCTGTTATGTATATTGGATAAGTTTTTAAGATGAAAATTCAATTCAGAGTAAATACACTTTGTTTTAATAGCAGGGTCTGTAGAATGTATTTGCAAGTAAACATAAGTCACTGCTAGTCTTTAAAGAAACAACCTCATAACACTCACAAATTTAACACCTAATGATTTAGAGAGTTGAGCTTGCTTGATTGTCAAATATATGCACTATCTAGCAATATATACATATGTAATATGAACATTTTCAAGGGTATGAGAATAAGTAACAATAACTGTTTAAGTGAAATGGTATTACAGAGATTGCCAATACTATTGTGGTTGATAGTGATTGATAAAGGTTGGAAATATGTCGGAGATGTAGTTGAGGTATATAGCACTCATGGATTCCACTTGTTTTTGAATTGATTTAAAGCTGACTGTTTAGTTTTCATAACAATTTTGACAGTTACTGTCACAGATATCTTATCTTCTTATCTTATCTATACAGACGCTCCTTCTATGCAGAAGATAGTTGCGTCCACAGACCATGACAGATGATCTGTTGGCAAGTGATGCAGCATTCACAGGCCACGGCTTTGTGGGTTCCACGCATTACCCAGCCGCCTAACTACATGTAGTGTTAGGTACCCATTCGGAGCGGGGTGACTCAGGGACGCCCTAGGCCCCGGGAACAAACCCTTGCCTTCACACGGATTCGAACCCGTGACCATCGGTACGACAGTCCAGTGCGCTGCCACTCGACCACCGCGTAGTGATGAAGTAAATACATGGATGAGAGATCCAGTCTAGCTTTGTCACAATATTTTGATTTAGTAGTGCTCAGTTTAGCTCTTCTCTGTGATTTAATATTTGCAGTGTCTAGACATTGAGACAAACACCAAAACAATATAGATGTGATTCAATCCAGAAATTTGTTAACATAGACAATCCAGAATAATAAACTTCAGGTGCTCAGATGAAAATATTTGTTACTAAAATAAAAGACAATAACTAACTGTACACTATATAGCTGTACGTCCACTTTTCCAATCTCAACTGGACTGTCTTAATATTTTATTCTTTTCTTTCAATGGATTTCCTCATTTGAACTCCTACAACTACTGTATCCCTACAATAACCGTCCTCCCTCAAATACTGTCTTAACTGCCTTCCTTCAGCTTCTGAGTATCCCCAAACATATAGCTCATACCTGTACCTCTATTGTGACACAACAAAATACCTCACAATTATACTTGTTACATTTTTTGAGAAATCATTCCACTAAGTCTATTACTCTGAAAGCCAATATAATTTCTCTACCCAAATATTAACTACGTACTATCCAGTTTAGTTTTTCTCTATCAATATTTCATAAACCCAACATTCCAAAGGGTCTGCATGATTCATGATACATATACACTTGTCTGTAAAAGACAAAACCCATTAATTTAAATTCTTTATATTACCTTTTCCTATACTGTCCCTTAGAAATCATATGATGTAAACTTATTGCTAGATTCCCATGAACTTCCCATCATTAACATAAATAATTACTCCACCCTCTCCAAATGTACATTGTTCCAGTACTGATTTCACATTTCCACCCTTTCAGGCCTGGTCATTTTTGACCAAGTTACTAGGTTCCCGAATAGTGTGTCAAGTCTTTTAAGTAATTAAGGCACAAAATAATTTTTAAACTGTTTTATTTTATTTGTACTGTCTTACCTCGCCTTACGAACGCTTCGGGTTACAAACATTTTGGCTTACGAACTCAGTTTGCTTTGGCGTTTGAACTTTTTTCAGGTTACATACTTTGACGATTAAATATTAAATTATACTAATGTATCTATATCAATTAAGATTGAACTTTATTGTTTTTAATTTTTGTTTATTAAAGAACTCATGTGAAGCCCTTTCGCATGCGTAAATGTTACCAAAACAAATCAAGTCTGTAATAATGAAGTCTAATAAAAAAAAAGTCATAGCTACAATATCACAGAGTAATTAATATATAATGCCAATAAAATAAAGATATAACTATATTTAGGTGTAGATTCATAACATACATTTTTATTTCATCATAATTAATGGAAAAAGATTTTTACTTTGTAAAATACTGTTACTGAATTGACAAAACCTTTGCCGATTTTTATCATTATTATTAACCGAAATAGTGAGCTCTGTATAGATAGCTGTTAAGTAAATAAATAAAAAAATAAACTGTTCTGTACATTTTAATTACTTGTCGCAATTAACATTTCAACAAATAAACCCATAAATTTTTTTAGAAATTATGTGATGCCTTATTTTTCACAAGGAATACTATGATTTGGGTTAAGTACTTTTCAGGTTGAGTACTGACTTCAGGAACAAATTAAGTACATAAGGTGAGGTACGACTGTACATTAATATTTGTGTAACTCTAGTGAGAAGAGTGTAGTGGTAAATTATTGAAGCAAAAGACAACATTTCAAGTAGTAGTAGAAGGGGAGGTTCAAGGAAATCCAGAAATCAGTATTTTCTAATTGTCTAATGTATATTTTTAATAAATAATTTCTATATTCTAGATTCCATTATATTAAAGCCATAGAAATTTATTAACATTGACAGTATTTTATAAAAATGTTACCTTCTCATTTAGTTGGGCTTTGGGTTTAGGAACTGCTTGAGTTGTTGGTGCTATTCCTTTCCTTTTCTCCTTGAAATGGAGCAAAAAAATCAGATTATCATAAGAAACATATAATTTTACCACTTTAAAAAAATGTAATGTTAAGCTTTGTTTAAAGCAATCTAAATGTTAAACTATTTTCTGGAAATAAAAATATGCATGTATGTTGTACATTCAGATAAGATTATAGAAAGTAAACTTAATAAAGATCATTAGCATACACCACAAAAATATAAAATTTCCATAATTTTTTCTAATGGTTGGTTGATTTTGGTTTCATTTTGCTACATCAAGCTACCACTACATCATAGTCTAGTCTCATTTTAAATAAAAGTTAACATTCTTTAAAATTGTACACTGTATAGAGTATTTTTCTTGTTAATAGGAATGAGAGAGTTCAATTAGAGTTCCTTATAGGTTCAAGCTTTGATTAGCAAGGGAGAAAGCAAGAGGGCTTCCCACAGACCATTTTAACAAAATAATCCTTTTCAAGGATAGACAATTTTCTCTCTCTGCATTGAAACAAAAGACTTTCATGTAAAGAAATTTGTTTTTAAACCTATGTAAGATCTTTGTCTTTCTGTAAAAGAAGAACACAGACTTAATCAGGAACACTAATGAAAGGATGACCTGCCGGGTTGTCCATGGCCAACAGGTGACTGATGCTTTCCAGGTGAAAGCTGATGTGAGGTAAGGATGTTCGCTTTTGCTTTACAAAAGCAGAATGGTATCCAACAGACCTTGTGGGACATGCTTGATGACCTTAACTTTGCCGATGATCTTGCCCTTATCTCCCATACCCAAAAAAAGAAAACCGGTATTGTTGCATCTATTTCTGCATGTATTGGTCTTAAAACAAAAGGGAGAAAAAGCCTTGAGGTCAATGCGACCATTACTGCACCTATTATTTTGGAAGAAGACGCACTTGAGGTAGAGAGCCTTGTCTGTCTACCTTGGCGACATTGTGGTGGGACAGATTGCTGATGTCAAAGCAAGGGTTGGGAAACCACAGGCAGTCCTCCAACAATTCAAAAATGTCTGATTAGCAATCTAAAAATAAGGACGTTCAACAACATAAAGCCTTTGCTGCTTTATGGAGCCGAGACACAGAGAACCAAAGCCATGAACATGAAGAGAATCCTGTCTTTCATCAATAACTGCCTATGAAAGATTCTCGATATTCACTAGTCTGACAGAATCAGCAACCTGGAACTGTTGCAGAGGACAAGCAGAAGCCAACAGAACAAGATATCCTTTATAAAAAATGATGATGGATACTATTCAAAAAGCTGCTTTCAGCATAAGACAAAACCTGAAATGGAACATTCAGGGAAAATGGAAAAGAGACCAACCGATAACTGGGGGAAGCAGGAAAGACTGACCCAGGTTAGAGAGGCCTGGTAGACGGACTTTGTCCTTGGAAGGACTGCATATGTCAACAACAATCAATTCCTGCTCCCACAGGATGAAAGAAGGTAGAAGACTAGAGAAGACTTGAGCAACATTTAACTTCAACATGACTCTACTGCTAATCTCATCCTATCCTTAAATATAGCACAGATCAAAATAGAATGGCTTGGTTCAGAAGAAAGTTGCTATATTTTATGATCATGTTTTGCTATTTTGTATATCAGAATTTGTGAAATCAACAAAAGCTGCCAGTTTAAATGAAATTGGCAATCCACTTTTACCCAGAGAACTGCAAAATGGAAGGAATTGCAGAATATCTTTTGTTTGGACAATTTTAAAACATAATGTATAAATTTAGTAGTTTTAAAATATAAATAGTAAATAAAAAGTTATATAACAGCAGTAGTATTTGATAAGAACTAAATTAAGACTTTGTATCTCCACATTCAGTTCAGAGAGCCTAAATTTTTCAAAGGCTCTTTTTGTTGCTCATTAAGAATAGAATGATGAGAAGTGAATTTCATTTAGCTTAATTTTTTTAGGAGGTTGTAATTTATGTTTACAAAATATAAAATGATAGTGTGTCAATTACAAAAGTTAACTCATATTAATTAGGGTATGCTTTTTTAAAATAGAATTTAAACACCCCTTAAATTCAAAACCTGGCTATTCTACTGGGCATAATAAGGACATGCAATACAGTCACAATATCCTGTAGGATAAGAGTATTCCTGCAATGAAAATTAATTATTAGTGTAGAAAAGAATGATTATGGTGCCAAGTGGAAATGGGTTAAGTAAAAAGTTCTAAACCCTAGCTTGTTTTACTTTACTTTTTTTAAGTTAGCAAAATAATGCTACGCACTTGAACTTTTCAAAAAGTTTTAGCACTTATATCATGCTGATTAGCAGTAAGCATCAACACAATTGTGCACATGCAGAGTTATCAAGTAAGTCACTGCACAGGTTTACAAGCACTTAATAACTGAAAATATCCTAGTGAATTTGTTCCTTAATCTTAGGAACATTTTAATTATAGGCATGAAATTCATTTTTTTTTAAAAAATGAATTAACTTTCATTTCACAAATAAAATGTATATCATACAAAGCTGAATGATAATTGGGATGCAAAGAGAAATTAAAAACATACTATGAGTTTCTGATTCACGTATCTGAAAGCAAAATATTACATGAAATAAGCCAACAATTTTGATTTAAAATTTTTTTTAAAAAAGCTTTTTATTTTTTAAAAAATTTGAATGTTAAAAAAAATATTATAAACAAGAAGAAAAATAACATCTAATGAGCTTTTCAGTTAACTATGATGTTGCGGCATTTATTTTTAACATAGAACCTACTTATTTAATAAACTTATTACAGAGAGTAGTTTTTTTTGTTTTTTAAAATAATTATTATTCTTTTAAAAGTTTGTTGTTTTGTTTCCAGGAAAATATGCGACTGTGACTAACATGCCTGTGACTAACATGCGAGCGACTGTGAAATCAAATTGTTTTCTTAATATTCCAGTATATAAATAATATACACGTCATCCCTGTTGTTGGTCGAATTCGGATAAAGAATGCTTTTTAAAAATTCGCTTAGTTGCCAAGGTCTAACACACATTGCGCCTTTGATGTGATCAATGGCCAAGGCCGCAAATGTTACTATTTATATTACAAGTATCATTTAATTGACGTAGAAAATTCGAGTTTGGTCTTATAGTGACAGATCACGTCAAAGCATTCAACTTAAAATTACAATATTGATATGTTTAATTTTTTTTTCAATTCGCTGATTCGACGGGTATTGCAAACGCGAGCGGCGGTGACATTTTACAGGTGCCATAGGACGAGGCGAGGCAAAAATTTGACCTTAGTTTTAACACATGCCCAGACAATTATAAACTTGCAATTTTTAAAAAAAAATTGTTTTATTAAATGGAATCGAAACATGAAAACAGAGATGTAATCAAAGTCATTTACTGCGGCAAAAAAATTTTTTTTAATTCCTGACTAGTCATAACTTTTCCCCGACTATTTCCCGACTTTCAAGACCGGGAACATTATTTTAAGAATTCCCGACTTTTTCCCGTTTTCCCGACTGAGGGGAACCCTGAATTAACCTTTTTTAAAAAAAAACATTAAAATGAATTTAAAAAAAGAAGAGATTTAAATTTAATAATAACAAATTATTTTCATATCCATTTTCACTCTTATGATAATGTGTCTGCTGCATGCTGGGATTCTTTTCTTGGCTACAAATTTTTTGTTGTAATATTCTGTGCCATTGAGATTCACATGATGGATTGGAAGTGTTCATCAGTGAGATAACTCCTGTGTGGTGTTTTGTTAACCTTCATTATAGAAAACAGCTGGTCACACAAATTTGTGCTACCATGCGTGCTCAAGGTCCGAGCCAAATGTAATCAAAGCTGGAAATGAAATGAGTAAACTTACAGGTCTCACAGCAACGTACTCTGCCTTTTGTGCTTTTATGTCCCATTGCACCGCAGCTATATTAGATTAATCTGAAAATTTACGGTGCATTTTCCATGTCTATGGCAAATGGATTATGAAACAGCTCAAAATTTCTCTTCTGTGCTTGGAACTCGAAATGCAGTAAGAATTAGACAAAAACTAAGTAATTTTTCAGAAAATATCGCTGACTTGGTTTAAAATTGCTTGCCAATAAGAAAATTGAGACAAATTGCACTGATGCATGTGTGTCTCTCATAAGCGCAGCTTCACTTGAAATGCTTTCCCTGCATCATGCATATCAGTGATCAATTGGTCATGTTCCTGAAGATGCAGGTTCAAGTCGTAGAGATAAGTAGGTAAGTGGTTATATCAGACCATATATCAATAATACCCCCTCACATCTCCAATTTTTACCCTAAAAAGCTGTGTAGTCTTTTCCTTTGCAAGGTTATTGTAACAACAAACATTCACAACAGTACAACTTTTATTTTTGCTTATTCTGATAGAGGTGAGAATGCTTTCGGGTAGCCCAACATTGCACAAGGCTTCATTTTTGTAGGGTTGTTAGCATTTAACCAGTCCTAAGAGAGTGGTTTCGTCATGTTAAATCGTGATCGGCCGATTTGTCCATCTTAGCCAAAGTTCATGTTTTTTGTGTGTAAAATCCTAATAAAAGCAAATCATACAAAATAAATTTCTATTAAAATACAATTCCGGCCAGTTGTTAGTTAAAATTTAATTTTCTTAAAACTTTCCTTTAAAAAAAATAATAAAATTTCAATTATCTCTCTATTCTCTTTAGTTATGGATATGAATCACATTTTTTCTTTAGGGGAGAGGTAAGGGAGAAGGTGGATAAAACAAAATTCGTCAAATTGGAATTAACGGTAAACCCAAAAAAGTCCTAGAGACAACGATTTACCAGCCCTTAGTCAAACCCTCGTCACATCAAAGAGCTTAGATATACTCAAAGTATCTGGCAGTGACTTGAGGTAAATAACTAAGATATACAACTTAAAATAAAATAAATATAAGATGGTTGAATACAAGCTTTATTATAATTTTAAGGTTTAGAAATAGTTACCGTATATACTCATTCTAAAGCCGACCTTTTTTGGACAAAATCTAGGGGAAAAGATTGGGGGGTCGGCTTACGAGCGGGTCATAGGTGATTTCTGCATGTACATTGAGTATCGGTGTTGTTATTGTAGATCATCAAGGTCCTTTTCTACATTCTACAAGATTGACTGCTCTACCAGAAGCTATAATATATTATTAAACATCTGCACTTACTTTATTTAATCATTTCATTTATTTTTGAGAATGTTTAAATAAATTGTTTTACAAATTTTGTTCTCAACAACGAATTTTAATGTACGCGTTTTCGCCACTGTTTATCAAAGAAAGAAAAAAAAGGGGAAAAAAATACCAAAAAAAAGACAAAGATATGCAGTACAAAGTAAACAATCATAATGACTGCTTTAGCTTGTAGTTTAAAAAAAATTTGTAACATTTTGTTTACGTTGTCCTATTATTTTTTGGGGTCGGCCTACAAGCAGGTTACACACTTTTAATACTATTCTCTTCCAAAAGAAGGAGGGTCGGCTTATGAACGAATTGGCTATAGAACGAGTAGATACGGTTGGTTAATAGAGTAATGGGCCTAATTCTATGCCACGAGAAAAATACTTACAATATGCTACAATAAAAACCCTGTTAACCAATCTGTTAACTGTTAACCAGCCCTTTAATATAAGCATTCTAAAAATCCTTAATTATTCAGAAATTTCACTTCATTTTGCAGGGCCAATTGAAATATTTTTTACTAAAATTCTCTCAGGCCAGAAAAAAATTGTAGACTGGGTCGGATGTGGATTGATACACATGGTTAATTACATTTTTAACTTGCAGTGTTATTGTACTAAAGCAGTTTAATTTGTGATTTTAGTGGCTCTTATAGCCACACTGAGAGCTTGCTATTTATATTTACAATTATTAGAGATATGTATTATTAATTTGTAGATATTTTATAACCATATGTTATGTAAACCTATAAATTTAGAGAAATAAGTTTTTGATTCCCAGTTTGCACTTGGCTCTGTATAAATTATATTATTTGTTAAGAATTTTTTTTTACAAAATTACTAAGAGAAAAATGACAGAAAAGTTACAAAGAAAATTAGATTTGTCATCCAATTCACTCACCATCAGTGCTTGAAAAGCAACTTTAGTAGCTGTGCTTATAGCTTGGCAAATCTGAAAACATAACCAAATTTCTTACATCAAGTAATTTACACTAGAAAGTATACATCAACATTTTATTTAATTACACATTTTAATTGCAACCCTGTCATGGTCATCATGGATGTTTTGGTAGTGAGGGAACTCTTTTTACTCATGCTATGGGACATACATGGCTGACAGGGACTGAAAAGTTAGAGGGAAGGGGGGGGGGTGGGATATAGCACATAGTGTGTTGTACAAAAACACAAAAGTTTAAGATATTGAAACACAAGAGGTTGAGGATCGAGGCGACAGCTTGAGAGACATAAGATAGAGATTGAGATAAGTTGATGTTAGGGAGATTGGCAGCATTTAGTTTATTAAATCCTTCATGAAAATTTAGCATATGTATTATTAATAAAACAGTTTTTCTATTTCCAGATACAATATTTGGATTTCTTAAATTTGGGTGATAAGGAAATATAGCTTGATATATCCTCCAAAGCCACTATAGAACACGTGTGTGTTGCTTCTGTGGTTCGAAAGGGATCTTTTCCCTAATTGATTTCCCTAATCCATTTAAGCAACAAACCCCTCAAATTTTTTTTAACCATTGGATCAAAAGAAATGTCATCAGAAAAACTAATTTTGATTTTTAATTACCTTTTACGTGTGGTTTTTTGTTATAAAACTGGAAAATTATTTTAATTCATTAAAATAAATCACGACTCTAGGCAGACATTTGAAAATCCAAAGCACTGAAGGGGGAGTAAATTTATAGAACAAAGGTAGATCAACACATACACATTACAGTTAAATGATTATCAATAATTAGTTTAACTACTTCAGTAATAAAAACTTTCCATCATTTATATATTTCAGATCCTGCAATGATGACACTCAGAGTTCACAAAATTAAAAATTTTACTCTAATGAGGTCAAATAGTGCAACAAAAACTGCAGAAAAGCTATTAAATACAAGGGAGATGAAAGTTCTCAGGAAAATATATGGACCAACAAAGGATGAATACAGATGGAGAATACGAACCAACCATGAACTGTACAGTCTATATCAGAATCCCACAATAGTTTCAGAAATTAAAAAAAGGAAAAAATGCACTAGGCAGGACACTTAAAAAGAATGTCAAATGACAGTGAAGTAAAGAGGGTGCACCACCAAAACCCCAGAGGAAAATGGCTCAAGGGAAGACCTAGGCTTAGATGGATGGAGGATGTAGAGAAAGATCGACAGCAACTGGGTATCCAATCTTGGAAAAGAAAGGCGTTGATTAGGACTGCATCATGAGCAGTAGCGCCACAAGAATGAAGTCAAATACATTTGAATCATCATATATTGGCCAAAGGACATAAGCTTTGATGGCTGCAGTATTTGAATCATAATGAATATGATGACAAATGTGTGTTTTTCTTACTTACATCTTCTGCAGTGGTGTTGCTCTCAAATACATGACATGCAAAAGAAGGTGCTGCATTCTGTGTTTTGTCTCCGTCATTTTGCTTCCCCTCAGCAGTAGGATTAACCAATGTGCGATTACGGGTGATAAATCCAAAAAGCCTGGAAGCATTTGAAGTAAATCAGTAATGATTTTTTTTCTTCAAAAAAAAGGAAGGTTTCTTTTAAATAACTGGAATTTACACATCCTTTAAATTATATACAAATAATACTATAAACCAAACAAAACATAAAATATTTCATTCAGTGATGATATAGACAGGAGTCTCAAACTCATGTCTCCTGAGCAAATTGAACTCATGGGAAGATATTTTGTAGCCCCCTGCTTAATGAATATGTTAATGCAGCCCATGCATTTGTCTTATTCTCATATCCATATTGCATTTTATATATCTTCAATCAAGCACCTCCCCGAAGGCGAATAAGGAAGGTGCTCTAAGAGGGTATAGGGAAATAAAATACCCTGGCACACCAAAATCAGAACATGCTACCTTGAAGGAAGTGAAGAGATCTCATCTGCAAAGGCTAGGGAACTGACCTGAACAAAAGCAACTCTTCAGAGTGCTGTAAGAGATCACAATTGAATAGGTTGTAAGCTGGCTGATGACCCAGCCCTATAGTAAACACTTAGCTACAAAAGCCTAGTTACAATTAGAATAAGATATTGATACCTACGCCTAGAGAAAGTGATGATTTTTTACCACGTTTTTATTAACTTGCTTTCGTTCCTGTTTGTTTGTCTGTCCACAATTTTTCAAATCTGCCAACGTAAAATTAAACCACTTCTGATGGTCCTAGAGATCTCAAAATTTTACCACAGATAGATCTTCGATGACAATGCATTGTATCAAAATTTCAGATCGATCGAATGTACCGTTATTAAATTATTGAACTTTTTAGTTTATCTATATATAAGCCTATGTATTATCGGTCTGCCCTTGTTTACATTACATTCACGTGCCGAGTTCACACCAGCCCCGACCACATCAACCATGTTTAACATCAAGGGGAGATCAGTCATTTCCAGTCTGTAAATGTTTGTCGGGTATTATATTTGAACATAATCAATACTTCAAAACTCACCATAGCATACACTTAGACTAAAAAAGAATAAAATAAATAGAAGTAAAAAAAAGATTTTTAAAAACCACGTTTTTATAAGCAGACTAAAAAGCAGAAAATAATATAAAAAAATTCACAGAATTGTGAAGGAAAAATCTTTTTCTGGATTGATAAAAATTTCAAACTTATATGCTCAAGTACTATGATGTAATATGACTAAAAACATGGGGCGGGCGCTTCTCAGGCTTAACTAATTCAATTCACTCATTTTCTTACTCGTCATTTGTAAACCCTAATCATTTTAGCCAAATGCCTAAAAAGCGCCCGACAATGAAAAAAAAATTTATTTAATGGTAACCTGGAATATACTGGCCCATCTCCAAGAATGGATGAATGGAGATATTGAAAAAGGAAGGAAATACTAAGGAATGCACAATATTCTGCAGTGGAATTAACACTGATACCTTAGGAACAGGGATCTCAGTCCCCATACAGCCAGTAAATGAGTACATTGGGTTAAATCCAGGGGGAAAAGAAGTATGCTCTCATATAATGAGAAGAAACATGTCTGAAATCATATGCATGCATGATCCAAAAGAAGAAACAGATGACAACATAAGTAAATCTTTTATGAAACATCTGATAGAGTATTTCAAGAGGCAGCATGCCACTATTACAAAATAGCCCTTGAAAATTTTAGCCAAAATATTAGGAAAAAAACTTACATACTGAGCAGTCATGGGCAAGGAAAGCAAGAAAAGTGAAATGACAATATAAAGTGGCTGATAGACTTCACACAGGATGTCTATCAACTGTGCCAATGTCTATCAACTGTGCCAACTTGAAAAAATACATAAAGGAAATTGGGTATCACCAGTCTGACTTATAGCACCGAATGTTGAGTCTTGCGGCTGTGAGTATTGCCCCAAGTTCACTGGATGGCTAAATGGTATTTTACAATCATACACTGCCACTCTGAACATATTAAAATACAACTATCACTTAGGCCATATGTTTATGCAAATCGTCTCTTACTTTTATGCAATATCTTTAATCACAAAATCACTTATAAGAATCAGAACAATATTATGTAGAATCCAATTATGTAACTGAATGCATATACTTGATACTTTAGACTCACTTAGTCCAACTCTCTATATAATACATGATATATAACAGTGATGGGGAACCTATGGCACGCGTGCCACAGTTGGCACACATAACCTCATCAGCCTGCACGTGACTAAAATACTTTCTTAATCAAACCAGCTCAGCCAAACCTCATTTCATTGAAGTGTTGGCACTTTGCTAGAAATAAGTGGCTTTTGGTTTGAATTTTGGGCATGTGGCCCCAAAAAGGTTCGCCATCCTTGATATATAACAAAGTCCTATCTCACTTCCTAGTGCTACCTCTAGACTAGAGCCCGAGTCTACCACATACATGCAATATATAGTCCCTCAGCAAGCCAGTTCACTCCACACATAAACACAGTGAGCACATTTCAGTTACATTTAGCAACAGTGAACATATTTTACCAACATTTGATAACAGTAATTCTCATACCATTGATCACTTACTAATTACAGAGGCATATTAACAGATAATTCAAACCCAACATGAGCTATCCAAAAAGGGAAACTACAAATCTCTGGATCTCTACTGGACTACTTGGATTTCACTGCAGCTAAGTGTTTTTATTATTTCGTTATATTCGTTTCATTTGTGTACTTTTTGTCCGTTGAGGAAGGCTCTTTGCCGAAACGTTCGCTGTTGTGTTACGTCCTGTCAGGCCTACTAATACCCTGTTTTTATGTTATACATTTACCTACCACGAATAAGAACATGAAATATACCCCAAGGCAATTTGTTGTATTTCACCCTACAAAAGTTACCAAGAAGAAAAAATCTCTCCAGAACACAGAAAACACATCACAATCACAAAGACCATTTATAATTTATGGAAGTGAGACTTGAGCAGAACAAAATGGGAGAGGAAGGTCCTAAGGAAAATTGAATGGTTCAGTTTTCAATAATGATGGTAGGAGAAGCTTCACAATCCACGCATTTTGTTCAGAGAGACCAACTCAAAAGGTCAATAATTAAACAATAGGCAGACTACCATGTGAAAGTCACCTAGTAAAGAATGCCAAACTGTAGGGCAGCAATGAGCTTATAGACAGGAGAATGGATGAGGTGGAGAAGGATTTACAGCTGTAAATGGAGTTGGAAGGTACTGATCAGTCTGATAGGAAGAATTTGGGGCCTTCTCTAAACAAATGAAGTTATTCAGCAATTTAAATTTATACTTCAGAAATTACAAAATAATTTTGGTATTCCTGCTCAAACTACTTCATTTATTACAATGATTTCTTATCTCTCTACAACAAAAAACATGAAATGTTTTTTTTTATGTGTACAAGAAAATATTTCCTGTGATTAAGTGCAAATAAGAAGTTATAAAAAAAATTGTTTACCAAGTCTCAGTCATCTCAAAACCTGCTATAAAGAGCAAGATTGGTAATGAGCATTCAAGAGAAGTGAGAGACAGCATACAGCATATTAACTATTATGTCCACTAAAAACTATGTGGGGTACAAGGAGTGCCAAGTAAGATGGCATTAATTTAAGTATAAAACAAGTTATGCAATATACCAGGTAGAGAAGAGAGAAGGCATCAAACTTAAATCATATCTACTAAGGCTACAAGATTTTTTTTAAGACAGCAAGTAGTCGAAGCTAAAAATGAGTTCAGTGAAATGATTGTTAAGGCTGTAAAAAGGAAAAGGGGAGTTCAAATAAATGCATTTTACATGCTATTTGCTACAAGTATCTCTGTTCAGAATAGAAGTGTAGCAACTAGTCTACACAAAAGCAGAGTGCATTACTGGCCTTTCAGGCAACATTCATGATCAAATGTGAGAAAACTCCTAACATTTCTGTGGATGGCTCTAAACGAAAGTTAGATGTTACTGACGCTACTAATTTTACAATAGGTAAATGTATAACATAAAAACAGAGTATTAGTAATCTCTACTGGACTACTTGGATTTCACAGCAGCTAAGTGTTTTTATTATTTAGTTATATTCGTTTCATTTGTGTACTATTTGTCAGTTGAGGAAGGCTCTTTGCCGAAACGTTCGCTGTTGTGCTACATCCTGTCAGGCCTACTAATACCCTGTTTTTATGTTATACATTTACCTATTTAAAAGCCTGATTGCAGTCTCACCCCCATTACTTTAATTTTACGATATATGTCTTTGGTGTTTATCACGATTTTGAAGTGATTCCACTGCACAGGGAGACATTATGCCCACTGTGTGTTGTCATTGTGGGTGTAGGCTTACTATGGAAGAATATTGCAGGAACAAGAGATGGAGTGCTATGAAAGACAGGAGGGGTGGAGGAATTATTTGAGTACAGGTTTGCAGATTTTTAAGACAATAAGCCTCCTTTTCAAAATTATCTGACCATTTATCCTTCAATGTAATTTCTCCTTTTTACCTATAATTTATCCAATTGACTCTCAGTGCCTTTCTGAGATTAAAGCTAAGTTCAGAAGTTGAATGGTCAAGTAGACAATTTGGGATCTGACAAATTATTATAAAACTTACTGCCTTTTATTGTCCCTGAATTTCAAGTGTGAAAAGCTAAAGCTTTCCTCATGAGAACCCATAATGTTTTCAATTCTTATTGATAACATTGTTTGGATTGTGTAATTCATAAAATTTCTAATCTCTTTTTCATGATTTAATTTCATAAGTCCATCCTCACTACAGCAGCCCGCAAATCATTTCAGTTTGAGACTATTTGAGACCCCTGTTAAGCTCTTTAATGAAAATTCATGAAGATGTAACTAAAAATAACTAATAATTCAGATGTCACAATTTTTTTATTGTTAATGATAATCTAGCTGAACAAACCTGTTGTTATCAGGATGAGCTGACCAGAAGGAAATATCTTGTAGAGCAAATTCAACCCGAATTATATTATTGGATGGATCAATTAGTCTACAATAAAGATATAGAAAATTTAAACAAATTTATGAGTTAATTGAGATCCTTGACTTAATTGAATAGAGTGAATTACATGAGAAATAATGTCTTTCTAATTTTACTCTAATTTAGTTTAAATCATAACTATCAAAAAGACATCAAATGCCCTACATATGAAACCTTTATCATCAACATTTAAATTAAAGATCCTTGAATGTTTAAAATTCTCATGTCACACTAAAACAATATTGGGCAACCCACAGCCTCAAGTTAAAATATAAAATTGTTTTTAAAAATTATCTAAGTACAGTCGAACCCACTTACCCTCGAGCTCGGTTAGCTCGACTACCCTATTATGTCGACGTTTTTTATTGGAACCGCCAAATTCTCTCTTTGTCTTAGCATTTTTTCATCGGCTAGTTCGATTTTTCTAAGTCGCCGAAACCTAGTACCTCGAGCAAAAAAGAGGACCAAATTTGCAACTTTACTTGCTTAGCTCGATTTTCGTCGGTTGGCCTAGGAATGCACTCTGTCATTTTTAGTTCAAAACAGTGTTGACATCTCGCTTTTCTTCGAGACTTCCGGCTATTATGTGATTCTACGAGATTTCAAAGAACTTTACCGGATGTTTTGCGTGTGTGAATTATAATTCGACGTGTATCCATGGAGTATCTGAGTATGTATTCACCCGAGGTACTGGACAATCGTGTTAGAGGTCGTGAATGTCATTATTTCGCAGTGCATGTTATATTATTATTAAACTTAATTCATTTTCTGATGCATTAATCATTTTATTTTTAAAGATAAACGAATATCTTTAGAAATGAAAATAAAGGTTTGTATCGAGAATAGACGGTGGTTTTTATATAATTAAATAAAAAATTAATAAATCATTATTCTTTTAAAAGTTTGTTGTTGCTTTGTTACCAGTAAGATACGTGACTGTGACACTAACACGCGCGTGACGATGAAATGAAATCATTTCTGATAAGGAATGATTTTTTTAAAAAATTTGCTTAGACTTATTTGCCGGCCGAGATCTAACAGTCAGTACACACAGCCCACAGCGTGCTGTGATCAACGGTCAAGGCCACAATAGTTTTATTTATATTACAAGTTTGATTGACTGAGGAAATTCGAGAACGTTCTGATAGTTAAGTAACAGATATCCTGCACGTCAAAAGCATTAAACTTAAAATAACCATATTGATTTGTTTATTTGTATTTTAAATTCGCTGATACGACGGCAAACGCGACTGTGACACGGCGAAGCGTAAACTTTGACCTTTTAGCGCATGCGCAGACAATTATAAACTGGTAACTTATTTTTCATTAAATGGAATCGAAACATGACAGAGACGTAATCAAAGTCCTTTACTTCGGCATAAATATATTATATTATATATATATATAAATTCCAGATTAGTCATAACTTTTCCCGACTTTCAAGACCGAGAGTTTATTTTTAAGAATTCCCGACTTTTCCCCGTTTTCCTGAGTGGGAACCATGGTTATATTTAAATTTTAAACGGTCCTTAAAAACGAACGGTCATTACAACCTTAGGAAAGAGTGAAGAAATATTAGGGTTCCGATACGATTCCGATTAATCATCCCATCACTAATTAACGCTAACTACTTAATCATGTACATAAAGAAATTTCAAGCACATGTTAATATTTTGCCGCCATATTGGTTTTCGTTTTAACTCGATCATCGGTTATGTCGACGCCATTTTTCATACCCCAACGCCGTCGACTTAAGCGGTTTCGACTGTACTGATATTTGATTTTACAACAACAAACCTCATTCCTTCACTGGACACAACCATTAAAGATTCAGTCATTTTAAAAATGTTGTGAATAGCTCTTGCGGCCATTATTTGTCTAATGGTAGAATGAACCAGTTGCTCCCCTGAAAAATAAAGTTAAAAATATAATGGTTATCTCTTTAACAATGAAAAAGTGAGGCACCATCAAGGAAATTCAATGAAAGGGGATTATTGCTGAATATTTTACCCCTATTACCACATTTGAAATAAAAAGTAATTGACAACTTGATGCCTTAGTGTTTTATTCACAGTGAAAGGGTTTTAAATTTTAAATTATTAAATGCATCCTTTTTGTTAATACTCAATTTTTAATGTCTCACAAAACCAGGATATTTTTTTTAAAATTGTTCTATTTGTTCCGAGTCCTAGTCTTAATTTTCTTCACTTGCCTCTGTCACCTTTGACTTCCATAGATCCCAGGAATCTGGTGGTAAACGTTTCAGAGAAAGCTGCATTGTCAAATGCTGGATTAAGTACAACAGCTGAAGACTGATCAAATGGATTCAGTCGCCTATAAAAATAATTTTAAAAAGCAATAATAGAATGAGAATACCTAAATACTAAATGAGATCTCTTTTAGAAAATGCTTAGATAAACTTACAGAAATCAAAACTCTTTCAATCCAATCTAAAATATTTCACTACACCGCTAATAAATGAATAAACCAAAATGAAATATGTTTCACTGTTTCATTAAAATTTAGCAGATACATAAAATATTTTCAGCCAAAAGAACCTATTTTTACTTCAACATCACTCAAATTTTACAAGCTGCTACTTAATACTTCTTTAATTAGAAACTTTTAAGCTTATCCAGTTCAAGAGTATAATTTAGGACAAAAAGTTTACAAAAATATTACTATATTAGCAAAATTGCTGCCATTGACTGTAAAATTAAGATTTTAAAGCTTATTTCTACAATTAATTTGATTTTAAAGTAAAGCACTATGATGTACATAAAGTATGGTGAATTTTACTTTTTCATCTGTTACAACTTTGGCTATTTTGGAAGAAGGTTGACCCCTTTTGGTCAATAAATTATGATGTGATTTGCAACATGTCAAGTAAAGTAATACTCAATACAAATCCTTATGTAATGAGCTAAGCTATTTTCATACAAAACACAGGAAAGAGGTTTATTTTTTTGCAATAAAAAAAACTTTAAATATTAGGAAAACAACAGGTATGTCTTATGACACAAAATTTGCTAATTCCATCCTAGTTAATCTAAGGAACGTATCAATTAAAAATTTGTTTGAAATACTTTATGACATACATCTCACCACCACTTAAGGCACATAACATCCAGTTATTATAAATAAGAATTAACTAATTTGTATTTTTTAGTAAATAGTAATTAGTATTTTTTGCACAGGAAAATAAGTTATTAAATGATTGAAAATACATACACATGTAATAATTTTAAAAATATTTTCAATGATAAATCTGCTATCCAAGAGTATGTCTGTCATACAGTTTGCATTCAAATTTTTAAAATAGTTTTAAGTTGGCATGCAGAAATTAAAGATTAATTAATCGATTAATCGTTAAAATTTTAATCGATTAAAATTAATTTGATCAATTAAATTTAAGAAAATATTTCTAATATTTCTTTCTCCAATTTATTAATAATTTATATTTTTTGTTACTGACATACTTTTCCCCATGTATTATTATTATTATTTATTTAGATGTGCATAAGTAAACAAAAAGGTTTTTCTTCCTTATTTCTTGCATAGCAGAATGAATTTGCTGTGTTACGTCACAAAATTTGGGAGCCATGGAATTACCGCCACTTAACCGATTGCGCGAAATAATAAATCGCCACTTAACAGGATCTATGCATGCGTAATAAAAATATAATTAATCGAAATTAATCAATTAATCGATTAATTTTTCCCCGAATAATCAAAAAAAAATTTTTTTTATCAGAACCAGCCCTAGTTTATATATAATTTATATATTACATAATTTCAAGCTCTCAGTTTTATATACAAAAATTATAATGATCAATTGTTCAAAATCCAATAAATATTATTACATCAATATTCAACAACTTGATTAAGTTTGATAAAGTAAATTAATTGAAATCAACATTAGAGATCTTTAGGCTTTATTCATCTGTAAAATACATTAAATTGACATTGAAAATGGTATCTACATTTCTTTGATGAATAGTGATAAAATATATTATGTTTTTCTTATGATTAGCCACTCTTATATTTAAATAAAATAATATTTCGACTGATTTTTTGTATTTTAATCCAAATAATTACTCTGAAGGATAAGTATAATTATAAGTATAAATATAAATAAATATATAAATATAAGGATAATCTGTATAATTATTAATTGAAATTATAATTTATTGCATGCATGTGTCTAATCATTCAGTTTATAAAAAGCCACATAAGAATAATACTCATGCATTATTAAAGGAGCCCAGACAAATGAAGAGTAAACTACCGACATAAAAGAAACAGCAAAACTAAAATGTTTAAACTTAAAACATTTTTCCTTTTTATTTTGGGAAATCCATATACTACATAAGGGTGTCGAGCTAAAATGAACTAAGAATGCCTATTTGCGCAATGGTTTGTAGAGGGACTTGAAAAAAAACCTATATACCTTTGTGCAAAAACTTTGGTATCTAGAGATTTTAATTATATAGACTAATACTGCTATTTAAAAAAGTGGAATCCATGTAATTAAAAAAATTCAAAAAGGTAGTGTTTGCGATTTATTGCTCTGTTGTTCCTTTGTGCCTCACTAATGCATTCAATATGGCAATACATGTATTAACAATTAGCCAAAGTATTGGATGAAGCAACAAAAATAGATAGCCATAGTTAACAAAAGAAAAATGTCTGTTTTGGTCTGAAATATAGATATACACAATGTAGAACTTAAGACTTGTTTGCATTTTATAAGGGGCCGTCCATAAATGACGTCATGCGATTTTGGCTGATTTTGCACTCCCCCTCGCTTCTTCACAACAACTTAGGCCCCCCCTTCCAATATGACGTCACAAAGCTTTGACACCTCCCCCCTAAATGTCATATTTTTTATTTGAAAAAGAGCATGTTTCAAATCACTTTTTTGTCATTAAAGTATGTATTTAGTGTAAGGTTGCACTCTAATATCGTAACTCGCGTGAAACCATGTAAAACGTCATAAAATAAATTGTAAGAAATTAAATATTTAAGTGAAACTTATATTTAAAGTTCGGAGTTTTGATGTGACGTCACATTTATCTAAACACCCCCCTCCCCCTCGTCAAATGTGTGGACCCCCCCCTTCCCTCTAGGTGTGTGACATCATTTATGGACAACCCCTAAGAGTAAAATAATGTCACGTTAACAATGGCAGGGAGTTACACTTTTGAAGCTTAAAATACTGATTATTTCATTGAACTAATTTTTTTTGTAAGGTTGTAGCTTGTGTATTTGTATGCCAGAGGTATCAATAAAGTACATGTATTACAAGTGGGTAAGGGAAATCACATTTCAAGATTGCTGTTTCTTTTTAATTTGCACTGTAGATCCAAAAATTACGATTCAGGATTGATTTTATGGAAATTAAGTTAAACATATGTTAACATATACAGCAAACATTATAAGCAAATCAAGACACTGTTATCTTTTGCACCTCAAGTGATTCTTTTTAATACAACTTCAAAATTTGTTGTAATGAACACTCACTTTATCGTATCTTACTTTTATAATAGAATATTTTATTTATACTTAACTTGCAATTGTATGCATTGAAATTTAGAAACCTTTACTACTTTATTGCCCCTAAATAATACTAAAATTGTAAAGTGTAATTTGATATCTAGGAAAAATTTGGATTTGAAAATTTAATTTTAATTACCGTAGATAATCTTTCTACAGCCTGTTCATTCATAAGCCGACCACACTTTTGGAAGAGAAAAGTATTTAAAGTGTATAACCCGCTCGCAAGCCGACCCCCGAAAAATTATAGGACAGCTTAAACAAAATGGTACCCATTTTTTTTAAAAACTACAAGCTAAATCGGTCATTATGATTGTTTAGTAACTGCCTATTTTTGTATTTGTGCTCTTAGGCAAGAATTACCGGTATTAAAAAAAAATTCTTTGGTGAACAGTGACGAAAGTGCGTACATTAAAATTCGCTGTTGCAAACAAAATTTGTAAAACAATTTATTAAAATGTTCACAAAAATAAATAAAATGTTTAAATAAGGTAAGTGCAGATGTTTAATAATATATTATAGCTTCTGGTAGAGCAGTCGAATCTTGTAGAATGTAGAAAAGGACCTTGATGATCTACAATAACACCGATATTCAATATCCATGCAGAAATACGTTAATGACCCGCTCGTAAGCCGACCCCCCAACTTTCCCCCTAGATTTTGTCCAAGAAAGGTCGGCTTGCGAACAAGTCTATAAGGTAATTTTACTTTGATTAGAAATGAACATTAAAACAAATGGTTTCAAAATTGAGCGTTAATGAGAAAAATTATGACAGAAATCGTCCCAATTAATATCTATTATTAATCTGCAATAGTTCATAACTGGGGACGCGGTGGTCGAGGGGCAGCGCGCTCGACTGGCATACCAATGGTCATGGGTTCGAATCCATGTGACGGCAAGGATTTGTTCCCGGGGCCTAGGGCGTCCCTGAGTCACCCAGCTCCGAATGGGTACCTAACTAACACTAGTTAGGCGGCCGGGTAATGCGCGGAACCCACAAATCTGTGGCCTGTGAACGCTGCCTCACTTGCCAACAGATCATCTGTCATGGTCTGTGGACGCAATTATCTTCTGCATAGAAGGAGCGGCTGTATAAGATAAGATAAGATAACTATAAACTAGCAGCCTAATAACCCCTGTCAGCCAGTGTCCTTGACCTTCCAGCCACATGTCTAGACTTAAAAACTGAATTCATTGAGCATCTCATCTTCACAGAGCAAATGGGTATCTCAAACTTCATGTCAGTGCTACTTAGTTTAAACATAATAAATGTTCATAATTTGATCTAACCATATGAATCTTCTAGGGTAAAAATATACAGACTCAACTAGGGTAAAAAGGTAAAGCTCTACGATTATAATACATTAGTAATTTAATAAAATGAAGCAACAAATCATATTATAGTTGGTGATTAAGGTCTTGCATTTAATATCAATTTAATGATTGTGTTAAAAATTAATCTCATTTTATTTTAACTCGACGTTTCATTTTCAACGAATCATTTTAGAGTAATAGCTCATAATTAGTTTTTGGTGAAGTTTAATGTGTTTAGTTAGTGTACACAATTTTGTACTTCTTCCCATTTCATAAAAAAAATTTTGATTTTTTAAAATAAAGGACATAAGGGTACTTTTATTCCTCTCCATTTTCTAATTATTTAAATAAAAGTTACTCTTTTTGTAGGATTTCTGTGTCATTGAAACAGAAATGTACTAGATTGATTTACCATTTAGAGCTCCCATATAAATTTGCCAAACTAAATATTTCTTTAATCTGAATCACAGAGAGAACAGTAATATATAACATAAAGAAAACTGTTAATGAATTATACCTTTTTTATAAAACAGTTAAGTCATAACTAATCACTCTTCCTTGTTCTTCTTAAATTACCACCTTCAAACCCTTAAATGTCACCTTCCACCATGAGTGCTCACAAATTTAAAAACCTGTCCTAGATTAACAAATCCGTAATATATATAAATCATTTTGCTGATAGTAAAATTATATTGCTGTTCCTATTACTAACTTTGGAGGGCCTGACTGAGGAGTGGTAACTGCCCTGTTTTCTTCACTGGGAGAACCCAAATCAAACTGGATAGATGTGTCCAGAATCAAAGTGTCAGCAGCACCTGGAGCTGAAATGCTTGTTGTTATACTCCCCTGAGTGGAACTGTTAAGTTTAATAGGGTGAAAACATAAAATAAAAAAGGAAAACGTAAAAACTTGAGACAATGTGAATATAATTATATTTGATCGAAATTTTATTCAAAAAGACTTTACTAAATTGATGATCTATCAAACAATACAAAATACATAGTTATTGTTAGAATTAACTTAGGGACCAAAGAATGGAAATAACACATAACTGTTACTTCATTTTTTTTTAAAAATGTAAAATATATAAAGCCAATGGGAGATAGTAGCATGCTGGTATTCCAAAAAACTAAAACTTTAATGATATAAATGCTTTTAATTCCAGCCAATGAGTAAACACTTCAATGCATGCTTTTTTATTAACCATCTTTTGCACTGTCACAAATATGATAGAACTGAATGATATGAATGTTTGCCAAAGCATAAGCAACATTCCCAAATAGGTTTTTCTGTGTTTGCTGGTTGGAAAGTAAGCTTAAGTAATATTTTTAATAAATTAATTTAAATTTTTTAAAATTCAATAATAACTTCAATTTACTTTAATGTATATATTTGAGACTGCTTTTTATCAATACAATCCAATAAAATCCAATACAAACAACATATTAAATGAATTAGGATAAGTTATACTTTCCAAATTTAATTTTAACTTGATTTATGCAAAACTGAACAATTAGTTCTAAACACAATTTTTTTTTACCAAATTTGAATGGATATTTTAAATGTTTTGGAGTCACTTTTTATCAATATTAAAAGAACATTTCAACATGAAAAGGGTAAGGAATCTATTTTCTAAAGGTACTAAACACAACAATTATTTTCTAATGCTTTAAGTGGCATTTGAGAGATCAGTTTCTAAAGACAGTCTCATTCAACTTACCCTACTGGAGTCTGAGAACCAGATACTGAAGTATTTTCTGATGATTGGCTGTTGCTGAGCTTTTTAGGTGGATCCTGTGATTTTAAAAAATATATTTATATAAAAAATGAAAAAAATATATACAAAATTTTACATTTTCAACATAGACATAGATCTAGAACTTGTTAAGCATAAAAGACACAAGACAAAAATGTTGACCCATTCATTCAATTTTTTAAATTGCTGATAATTTATAATGTAGAAAGTTTAGGTTGAATGAATAATGTATATTTTTAAAAATATTATTCAGGTAAGTAAAAGTTCTAAATAAATTGTTAAATTTAAGTATTCTTTCTTTTAACTTAAAAAAATTATGATATGTAATATGTATAGATAATATGGCAACAAATCAAATTACAAACTACCTTTTTCTTAGCAGCTCCTGGCTTTCCTCTTATGTACCCACCATCTCTAATGATGTTGTGCAAAGTAGCTATCCACTAAAATAAACAGCAGTGAATATTATAATTACATTTAATGAGCATTTACTTTAAACATTGGCTGAAATCCAATTTTAAAAATTATTTTACTACCGTAAGTAGTGAAAAAATTGCATTCCATTAGAAACAAACGATTCTTTTTATATGCTGCCCAAAAATTAGAAATTATTTATTCAAATTACAAGGATATATTTCAAAAATATTAACTTAATAATAATTAATAAAACTTTAAAATCATCTGGCAGACAAAAAGTGTAACTTATGTAATCATAACTTATGTACATTAAAGCTCTCATGTCATTGGCACCTGAGCAATATGCCAGGCAGTAGTCATTTGTTAGGCCGATTGTTATGTGTGATGCTTGTTTAGCATGCTTTGCTAATAAACTGGCATAAAATACAATAAAATATAAACATCTGCTCTTGCCACAATTAACAACTATTTTTTAAAAAAGAACATTTTCTTTTCTTTTAACTACTTTTGTTTAAAGTTTCAAGTAACCAAGGTCATGGCTTTTCCAAGAAAATTGTTTGCCAACATGTGAAGCTTAAAAGAAGGGCAAGTTTTGACGATGAAAGAAGACATATTTGGAAAAAAATTATTAAGATAGTAGATTATCAAAATGTAGAAACCATAATAAGTAATTTTTGTGAGGTTTCTTAGATCATCAACTGATAATTAAGAGGTTAAGCTCTAAGTAACTCATTTTTTGTCTCCTGATTTTTATATGAAATTTTTATATGTAATTAAAATGACTGCAAGTTTTATCTTTTGTTTTCTTTATAAAAAGTGCTTACAAAGAAGAACAAATTTTCATCCAAAGCTGGTTAGGAGGTAGTACTTTACATTTATAAGAACAAGCAAATTAGTCCCCAAACAAGCTAATTCATTATCTCCTACATGTAAGGATCTGTTTAAATAATAATAATAATAAATTAATAATTTATAGCCCAGTTCCCCAGCAAGCAACTGGGCTCACAGTGCTTTATATAAAAATAGTAACACACATAATTATCAATTCGTTCAACTATCCTAAATACAACATATATTGACATTACTGTGCATATAAGATAAATTTTACAACATAAAAATTTAGAGAAACCCTTACTTCATCTCTTTCTCTGTAATTCTCTGCCTGAAGGATAATAGTCCTATTTAAAGAAAAAATGAAAACTTAAGCAAACACAACAGGACATTAGGGTTATAAAAGAAATAATCTTAAATGTAAACATAAAAATAATTTCATTTTATGAATTATATTTTAAATTTAAACTACAGTCGAACCCACTTACCTCGAGCTCGGTTAGCTTGACCACCACACTAACTCGACGTATTTTATTGGAACCGCCAAATTCTCTTTGTCTTAGCATATTTTCATCGGCTAATTCGATTTTACTAAGTCGCCGAAACCTAGTACCTCGAGCACAAAAGGGGAACAAATTTGCAACTTAACTTGGTTAGCTCGAGGATTGGCCTAGCAATGCACTGGCATTTTTAGTTCAAAACAGTGTTGACATCTCGCGTCTTCGAGACTTCCGGCTATTGTGTGATTCTACGAGATTTCAATAATAATTTCCGGATGTTATTATCTTCTTTCACTTTCGATCCATGTGTGAATTAGATGTAAACACCCGAGGTGCCCGTAAATCGGCATTAGCGATCTTTAATCCGTCATTATTTCGCAGTGCATGTTATATTACTATTAAACTGAATTCATTTTCTGATGCATTGATCATTTTAATTTTTAAGATAAACGAATATCTTTAGAAATGAAAATAAAGGTTTGTATCGAGAATCGACAGTGGTTTTTATATAATTAAATAAAAAAGTATTATTCTTTTAAAAGTTTTTTGTTGCTTTGTTACCAGTAAGATACGTGACTGTGACACTAACACTAACATGAAATAAAATCATTTTCATAATATTTCAGTACATGTATATAATATTATTAATATACACGTCATCACTTTTGTAGGTCGAATTCTGATAAGGAATGATTTTTAAAAAAATTTGTTTAGACTTAGTTGCCGGCCGAGGTCAAACACAGCCCACAGTGTGCTGTGATCAACGGTCAAGGCCGCAATAGTTTTATTTATATTATTACAAGACTGAGGAAATTCGAGAGCGTTCTGATAGTAACAGATATCCTGCACGTCAAAAGCATTAAACTTAAAATTACCATATTGATATGTTTATTTTTATTCGCTGATCCGACGGCAATCCAAACGCTAGCGGCGTGACACGTGCATGGGACGAGGCGAGGCGTAAACTTTGACCTTTTAGCGCATGCGAAGACAATTATAAACTGGTAACTTATTTTTAATTAAATGGAAATGGAATCGAGACATGACAGAGACGTAATCAAAGTCCTTTACTTCGGCATAAATATATATATATATATATAAATTCCCGATTAGTCATAACTTGTCCCGACTTTCAAGGCCGAGAAATTTTTTTTAAGATCCCATTTTCCTGAGTGGGAACCATGGTTATATTTAAATTTTAAACGGTCCTTAAAAACGAACGGTCATTACAACCTTAGGAAAGAGTGAAGAAATATTAGGGTTCCGATACGATTCCGATTAATCGTCCCACCACTAATTAACGCTTACTAATTAATCACATACATAAAGAAATTTCAAGCACATGTTATATTTTGCCGCCATATTGGTTTTTGTTTTAACTCGATCATCAGTTATGTCGACGCCATTTTTCATACCCCAACGCCGTCGACTTAAGCGGTTTCGACTGTATTTCAAAAACTACAAGTAATATTTTTATTAATTTTTATTACAAAAAAGAAAAATTCACATTTTTATATCTCTTAATTATTTAGAAATTTATTAACTAGAAATTCAAATTACTTTTTGGAAAATGGTGCAACCAATTGGAAAGTATGTCTTCTATCATCAGCAACACAAGACTCCACTACAACACCTTCTTCATTTAAATCCAAAACCAAACTCCCCGCAAACTGTAGGGGAAGGATAATTTGTAGCATAAATTAAATAATTGTTAACTATGTCATATTTTTTTAATATCTATAAAAGAACAAAAAAATGTGTTTTATTAATACAGAATTTATGTTTAAAACAGGGATATTTTGTTCTTAATTTTAAAAAGAAAAATTACCAAAACTATTTAAATTTTAACATCACTATTGCTTCAACATTTTTGCAGCATACATATTTTTCAACACATATCTGTCAAAAGTGGTTTAAAAATGCATTAGTCAATATTTCATTGCCTTACAAATTGATATTTGTTATTACTCTTTTATGATAGTCACTATGTTGCATTGACAAAAGAGAATAAAATCAAAACAAAATTGATTTATTATGCCAAAAATATAGTAAAAATTATCAAGCAAATGTTTGGAACAGTGAGGAGTGAGTGATTCCAAATAAATGCAGTTTTGTCTAAGAAAAAAAATATTTTATTTCAATTTGTGAATTTTACATCGTTACAACTTAGAGGAGTTCAGTTAAAACGTCTATTTATAAAATTTTCATTTTAATACAATTAAACTTTGACAATTAATAAAATATTTTGCATCTTTTTTCTTTGGAAAAACAAAGGAGAATGGTAAGAGTTCAATCACATTTTATGAGGTAGAGGTGAGGTTTGGGATTTTGACAAAATGAAACTGAACTACTTACTTCAGGGTTCTTACAAACCTGAATGTGGTTTTTAAAATTAAACACATACCATGAGAATGTTATTTGAAGAGAAATTGTTATTAATTCATTCCCTCCTGAAACACTACTTTTGTGCTCACTAAATTTTCCTAACAAATGGAAAGTAACTTCCTTTAGCTTTTGATGCCATTATTTCTTTAAAGTATTGATTTATCTAAAGGATAAAAGGATAAAAAGATAAATGCATCAAGAAATAAATTGCATTTAGTACGAATACAGCCAGAACGAGTATAAAAATAATGAATAGACCGATAACGCGATTTTTGGCACCTAAAATATGCAAGCTAGATATAGACTTGCCACACTAAAGCACACAAGTATTGAAAATAAAACAAGATTTAAAAAATTCCACTTTTTTTTTAATTTTGAAATCACATAGAATTAAGCCATTGCTTGAAATTTCAAAGAATGAGAGATTTCAATGCTCTTTTTCACTAAAAATGAGAGAGTCACTGCACACCAGGACCCATTGCATGAATTTAACAATATAAGTGAACAAATTATCCCAAAATATAAAATCAGATTAAATACATTTAAAAAACAACATCCTTACAAGCAGCTGTGTTTTAAGTTAAAAAAAAATATTTAAAATATTTACCTCCTCCTTTGTTTGGCTCATTAGGTTTCCTCCTTGAGTAAAGAAATACATACGCTCCCATTTTGTTCCGATGAGAGCTTGTTTACTGAAAGCACAAATCATGACAAAATTTTCCTAAAGAACAAACATAATAATCCTTTACCATTTCGTGGCAAAAAATTTTTTTTTAAATATAACCTTTACAATTACGACATAGACAAATAATTACACACATTAACCATAATACCAGCTCAGTAAAATGACTAATATAAACAAATTTAAGCCATAATCTATATATATAATTCACCAAAGCGACTATGTGCAAATGAGCATGACAAATGACCCTCGCTGGGGTCGACAAATCAAGCGAAGTGGGTTTAAAAAGGGGGGTGGTTGGGCATGTTTCGAGACCAACAATGCTTCTTGAGTTCATTTGCGTTAATCCTTCTCAGAATTACATGTGATACGCAGTGTAGTTGTTATCACGTCCGTTTTATATGCGGAAAGTCCTGGGTTCAAGCCCCAGTGAAAACATTATTTTTTAATTTTTAAAAATGTGTGTTTGTGCCCGTTCTTTTACCCCCTTTTTGCAAACATGGCTGAGCCTCGCTAGCGTCGGCCAATCACAGTTTATGGTTGGCAAGCTAGGGTGGTGAAGGGTGGTGGGCAGGTAGCAACAATGCGTTGGTGGTTCCCCCCACCGACGTTCACTCGCTTTGTTTTGATACCTTCGTGCTGTAGTTTATGTCCGTTCTTTCACCCTTTCTTTGCACTATCCATGAGCAAGTCTGCGGCGAATGCTACGCCGCGGGGCGTATCTAGTTATTCTTATTTCGTATGGCAGAATTAGCGATGTAGATGATAGGCGTGGTTCATTGTTATAATAAGAATTTTCTCATAACATTTTTATCATAGATGACCAATTTTCCATCGTGACCTTGTTTTTTTTTATTTCAGAAACAGCTGCTGTGATAGACGTGTTGCTGTGTTTACATTTTATGAGCATGCAAGGAGTTGACTAGTATGAAACATGTGGTTTGTGATGTGAACTGTAAACGTGCGTGGTCGTGGACTAGGAGGATTTGCTGACTATATATAGACGGTTCAAGAGGCAACCGGGGTTGATTGTACTGTTGATTGCAGTAGATTGTATAGTCGATTAAAGACAGTTGTTAACCAGACCACAAGGTGTTAAAGTCTTGTTACTTGACCTGCAAGTCCTATTACATGGTGTCAGAAGTGGGATTTGAAACCACACCCACATTCGTATTGACCTGCAAGTCCTATTACAGCTGCCAAGAATATTGTGCAAAAATATATGTCCCAAGACATTGTTTCCTTGGAATATCAAGAAGCATGAAGAAAAAGAAAAATCATATGCCTAATTATTTCATCCTGAAAAGTTTACATAAGCCAGAAACTTTTGTGCAGTTTTTCATTTTAATTTGACTAAGAGTTTGAAAGATGGGTTTTGAACTAAATAAAACTAAAAATTTTCAAAACAGTTCACCTACCCTCTACAGAAAAGATATCCAGCTTTCTGTGTAAGGTTAGTGTTAGGTGGGATGAAAGGCATATCAACAGGTGGTTCTGCATGGTACATGTGTTGACTTTGCTTCTCTATATTGTCTATAATCTCCACAGTTTTCTGGATCTCTTTTGCCATATCAGTGTGAACCCTAAGTATTGAAGAAAGGTGACCATGGTAAAATCATCATACAATCATTAAATGTTTTTCTTTTTTTTTAGTTTATCAAACATCTGAATCTAAACTTAACTTTAAAACTTCTAAATAAAACCATACTCACGCTTGAACACTGCTTCCAATATTTCCAAGAAATACCTCAACATCAGGTCTTAAAACAATATCTTGTCCCATTTGAAAGCAAGCCCTTTGAGCATGCAGATAACCCATCACAGGTTCCAAAAGAAAACACTTTCTTTTGTACTGTAGTGCATTCAGAGATGAATAGTAGTGAAGTGCAGTCTAAAATGAATATGTTTAATAAGTATATCAGGGGTTCTATTGTATTAAGCAAGAAATTTATAATTGCGAGCAAACACTTATTTAAGCATTTTTCCTATATGTGCTATATTAAAATCTTTTTAATATTTAAAAAAAATAATAACTTTGAAGACAGGATTTGAATATAAAATTCTCTTTACATGGAATACCTGATGAAATTTTTTTCTGTTCATACATAACTCTTCATTAATCTCAACCCTTGATTTATCATCTTTTTTCATAGCCTGTTTCATGTACTTTGACAAGCATTGTTCATGCTCTGAAAATTTTAAAATAAGCAAAAAATAAGTTACATTTTATGAAGAAAAAAATCCATTAAAATGGATAAATATTTCTCCTCTCATTGTTTCATTTAGTATTCTCCATGTATATTTTTAATTCATTTAAATGTAGTTATAAGTAAACATCAAGATAAATAATGTTAATTCAATTAAGCAAAAACTTTTTTGAAATGATACCTTTATTATTTATTTAAGATCAAGTGGTGTTTGTATTTTTATTACAGTTATTAAAGAGCCAACATTAAAATGGAATTTACCATTTGTTGCAACTTTAAACATTTCACACATTGTGCTTATTTCTGAAAAAAGAATGTTAAAAATATGTTTTCAAATGGAAAAGAACTAAGCATATAACTAATAAAGAAAAATTTAATCACACATTGTCTCTAGCCAAATGTTATTTTAAACTAATTTTATAAAATGTAAAAAAAATTATAAAGCAATTTTTCAAAATGTTCCAATTATTAAGCTCAATAGAATTAGGTACCAAGGCCAACCACATACAGCAGCTTAAGAACTTGCTCACGGTAGCTAGAAGCCAAGAATATATTTTATTTTCAACTACCTGTCCCATTTGTTATCGTTTTCTATCTTATCTTATACATTACAGAAACTTGTTGCCTCCTATGCTTATCCAAGGTTAATGACGTTAGTGTGTTGTTTTTCCTGGCTTGTTAAGGCGACCCATTCCACACTTTACAAGGTATTATAAACTTGTTTATATTTTAACCATCATAAAATACTGCATTCTTTTAAAGTAAATCATATAAAACATTTTAAACAGATTTATAAAATGACAATTGACATTAATCTGGCTCTTCTATTTTATCTTATACTATCTGTGTCTAGTCCTGCATTCTTATTAGTGTTTTAAATGTTAATAAAGTGTTGGTTTTCCTGGTTTCTTCAGGCAACCCATTGCACACCCGAATTCCGGTCAGGAAGAACGAGAATTTTAATGTACATGTATTTGTTCTTGCATACGGAATAAGTAAGGTATTTTTATCCTTATGTCTATCTGAGGGTTGTATAAAGTTATCTTTGAGTTTTATTTCTAAATTAGAATTAACTGCTTTATGTATAATTACTACTTTACTCTTGGTTCTTCTATCCTTTAGTGTTTCAAGGTTTAATGATAAAACTAATGGTGTTATTCTTGTCAGTTTTGAATATTCTCCAGTAATGAATCTGGCAGTTCTTTTTTGAATTTGTTTTAGTTTATCAATGTTTTCTTTGTTTTCAATTAAAAAGGGTAAATGACCTATTATGTATTTTACATCATAATTTTTGTTTGCTTTAGTAATTTAAATACAGAAAATGATTAACTAGCACTCTGACTTTGTGGCATGAAAAAAATATCTATTCTATTCATTTCTATTTAATCTTTAAAATATGTAACTATTTTTTAATGTTATATACATTTCTGTCAGTACTGTTAATTTGATTTTTATCAAATTAATCTGGTGAAAATCTATGGGGAATAATGAGAACTATTATATCTATATTCAGATTTAGCGAGGTGGATTGTTCACCCTTAAAAAAATTATGATATACACAATTTCGGAAAGCCATTTGAAAAAACTGTATTGATACTTAAAGCCTCCTACTCTGTCAAAGAAGAAAATTTAACATTTCTTTGGTGAAAAAAAATAGACTTCCTCATTTCCAAATGAAAAGTCACAACTCAATTTCAGCTTTGCAACATCAAATGCCAAAATTAAACTTTATTTCTTTGAAATTTTAATTCAAATAAACTAGGGCTGTTATCGATTAATTTAAATTTAATGGTTAACTTTTGAAAAATTATTGTTTAATTAATCGATAATTTCGATTAAAGCCAAAAATAGAAATTTATGACGTCATTAAACTGAACATTTCTCACGGACATTGAAAATTAAGAATAGTTTGAACTAAATTTTATGACAATGTGTTGATACTTGATAGGATGTTTGTGCTGAAGGTGGTACGCCAGCGATGTATTTGATCCTTTAAAAGAGAATTGTTTATGGCAGTGAACACAGCAAACTTTTTCACCATCTTCGACTTTGCCATCCGCAGTTAGCTTAAAAACAAAATTTTTGCTCAACTTTCTAGTTATATGTTCAAATTTAACTGCGCTGATGCTGTCAGCCATTTTTTAGTTGACGTCTGCCGGTCTACATAAAGTAATAAAATAAATTATAATATAACGCTGGAGAAGTTTGTACGTAAAAAAATATAATTAATCCAGAAATTAATCGTTAATTTCTGCAGCCCTAAAATAAACACAATTTTACTTAAATAGGTTTTACAGTATTACCTATTTTGCTTCGTATTCTTGTGGATTTATTGGTCAAATTTTTTATTTATTAATTTATTTATTTTGTGCGCTTATATAGCCCAGGACTCCAGCCTATGTCTGGGATCACTGCGCTTTACAAACATTGCCAACAATTTGACAAAAGACACTGCTCTCTTAATATTCCTAAACATTACCACATTATGTACTAAAGTCAATACATGGACGTGTATCCGTCATAGACTTATAGTCAGATGGAGCGAGATCAGTGTAACTCATCGCCTGTCCATCGAAACCGGTCTCCAGAAAACGAAAATGTCTTCACCATAGTCCCAATGTTACTCTGGTTATATGGGAAAGAGACCAAGCGTCGACAGCGGAGATGTGAAAATTTCGACTCCGGCAGAATTTCACTGCATAAATCCAGCTGGGCGGTAATGCCATAAAATATATATATATATATATAATGGCTCCGGCTTCAGCAAATCTGGAACCCGGCCATTTTAACAAACCCGTCTCCGGCCAGATTTCACTTCATAAATCCGCCCAAGTCCATCTCCGGCTGGATTTCCAATATTTTAATCTCATACATCCCTAGTTACTAATGGATGGTTATCATTCATTATAGTCTCAGTTACTTGTTTGGCAACAACAATTTTTTCCCTGATAGGAATTTAAATATTAAAATGACTGACATTATTATTTGGCAACTTTTGTCTTTAAAAAAAATCTAACTTCTGGTAAATAAACTAAGCAAAATTCTAAGCTGTACACATATTTTCCCCATTCTACAAACACAGAGCTGACAGGGAATTTCGATTTTTGTCAGCACCTGCTCACCCCTAAAATAATTCAATACCAAAAAAATGTACCTTCAATATCTGCTTGTAGAAATTTATTCAGGGGATACATCACTGTCTCTGAGTATTGTTGAGCTAACACTTGCTGAATTGAACTGAACTATAATTTTTAAAAAAAAATATTTACAAATTAACAATGATAATTATTATCTTTTGAAATTCAAATAAATGTCTTAGTAAATAATTTACCTAGCCTATTGCACTCATAGATGCATTTCCATTTTTTACACGCTTTTATTTAAGTCACATTGTTTGTATGTTGTATCCATCCATCCATCCTTCCTTCAAAACTTGAAACGTAAAATTATACCACTTCTGATAGTCCTAGAGATCTAAAAATTTTACCACAGATAGATCTTGGATGACAATGCATTGTATCAAAATTTCAGATCGATCGAATGTACCGTATTGAAATTATTGCACTTTTAGTTTTTAGTTTTTGTCTATATAAAATATTATCACTTGCGTCAATGAACCATGCCTCAATTCGCCCTAGAGGGATACAATTATTATAACTTTAATAAGTACTATCAACATCAAGTCTTGCTGGCCGAAATATAAGCGTGATCGATTGCCGACATGGGGGTACGAGGTTCAATTTTCAGTTAGGGGAAAATGTTTTTTTTTGTATTATACATATTTAGTGCAATTTCTATATGTAAATAAAAGCATGTCCTTTTTAAAAAAAGATTTTTTTACATTTTACTTATTGCTTTTATAAAGGTCTTGTTAGGTCATTATACACAAAAAAAAATTTTTTACACGTTTTAATTTAACATATAAACAAATAACATAGCTCTTCCCTCTACTGTGCGCACATTTTAACATGTTTACTTCATTACTAAGTGGATAAATCACAATTTATAAATAAAACTACTTTTTTTTTAAACTTTTCAGTTTTTCCACTGCTCCAAAAGAAATTTTTTAATGTAAACAGATGATGACTTGAAATCAGTTAAGACATAATTAATTATTTAAGTTTGCTAGCTCTGGTGTTATGAAATATTGTATGTTCAATATTTTTACTTTTATTAAAGTTTTCCTTTATAAAATTAAAATTTTACTGCTTTGTAACCGTAACCTTAGTTTCATTGTTTTAGTTAAGAAGTTGGGACATGGCATGTCATGGAACAAGAATGAAAGATTTCTTATGAGAATATCATTATTTTGCACACACACTTTTAGATGCACAGATAATAATAGGATCATGTTATAATCCTGATTACTTTACACTTACATCATCAAGAAAAGTTGAAAATTGCTTTAGGGTAGATGAAAGAACACTATCTTCTGGCTCTAAAGGAAATTTCTGGAGATAAAATGAAAATTTCTTAGTAGCACTCAGTATTCCTTGAGTAGTAGTTAGTTTCTAATCAATCACCACTAATATTACCGTCAAAAAATGTAACTTCTTTGAGCTTGATCTAAAAGCATTCGTAAAAAAAATATTTGTAAGGATGCAACCCATATATATTTACATTAGAATACTGTCAATAAGTTAAATGCTTTTTGTTTTTTAAAAAAAATAATTTTTTTAAAGTTTATGCCAAATTACAATTTTCTTCCTATTATAACAGAATTTACTAGCATGCTTTCTCGGGTGTTATAAAGTAATCCCTCTTTAGATCATTTATGCCATTTAATAAGGAAAATATTTTCATTTGATGACTGATTTTTTTTGCTATAGCAAGTAAGAATCTGAATTAAAAATGTTTCCTTTTCAAGATTATTCAATCAAATATTTCTCAATGAGCTGAAAATAAATAATATAACTTAAAAGCACATTTCTATTTATTTGGATCAATAAAGTAGTTTTATTAACTTCATTCTAGTAAAGACCGATGTTCTAGTAAACTTTATAAGGACTATAAATGATCAAAATCAGAAATTACATTTTGATGAATGCTAAAGTAAGAAATAAAATACATAAATTGGTCATACAATGCTCTCTTCTGATTATAATTTAACTCTTTTTCTCCGGATCAACGTTACCATCGTTTATTTTAAAAAGGCGTTTTTGAGGGATCGACGATTGTTTTTTTTCTTTGCTATTTTACTAAAATTAGTTTTAATGTAATCTAGAATGATTTCCCTTGAATAAAAAAGTCGGAAATTCTTTGTTTGAATGTGTTTTCGTCGCCAAAGATGCATTTGAAAGGCTTGTTTTCATTTTCGTTTTAGGTTTGTTTACAAATATGGATATTCAACCAGCTCATGTGGACTGGTTATCGATCTAATATTATTTTAAATACTATGATGATGAACAAGAAAAAGGTATTGTTTTTTATGATGATTCAGATAGTAATTTTAAATTGCCAATGCATCATACGCCTAGTGCTAGTAGTTGTAGTGAATTTGATAAAGTAATCTGTTGATAAACAAAAAGCCATACCCCCGTCTCAAATGCCGTGATAAACTGATAATATATCTACTATAAATAATAATATAGACAATAAAGAGTCCAGTTTGAAGGCTGCTTAACTTTTTCACTAAAACCAAGTGCAATTGTGGATAGAATTTAAAATAATTTCTTGTTGCAATACACAGAATAGCTTCCAGATCCATTGTAAACAGCACAATTTTCCAATTATCTTCCTGTATGGGTGACAATGAATATTGAGCTCTAATGTTGTATTTGTTTGTTTTTTTTTATGTGAAGTTATTTCAGTTTGCTGTAAATATGAATATAGTTCAGAAAAAACACAATTTGTGTACATTTTGGATAAAAATTTAGATTTTTGTGACTTAGAATGAGGTTGTTTTTTTTTAAATGTGGTGTTTCTAATTTTTAAAAATATTTTCACTAAAACAAAATAATATTTTATGAAAATAAAGTCATGAGTCTGTGTTGCCTAAAAAGATCATTCTTTTCCCTTTAATTCAATACCAAATATATCATTATCTGTTAAATAATAAAATATTATTAACATTTAGGATAGCATGGTAGCCCGCGACAAATTTCCAGTATAGATAATTCCGGCAGAATGAGGAAAATAATTCCGGAGAAAAAGAGTTAATAGCTTTTATATATTTTCATTAAATACTGACCTGGACTTCATAAGATCGCAGATGCTGAGCTAAGGCTTGATTTGCTGCACACAATTCATTCTTGTTTAGGAAGAAAATGCACAAAATTTAATCTTTCACTTACTTATTCAATAAATTCAACTAGTAAATAGCTAAATGTATTACAATGAAAAATACCATGGACATTTGACATAGATATCCACTAATTACATTCTACTTTTAATAAAAATCTCACATTCTGTTAGGCCTTAAAATAATTTTAAAAATTGAAAAGGCTGTTTATATTTTTATTGTTTTTAGGTGTTTTAATGGTTGTACAAGATATTAAATGGTGTTTCAAGAGTAAAAAATTAATGCTTTATATATTTTTTATTTTGCAAATGACAATAAATGTATTACTATTTATAAATGTAAAATATAAGCAAATAAATCTTAATTAGAAATCCATTTATTTTATAATATTAGCATCAACTGCAGTAATTCAGCATTCTTTAAATTTCTCTTGTTTTTAATCCATCTGAAAACTTCCAAATAAGTTAATAATCCTGATTTTTAAAAAAGACACTTCTTAATATATCCTCCCCATGATAAAGTTTATCTCTTTGATAAAGAAAACAATTTAAAATTAAAGATTTCATTTGATTTTTGGATTTTCAAGACAATATTAACATGGCAAAAGGCATGCATTGTTTAAAACATTCAGAATTAAAATGAAGATTAAGCTAAATACTATAAAAACATGAAACATTGAACAATTGATTTAATCATTAATTAAAAATTTTCAAACTTTTCAAAACCTTTTTCTGAATAAATGAAGACAATAAAAATTTACATAAACTGGCATTCAAGTTTAAAAATATTTGATATGTAATATAATTTGTATAGTCCAATAAAACATACCTGAGCGCTCATAATTCTTTGGCACAGGTTGTGCATAGTTTGAGTAAATTTCTTTAATAGCATTGCATCTTTTTCAAACACAGTCACAAGATGACGAGTCTAAGAAGATATAATTTTGTAAAAGATTAGAATTGTGGACCAAGCATTTTTTTTTAACTTTCTGATTTTTGTACTTTTATTAGTCATGAGTTGGTACTTTGAGTGAAATAATAATAATAAGCTAGGAGCCAAAGCTATTGTAAATCTTTTAATGTAATTTTAAAACTAAAATATGACTCCAAAGCTTAAAACAATATTCCTGTGATGAAAATAAAAGTGAAGGAAGTGAGACTTAGCAGCACTTACTTAATTATTAATACATGTATTTCTATTAGTAACATGCTATTAATAATTGAGCTGTTAAATGCTAATGGTTTAAGCCATGTTATATCATTTATATTAGCCTCATTCTCTGGAGTCATTGGGCCGGACAAAATCAGCAACCTGGAATTGTGGCAGTGGACAAGACAGAAGCTGATAGATCAAGAGATTCTCAAGAAGCGGTAGCAATGGATTGGTCATTTGCTACCAAAACCTGCCTACAACACAACAAGATAAGCCCTGAACAGGAAAGCTCAGAGAAAGTGGAAAAGAGGTTGTTCAAGAAACATTTAGCGCTGACAGTTGGAGGCAGACATCAAGAGACTTGGCAATACCTGAAAGATGCTAGAGAGACACCAACGCCACATTCATTTCCTTTTCAGAGTTGGTAAAAATAAACTTAAGTGCATCATCAAGTTTTGTCATCGGACCTCATTGAATTTCTTACACATCACCAACCATTGTGAAGTATAAAGATTCACAGCAGTAGGTTGTACTGAAAATGGATATAAGTCAGCAACTAGCTTTCTTAAGTTGAGAATAGTTTACTTCTGGCACAAGTTTCCAGAAATCTATCACAAATTGTGACTGGAATATCATCACAAAACCCTTATATTCCTTTAACTCTAACAGCTTATTTCAGCAGCAGAAGGTTCTACAACAATGTTCATGGGAGGCTGGAAACCATCTTTGATTGTCTATCATGAATGCATTTATAAGAAAAGAGGAACAGGATTTTTTGTCAATTTTCTTCTCTATACTTTATTTTCCTGCAAAGTGTTGCCTTTTTGTATTAAAACTTATAAATAATAAGTTACTAGCTTTAGTAGGACTAACAGTAATAGTCAATACTGTGAAAAGCAGTGTTTTACCGGAACCAGAAATTTAACTTTACATCATCACCAATCAATCAAAAACCAACCGCTCTCAATTAAAAAAACTTTAATCTAGCCCAAATTATTTTCAACTCTTTACTTTGACTTTAATATATTGTAATATTAATACATTTCAAACAAAAAGATTTTAATTTCACAAATTATTTGCAAGCATCTATGTGAAAACAGAAGAGCCACATGCACCTCATAAGCCGCGGTTTGGCTGCCGTTGGAACAGACCAGACTATGTCTACGAGGGCAAAAAAATATAGTCTACTATAGTGTCTATAGACTCAGAGGCGTAACAAGTTTTTTTTGCGCCCTTGGCTAATTTACTTTTGGCACCCTTGATAAATTGACAAGTTTCAGCTTTGTGATTTTTTCATTTGTTAGAAAAAGTAATTGAATTTTTCTTATTTTATTTATGACAATAATTACGTAGTCTGACAGTGACAGTCATATAACGTCAATATAAAAAATGCATAAGACAGGAACAATACTAATTTGTGGTTTATTACATGCAGCGGCGCCCACAGCTTTGAAAAAAATGGACGCACACCTTCCCGTCTCCTATCGTCATTCATCAGCCCTTCTTAATCATATACTGCCAAATAAATGTCACCACATGCCGTGACTCATATGTCTCATATTAGCAAAAGTACACCAGCAAAACATAAAGCAAAACAGGCATATTTTTAATCATGTTTTTCGATTTCACCAATATTTCAAACATTTTACGCAATGAACGGGCTACAAACATAATCTATCCTGAGTATATTTACCGTCATATACCTTAAGTAAACACATTGCTTGGCAAAACAGTCATCATTGTCAAAGGCAACCACAATTCTACGATGTCCTGTGACATCGAAGTATTTTATGACTTTAGTGACGTCAGGAAATATGTCGGTGTGAACATGCAGCAGCGCCAGAGCTGATAGTCGTTCCGATCCCATTGTTGAACGCATATAACTCTTGAGACGGCGGAGGGCCGAGAAGTTGCGTTCAGCTGTGGCGGATGTATCAGTCATCGTTAAAAGTAACTAAAAAAACAGTGTGTTTGGGTATAAATCCTTCGTGAGTAAAAAACAGTCTTGCAAAGACACGGCAGTGTTGCTGACTTCTCCTCCACGCGCAGAAAGTTTGAACTTCCACCTCTCAATCTCTACATCAAGATCATCTGAATTAATGAATGCGCATAAGCTTCCCGAATTTTATCCATGTCATCCTTAGTCAGACTGGATATATGTTGCGGCATAAGCATTTCTGCTGTCAAACGTCCTGTTGATGCACAAATGCGGTCTTGAAGTTCTGTTATTAGGTGATCCAAAAAAGGAATTGTGAACATTTAGTCTGAAGTAAGCTTGCACCGAATTTGTCGGTCCATGTGCATTTGATCTGTACTGTTGTCTAGCAGTAACTCTTGGTGCTTTGACCTCAACATTCAATTTTTGTGCTAACTTGGAGGCCTCGTCAAACAATGAATTGCATGAATCGTCATTGCTCCGTTTCAATTTCAGAAAGTCGATCAACTCCTTGCACTCACTAGAGGCACGAACTAAATTTTGATCCACAGACTGCAAAGAGTAGGAAATCGGTTTCGTGTAGCGCAAGTAGCGATGAACAACGACAAGCGTATATATGAACTGAAAATTCTGGATTAATAATTGGAGACCGTTTGCCTTGACAGATGTTTGACGATCATGATCTTGAGTCAAACCGGCCAGAGTTTCAAGTATAATACAAATGTTCTCTTCAAACCTTTGTAATGTTTCTTCATGTCGAGTCCACCTTGTAGCACAGAATTTCTTAAGTCGTGTTGAATCTCCACCATGGCTTGAGTTTGTATCTATATTTAGACGCTTGGCAGATGCTGTAATGAAGTTAACAGTTTCACTGACCGTGTTGTACATATTTCTAACAGCGCCCTCACTGCAAGTGTTCACAAATTGTGAGGGGAACTCTTCAATTTGATATTTTTTATTTTGTTATTTGCTTTTAATATTTAATTTAATAATTGCGCTCCGTGGTGCGGCGCTAATTGACTTTTATAAACAAATATTAATTTTGTAAATTTTAGTGGACGCACGTGCGTCCAGTGCGTCACGCTGCGGGCGCCCCTGATTACATGTATTTACTAAATAATACCAAATAAATTGGTGGAGAAAATGGGATATTGTTGCGTTAATAAAGACTACAGCAAAACTTGAAGTATCATGAATTATAAATAAAAACAATAGTGTCAATGTGTCATACTCATTATGTCATACATAAGGATAGAAACTCACAATTAAAAGTAAATTTAAGTAACACTACACCGATCCACTCCTATGTACTATATCAAAGGTTCAAAACTTAACTTTTCTTGCTTTATTGTTTGCAAAATTAATGATTATTTCATCGAGGTTTATTTGACTAGTAAGTTCACTTTCCATGGAAAGAAGAGCTAGAGATGATGTGCGTTGTTGACCTAAAGTCGATCTTAAGTAATTTTTGATAATTTTTAGTTTGCTAAAACTCCTTTCAGCAGTGGCTCCAGTGGTTGGCATTGTAAGAAATGTTTTCAGAGCTCGTTCGATAGTCGGGTACGACTCTTGCAATTCCAATGTAGCGAGAACATTTAGAAGATCTAAATGAAACATGTCATCGGGTTTTTTGTTTTGCAATAGTTCAATTATTTGGTGTTTAAACCATTTTATTTCCATTATAAATTGCTCTTTATTTCAGTTTTCGAGTTAGGGAAATTGGCGTAATTGGCACAGATTAATCAAGGACAATGTTGATATTGAGAAGGGGGGTATGGGGACAGTCATAGCGGCTAGAAGGCTTGACAGGAAAGAGAGGCGGTGTCTGATGTTTCATATGAAAGAAGCCAACTTGGTTTGACGTACCAACACAAGCCCGTGAGAGGAGACACCTTCCCTTCCTTAAATGAAATATATTTAAATATAATTAATTACATGTATTCACTTTTTTGTTATCGAAGATAAAAGAGAAATACAGTCGGACCTCGCTAAGTCGAACTTCCTTAAGTTGAAAACCTCCCTATATCGAATTAATTGTTAGGTCCCGGCCAAATTCCATAAGACTAAAGTATTTTAGATCTCATTAACTCCAAGATTTTTGTCTTTCAACCCCTCTTAGTTGAATTTTCCAAGGAGTTTGGGTTATTATTCTGGAGTGACATTTCAGAACGTGTGTTCCGTAAATGGACGTAAATTCTTATCTTAGTGCATTCCACTAGGGATTAAGCCACACTTGCAAGTACAAAAAATGACAAGGACAAGAAAAAGGAGTGTTAACTAATTCGCTTCCCTTTGCTGCATGCTGTGACTCTTTTTGAAAAGAAAAATCTTACTCCTCCCATCCCACTATGGAGGGAGTAAAGTTGAGGAGGGGAGGGAAGGTGTCTCCACTCACGGGCTTGTGTCGGTATGTGAAAGCAAGTTGGCTCATTTCACATGAAACATCAGTCACCGCCTCTTTTTCCTGTCAAGCCTGCTAGCCGGTATGGCTGTTCCCCCCACCTCTCAATATCTACATTGTCCTTGATTAATCGGTGCCTATTTACGCCATTTTCCCTATCTCAAAAACTCTTTTAAGTCGATTTTTTTTTGGGGTTCTTATGAGTTCGACTTAGAGAGATACCACTGTATTTATTTAAACATAAATTTAAAAATTATAGATTTAGTGGCGCTTTTTTCAGCTGGCGCCCTTGGCTACTGCCCCGATGCCAACCCGTTTTTATGCCACTGTATAGACTGCAGACACAGTCACAATAGACAATAGTCCTAACTAAGCTTTAGTTTAGTTTTAGCCTCAAGTTAAAGTTTAGGCTATAAAATAATAAAAAAATAATAGACTATAATTAAGTAATGGTAACCCTGCAGTTTCTACACGTATATTATTTCACAGCAAAATTTAATTTTCTCGTGGAACTTACGTTTTTAATTTATTAAACAAATTATTATATGTTGTATTATAGCTATTACAGCACTAATTTGTAAGTCTTATTAATTTCTAAGACAATTTTTCGGCTCTATATGATACATAATCTGGTCACGATACATCAATTCTTTTTATCTAGCACCCTGCTTGCCAGATATTTTTTACCTGGAACAACCCATGCTAAAATAAATTTACTGTCTGAAGATGTTTTTTAAAAAGTATTATTCATCTATTTTAATGTTCTTAGAAGATAAATAAATATTTTAAAGACAATTTCATTTTTACCCGGGAACCCGTTACCGAGCAATTACCCGGGTAATAAAATTGCGCTCGGATACCCGTGAAAATGTTACTGCAATGTCTATACCATCGGTGGTCGAACTGTTGCTCTTTTGTGTTCACATTTCGGCTCGTGAATAATTTATCAAATTAAAACTTTTTGTTTGAAATTTATACTGTGAAATTCATTTAACATCAAAACGCTTAAAAAGAAACAACTGACAAACGGAAATAAAACACGGTCCCGACAAACTACAATGCATGTTTATATTATATACTTTATTTCCTGGAACATGAAACAAAAATTATTTAAACAAAAAAGGTTTCGGTTCTTTTAATTGTTCCAGTAAGGAAAATAGAACACAACACCGATAACTAGGAAGGGCTAGAAATGACCTTGGCTTTGGCATACACACATGTTTCCACTCATATCCCCACTATATTTTTTTTAAAAACACCTGCTAAATTCTTGTTTTTTTTTCTTCAAAATAATATTTCAATCATTGAATGATCTTCACTATAATAAAAATAATAAATGCTGGGGGATGGGTCCATTCAAGTGAAGGTCTCGGAAAGTTTGGTTAATTACAATAGTTGTCAGTTATGAACTAGAAATAACCCGCCATGTCACCATACAATTACCGCCCTTTATCTTTAAAAAGCTTTGTTTAGCACACACACACACAAACACAAAATTCACTTTAGCACCCTTCTGCTCATTGTTTTTACACCACTGTACTATACTAGTATTTCAATGTCATCATTTTTACATTGCTGACTCATTACATCTTAATTTGCATTTCCATAATAAAAAAAGAAGTAAAAGGCTAATAGCGGGCAATATGGCAAAAAGTTTGAGGCAATTTGAACGAGGCTAGTGTGGATGACCAGGCTAATATTTCGGTGTCTGGAACTTTTTCCTGCCATTTTATATTGCGAATTTTTCTTAGGCTTTTGGTGTCGAAGTGGTTCAGCAACCTCGCATGGCATTGGTATACGGTCCAAGGTTTCACATGCATATAGCAAGGTGCGGAGCACTACAGCTCTTGTATACTTATACAGTGGGGCCCACTTAACTCGAGCCCGGTTAACTCGTCAGCTCTATTTGGTCAACCATTTTTTTTGGAACCGCCAAATTCTCTCTTTGTCTTTGCATTTTTTCATCAGTTAATTTGATTTTTTTAAGTCGCCGAGCCCTAATATTTCGAGCACAAAAGAGTGCCAAATTTTCAACTTAACGTCGGTTAGCTCAATCCCTGTCTGTTCACCTAGCAATGCACTTTGGCATTTTTAGTTCAAAACAGTGTTGACATCTCACTTTCTTCGAGACTTCCGGCTATTGTGTGATTCTACGAGATTTCAATAAAAATTACTGTATGTTTTTACTTTCAATTTGATTTCGTGTGTTTGAATTAGTTTGAGTATGTATTCACCAGAGGTACTCGAAAATCGCGTTAGTGGTCTTTAATCCGTCATTATTTCACTGTGCATGTTATATTATTATTAAACTTAATTTATTTTCTGATGCATTAATCATTTTATTTTTTAAGATAAACGAATATCTTAAGAAAAGAAAATATAGGTTTGTATCAAGAATCGACGGTGGTTTTATATAATTAAATAAAAAATTATTTTATTATTCTTTTAAAAGTTTGTTGTTGCTTTGTTACCAGTAAGATACGTGACTGTGATTAACATGCGCGTGACGGTGAAATCAAATCATTTTCTTAATATTCTAGTATATATAATATATAATATACACGTCATCACTGTTGTAGGTCGAATTCTGATAAGGTCAAGGCCGCATTTGTTACTATTTATATTACAAGTTACACGTATCATTTGATTAACGGAGGAAATTCGAGTGCGGTCTCATAGTGACAGATATCCTGCACGTCAAAAGCATTAAACTTAAAATTACCATATTGATATGTTTTGTTTTTTTATAATTCGCCGATTCGACGGGCATTGCAAACACGCGACATGGGACGAGGCGAGAAATTTGACATTTAACGCATGCACAGACAATTATAAACTGGTAACTTTTTTTATTAAATGGAATCGAAACATGACCAATGATCACAGAGACGTAATCAAAGTAATTTACTTCGGCAAAAAAAAATATATATATAAAAATTCCCGACTATTCATAACTTTTCCTGACTTTCAAGACCGGGAAAATTATTTTAAGAATTCCCGACTGAATTTATTTAAAATGTCCTTAAAAATGAACGGTCTTAACCTTAGGAAAGAGTGAAGAAATATTAGGGTCCCGATATTCCGATACGATTCCGATTAATCGTCCCATCACTAATTAACGCACATCATGTATATAATTATAAAGAAATTTCAAGCGCATGTTAATATTTTGCCGCCATATTGGTTTTCGTTTAAGTCGATGATCGGTTATCTCGGCGCCATTTTTCATACCCCAAGGCCGTCGACTTAAGCGGGTCACACTGTATGTTAGTTTTATTTGGGTGCTGATTCCCCTTCTGTTCCAGACACTGTCATGTAATCTGCCAAATGCTGCGCTGACCTTTGAGATTCTCGCATTCACCTCGTCATCAATATTGGCCTTCCGAGACAGTGTGCTGCCAAGGTAAGTAAAGTGGATCACTGTGTTGATTTTGTTGCCATTTATGATTATATTAGGCTCAGTATAGGATTTGCCTGGGGCCGGCTGGTATAAGACATCTGTCTTCTTTGTGCTGGTGGTGAGCCCAAAGTTAGAGCACGCACTGGAAAATTTATCAACGCATAGTTGCAGGTGTGCTTCAGAGCCCGCGTTAAGGGCACAGTCATCAGCAAAAAGAAGGTCCAGGATGCTGTCTGATTTGACCTTTGTTTTTGCTTTAAGTCTCCTGACGTTGAACAGACGATCAGTGTGATACCTAATGTCCATTCCTTCATTGCTTTTCCTGAAGGCCTCTGTAAGCATGGCTGAGAACATGAGGCTAAACAATGTTGGGGCCAGAACACAGCTTTGCTTAATGCAATTTGTGACAGGGAATGGTTTAGAGACCTCTCCGTTGTCCTGGACTCGAGCCTGCATGCTCTCATGGCATTGCCTTACAATGGCTATATACTTACATGTATTTGGACACCCATACTTGGTCATAATCCTCCATAGACCCTCTTTGCTCGAAGGCTTTTTATTTTATTCAGGGCTATATAAATGGAAAATCATAGTATCGTCCATCACTATCCCTTCATCTAGCAAAGCTCATGTCAGATGGTGATTTTTAAAAATTATATGTTTGTCATTAAATGGACACCAACCAAGTTTTTTTTACCTTAAAAATTCATTAATCGTCTTTCCTAGTAATAATGAAATTTGATTATGAGAATTAATGATTAGTATTAGCATAATTAAAATACAGCTTTAGTCGTAACAGTAAGACCATACCATATTTTTACGACTGTCGTAGCAGCAGAGAATTCGACGGGATGTTACTAGCGTAACGACATGTCGTAATACTAGCCAGGAAACTTTTGCTTGGCTAGTGTTACAACTACGACTGGTCTTAATACTCTTAGCAGTAAACATTTCCAAAAACTAAGTCGCTATAATATTTTAACAAACTCTTCATAATATTTTATACACATATATCATATATAATACGATATTAATAGACCTGGGCTTATTTATGTGTTATGTGTGTATTAAATCTAAAATCTAAATTTATTTAAACAGATTTAATCAATGAATCGGCTTTTCAGAATAAGAAGAACAAAAATTACAATAACCAGCACACTCATTGTGGTTTTTTTATTTTTAAATTATTTTATATCGAATTTTAAAAAATAGGACGGAAGCGGGATTCAATCCCACTATTGGTCTTAAGATCAAATTCATTGGACTACCACTTCGTCAGCGAAGCTCATGTCAAATTTCAATTTTTTAAATTTTTCATTAATTGGACACGAATCAAGTTGGTTTTTTTTAACTTTAAAATTCATTATTTGGCTTACCTAGTAATCATGAAATGTGATTATGAGAACTATTGTTTAGTATTAAAGTATTAGTATTACCATAATTAAAATGCAGCATATTTTTTACGAATAGTCATAGCAGCAGACAACTTGACGGGATGTTGCTAGTGTTACGACATAAAGAAATCGAAAGTAGCACTAGCAACATCCCGTCGAGTTGTCTGCCGTTACTTTGTCATAGCAGCAGACACTTTGTTGTTTTTAAGTGAGAAAATTTCATTTGGCATCTTCCTGTGACAACCCGGCAAATAGGGTGCTAGATAAACAAAATGGATGTATCCTCCTACTCTGATTATGTAGCTTCCAAGCCGAAAAAAAGCCTTAGAAATTAATAAGAATTACCTTACAAATTAGCCCTGTAATACTTAGTAATGGCTAAAAATACAACATATAATATTATAATATAATATAATAATAATGCAATTAATAAATTAAAAACGTAAGTTCTCACGAGAAAATAAAATTTCGCTGTGAAATAATATACGTGTAAAAGTAAAATCTGCAGGATTACCATAAAATATGTGTAGAAACTGCAGGATTACAGCCAACTTATCTAATACTAATAAATGATATATTTTAAATATAAACAAATAAAAATAAATAAAATTTAGGTTTTAATTGAGTTTTCATTTTAGTTAAATTGTAAGTTTTGTTTTTACTGAATTTTTTTGCACTTACTTGAGGAGAATCCTCCAAAGCATCTTCAAGATGCAATTGCTCCACGTCTGGCATATTCCCAGTGCTGTCGCAAACAGATGTGTAAGAAGATTATTAATAAACTGAAAATTATTGTAGAATAAAAGTGCTTGTGATAGTGTAGTCTGCTTTAGATAAAACCCTGAATACACCCTCAAACACAGACGACTGCAACAGATTATGCCAGATTTAAAAAATTAGGACGATGAACAAGAAATAGCCTTAGCTCTCAATTTTTTTCATAGCTTTTAGTAAAATAAAAAGTCAAAATTTTAGTACAGTTATAAATGTTTTTAATATTATATTCTTTACTAAGAATTGATTACAAGGTAATTAATAAATTTATTATTTGTCAACACTGGAAAAAAGATTACCTGGCAGAATTGTTTTTAAAGGGGAGATAAATATTTCAAGCCTAACTGAACAACAATATTTTATTTAATTTGTATCCTAATTAAGATATTGGACTCTTACTCCAATGCCCCAATGACATTCAATTTTGTTTATCCACATGTTTCTAATGGGGTTGGAAATGTTGTTTCAATGGATGTGGCGTGTTTCACATCTACAAAAAACACAGATAATTTAGAACTAATTTTAAAAAGAGTTGCAAGATTAATTGCGTCTGGTGATTAAGGCGCTTTTCAAAATTGACAATGACAAAAATAACATCATTATTATTAGTATTAGTTAAATCACTATATTAGTATTAGTTAAATCACTAAACCTAGAACAAAAGAGGGTCAAAGAACGAAGAAGTACTAATACACTTGTAATCAATATTCATAATTCCCGTTGTATGTATGTATGTACATTATGTATGTATGGAATAATGCTGTTAGGTGGCGCTGCGATCGATTTTGTATAAAACTATTAGGCTATATGACGTCATTGTTTTATGCTTATATTTTAATTTTTGAAAAGGGAACGATGTAAAAATATGATTTGAGGATTTATAAGTATTATGAAATTAGACGCCCCGCGGCGTAGCATACGCCGCAGACTTGCTCATGGAGAGTGCAAAGAGGGTGGAGAAAGAACAGACACAAACTACAGCACGAAGAATGCGAGTGAATGTCGGTTAATAAATGGGAGGCGGGTAACAACAACCTCAGTGTGCATGTCTTCACGTTTACTCGTTATTTTATATTTACTTAGTGCTGCTATTTGTGTCTGTACACTCACCCCCCCCCCAACCGTTCTTTGCACTTTCTATGATGAGCAAGTCTGCGGCGCAAGCTACACCGTGGGTCTCTCCAGAGTTCCTTCTTTTCATTCACTCACAGTCGTTTGCCCAAACCCACCCCATTTTGACAACTGTATCTTTCAAGAAGTCTTCACCCGTCACTAAATCATTAGCTGCGTATGCTACGCCGCGGGTCAGCTAGTAATCTAATAATCTTATACAACACAACTCTCAGATACTCATCACATAGGTATAAAATAGTTTTTTTCGGTCTGAAATTCGGGCGTGAAATTGATTACCTGAACAAACAAGGAAAATAAAAAATGTATCCCAATTCAAAAGTCAAAACTGTACTAAAAATGCAAGACTATAGATAAACAAAGGATAAGCGTGGGAAGTGATAGTCTAATGTAAAAAGGGCGTCTGTAATGTAAACGAAAATATATCTTCATCTTTCATATTTCCAAAATACATCACATTCATTAAGGAAAAACGTTTCAGAATCAGTAATGGTATTTAAGTATAATTATGAAGATACAATTTATCACAGCATAATGGGAGATTTAGTGGCGTAAAGTGCCGTAGTCTGACACCCCCTCCACTTTCCATTAAATGAAAATAAAACTATTTTAAAAACTCACTAGTTCAGAAAAAATCTGACTCGTAAAATAAAGGAGATCAGTGCCCTAATCCGTTCATGCGTCACTATAATTATATAGACTCTATCAGAGCTCCGCAAGCCATTGTGCCGAGACAATATGTAGCATAGGCGGGGAAGAAAGTCACCAAGGGAAGCAAGGCCAGAGTTTACAGTGGACGTGAAAATACGACTAAAATATGCTGACGAAATGGGACAATATAATATTTGTCATGAGCTTATTAACACAAGTTACTCTCCATTTTAGATCGTCAGCTGTTTAATCACCCACCCCTTCCCCGCCTCTAAAAAAAACGGGTACATGTCTTTCGTTCCTGCTAGTTTCATTTGGATCCGTCCATAAATGACGTCACGCGCCTGGGGGAGGGGGTCAAGCATTTGTGATGATATGTGACGATGGGGAAGAAATGTGACAGTATTATTTTTATTTTTTTAAGATATGCAATTAATATGTAGATCAAAGGAGTCTGAAGAAATATTATAATAATCAAACATTTGTCTGCGAGCCAGATGCAGTCATCAATAGAGCCATATCTGGCTCGCGAGCCATGGTTTCTCGACCCTGTTCTATAACAACGGTGGCCAAACTGCGACTCTTATGTGTTCACATTACGGCTCGTATCAAATAAATAATTGTGCGCTTCAAATATTCCCTGTGAAATACTTTTAACACGAAAATGCTTGAGACGTATCTGTCAAATGGAAATAAAATAAAGTTCTGACCAACTACAACTTTTTCCTCTGAACATGAAACAAAAGTCATAAAATAACACAAAAAAGATGTTGGTTCTTTTAATGAATCAGTGACAGGAAGTTAACGAGTCTTTGAAATACGCCGACATTATTTAGTTACCAGTTGAGACGAGCCAATGTGTTTCTTTCATTTTATTAAAAAATCTACCCCACTCCCCTCTCATTCCTTCCTCGACTCCTATCACGACCATGTTCAAAAAGTACCTAGTCTAAATTTTTTTAAAGTATATTTTAGTTATTCAAAGATATTTACTGTAATTTTTAACAAATGAAAGTGTTTTTTTTCAATCTGGACAAAACAAAGAGTTGAAAATAATTTGAGCTTGATTTAAATTTTAATAGATAAAGGTTTGGTTTGTAAATGAAAATGGTTGGTGATGAAATAACTGTTACCTCTTACCACCCGCCCACAGGTGTAACGCGCCTTGCTGAAAAAAATTAACAAAACTCGCGCCCTTTCCATTCCCTTGTGTTTCTTGTGTAGGCCTAGCAGAAAAACTGGTTTAAATAAGGCGTACAAAGTTGTCGGTATGTAAAGTTTATCAATTAAAAAGTTAACCACCGCCAATTTTCCCTTTAAGCTGTGTGGTTGCGCGACCGCGCAGTTCTCTGACCGACGCCCCCACGCGGTTTAGAATAACCGTGCAGCAAATTGTGAAGTATCGCACAAAAAATGGATGCTGTGCAACTTTGCTCACGACATGTTTTTACTTTGCATACGAACTAACGAACCTTAAAGGGAGCATTGACCGCCACCTAGCTGACATTAACATTCAAACTGCTGGGTCCTGTGACCTGACTAAACGTTAAGTCAGTGGCGTCACTAGGGGGGGGCGGGGGGGACGGGCCGCCCCGGGTGACACCCATCAGGGGGTGACACCCGAGCCTAACATTTTACTGTGTACATTTTATGTCAGAAAACAAAAGATGACAAATTTTTTAATCTAGAAAGAAATTAAGAAATACAATGAAATACGTTAAACAAGAAAATACTTATTAAAAAAATATCAGTAAACTTGCAATAATAAAACAGTCCCAACACACGAACAACATTAAAACAAATTAGGAAAAAAAGAAAAGAAATAGTCGCAACAGAGAGATCTTTAAAAAAGGCTGGAATGAAAAAGGCAGTGTCTTCTGTTTTAAAAGATATAAAGCCATTTGGGCTTGGACACACCGACAGCATGAACGACTCCCACCTCACGACTCCCACCTCACGACTCCCACATCACGACTCCCACCTCACGACTCCCTCCACCACAGTGGGGTGGGGGGATACGATTTTTATCACCACCCCCCACCCCCCAAAAGAAATAAAATCAAAAGATGGGTTTTCTTTGTTGATGTTTTTTCGTGAGGAAAATTTGGATTTCAATGTCTTTGAGTTAATATTTTATATATATATATATTTATTAAAGGCGTGAAAGCATAGATATGCATGTTTATATACAAGTAGTCCTCCGGTTACGACGGTCCCATCCCGACTTACGCTGTTTAGTGCTTACGAACACGCCCCCGTAAAGAATAGTATTACGCGTTATTCCGTATTTAAAAAAAAATTCATGAGGTAACGAATTCTTTTCTCTATTTGAAATTAAAAAAAAATATTGAAAAATATGTTGGATTATTTCAACCTACAACTTTCGTTTGCGAATTTTTCAAATGGCGAAGTTTTCAAACAAGTCAATAAAGCTGAGTAAGCTTACAAGTTCTTTTTCAATGCTCATTAGATAGAGCATATTCAGCCTTTTTTCGTCCCATGCAAATTCTAACTCATTATATATTCTTTTCAACTTTGAAAAGGATCGCTCTCAGCTGCATTTTGATGTCATCATTGAAAGATAGATGCGAAGTGCGATGTGTACATTTGTAAAGGACTGTGTGAAATATAGCTCATTTAAAAGCAGCACAATTTTTAGCTCTGCGCAAATTTTTTAGTTTCGCTTTGTGCTAATTCCTTTTCCTTACCCTGAGCCTGGGGCTGGACAATAACTTTTTTAAGAGTTATGAAAATTGGACTAATTCTGAAGGTAAGCAGTCTTCGAAATCACTCATGAACCTACATGTGGAAGAAAATTAGAAGCCCCGAGCCTAGTGCTCTTTATGGGTCTTCCCGGAAGACCCCCTTAGCCATCTGGCCACCAAAGGGACGTAACAGCTGAGGAACCCCCCTCCCCAAAAGCGGTCGCTTCTGAATCGGCCACCTGGGCATCCAGGACATACAGTCGAAGATGCTTCCAACTAAGTTGCCCTCACAAGGAGGTGGTGGAATTTCCTACTACGACCCGCTACCACTTTGGCGCCATCCCGGCAAATCACACAGGTCTCCATGGTTAGGACCGCCGCAGGACGGGGGATCATCAAAGACCTATCTAGGGTGCAACCCCCACTGGAAGGTTTCCTCCGAGTTGGCGTCCAATGCGTTCTTCGCGGCACTTTTTGCTAATCCGTACTGGCGCTCATGGCCCTAAACCGGCACCGCTCGATGGCGTTGCTAGTAAATTGAGGGGGACGAAACGGTTGCTTCGGATTTACCCGACCCCTTCTTCGAAATCACTTGAATGTTCTTCCATTAACTTGGCTGCTGTCCATCGGGTGGCGAAAGTGCTGAGCTCAAATAGGTTTGTAAGAAAGCCAAATTTCTCATGGATGTATTTATATGCACCTAACCAATGTTGTATGGCTTAAGAAAGTTTGTCAATGATTACCAGAAATACCTCAATCTTGAATTTTTTTCTCCAGGAGAATACTGTTTTGTTGATGTCCCTTTATCAAACTGACGCTTTCTTTTTTGTTTGATAGTATTGAAGATTGTTTACACTGTTTTTACCACGGACTTTTCCTTTCCTTTGTCTTCATAGGAATAAAATTAAGGATGCTATTTTTTAACAAACTCATTGAGAGACTTCCTTTCTAAAATTGTTTCCCAAATTTCAAGTAAAAAAGCGACTTCCAGTTGTTCAATTTCCTTTAGAAATCCTTCTTCTTGAAGTACCTGTCAACGATGAGTAGATGCAACAAGTCGGGTATAAAGATTTTGCAGAAGACAAAAAAATCTGACCACAGTAGGACAACCCTCTGCTGCTCTTTTCCCAACCAAATTAAAGGAATGAGCTGTGCACGGCACATAATGAGCTACAATACACTTCTCACGAAGAATAGCCTTGTTTCCGTTATACTTCCTACTCATTTGCAGCATTGCCGTATGACTGTCCAAGGCATTTTCAAGGATTCGTACAAACATAATGGCCTGCATCTTTATTATACACTATACTTCATAAAATGTTTGGGGGCCCTTAAATTATTGGGGGCTTTAGCCCGTTCAGCACACACCCCTTTTAATCCGCCATGGGGGGGGTCCACGCATCTGTGACGATGTGGTACGACGAGGGGGGTGTTTAAGAAATGTGACGTCACATCAAAAACGCGAAACTTTAAATAAAAGTTCCACTTAAATATTTGATTGTTTACCATTTATTTAAATACGTTTTCAATGACTTCACGCGTGTTACGATATTACAGTGCAGACTTACCCTAAATACATATTTAAATTACAAAAAAATATTTTGCAACATGCTAATTTTTATTGAGAAAATACGTCATGGGGGAGGGGTGTCAAAGCTTTGTGACGTCATATCGTAAAAAAGGGGTGGGGCCTAAGTTTTTGTGACAAAGTATGACGCTGGGGGAGGGTGGGGTAAAAATCGGCAACCTCACGTGACGTCATTTATGGACGGCCCCTTCAGTCGTGAAGGGGTGACACCATGAGCTACCGCCCCGGGTGACACCAACCCTAGTGACGCCTCTGCGTTAAGTCATTGTAGTTTTAGCTTATGAGTATGAAGAATGCATTTACAGCAGGAATAAAAGTTTGTAGAGCACAAGAGTATGTTTTTGGAAGTATGCTGTTAGTTACTGTGTGAAATGAGGTGTATGGGATAGTGGCTACTCAGTGGTTAGTTTGCATTCTATAGCCGCCATGAACGCGAAAATTATGCGGCTTTTTGGAAGAGTACCCGCGCAACTCATTTTAAAAATATTGACTGCCCTAGTTACGATTAGGGATGTCCAGATTTCGGCTCCGGCACATTTCTGGAATCCGGCCATTTTTACTATTCTGGCTCCGGCTTCGGCGCAAAATTTCACTTCACAAATCCGGCCAAATCTGGCTGGCCAGTAGAGCCATATATATTTATATATATATATATATATATATATATATATATATATATATATATATATATATATATATATATATATATATATTATATATATATATATATATATATATATATATATATATATATATATATATATATATATAAGGGTAGGGCTGCGGAAATTAGCGATTAATTTCTCGATTAATCGTTAAAAATTTTAACGGTTAAATTTTTTTAACGATTAATCGACTTACCACTTATAAATGTATTGGAAGTCAAAAAGTAAAATATTTTGGCCGATAAGTATAAACTAATTTCCGGACGATTACACGAACATTTTGGTTTTAAACTATTGACTGGCGTGAAAGTTCAACATTTTTATAAAATGTTAGTATGTCCATTGAGATAAACCGACTGCCTACCATGCAATGTTCCCTCTAAGTCTAAGCTTCGTTGGTCAGTGTGCAAAGTTTAAAAAAAACTCTTGTGCAAAGTTCAACAACGTCCATTTTTTGTGCAATATTTAACGAAATTTGCTGCGCGGTGATTCTAAACTCCCGCGTGACGTCGGTCAAATATCTGCGCAGCCCCGCTGCTAAAAGGGAACATTGCTACCATGGTTCTAACACTTCGCTTACATATCACCTGCATTCCAAACATCCACTAAGGTATCGGAAACTTCAGCTGAGGCAATCTAAAGCTATGTGAACGATTGTTCAGCTCTGCTGATTATATATTAAATAAGAACTGATCATCACTTGAACCAAATAATGTCAATACACTTGTCTGCGTTGTTGGTTAAAAGATGTCATATAAAGATAAAGAAGACATTCCAGTGTTATTTCAATTTTCGACAAGTATTTTAAGAAATGCTACTTATGACACCATAAAATTCAATTTTTGGTTTTATTCGAAATTAACGATTAATTAATCGTTAATTTTCTAAAGTTGACGATTAAATTCAAATTAATCGTTACCAGTCCTAATATATATATATATACCAAAGTACCCGTTGAGTGTGGGGTAAATCCGAAGCAACCGTTTCGTCCCCCTCAGTTTACTAGCAACACTATTGAGCGGTGCCGGTTTAGCGCCAGTACGGATTAGCAAAAGGTACCGCGAAGAACGCAGCGGACGCCAGCTCTGAGGAAACCTTCCAATTGGGGTTACACCCTAGGTAGGTCTTTGATGATCCCCCGCTCTGCGGAGGTCCTAACCACGGAGACCCGTATGCTTTGCCGGGGTGGCGCCAAAGTGGTAGCGGGTCGTAGTAGGGAATTCCACCCCTCCTTGTGAGGTCAATTTAGTGGGAGGCATTTTCAGCAGCGACCGCTTCCGGTAGGGTTTCTCAGCTGTTACGTCCCTTTGGAGGCCAGATAGCTGGGAAGACCCATAAAGTAAACAGCACTAGGCTCGGGGCTACTGATTTTCTTCCACATGTAGGTTCATTTCCAAAATGACTGGTTCCCACAAATTGAGATAACATAGAAAAGAAAAAGATTACATTGAATTTAGTAAAATTCCAGCATCTGATGTCGTTTTACTATTTTCTTATTCAGATGTCAACTTTTCCAAGGCGCTTAAAAAAACAAAAAATTTCGCATTTGAAACCTGCTTCTTCGCGAGTACTTGAGGTAACAATATTAAAAGAGCTACAACTTGATTCACTGGAGACGTATTTCAGTAGTGCTCCATTGTTTTTATTCTGTATTTCCTCCCTTGCCTTCTTTTTTTCTTTCTAAATGACGCTCCGCTTTCTTTTATTCGTTTCATCCTAATTCTGCGGATATATTTTAAAAATACATTTCATAGAAATAAAACGTCCCTTGAGGATTTTAAAAGTATTTTTGAAAATTATTTATGCCTCTTGTGGTGTTTATTAACGGAGAAATTTGATTTTTTTCATATTCTTGTCATAAATCTTAATAATTTTCAGTAAAATAGAGGAATTCAAATTATTTTAAAATTACTTTGATTGGATAAGCGTAACATTTTTAATGAATAATCGTATTTTAATGAAAAGCATACATTGGAGGCCGTCCATAAAGTATGTCACGCTACGAACCGCTACCACTTTGGCGCCACCCCAGCAAAGCACACAAGTCTCAATGGTTAGGACCGCCGCTAACCCTTTTGGAAATAAATGATTCTGAAAAATACCCAGCAAATAAAAGGGTTAAATGTTCATTAATGCCATATAAAATAAAATTCTTTGCAAACCCATTTCATCGAACAAAGAGATGTGCTAATACAAAACGCTGTTATATCAGCCAAAAGAATTTGTGACGAGTTGTAGATATCGACTGAGTTAAGGGCCGTCCATAAATGACGTCACGCGATTTTGGCCGATTTTTTACCCCCTCCCCCCTCGTCACGCGTCGTCACAAAAAGTTAGACCCCCCCCCTTCTAAAAATAGGTCACAAAGCTTTGACCCCCCCCCCAAATAAAATTAAAAAATAATAAAACATATTTTCTATTTGAAAATAAGTATGTTTCAAATCAATTTATTGTCATTTAAGCATTTATTATTTATTTAGTGAAGGTCTACATTGTAATATTATAACCCGCGTTTTTTTAAAACGTTTAACCGGCCTTCAAAAACGAACTGTGTTAACATCCTTAGATAAAATTTTATTTTAATGCATACAAATTAAACATTTTAAAATAATCCCTCAATTGACAGAATTGACTGACAGGCATCTCGTAAGAAAGAGTTTGGCGAACAGGGGTAAATAACCTAATCTGGGGTCAAAAGGGAGTTCTTGAGGGTAATGCAGACTCATTTGGGACATATAACATCCAATACAATCCACTACATATATATTAAAATACGTCATATATACGTGTACGCTTGGAACAAATGCCCATTATTGAACCGGTTCCTTCCAGAAAATGAATTTTTTAAATTTCTTACCTACGTACTATACGAAGACACCTAATTCCACCCTACTTTCATTTATTTTGACACGCATGGGCGTAGGGAAGGGGGGGGGCATTTGCCCCCCCCCCTACATTTGAGAAATTTTAAAAAAATTTATTAAATCTTATCTTATCTTATCTGTTTACAGACGCTCCTTCTATACAGAAGATTATTGCGTCCTACGCTTATCTATGGTTTGTGTTTAGTCCTGCATTAATAAATGTTGTATTTTAACTATTACAGCACTAATTTGTAAGTCTTATTAATTTCTAAGGCCTTTTTCAACCCTTATTTTATACTGAACTTGAATTTAATTGAAAATTGTACCTGTATGGCATTGCAAGTTAAAATTTTTTAAAAAGTGGGATTTCCCCCCCCCCACCCCCTGGAAAAATTCCTAGCGACGCCCATGTTGACACGAGTGACAATAGGCCTAATCTTAATCCACATGACATGACTGTATTACGTATCAGTTCTGTGATATTTAAAATTAATGCATTAAAAACTAAGCTAAGGGGCCGTCCATAAATGACGTCACGCACCTAGGGGGGGAGGGGGGTCACACTTTTGTGACGATGCGTGACGAGGGGGAGGGAGGGGGGTTGAAGAAATGTGACGTCACATCAAAGGGTAACTTGAAATAAAACTTCTACTGAAATATTTGGTCGCTTACAATTTATTTAATGACTTTTTAAAAAAAAATCAGTGCTTCTCAATGTGCCGGTCGGTAGGCCACCAGACGCTGGTTGGCGTAAGCTATCAAGACACGAAAATTAAATCTAATTATAATCCTTAAGTTTGAGAATCCACAAGATAACATATGAAATTGTTACACTGCGTCGTTTGATGTTGACATCAAAGCATTTGTGATGTAACCGCAGCTCCGCTTGGTTCTCTCACGGCAGGTGACTTTTTTGCCCGTTACCCCAAAATATACAAGTTAATGTGTGCGTTACGCCCCCCCCCCTCCCTCGAAAATGCTACTGGTGAGTTTTACAAGCATGACAAGTGTATACAAATGATCTGAATATGATTATGTGTAGATATTATAAGTCAAAACGACTCGGAATATCAGTTTTTCTTTAAAAAAAGGGGGGGGGGAATCTATTTGATAGAATTTTAAACGTTTTAAGTTTGATATAATTGTTCGATGGTTTGTGGTCAAACGCCCCTGGCCATTGGGGCCGTCCATAAATGACGTCACGCGATTTTTTTCCCTATTTTTGACCCCCTCCCTCCCCCTCGTAACGCGTCGTCACAAAAACTTAACCCCCCCCTCTAAAAATACGTCACAAATCTTTGACCCCCCCCCCAAAAAAAAATAATTAAAAAAATTATTTTCTATTTGAAAATAAGTATGTTTCAAATCACTTTTATTGTCATTTAAGTATTTATTATTTATTTAGTGAAGATCTACATTGTAATATCGTAACTCGCGTGAAGCATTTTTTAAAAAGTTTAACTGGCCTTCAGAAAACGAACAGTGTTAACATCCTTAGATTATATTTTATTTTAAGGCATACAAATTAAACAATGACTATTAATCATCACGGTTAACGTCTTTGTTTAGAAAAAAAAATTATTTAAAAATAACATTTTCAAATGTATTTTTTAAAAATCCCTCAATTGACTGACGGGCATCCCGTAAGAAAGAGGTCGGCGAACAGAGGTAAATAACCTCATCTGGGGTCAAAAAGGGAATTCTTGGGGGTAATGCAGACTCATTTTGGGACATATAACATCCACTACAATCCACTAGATACATTAAAATACGTCATGTGTACGTGTACGGTGGAACAAATGCCCATTATTGAACTGGTTCCTTCCAGAAAATGCATTTTTTAAAAATTTGGCAACTATGTAGATTTCTTACCTACGTACTTTACGAAGACACCTAAATCTACCCTATTTTCATTTATATTGACACGAATGACAATAATCTTAATCCACATGACTTGTCTGTATCACGTATCATTTCTTAACTGAGCTAAGAAGAAAAGTTGTTTTGTCCTCCTCTCGAATTGCGATGTCAAGAATTTGAGAAGCACTGATCTAGAAGACTAGAATGGCCAGGGGCGTTTGACCAAAAACCCATCGAACAATTATATCAAACTTAAAACGTTTTTAATTCTATCAAATAGATCCCCCCCCCCTTTCACCTTTTAAAGAAAAAGGATATTCCGTGTCGTTTTGACTTAAAATATCTACACATAATCCTATTCAGATCATTTTTAAGAGTCTTGTCATGCATGTAAAACTCACCAGTAGCATTTTCGGGGGGGGGGAAGGCTAACGACGCTCCCCCAAATCCCCGAGTCATGTCAGCAGGACCTAGAGTCTGGGGGTGGGGGGGGTAACGCACACATAAACTTGTATATTTTGGGGTAACGGGCAAAAGAGTTCGAGAGAACCAAACGGAGCTGCGGTTACATCACAAATGCTTAAGGATTATAATTAGATTTAATCTTCATTTCTTGATAGCTTACGCCAACCAGCGTCTGATGGCCTACCGACCGGCACATTGAGAAGCACTGATTTTTTATTTATTTTTTTTTAAAAAGAAAAAAAAAGAAAAAAAAAGTCTTTAAATAAATTGTAAGCGACCAAACATTTCAGTGGAAGTTTTATTTAAAGTTACCCTTTTGATGTGACGTCACATTTTTTCAATCCCCCTCCCTCCCCCTCGTCACGCATCGTCACAAAAGTGTGACCCCACCCCCCTTTTAGGAGCGTGACGTCATTTATGGACGGCCCCTTAGGAGAAAAAATAAAAGTTGGGAAAATTCACAAGACATGTTGTATGTTTGGAACAAGAAGTACAACGAGAAATGTTTTCATCCATGGATCGAATTAAAAAGGAAATAAAGGATTGCTTTGGGGGCCATTCATAAAAGACGTCACGTACTTAGGGGGAGGGGCTCGACCATGTGTGACGAGGGGGAGGGGGAGTTTAAGAGATGTGACGACACACCAAAACGTGCAACTTTAAAAACAAATAAAATAATTTTTAAAATCTTTTATTTTAAAGGACACGCTTTTATTTACAGGTATGAAGTCGCACTAAAAAGAAGAAAATAAAAATTTTTCTATAACAGGTGAAATGACTGAAACCTATCCACTGCACATAAGAGCGTGGGGCGCCCATCACAACTCATTTCTCTTTGCAACTATTCTTTTGCATATAGATACATATTTCTAATTAATATGATAGTAGCATGTATATAAATTATAATCAAAGTTTTAAAACTTTTAATGTTTATTAATATTCATACAAATTTATATTGATGTTTTTCGCAGCCTTGTACATGTCACAGGCGCCCCACGCTTTTATGTGCAGAGGATAGGTTCAGTCATGTCGCCTGTTATAGAAAATTATTATTTTCTTCTTTTTAGTGCGACTTCTATCTGTAAATAAAAGCGTGTCCTTTTTAAAAAAAGATTTTTTAAATATTTTATTTTCTACCGTTTAGTATAAACATTTTTAAATCATTTTTTCGAAATAATCAATACAAATTAATTAGTCAAACTTCATTGTCAATAACTTAAATGTGATAGTGGTGAAAAGATAGATTAAAAAGATAAAGTACGAATTTATGTATTAAAGGCAAAACAGTTCCCCCAACTGAAATTTGAACCACGTCGGCAATCGATCACGCTAACGATTTGACCAGCGCGCCTGACGATTACTGACGAATCCTCGCTCTATTGTTACATAATAAAAACTCTTTACAAACACCTTCTGACATCAACACATTGAAATTACTTGTATCCCTCTAGTGCGAATTGTTTATAAAACTTAAATGTGATAGTGTTAATTAAGCTACCCGTAAAGACAAAGTTTTTGACTAAAAATCCCTTATATATGAGAAAGAACTAAAAGTTTTGCTAATGTTCATCGCGCGACAAACATTTACAGACTGAAACGCGCTGATCTCTCCTTGATGTAAAACACGGGAATTTGGTAAAAGTGGGCTGGAGTGAAACCAATGAGCCGTGGAGGTCAACTAGACCCCTCAGCCGCCACCACGCGCCGAATACGCCACAAAATTTTCTTCCGCCGAAAATCCGCCGGAAAATATGCGGCGCGCCACATTAGCCGCCGTATTTTTTCCGCCGTAAATCCGCCGAAAAATGAACGAGGCGTCGTAACGTAATGTTTTTGTTTTCCTAAGATTAATTGCGTTCCGTTACAAGATCGAATGAATTTTTAGAATGACGTCGCCGAAAGAGTGACAAAAATGAGTTATTTGATTATTTGTACAGTTTTTTTTAACCTAAATAATCAATAAAATCAACGATACAGTTCTTGCAAGTTATCTTTTTCTTACAATCTTAATTTATAAAATACTAATTAAAATACAAATCAATAAATTAATTAATTTAAGTTATCTTTAAGCTTTGTCGTAAATAGGCGATTTATTATTATTTAATTATGGCGCAACGATCTTCTACTAGCAGATAGGTAAGCCTAAATTAATTGTTTCAATTTGCTTGACCTCTTGCTGTGACAACCCAGCAAGTAGGGTGCTAGATAAACAAAATGGATGTATCCTAGTCTACTCTGATTATATAGTGTCAAGGGCCGAAAACAGCCTTATAAATTAAAAAGCCTTACAAATTAGCGCTATAATAGCTAATATATAAATGCATTTAATAAATTAAAAATGAAAGTTCTCAAGAGAACATTAAAATTCGCAGTGAAATAATTTACGTGCTAAGACTGCAGGATTACCTTTTTACGTTACACCATTTCTGATGTAACAATTCTTTATGACTATATGATGATTTTAGGTGAACTCAAATGTCGGCAAATGTCATCTAAACCGGGAAAAGAGGCATTTCATTAAAAACCTACAAGTAAAACCTAAACCGCCAAGCCTACATGGAAATTCTAAAAGCACAATGCTGGAAATATTTTTGTGGCCTGTTCTCTGCTAATGGGAGGAATGTAGATGAAGCTCGAGTTTATTGTCAGCTGTGTCTCACTGCTCAGCAGTCATTGGGTGACAAGGGTCACATTTCAAAAGTAACCAATTTTGCCGCAATTATATCAAGTGGCAATTATGAATCTTCACTTAAGTGTCAAGCACAATGTGTCAGTACAAAGTCAAGAAAAGTCAATAAAATGTTGGGATATTTCCGTAAGTATGGAGAAGGCAACAGTCAATGTCAGGCAACATCAAGTCATGAACTGACAAGAGATATCGTTATCTGGTTCTGTAGAGACTTGCTCGCCTTTGAAAATGTGCCTAAAGATGGTTTTGTTGACTTCTTCAAAATTAAATGCCCATCTCTCAACATACCGGCACCTGTAACACTTGCTGTAACATCCCTGGATGATGTTTACGAATATTTTGCTGCAAATGTCAATTTACTGAGAAATCCGGCTAATCCGGATATCAGCCGAAAAATTATGTCAGCCAGCCGAAATTTTAAAATCCGGCTAATCCGGATATCAGCCGAAAAATTGTGTCAGCCAGCCGAAAGTTAAAAAAAACTTCGGCTGGCAGGCGGCAGGTCTAAGGTCAACTCTAGCAGAGGACTAAACATTCTAAATAGTGTTAAATAGAGATAAACTAAAAAAATGATTCATTTAATTACAGTACATTCGTTCGATCTGAAATTTTAATGCAACACATTGATATCCAAGATCTATCTGTGGTAAAATTTTGAGATCTCTAGGACCATCAGAAGTGGTTTAATTTTACGTTACAAGATTTGACGGAAGGATGTAAAATACAACATACAAACAGTGTGAGTTAAATAAAAGCGTGTAATAAATAAAACAAACCCGTAAAAACAAAGTTTTTGACTATAAATCACTTATATATGAGACATAACTTAAAGTATTGATTATGTTCAAATGCGACAAACATTTACAGACTGAATCTGTCTTAACTTCCCTTTGCTTTATAACCCCTGTGGGGCGGGTGGGAGAAGGGAAAGGTCTGGTCACCGATCGCTAGACCGAGCTCAGCGTGACACGTAAAATGTAAACAAAAGCACGCGGTAAACCTGGTTAAAACACGAGATGTGTTCACCGATGGCTGGCGTGAAGTCAAGTGACTCGTAAAATGTAAAAAATAGCGACAGCTCCATATAGTTTATATAGATAAACTAAAAATGCATCAATTTAATAACTGTACGTTCGATCGATCTGAAATTTTGATACGATGCATTGTTAGGTGACATGAGCCTATGTGCCAAATTTCAGCTCGATGGCATCACGGCAAGTGGGTCATTTTTTACTTTTATTTTTCCGCCCTCTCGACCGACCGACCATGAGCCCAAGACAGAGACGGCGATGAAGTTAATATAAGGGATTTAAAAAGCGTGTACTAATAAAAGCTGTTATTCAAGACCCGTTTTATTCCTTGAGCTTTCTTAGAAATAGCTTGAGAGCAAAAATTTATAACTGTTTTGCTAAGCATTCAATTGGCACTTTACAACTACGGCCAGGAAGGGGAAATGAAATAAATAGAAGTAAAAAAAAAGATTTAAAAAAAACACGTTTTTATAAGCGGACAAAAAAGAAGCAAATAAATTTTTAAAATTTTAAATGTAAAACAAGTACTTTGATGTAATATGACTAAAAACGTTTGGCGGGCGCTTCTCAGGCTTAACTAATTCAATTCACTCACTTTCTTAGTCGTCATTTGTAAACCCTAATCATTTTAGCCAAACGCCTAAAAAGCGCCCGCCCACGTTTTTAGTCATATTACATCATAGTACTTATTTTAAATATTTATTTTCTTCTTTTTAAGTCCGATTATAAAAACGTGGTTTTTAAAAATCTTTTTTTTTACTTCTATTTATTTTATTCTTTTTAGTCTAAGTGTAGGCTATGCTATGGTGAGTTTTGAAGTATTGATTATGTTCAAATGTAATACGCATTGCCCGACAAACATTTACAGACTGGAAATGACTGATCTCCCCTTGATGTTAAACATGGTTTTTGTGGTCGGGGCTGGTGTGAACTCGGCACGTGAATGTAATGTAAACAAGGGCAGACCGATAATACATAGGCTTATATATAGATAAACTAAAAAGTTCAATAATTTAATAACGGTACATTCGATCGATCTGAAATTTTGATACAATGAATTGTCATCCAAGATCTATCTGTGGTAAATTTTTGAGATCTCTAGGACCATCAGAAGTGGTTTAATTTTACGTTGGCAGATTTGAACAATTATGGACAGACACACAGGAACGAAAGCAAGTTAATAAAAACGTGGTAAAAAACAACAGATGAACACGCCTTCCACTATTTCATAGTCAGCAAAGGGCAGAGTTTACTAGATTTTGTATGACTAGAAATAAAAAGCACATTTCAGACCATTGTTAAAGATAAAGTAATATGTCTCAGGCATTGTCTGGCATCCATGATATGACAATAGTATAGACTGTAGACATTGCAGAACTCACCAGGGATTTTTCTGTAGGATTATTACTCTCCATACATCTAAATGACCCAAGGGCATATCATGTGTGGATAACAAAGTCTGAATCCAGCAGACTCACAGGGGACTTCGTATAGAGGTCAGATGCTTTATGGGATTACATATGGAGGTGTAAATAAAGTTTACCTTATCTTTGAGATGTAGCCAGCCATCAAAAGGTTAAGTGTCCCATCAATCTGGATACTAACATGCTACACAGTTGTTGTTTTTTGGGTATCTCCTCTAACTGAAATTTATTACAGACCCTAAATGTTTGCAACGGCATATTGGTTTGATGGTAGGTCCCGTATTAATAGCCATACAAGATAAAATGATACAAGCATAAGCTAAAACAACAAGGGCAGTCATAGTTGGAGTAGATTAGGGGATAAGCTAGTATATCTCATTAATTGCTTCATGCGGCTTGCGACTCTAAACGCCCCTGACAGCTCCTGGCCTTCACAAGTGACTTTGGATGCGAGTCCAGAGATACCTGTTTCTAACCAACAGGAGAAGGGGTGACAGGCGGACCACTGGCGCCTTAAAGTCAGATGCTTCGGGCATGCAGATGAGCCTCGTTAACCATGTATGGCTGCTCATCTAGCAGAAGGAAACCTCTGTGAACAAAATGTGGGTGAGACTGCAATCAGGCTTATAGATTAGTAGATGGATAACATGCAAACAGGGTATGAGGGAGCCTGACAAGACGTAACAAAACAGCGAACGTTTCGGCAAAGAGCCTTCTTCAACGAACAAATAGACAAATAAAATGAATATAAAGAAATTAAAACGTAGCTGCTTTGAAATCCAGAGCCAAAGAGAACATTGCTGATACTAAAAGAAATATAAACCTATAGTAATGGAAGCTTTGTTTATTAGAATAAGCTTAAGTATCTAAGTCTAATTATAAGTTTAATTAATTGGGTCCTTTTTTTGAGCTTACGCTTTCTATTTTGATAAAAAAATCTAAATTCGTATGTTTAATTATATTCTAAAACTATTATACATGTTTTCCATTGTACATTGAATATATAAAAATTTTAACTGTTGTCTGGCACATTTCAATTTACATTATTCTGTAAGACCTACTGTTCTTATTTTAAATATTAATAATATTTTGCCTCAGATTTCCATTATTCTTGGTTGACTAGTTGGTGGAAAAAAATAGATCATGGAGCATTGATCATGATAATAAAAATCTTTTATACCATATGTTACCATAAAGTAGGAACAAACAAAGCCCATCCCCTCACTAGCATCATCCATTAACATTCTGTAAAGGTACTGAGATGAATAATTTTATCACAGTACAGAAACAGGTATTAAAAAACTGGGAGAAGATTAATAATTTAAAAAAACAAAAAATTAATTTAAATCAATAGTTTTATTATGACATCTAATGAATTCAAATTTGTAAATACAAATAAATGTTGGCATTATAAATTAACTGTAAAATTCTTGGATAAAATTGATAAGATAAAGGGTAAAAATGTCAAAATCCATAACTAAAAATTGAAAAATATTCATTCTTTAAAATACATTTAATTACTCGTACTTTTCATTCTACAATGTACTTGGAATTGCTATTCGCCATATTATTTTAATTTAGTTCCATTGGAAAAGCAATAGATATAGAATATTTAAAACAAAAATGGACATACATGTAATAAAGAAAAACTTTTTGTGACAAGTGACATACAATACCAGGATAAAAGAGTCACCGGTAAATCATATTTAAAACAAAAGACAATATTCAAATATGTTGAAATGGCATATTGTAATTCTTTGACCTGTCTAATCTTCCCATTGAACTCTGAACAATTCAACAAATAAAAGGAAAAAATACTGTCTGTAGTTAAGTTCGATTCTGAAAAATGACATCATAATATATTGCCAACACAAATGGAAACAATTTGCCCCTTCAATAAATATTATCTACTGTTTTCATATTACTTTTCTGTTGCCTAGGTTATGCTAAATGCTTGAACTTAAAAAGAAGTATCCAACCACACACAATTATCAGGGTCAGACAATTATGCCATAATTAATATTTAAAAGGTTTGCTAATAACACAATAATTTCATTTATGGGCCATCCATATCTATATAAATACTAAAAGGGCAAGAGGAGAGCTCATTTTGCATATTTTAAACTATATTAATTCAGCTATAAATAGTATACCTTGCCATTCTATAAGTTTCTTAGTATCCTAAGCTATTTTAATATTTCTAAAAAATCAAACTATTACCTAAAAATCTAAAACATTGATGTTTTAAACTTATTTTGGAAGGCTGTAAAAATAAAAATTTCAATGTTGAGGATTATTCTAATATTATCACTTGTATTTCCACAAATCACTCACAGTGAAAGAAGATTTTGTATAGTGAAAAATTTATTTAGGGGCATTTATCCTTAAGTGAAACTAATATGTGACATAAATCCTTCTTTTAACACAATACCCCTAAAACTTTGAAATTTAAATAGATTAAATAACTCCCTGTGATGGTATGAAGCTTGTTGTGAGACAGTGAAATACAGTGCATTGCCTTAATTATCTAGCCATGAATTTTTTTGGTGAGAGGGGGCTGTAAAACCTGAATTGGTGGAGTTTAAAAAAATATGGAAGCAACAGGAAAAAGAGAGAATGAAATTTCATTCTTCTCATGCATTTAAGATAAATGGCTCTTGCCTGCCCTGCAAATTTGATACAATTTTTTTATAGTGATGTTTAATCAGTCATTTAACTGAATAGTAATTTTAAACTAATTATCAAGCTCAAAATGAAATATGTTTGTTATATTAAAATTTTATATATATAATTTTACTGGTAATCTCAATAAGCTTCTGAACTTTTACTCAAATAAATAATATTTTTGTTTACTAATATAACAGTAATCTTGGCACAAGGAATAGTGATATTATAACTTAGACACGGTACCACGGAGAAGGCCTCGAATATATTTGTAGTAAGACGGATGAACCTGTAGATACAAATAATTTTATATTCTTTAAAGAAATAAAACAATTATACATTTTGCTTCATTTTAAAGTGATAAATAATCATCAAATTAAATCTAAAACATAAATGAATAATAATGGTAAGGATGACTTATTTCATAACACAAATGCCTGAAATGCAGAACAAAATCTAGTTTCAAGGAGCTCAATTAATTAATCTGTTATTAGATTTACGGAAAAAAATTCAAAGAATAAGTATCAATAACACAATAGCAAATTTCACCCAAATGCTATTAAGAAAATGCAACAAAATAGGTAAAAAATAGAATTTTGGGGAAGTATAAATAAATTGTATATAAATCTTTATAAATTGGTAATTTTTAGTTGGTATCAAATCTTTGGTAATATAGTAATCACTTCAATTTAAGAATTATGGATTCTGTTCATTTGCTTCCATTGCAGCAGACATAATTTTAGTTTCCTTTTCATCTACCATTGTCTTGCTTAAACAATTTTAAGAAATTTTAAGCGGGTGTCACCTCTGATTTGTTCATAGGTTCATTTAGGGCAGCAGCATACATCCGTTCATAAACATTGCCATCATAACAACCAAGTGCTGACTTAAGGCATTCATCTGGCACATCTACAGCATCCACTAGAGCCACTGCTTCAGGCCTAAACACCATGGATAAGTTCAGAATTTTTTAATTAAAACCATACATTCAATTATTAGTCACAATAAGAAATGTTCAAGGAAATTAATTAATGAAAACAAAGGTTGATACTGTTGATAATACACTGGCATACCTAAAAAATTTCATAAAGGTATTATGACCTGTATATATATAAATGAAAGTATGTATGTATGTATGCATGTCTTTTATAGCTGACTAAACCACTCATCCGATCGCCATGAAACTTTAGGAGATTGTTATGTACGCTCCCGGGATGGTAACTGGCTAATTTATTTTTTAAATTTAACACTCTTAGGACTCATAATGTTGTTTTTTGCTTATATGAGCTATATAAAAATTAGTTTAAATGTTAGCTACTGTATAAATGAATGGATCTTAAAAAAAACTTAGTAAATAAAACTTAACAGCCCATGTTAAAATAGTATAGGGCAATGAACTCCTAATGTTCATTCCTTCAGGGCTGGGGGCCCCAAATGTCTTTTTTCGTAAACTTTTAAGATTTTATTCCCCATTCAATTCAATTTAAGTGGATCTTGAGAAATAAAGATACATATATACATTAAGAAATTGATTGAAATAAACAGGAGTTTAGAACTTTAAATCTTGCACAGAATGAGCCTGGGGGCCCCGAAAACTGTTTTTTGCTTATATGAGCTATATAAAAATTATTCTAACAATTAGCTACTAGGAACATGAATGGATCTCGACTAAACTTTGTATATAAAAACTTGATAGCCCATACAAAAATAATGTAGGGCACTGAACTCCTTATGGCCATTGTTTCGGGGCCGGGGGCCCAATTTTCTTTTTTTTCTGAAACTTTAAAGATTTTATTCCCCATTCAATTATTAACAATCTTTATTGGTTTCTGGCATAATTGTTTTTAATAATCCCTTTTTACTGAGATTGTTGCAACGCACGTCGGGTCTGCTAGTTATATATATATTTAAAGGCTGTAATGTTTAAACAATAGAGTAATGGAAATAAAATAGTTTTTTTATGAACCTGATTTCCTGTAACAATTGCATCTCAGCCCGTCTGATTATCTCAAGTTGAATTGGTGAGATGGCTTCAGTCTAAATGTGAGAGAGTTATGTACATTAAAATACAAACCAATATTACACTAAAGTAAATTTAGTTACTAAATTTTAAAATTAGTAATACATTTTTCCCAAATTTTCTAAGGTATGAATTTTGTTAAAATTAAAATTTCTTAATGTGTCTTCTGTTTTACTTGAATTGTGGATATTCCAAGTCAAATAAAATTATAATAAAAGCAGAGTAGAAAATCTTGAATGTGCAAGGAATACAAGTATTTGAACCACAAACAATAACATGTTTGTGCATTTAAAGGGCAGACACAAGACTTTTTGCTACTTTTTAGTTTTGTGCCCATGGGATGGGTCTATGGGTCTAGTTTCAACTCCATAGACATGTCCCACCTTAGCTTCTATTGTTTCAAATAGAATTATTATAATTGTAAAAAATAACTACACAGACCTCTAAGAAATGTCCAGAGTTAGTTTCTATTACATAAAGAGAAAAGAGACAACAAAGCTTCTTCAAGACTGTGACCAGTTCTGGACTTGCTGTTCCTCTTAAATTTCTCAAGGCTTCGACATTACTCTCAATTATATAGGGCCAACCATGAGCCTGTAATAAAATAAATATATTAAATACTGTATTTACCCAAATATAGCATGACATCAAATTTAACACCACCACCAATTTTTCAAAATCATTACAAGAATAGTAAAAAAAGTATTATTTTTTTTAAATGTAGACTTCAAGCAATTTTTATCTTATCTTATCTGTTTACAGACGCTCCTTCTATACAGAAGATTATTGCGTCCTACGCTTATCTATGGTTTGTGTTTAGTCCTGCATTTTTATTAGAGATTTAAATGTTGATAAAGTGTTGGTTTTCCTGGATTCTTCAGGCAACCCATTCCACGCCCGAATTCCGGACGGGAAGAATGAAAATTTGTATGTGTTTGTTCTTGCATACGGAATAAGAAAGGTGTTTTTATCCCTATGTCTATCTGAGGGTTGTATTAAGTTATCTTTGTGTTGTATTTCTAAATTAGAATTAATTGCTTTATGTATGATTACTACTTTGCTCTTGGTTCTTCTATCCTCTAGTGTTTCAAGGTTTAATGATTTAACTAATGGTGTTATTCTTGTCAGTTTTGAATATTCTCCAGTAAAGAATCTGGCAGCTCTTTTTTGAATTTGTTCTAGTTTATCAATGCTTTCTTTGGTGGATGGGTCCCATACAGAAGATGCATATTCTAGTACAGGTCTCACCAAAGTGAGGTAGCATTTTAGTTTTATATCTCTATTACATTTGTTAAAATTTCTTTTTATAAAGCCTAAGGTTTTGTTTGATTTTTTAATAACTTCATTGACATGGGGATTCCATGATAGTTTCTCATTTATTAAGACTCCTAAGTATTTTGCATCTTTAGTTTGGGTCAGTTCTTTTCCATGAATGTTATATTTTGAATTTATTTCTTTCTTTTTCTTTGTTACTCTTAACAGTTGACACTTTTCTGGATGGAAAGACATACTCGTTAGTTTCCCATTTTATCAATTCATCTAAGTCTAATTTTTATTTACAATACAATGAATGAATAACCTAAAATTTACTGTTATAACAAAACATGTTGAACAGTGATAAGAATTCTGCCACATAGGGCTGTTGCACCGCAGGAGTTGTATTGCAGGTGGTCTACATTCAGGAGATATTTAAAATGCAGGACTACGAAAATAACGCAAATGGTGTTTTTGAGATTATAAATTTGGAGAAAAAACATTGTACTATATTTGGGCCCATTCTGTAATACTTTTATTGAGTGGCATTCTAAAACTGTGTTGCTAAAGTGCCATTTTCTTATATGAGATTACTTCAAATAAGTGGACATTTATATATACAGTCGAACCCACTTACCTCGAGCTCGGTTAACTCGCCCACCCCATTATGTCGACGTTTTTTATTGGAACCGCCAAATTCTCTCTTTGTCTTAGCATTTTCTCGTCGTTTAATTCGATTTTTTTAAGTCGCCGAAACCTCATAACACGAGCACAAAAAAGGGTCAAATTTGCCACTTAACGTTGGTTATCTCGATCCCCATGACCAATGCCAGCTTTTGAAAATGTTAGCTATGATTTTTTTATAACCAAGGGAAGGGACCAATTTTCTGCCTCACCAGGGTCTGCTGGTGACGTCACAGCCCGCTTGCTCAGCGCTGTTACTTCTGGTACTATGCTTCGGTAACTAAGCGAATACATTTTTTTTATAAAAAATCGGTCACTAGCCAACTCCACAAACAGTGATGACGTGTATTTTTATATTTATAGACCAGAATATTATTATTATTAAGAAAACGCTTTGATTTTGATGTCACGTTCGCTCGCGTGTTGGCTCTGGTATTCTGCCGTAACACAACAAAAAATTAACTCCGGGTAATAAGCTAATATACCGACTAAGTCCTGATAAAACGGAGTAAACAGTCATAATAAGATGGAATTTATTTAAATACCATATTATGTTTCACTCGTCAACTTGCCAGAATTATTGAATTTCGCCGCGCACACGACGATTCTGGGGTGGGGTTTAGGTGGGGTTGAGCTACACTGGCCATTTACCAAGGCATGCTTTGACTCAATTTAAAAAGAAAAATGTTCCTTCCCCCAACCCACTGTAGATGTATAACAGTGGGGGAGGGGAGGGAAGGTGTCTCTTCTCGCGGTCTTGTATTGGTATGTCAAAGCAAGAGGCTTCCTTTTATATAAACATCAAAGACCTTTCAAGCCTTCTAGCCTCCCCCCCACCACCCTCATTATCCCTAACTAGAAAGCTCCGTAACTTGCCTTTGAGTTCACTTAGAGCGGCGACTGTAGTAATAGCCGTGACCTTTGACCGTGGTTCACATGAAGCGCTCGTACAGTGCCTCGACAACTAAGCAAATTAAAAATTTTAAAAAAAAGCATTCCTTAGCCGTAGGCGAAGTAGACTAATAGTGATGACGTGTATATTATTTAGATACCGGAATAGGGAGAAAGCGATTTGAAGTCACCGTCGCTCAACACAACAAAAACGAACTCCGGGGTAAAAAGCTATTACGGGCTTATTGAAGTTGCAGCTGAATAAATTATTTAAATTCCGAAGACTTAAAACTTATATAAATAAGCCTAAACATTTTTAAAGATGAGTGTAAGCGGTCGTTCGATAGTCGTAACTACGGTAAACACTAGTCCTAGCGTAATAGTAGTCAATTATTAACAAATATATTTATTTGAATATTGATTGTTTTCCTTGGTCCTTATACAAATAAATGCCTTGGTATTTATTAGTAATAAACTTACACTAAGATTATGACTTTAATTATAATTACATCATTAGTATTAGTAGTAAATAGCATGAAATAATAAAGTTCAAGGACGAACGAGCAAATAAACTAGAACTAGAGGGGGAGAGCCTCAGTCAGAGCCGAGTCACTAATTCATTTACATAAATCATACTCGCAAGGACATTCCATTTCGCATAATATAATATATCACATAATTTAACATTATATTGATGTTTTGTATATTCCGATACGATTCTGATTAATCGTCCCATCACTAATTAACGCACAACACGTATATAAAGAAATTTCAAGCGCATGTTAATATTTTGCCGCCATATTGGTTTTCGTTTTAACTCGAGCATCGGTTATACCCCAACGCCATCGACTTAACCGGTTTCGACTGTAGTTATGCCTTGAAAGGGCAGTGTCTTGAATTTTGAGATTTTGCTTAAATTTTTGTGCCAATGTACTCCCCCCTCCCCCTTATCCCAGAAAATATTTTACAAAATAAATATATAAAAAATTACAATAATAAAAAAATGTCGGGAGTCTCTCACCTAAACATCCATATTCAAAATTTTCAAACTACAGTGATACCTCGAGATAAAAGTTTAATTCGTTCCGTAACCTTGCTAGTATGTCAATTTGCTTGTATCTTAAAGCCATTTTCCCCATTGAAATTAATTGAAATGCCATTAATCCGTTCCAGCCCAAAAATGTGCTACCCCAATTGTTTTTGTAACGTGTTTTTGAATAAGAAAAATATATTTATAAATTACAAATATGGTATAACAACATAATAAAAGTGAATGTAAAGCAAAAAAAACAGGTTTTATAAAGTGTACATACCGTATATACTCGTTCGCAAGCCGACCTTTTTTTGCCAAAATCTAGTGGAAAAAGTTGGGTAGTCGGCTTACGAGCGGGTCATTAACGTATTTCTGCATGAATATTGAATATCGTTGTTATTGTATATCATCAAGGTCCTTTTCTACATTCTACAAGATTCGACTGCTCTACCAGAAGCTATAATGTATTATTAAACATCTGCACTTACCTTATTTAATCATTTTATTTATTTTTGTGAATGTTTTAATAATTTGTTTTACAAATTTTGTTTTCAACAACGAATTTTAATGTACGCGCTTTCGTCACTGTTTACCAAAGAATTTTTTTTTAAATACCGGTAACTCTTGCCTAACGAAGAGCACAAAGACAAAGATAGGCAGTACAAAGTAAACAATCATAACCAATTTAGCTTGTAATTTTTAAAAAAATGTGTACCATTTTGTTTAAGCTGTCCTATTATTTTTTGGGGGTCGGCTTGTGAGCGAGTTATACAGTTTTAATACTTTTCTCTTCCAAAGTGGGTCGGCTTATGAAAAAACGGGCTATAGAACGAGTATATACGGTACATATTTGTATTTTGGTCACTTAAATGTAACTTACACACAACTTAAATGCTACTGTATGCTTAATTTTAGTCACTGCTTTTCTCTTCACTGGTCTTCGCCTTTTTCGCCGGATAAAAAAAAACTGTCCAAGGAGGTTTATTTATTCCTCCCTTTCAGAATGCTGCGGAAATGAGTTAGGCAAGTGTAATTAAATAGCTCCGATGCACGACCAGTTGCAACTTTTTCGGGGTTTTTCTTTTCCACGAACTGTGAAACTCTCTCCCACATTCCAAAGCTCTCTTTTATCTCACTTGTAGAGATAACCTCCTCCACCTCTGGCTCTTCCTAAAAACCAATTTCTTGCAAAAACCCCTAATGCTGCTGCGACTGTAACTCTTGTAATTCATCCGACGTCAGTTCCTGAGAGTGCTTGTATCTCAAATTTCGCTTGTATCTCAAAACAAAACTTCGCTTGCTCGACAGCTCGTATCTCAATTAACTCGTAAGTTAGGGCACTCATATCTCAAGGTACCACTGTATTTCATAAAGACTAAATGTTTCTCATTATTGAACTACTAACGCTTAGTGCTTTCAAATAAACTTTTGATGTAAATATATATATATATATATATATATATAAAACATATGTTTACAATAAAATTGAGCCTCCTGATGACATTGACGTCCGCTGCTGGCCTATTACTCTTCAATATTTATGTAAATTGTGATAAGGCTTTGGTTGGATTGTACGACGTATGACTTTAATTCTATTAATTTCCTTGAACAGTATAGTATAGCTATTAATAATAAATAAACATATATTTTGGCGTCACTGGGTGAAATCACATTGTGAATATACACATGGAAGTCAAAAATATACTGGCACTGTATGAGCGAATAAACAATTTTAAAGTTTTTTTTGCATTTGCCAATACAATGTAATATGGATAATTGCTTAATACATACTGATAACCAGAAATTATATTTTCTTCAAGATATGCAAAAAACAAAAGCTGTCTTCATTCACATTTTTTAAACAGCCCTTCAAAATATAATTACTTTATTTCATTTCAATTTTATTCCTCTAAGTACAAATGATGTAATAAAATTTAACTGACTTTAGCTGCTCTGACAAGAGACACCATATTTTTATTCCAAGCTTCATCCTTAGGCAAACTGGCTTCTAAATCTGCTTGAAGATGTTGGGCAGATTGTGTTACTATTCTGGAAATGTATTAAACAAAGTTCATAAAAAATACATAAATAATACAAAAGTAATAAGCTTTTAAACATTCAAAAATGAATAGCATAAATGAAAATGATGTAAAATGATAATACCTCAAAGTAATCTTTTTATATTAATCTCAACCTCATGAGTCCAAGACACATTAAAACACTTGTCATTTCCCTTTTATGAGTCTGTGATTTCCTACCTTTGAGCCATTTTCTTATATAACTTGAGCAGTAAATCCAAATCGCGACAGTCAGCTTCTGTCTCAATTTGTCTGATATCATCAAAGGAATGGCCTAGATAGGCAGATGTTCCTCTGACATTTTCACCAGAAACAGCTGCTGCCAACTGTTTAAAGATATATCTAAAAATAAATTTAAACAAAAATTATTAATGGTAGTTTAAATGGCCACAGTTACATAAATAAACATAATTATATTTAATAATCTGTGATTTGCAAATAAATTGAAACTTGTAAAAATCATGTTCATTTCCTATTTCAGTTTCGTTTCTACACCAGTTTATTGCAATAAAAAAATAGCTTTTCAATGTTGGAATTGATAACTGACCTAGCAGTCTGCTGGTACAGTACTGTGTTTTCCCCTTCTATTGTAATAAGGACAAGGCTGGCATGATGAAGATCTGTTAATCCAGACAACTTCATAAAACCATGACCTCCAAGAGCTCTTCTCATGATCTCCACATGTTCAGCTGAGATTTCCCCACACAAAGCTTTCATGACAGAAGACTGGCTGTGGAACTAAGTGCAACAGTAGTCAGTTAAAAACATTCATTAATTAAATGGCCATCAATAGTCTTAAAATTATCTAGTCTAGAGCTCACTCAATGCTTCAAATGGTTTGATGGTTATGCTAGAAGAGCCAGTTTGTGCTGACTATGACTGTTCTGTTTTAGCACTGGTGCAAATTTTGTATCCTACATACCTCAGCTAAGAGGGCATTATTGCCATTTAAAAGTTCTGGCAGAGAATCATTATATGCCTTTGTCATTCTCTGAGATGTGAAGAAAATACTGTACATTGCAGCCACTGCAGGAAAAATTTTATACTGCTGAGCTTGGTAATCAAGTATTTGCACTTCTTCCCCGCTGAAATTCATATAGTAGATGAAGAACATTACTGATGATGTTCAACATCTTAAAACAACAAACATTAATTTACTTTAGTCTTAAATGTTCTGATAGTTAAGGAGAAAATTATATTATTTTTTAAATTGATTTTTCACTAGTAATGGTGTTCTGTACAAAATTTTTGCTCTAATTTTTAAAAGTTAACCCCATATGGCATTAACAGTTTAATTGATCTAGGCTAGAAGGTAAGTTTTATACAACAATGCTCACCTGTGTTTTAGAGATGATTGCCTCCTGACAGCACTATACCGTACACCTGTAACTATAGCTCTGCTGAGAATCCCAAATGCCCATCTTGTGATCATAACACGCACATACATCATTGTGGAATAGTTGGATTTGTCGCCTTTCAATGGTATAAATTTGCCTTCTTTTGTTACCTACATTACAAGATTGTGGAAATTTAAAAAAATGAATGACCTGCTGCTGAGTGCAGGGATGAGTTAAAATGCCAGATCTCATCCACCTGCTTGTATATTAATATAACAGTATTGTTGTAACATCACAATGGCATGCAGTCCACAATAATTACACACCAAATTTGCATGTTACAAAATTTTTAAAAGCTAATCTTTTAAGACCATGGGAAAATATCTTGAAATATTTATACTTTCAAAATCTCATATTTCAAGTTAAACAAGTTGAGTTATTTATAGCGTAGCTTGAACTTAAAGGTTTATTGTATGAGAAAATTATACAGGGTCAGAAAATATTGGTCAACAACCTCCCAAGGTTGTGATACCAGTAGGGAAAATTGTAAATTTGAGAGAGCTTGTTTTAGTCAGTTCCATAACAGATTCAAAGAAAAGAGTAGGGTTTCACTAGCTCAAAGAGTCATCAGGGGTTGACACCAACTTGGAAAAACGAGAATGTGTTATAACTTGGTCAATAAAAAAACAGAGCATAGTATTTTTGATGAAGTAGAGTGATCTAAACAGATCATGGTGTCACTAGGCAGAGGAGCATGTCACCAATCTGAGCAAAAAATTACCAAATAGAGCTGGAGATAACTAGACAGTAGAACCTAAAGATGGACAAACAAATGTGAAAATAATATAATGAAAAACAGTTTTTACTGACAGAGTTGAAGATGGAAGGAAATTGAAGCCAATTTGAATCTTCTATTTATGTCTTTTATTTCTCAAACCATAGCACAGTCCACCAAGTACTTCTTTTGCCCCCAACAGCAATTTTAAACCATGTGAGGGTGCCACAAAAACAGGGTGTCTCTAGATCAGGGAATCCACAAAGAGTTTACCCCCATTGAAAGACACTTATCCCAGCGGTTGGGTAATGCAAATTTGCTCTATTTTGTAAAAACTTTATTGAAAATGACTTATTTAAATTTCATGGGGGTCTCGGGTCACATGGCTTTTATAAAAAGGGGTCGCCACCCAAAAAAGGTTGGGAACCACTGACTCATCTTATTGATGCCACTGTGTGAATGTTATCTGGATTAGAACTTCTGTAACTTAAGAATTATTATGAGGTAATACGAGAGTTGTCAAACAGAGATGTGTGCAATAAGACAGCTCCCCATTATTTTTTAACATCTGTGTTGTTCTAAATTCCTTTATCTATTTTCTAAATTTGATTCAAGTAAGCCTATTAAATCTAAAAAGTTGCCCTACCTGGCTTCCTGAATTATTCCCTGTATTAGACATTTTTTTCATGCCACATAGCTTTCAGTACTACTTTTGAAACTCACTTTTAATGCATATCCTTTTGCATATTAAATACTATAATAATAATAATAAAATAACACTTACAATAGCATTTCTCATAAGCATATTTTCTCTTGGTATCCGAACATTTTTCAAAATAAGAAATCCATTATCCACATGACTTAATGTTAATTTTGGGCCAATATCTCCTACATGAACACCTGGATACAAACATAAACAAATAAAAAAATTTTTTTTTAAAATAATACATTTTTTTAAAGTTTAAATTACAAATTATACTTCAATTCTGGTGATAGATCGACAAGTGCCCAAAACAGTAGTACAAGCAACATAAAATTTATTTTTTATTTTCATGAAGGTAACTGTAGAACCTCTTATCAAAATAATGAATTAAAAAATTGTAGAAAATTTTTATGCAATCAGATTAAATTATTTTAGTTTCAGTCTGCAAAATATTCTAGCGATTTTGATTGTCAATAGATGTAACAATAATTTCCAAGACATTAGTAACGATTTGATTAATTATTTAACATCCTTCTTTACAATGAAACAGAACATTAATCAAACAACAAGCCCATGGAAAGGTTGAATTACAGACACTTCGACCCTGGTCGGTTCGACCACGGACGATTTGACCACGGACGATTTGACCCTTTGTTTCTAAACCGTGAAATGTTTTTAATTATTATTTGTTTTTTTTAAAATCACTTTTAAAAAAATTAATTTTTGGTATATTATCCATTAAAAATTAAACACAGAATCTCCACTCCTATTCTATCCAAAATCACATAAAAAGGACCTAACTTATTGTTGGATTTTAAAAATGTATATATAAGTTGTTCAAAGATTTTGACTGTGATAACAAAAACAAATGATTTTTTTTAAGGGTGTCGACATGCTGAACGACACACTTTGCAGGCTCTGAAACCATTACAAACTCGCATCCTCCCATTGACTTCTGTTTCTTGTGTTCCTTAACACGTGAAGACCTTCCTCGCAGAAATACTGATTTTAATAAGACGTACAAAGTTGTCAGTATTTAAAGTTAATAAATTTCAATAGTTAATATCGCCGACTAGCAGACAATAACATTCAGGCTGCTGGGCCCATATGACCTGACTGAACTTTACGTCATTGTTGTTTACATTTTATCCGAGGGTTTCATAATGACATGTTACGAAGGCTAAACTCAGTGACCACTACAGCACACCGTTTCTGGCAAGGGTTGTGGGGTAGGTAAATAGAGTGAGTGGGGGCAGAGAGAATGTAGGATCCTTTAGAAAGGTGAATCTGACCACATTGCCTTTTTATTGTCTGATTACATCGGACGGGGTGGGGGTGGAGTTAGATAGGTTTGGAAGGCCTTTCTACCTCAGAGGAATGCCGCATTTATCACAATCATGAATTCGCGTTGAATGTTGACTGGTTGTCCGTGTATATACAAATAAAAATTTTAAACTGTATTTAATTTTTAATACTATTATTTTTGAATAATAATATTTAGTTAAATTATTTTTATACCAAAAATTAATTTTAAAAATAATAAAATTTAAAAATTATATTTAGAAAAAAAATAATAACAATTTCTACGGTGTAGATACGAAGGGGTCAAAATGTCCACGGTCCAAACGTCTTGGGGTCGAACTGTCAGGAGTCGAATCGACGGGGTCGAATCATCTGTAGTTGAACCATCCGTGGTCAAACCGACCGGGGCCGAAACGTCCCGTGGTCGAACTGGTAGGGTTAAACCGTCTGGGGCCGAAGTGTCCGACCACCGGAAAGGTTCCAACAGATAGGCTTCAGGTATTAACATCAATTTATATTTAGTATTATTTTTCATTCTAATTTTGTTTATACCTGTTTGAAAATATGTACCTGGTAATGGTGTGTGATCCTCTAGGCTTCGTAATGGCACAATAAATGCTTGCAGTCCGTAGTGCTTGGTCCCAATAGTTAGTTGTGCCAAAACAATTGCATGGGTACTGGATTTTCCAACTAAAACGAACAATTACATGACAGAGTTGGTAACTTTCTTACATACATGTAGTATAGAGCTCAAGTTAGTATGCTTTTATCAGTCAGCAATATTTTCTTAACAAGCACTTAGCAAAGAAGTGTACTTACGTGCGCCAGGCCACCACTTCATTGAAGAAATTTTCGGTGTGTTCAACACAAATTCATCGGTGTTGGCATCAAAACTTGCAGTGGTCTCAAGTTTCATTAAGTTTGTACCTAAAATAATCAATGTCAAAGTGGAAGCTTACATTGAGTTATTTATTAGGAATGCTTGTGCAATCATTGTAATGAAATTGCATGTTTAGGGGTTGTCAATAAAATATAAAAACAACATGCACAAATTTATCTATCTTTTCTAGCTCTGCTCCTCCTTGCTCAGCCTTGACCTGTCACCAAGTGGCTTACTTGCTCCATTGGTATAAGATGCCAGATTTTGCTCACTTTATAATGAAGACCTTATAAGCAGCTGCAGGCCCTGAGATTCAGACACACAAATATTTTTTGCAGCTGGAATAATGCAAACTGCTATTAACCAACAGATTTGCTACAGAGGATGTCAGCAATTTTTTTATGTTAAACATACTTGAATCCATAAATAGATCTTAAATTACATGAAATGCTGGCTTTCAGGAGCCCCAAGGGTCATTAGAACCAACAACTCTGGTTTGCATTTTAAAAAATCCCACACTCAATTTTTAAATGTTAGGTAAGTTTGACACTAAACATTCAATCTGATATTTATACTAAAATCACTTGAAATTTGTTCACATGTGTATAGCTCTACACATCTGAGCTGTTTATAAGAAAACTGGTTTTTAAAAGAAGAAAAACAACTGTAGACATGAAATATTTAACCTATCATGCCCCAAATCTGTTTGAGGATATGTTAAGTTTCATTTCATAAACATGAAATATTTAACCTATCATTCCCCAAATCTGTTTGAGGATATGTTAAGTTTCATTTCATATGGTATGGCAACCTCATGGGACGATGGCGTGTACTCCTGCTCATCTGCCCCCCCCTCCCTTTTCTCCTGGCCCTTCTCTCTTCACTCAAAGCTACGAGGGATGCTTCCGCGACATGAATGCCCTCACGCACTTTAACCCGCCAGGAGCCCATCGGCAATGGTCTCCCACGTTTTATGGCCTATCTGTGCCAATGACAGGTCTTTCTTACAGACGTCCTTGAAGCGCAAGCAGGGGTGACCTCTTTTTCTCATACCAGTTGCCAGCTCACCGTAAAGCAAGGCTCTAGGAATGCGCTCCGAGCTCATCCTGCTGACATGACCCAACCACCGCAGGCGCCTCGCGTTCAGAATTGAGTGCATAATCAGCATATGGCTCCTTCTGAGTACCTCGACATTGGTGATTATTTATGAGTAGAATCCTACGCAAGCATCGATGCTTGCATAGGATTCATTTTATAAACATGAAATATTTAACCTACCATGCCCCAATTCTGTTTGAGCGTATGTTCCTATTATGTGATGGTTGATGGCCAAGGGAAGCCACTTTGCCTTTTGCTCATCTGTGCAAAGCCTTTCCAAAGCTGGGATAAACATATCTCTGTGCAATGTAAAAGCTTCTTCAGAAGCATTTATCTTCCTTTAGAGATAAAGAACAACTTGTAACACAATTGCCATGAAGTACAACTTGTAACACAATAAACTGTGTTTAATAATTTTAATATTCTAATTCATTTTTTTCTTCATTAAGCATAAAGGTTCACATTATAATCTAGTTTATCATATTTACTTAATAAAACTGAAACCAACGGCCAATGTGTTTTTTGACACTGAGATTCAAATAAATGTGTTGAAACTTATTTTTATAAAACTAGTAATAGGTGAAACATAATATGCATGTTTGATTTACAGACTTCATAAAATGGGTTCCACATACGTGACAAAATGATTTTGTATTCTCTAAAATATTTAACAATAAATATTATACACTAAATGTAATACTAAATTTATTAATAAGAGATCCTAATCAAAATAAAATTGTAGCTTTAATAATTCTACTTACTGTGCTACAAGCTCAGCCTCTTCATCAGACCATTGGTACTTTTTCCTCAACTGAATAAGCCGTACTGATTTATGCACTGCATGGTCATAAGCTTCAGATTTGCTCATATATAAAACATCTTTATTCTTAAATACTGGATCACCCAAAACTATATTTTCTAGAAAGAGCAGAGACAGCATATATAGGTGTAAGTGTAAGGTATAGTTTTTTAACAACAAATTTGTCAGTTTAAGAAAATCATGTTCTTGGTTTTATTCAAAGTCAAAGTATTCATTAACAATCATAATTTATCAATATTAAAATTTTAAAAACCCGTAAAAAACAAAGTTTTTGACTATAAATCCTTTATAAACGAGACATAACTAAAAGTATGTTCATTATAATACGTATCGCACGACAATCCAAAAATCCAACATTTTAGTTATGTCTCATATATAAAGGATTTATAGTAAAAAAACAAACTTACTACTACAGTCTGCCTGCTAAATTTCAACTCGATTTGATCACGGGTGAAAGGGTTATAAAAACATGTTTAGCATAATGCGGACCATGCGACAGACTAGCATAAACATTTACCGATCGGGAGTATATTAAAAAAAAGTATGGTCAATATACTGGCTCAGTTCTGGCTTGGTTTAAATCATACTTATCAAACAGATCACAGATGGTATCAGTAGATGGCTGTATCTCTCACAGAGCTGACTTGGTTTATGGTGTGTCTCAGGGCTCCGTTTTGGGTCCGGTACTTTTCGTGCTGTATACAAGGCCACTACTTATACTGCTCGAAAAGCATTCAGTTAAAAGCCAATCATTTGCAGATGATACTCAGCTTTACACTCACACTGATCCATCTGATATTGACTTCACTGTCAAATTGATGCAAGAGTGCATTGGTGAGGTAAAGTCTTGGATGACTTTCAGCAAGCTCAAACTGAATGACAAGACAGAAGCACTACTATTCTGCAACAATAAATCACGCAGTACTTTGTCTCTTCTGAATTCTATCCAGGTGGCTAGTGCTGATATACTGTTCAAAACATCGACGAGGAATCTTGGCTACATTATTTCAGACATTATGTCTACCAACAGCTTCATCAATCACATCTGTCGCACTGCCTACATTGCCATTCGTCAGATCAGCTCAATCCGTCATTACTTAACAGTTAGTGCCACAAAAACTCTAGTCTTTGCTCTTGTACTAGCTTGTATGGATTACTGCAATTCTCTTCTGTCAGGTGCGCCAAAACAATGCATTGAAAAACTACAGAAAGTTCAAAATTCAGCTGCCAGATTAGTTCTAAAGGCAAAAAAACATGACCATGTTACTCCGCTACTTTACTCACTTCATTGGCTACCTATACAAGCCTGAATTGATTACAAACTGGCCGTTCTCTGTCACAACTTTTTTTCTGACTCATGCCCATCCTATCTTACTGAGCTTCTGTCGGTCTACTCACCAAGTCGTCAGCTACGCTCTTCTGCAGACACGCACATTCTCTGTGTTCCTAAGACACGAACTAAAACATTTGGCGAAAGGTCATTCTCTTTTTGTGCAGCCAAACAAAGGAATTCTCTACCATTACACATTCGGAGTATTTCATCTACCAAGTCCTTCAAGACTGCACTTAAGACGCATCTTTTCAAAATTTATTTTCAAAATTAAAAAAACCTTTAATCTTTTTAATGATTAACGTTGCTTATGTGTATTGTACTGTTATTTATGTGGTTATTATTATTATTATGAAAAGAATGTATATTTAAATTATTATATGTATATTATTATCTCCATGTAAAGCGCTGTGAGCCCGGCTCCTTGCTGGGAAACAGCGCTTTAAAAATTACCAATTTATTATTATTATTATTATAATATGCACTGCACCGCTCCACAGGAAAATATTAAAAGGGTTGTTCAATATAATACGCACCGCCACAGTCTAGCACATAGAAATAATATAAAAATTCCTTAATTTAATTACAGTACATTCGATTGATGTGAAATTTTGTTAGATCATTTTTATTGTCGCCCATGAGTCTGCCTGAAAATTTTCAGCTAGCATACGGGAAAGTGGGTTAACAATCGATCCAAAGTTTTTTCGGCAAACAATCAATCAAGAAAGCAGACGCCAAGAGTTAATATAAAGGATTTAAAAAGGCAATTTGCCAAGGAAAAAAAATATTATAGCTAAAATCAGATTCCATAAAAATTTTCAACAAGTCAAGTACAAAATAACTTTGCATACTGTAAATTAAATAATAATTTAAAATATGATAAAACATGGCAAAGAGTCATAATTTGGTCACTTGTATAAGGCATGGTATATGATATATAAATTTTCAGGAACGCTACTTAATATTACTATTTGTAACACGGCAGGACGGTATAGTGTTAGGCTAAGCTTTAAAAAAAAACCACACATCAAAACAATAAACTTAGAATTATCAATATCAGTGATCAGCAATTTTTCTTCTGAAAAATTGCCCAGACTCAGAATTTTTTTTAAATTTTAAATTTCAATAAATAAAAAGAATTTTAAAAATTTGAACCCTAGCTGAAATATATAATCTAGCTCACTGTATGATTATGACTAAGTGCCCCACTACTACAATTACTGAAACTGATTCATTGTAGTGTTTACTACTGTAGAACACTGTAGTTGTAAGGTAATCCCTTATTTTGACACACTTTTTGGGGGGTCATTTAAAAAGAAAATCAACTTACCTTATATTAAGAAATCTATTTATTTTAAAATTATTAAAATATTATATTTTTGTTCAAATAAAAGTACTATTTTACAATTTGTACAAAATAAAAATATGTATATTTCATGTATCCTCTGTGATTTACATGTTACATGTGAATGTGAACTTTTTCTTATTAGTTATTGTTAATTTTTGCGTTGACTAATTGGATATTTGGTTCATCCAGCAGATTTGTGAAGGCAGCTATCACCTGGGTGCATAATTTTTTTAAAAATTAAATAGGCCTAATAAAATAGATAAGACAAGAAAAGATTTAAAAATTATTTTTTTAAAAAAGTAGCTCAAAGTCAAAGAGTAACTGGTACTGACAGAATACTTAAAAAGATCTCCTTATCAACAAGATAACTATAAATTATAAACATTTTGAAAAAAAATAAGAACTTACTTCTACGTCAAAAAATTATTATAGATTTAAAATCATAGTTTTTAATTATCTTCTTTCTTTATTTTTAAATCGGCAGAATGAGTATAAGAACTAGGGATTTACCGGATTTTGGCTCCGGTACATCCGGACTTTGGCCATTTTTACAAATCTGGCTCCAGCTTCGGTCCAATTTTGCCAGATTTGGGCTGGATTTTGCAATAGCACAGCAGCCAGTTTAGTATTTCTCGCTGATGTAAATAAGAATTACCCACTCATTTTTAATTTTAATGGTGCATTACTTCATGAGTTTGTTGGACTTGAATACAGTGTCTGCCTTGGTATAAGTCCAACTCGGTATAAGTCCTGTTTGGACGTCACATCATCATCATCATTTGTCCTTTGAGTTCCTCGTGGAACATAGGGCCTCTGTCAAAGCTCGCCACTCTACATGGTCCCTTGTCAGTCGCTTCAATTCTTCCCAGCTCTTCCAGCCTCGTCTAACATGCTCTGTCTCCATGTACACTTGTGTCTTCCTCGTTGTCATTTGCCGTGGGGGTTCCAATCTAAGCCCTGCCTAGCCCTGCTGTTATCTTTCAAGGGTGTGTCCAATCGATCTCCACTTTCTTTCCATGATTTGTTTTCTACTGTTCTATGTCCACATCTCTCCCACAGCTTGTAGTTTTCAACCTTGTTGAATCATTTTATTTAAAGAATATTTCTGAGGCATCTGTTAACAAAGGTCTGGAGTCTATTTTTGTTGTCTCTGTCGTTCGCCATGTTTCGGATCCATAAAGTAGGACCGTCTAAACGTTGGTGTTAAAGATCCTTACTTTTGTTTTGACAGAGATGTATGTAGATCTCCAGACCTGTTTCAGATTGGCAAAAGCCTGTCGCTGCAAATTTATTCTTCGTTTGATGTCCTCATCTGTTCCCCCTGATACACTGACCACACTCCCAAGGTATAAAAAGTTGTTTTCTTGGACGTCACAGTTGTTGAAAAAAACAACAAACCCTCCACATCATAACAAATGTGTGACCCTCCTCCCCCCTAGGTGGGTGACGTCATTTATGGACGGCCCGTTTGATTCAAAATGGCACATTGCACTGCACTATTTTCCCTTAAACTTGAACATAACATAATTATATTAACATATCATATGTAACATATTATTAATAAGGTCATATGATAACTAATTGTAATTGTAAAACAATTAATACTTGATTAATTATTAATTGAAGTGTTTAAATTAGTAAAAAGTAAGTTAGTTTAATTTTTCCGCTTTTAACAAAAATTAAATGCGTCAAAATAAGGGATTACCGTCGCATTGTTTTTGTTTTGTTTTTTTGTACGAGTTCACACACGGGTCACAGTCAGTTGAGTCAGTCACTTATCTCACTGTCAGTCTTACGTGGATAAACAAGTCCAGTGCTTTTTTTGTGACGGTATGCACCGGTACGGCGTACCGGCACCTTTTTCAATGTGGGAAAAAATTATTACTTTTCTTGTATTTTAACGTTTATTATTATTGGTTAATTAGAAAATAAAATTGTTTTAGTCATTTAGTAGGTACTTTGACAGAAAATTTAAATGTAGTCCAATAGGCTTAAATAATATATCATTTTAAAGAGCTTGCTAAGACCTTTTCAAAAACACTTGTTTTGTCTTTCTATCTTTTATAGAAGTGGAGTTATGAATTTTTTTGTCGATTTTTTTTGCCCCTTATATAACCTATATAATTTATTAAAAAACTTGTGACCCCAATTTCAAAATTCTGTACTCTTTCCCTCACAACTTTTTTAATTTTAGAGATAAAGGTATCAAATTTTTAGGATACATTCACAATCCAATTTACAAAAGAATGAACAAGATATGTTTAAAGTATATCAAGATTTTGAATTTTGAAAAAATATATTTAAAGGCTACGTTGAAAAAAATCATAGCGAAAATCATTATTTTATATATATATATATATAAATCAGTACAAACTGTTGCATGCCTAATGTATTTTAATTAATTATATGGTAAATTTAAATCAATAACTATATTTAAATGTTTAAAGGGTAAGTATTTGACTTTTAAAATAAAACTGAATGCAATTTACAATAAATTATTTTTGGAAATACCCCACATCCCCGACGCCTGATTAGTGAAATTTCAAATTAAAATTAAAATCAATTAGTGTTTGAAGATTTAAGTATCTCATTACATGTAATGTATTTTAATTATTGAGATTTATTTATTTTGATTATTTATGTAAAAAATATTAAGTGTTTGTTGTCAAAAGTGTATGTCCTCATGCCTCATGAGCCTCATCTTTGTAAAAAGAAGATGGTGAGTAAGATATAAATATAACAAAAAATGTTTAACAACAAACATTAAATAAAAGGATTACATCACTATTATCATTATTAATTCTAAGGTAAGTATCAGTCAGTTTGGACTTAGCATTAGTAAAATCTTATAATTATGCGCTTATAATTAATGTTAATAGTACACCACAAGACATTGACATGACATATCATAGTATTCATAGTTATAAATATTAATAATATGAACATTATGTAATTATAATTCATAGTATTAGTGTCTAATGTTAATTGGACCTGTATTTCTTTGTAAACTGACTCTAATATTACGAATAACAAACTCAAACTATTAGTTTAGAATTAGACTAGTACTAGTAGTAGTAGTATTAGTATTGAATAGTATTAGTATTAGTCGTTAAAATATTATTGACACAATGATAGTGTACTATTTATTATTTTTTGTGTTTTTATTCAAAATACTATTAATATAATTACTCAATTCTTGTAATAACTCTAAGTAAACTTTACCATTGCAATATATAATTATATTTATTCATTTTTGCGTAAATTGATCTGCAAATCCATTTCCGACAACCCAAGCTTTTGTTTATGAAGGGAGATGACTTATGAGGCATTGACATTTTTTCGCTTCAAGTCCTTACACTGTACCAAGCATAACTAACGAGTACCTACGCCAATTTTAACGAAGTAAAGTTATTCAAATCAGAAAATGAATGTTGCAGGATTACATTGAAACCACAAACTCTTAATACTCAGGGTTAATTTGTTTATTAGTTTACCGTCACACAATTCAGTTCAAACGTATAGCACCGCCGGTTGAAATTAGAAATCGCTTCAAAAATGGTATCGATATGTTCGGAAAACCAAGCTGTATAAAACTGTGATGACGAAGTGGGCTTTTTTTAGAAAACTGTGACGTACAACGCGAACTACCGATGTGGCCGAAAGACCGACTGTAAAATCGCCATGACAGTTTTTGCGTGAATTTACGACATGCGCAGAACGATGCGCGAACGAGTATCAAAGTACCTACATTTAGTATCTTTGCAGTTGTGATTTAGCTTGCATTAAGGTGCGAACTGGTAGTTAAAAGTTAGGCAATCCATCAAAATCAATATCAATGAATTCAATGAGTACCAGCGGCTAAAGCAAAGAGAACGGTGCTATCATTGTTATGACAGAGTAAGGGCATACTTCCGGGAAAAGAAATGTTATATTTTTACAATTGGAAAGGGAATAAGTGCAATTATTTTATCCATAAATGTAATAAAGGTTGTAGTTTTATTTTTTAGGGTCTGGGTTAGGTTTAGTTGTCAATGTAAATAGTTGAGCGCACCATTCTCTTTGCTTTAGCCAAACCGACAAATTTAGCAGCCAAAAATGCCATATATGGAGCGCACCGCTCTCTTTGCTTTTACCAGTACCAGCACCTATTTTACAAAAAAAAGCACTGAACAAGTCAATCATAAATACAAAATAACGCACCAAGTTCTTTCCTGCGTCGAGTCTTTTCCGGGCCCCCATCTAAAATATTTGTGAGTTCGGAGACATTGAAACTTGCAGTCGCCCTCTCCTTTGCTAAATCTTTGTTTACAGGCATCGAGGATGCATCTATGTCAAAAACCGCTGCCATTTTGAACATAGCTACCACTAAGCGTTGGTCATGTGACGTGTAACAGCAGACGCTTTTTGTGATGGAAGAAATATATTAAAATTAATGTTACAGTTACAGTATAACATTTTAAAATTAAAATAATACTTAATATATAAATTTGAATTCACTTTAAATAACGTAGTATTATGGTTTGTTATTAAATTAGTTTTTTTTCACTATAAATAAAACCAAAATAAAACAATGATATATCACTAACATTGCACATTACTAACAAAATACCAAAGTCCAAGTCCAAAGTTAAAATTCTGCCTTTAAAAATAATAACATACACTATTTATAAATTATAAATACTTAATTATAAAATAAAGCATCCAATTTCAGCATTGTCATTAAAATATATATTCTTAAGGTAAGATTGATCGTTGTATTTTTTAAAAATGTTTACAAATTACTTATAAAAATATATTAAATGTATTAATTTTAATTTAAGTTATGATATTCTATTTTATAGGTATTTAAATTCCTGACAGCTGCGCTTAATCGGTAATATATCTGGGAGGTAAATATGAGCGTTAATCAAATATTAAATTCAGTTCAGAAGCGAGGAAAAGTGCCATCAGTGGCGTTTAAAAAATGTAATACTTGAATACATCAATACATGGGTTGTAGTTGTAAAGAAACTAGTTAAATAGGCAATTTATTTATTGGGCATACTATTTCTTCTGAAGGGTTAGTGAGGTTAGCCAGCATTGACTTTTAATTATTTTCTAATAATATCAACATACATAATTTGCAATGTATGTCACGTCCCGTCTATCCTGTCCGTGACGCTACTAATTTTAGATAGCAGCGCACCAAATTACTGCACCAAAAATAACTATTTTCGAACGTTCCACATACAATTGTACAATATGAAAATAAATGAATAAAAATAAATGAAAGTTCTGTATTACATTATTTTTTTATTTTGATGTGTATTTTTTTTCTCCAAAATAAATAGATTTCAGCTGAAATGTATTTATTTTGAAATCTTCCGTCATTTTTGACGGGTAATACACTGGTAACGACTAGTATATATATATTTTAAAAGCAACTTGACTACACACTTTTGGTACCAATGTGATCAATGTCAAAGAGATCTTGTACTTGTATACAGAAAACTAGTTCCATAAAATTATTATTAAAAAAACAAACAATAGAAGTAAGACGCAAAGCTACAGTTAAAAACCCATTGCGCGTCCATGACGTCCGAATTTTACCGAACTCCCAAGAAACAATACACGAGTGTAACACCAGAAACAAGTCTAAAAAGCAGCAATCTTGTACATGCAGCTGTTGGTTATTATGAGGATTAGAAAACTAGGGGATTATTGCCACTGACCAGTCTCCGCGAAGCTAGCAGATCCATCTGGTAAAAATACCGATGACTAAGAGGCCAGTAATAAGAAATCACAATTCATAAGCCACAAGTAGCTGCTGATGCACTTATCCCAAATTGACGGTGCTTTTACTTTTAGTTACCAGGTAGCCAAAACTCGTCTTACTCCCAAGATGTTACGGAACTAGAGTCTAGTTGATTGATTCATTATGGCTGGAGCAGCTTAGATAAACCGAGAGCTTTGGAACCCTTGCATGTCAGTGACGACGCGTCAGGTCCACTATCAATTAAGCGCTTGCACATTTTTGAGCATTAGCTCGTTGCAACGTTTCGGCCCCCTCCCCCCTACTCAAATTTTGTCACATTTTATTACATCTTAAATGACGCAGAGTCCGAGATTAAACCACGGGATTCAAGAACTCCACGACCGGGTAATGGTCGTTGCACTTCTAGGAAATCCTGACAATGAAAACTTTAGATACATCTCGAGCTTTTAAAGCTAAACGCTGAACATGATCACTCGAGCAAATAACAACCTCAAAGAGATTTTTTTTTAATTAAGGGCTGGACCGATACCTTGACATTAAAGAGCTAAAGACGATAAAGGAATTTATTAAAGAAATATTCATATTACCGGCCATATTACAACAAAGCCTACAATGCTAAAAATGCAGCTTAGAATGAGAGGCTATTGAAAGGACAGAAGCTATAATGTAGCAAAGAAGGGGGGAAATGGTTGGAACACGCGAAAAGCTGAAACTTACAGACGAAAAAAGAGCACAATCTTTAGCCTAGAGAAAACGAAAAGTCCATGCAGGCCTATTTTAATTGACCAATAGACAATACGTATTATGACCACAAATGCAAAAAAATTCCGAGCCCTAAAAATAAATTTTTGAAGGTGAGCTTGAAACACAGAAAAAACAGACTAATGTTATATAAATCCTAGCAGTAGGGACCGCATGGTAAGGTATTCACTGCACCTTCCGCTGTGACAGAATTGCGGACAGCGGTCGAGATATAGTTTAATATTAGGAATGATAAAAACCTTTTTATCATAGTACATTACCACGCTATTAAAGTTAAAGATAATCGACAGGCCACAAGTTCTGGAGCTGGGCTAAGCACTACAACTACAATCATTAATCTTAAAGAGGAGAGAGGCATAACGATTCAAAAACAGCTGCAATCCAATATCCTCAACACAAGGTTGTGTACAATACATTGCAGCAGTCGTCTATCATCAAAATCATAATAGGTATTAATGAACTTTAACTAAATGTATCTCTCTCTCTCTCTCTTTTACATCTACCCATAAATTGACGGATCAGAAGAGATGTGGACTTTGCCAAGTAATGAATGACAGAAAACCTGCAAACATTGTCCGCAAAACGTGAAAAGCTCACATAAAAAGAGCATATTTTAAAGTCTGCGCAACAATGTGAAATTTAAAAACATAATATGTTAATTAAAACATGACATTATGGTACATCTATGTTATGCATGTCAAGATTTAAAAGTACCAAGTAGCATTTTAGTAAATGACATTATTTTTTAAAAAAAAATGATTTAAGGTTTTGCTCATTCATCTTCCATTTCTTTCACTTTCTCTTAACAAATTATATTTAGATTTAGGTGGATTCCCATTCAAGCCCTAGAGTACTCATTAAAGTACATGTCAAACACGAGGTCAAATCCTGCCCTCCGTACACATTGACTGGTGTACAATTAATTCCAGCTCCAGATAGAATTTCAAGTAAACATGTTTTTAATGACTCTGCTATGTAATTTGTAAAGTGCAAATCAAATTCCATAATTAGCAGCTTTACCTGAAGCTAGGCTACTAGAGAGCATCCTCACTGCAAACAGATTAAGTGAACAGTATCCCAGTAACATTCAGATTTGGACAATGTGAAGAAAATACATTTTTTGACAACGCATGTCAAGTCTAAACATAAACTTGCTTTGGGAAAAACTTAATGGAACACTAGCGATGTGCATTGAAAAAGGTGGACTAGTTGGAAGGATATGTTTAAAGATGTATATCTTGGTCAATTGGTAGGTTATCACTGCAATCATACACAAAGAGTTGCTGTGTGGTAAAGTTCTAAAACATGAAAGACCTGATGTAATGGGATCGTAACACAAACCATCACTCTAGGTAAATGTATAACATAAAAACAGGGTATTAGTAGGCCTGACAGGACGTAACACAACAGCGAACGTTTCGGCAAAGAGCCTTCCTTAACGGACAAATAGTACACAAATGAAACGAATATAACGAAATGATAATAATAAAAAAAAACCAACACATTTAGCTGCGGTGAAATCCAAGTAGTCCAGTAGAGATAAAGTAAGGAGAGAAAAGTAAGAGCTTATATAGGAAAGGATAGGGTGGGTGTGGCCAATCAATCAGGTTGTCAGCGCAAACACAACTTTGATCCCATGTGGTGTAAGAGTCCCATACTCATGGATTAGTCTATTCTCCAGACTGACCCGGCCGGGTGTGTTTGTACAAGAAACCATGGCGGTGACAGACATGTCATCGACGCCCATGTGGTCACGTCCATTGAAGTGTCGGGAGACAGGACACTGTTTGTCTTGTTTAATGGCACGTACATGCTCAGCGATACGGCAGGAGAGTATATTCCGTTATATTATAGGAAGGTCAAAAGTTTAAATCACCGCCAATTTTTAGTCTGTTCTCGGGACTTAAATTGATTTATACATGTGGCTAAATCTGGGATACGTCCTTAGAATTTTCTTGCTCACTGAAATGAACTTACAGCAACAGGAACATGGAAACTGCACTGTATATTTGAAGATGGGGCTAATAGTTCATAATATATACACTAAAACTTTTGGCAACAGGTCTTTATCTTTTTGTGCCCCGAAACATTCGCAATATACTATTAATACTAAGGCCTTCAAGACTGCACTAAAAACACATATCTTCAAACTTTACTTTCAAACTACATGTAATTAATCAACAATCAAACATTTCTTTGAATGATAAACGTAGCTTATGATATGTCGTTATATGTTGTAATTAGGATGAATAATTTACATTAAATTGCATTGATAATTATATGCTTATTAACTTATTACTATTTTTATGTGAATTGCTGTGAGCTCAGCTTCGCTATATAATTATCAAATTATTGTAATTGAGCTGTAGCATTGCAAATTATGACACCGAGAGGCCTGCACAGTTCACTCGTTTCATTCATGAAGAGGTGCCCCAGCTTGTCCATAAGTGGCTTCAAACTTTGAAATACAAAACAAATGGTTTGATTACATTATACTACACCATAGAAATTTACTTTGCCATGTTAATTTAAATTTATTTTAAATACTTGTTTACTTATTTGTACTGTACATTAGCCGAAACGTTTACTTATGTAAACTATGCCCATTTAAATAAAACTTTAATTTATTGTTTTAATCACACAATTTGTTTTTTGTATCTTGTACTTTATTTGATAGCTTTGGGGTCGTCCATAAATGACGTCACGCACCTAGGGGGGAGGGTCCCCACATTTGTGACGATGTGTGATAAGGGGGGAGTTTAAGAATTGTGACGTCACGTCAAAACACGCTACTCTAAATCAAAGTTCCACTTAAATATTCGATTTCTTAATTTATTTTATGACGTTTTGCATGGATTCACCACGCATGTTAGTTTTTTACGATATTAGAGTGCAGCCTTACACTAAATACATACTAAAATAACAATAACGTGTTTTGAAACATGCTCATGTTCAAATAGACAATACCGCTTTTAGGGAGGGGGGGGGGTCACAGCTTTGTGACGTCATATTGGAGGGGGGACGCGGTGGTCGAGTGGCAGCGCGCTCGACTGGCGTACCGATGGTCACGGGTTCGAATACATGTGAAAGCAAGGATTTGTTCCCTGAATCACCCTGTTCCGAATGGATTTCTAACACTAGTTAGGAGGCTGGGTAATGCGTGGAACCCACAAAGCCGTGGCCTGTGAACGCTGCATCACTTGCCAACAGATCATCTGTCATGGTCTGTGGACGCAATTATATGTTCGTTCGTCCGTCGATACGACGAGGACCACTCTAGTCATCCGAGGGTTGTCTGTGCGTGCGCAGATGGCTGATTAGGCCGATCCTTGCATGAAAGGTTCGGGAACAGAAGGGACAAGGGACGAATGCGACATCTCCTGGAGGGTCATAACCTTGGTTTTTGCCTGGAGCCTCCGAAGGTTGAACAGCTTGCCATCTGTGCGGTACTTCAGGTTGACACCAACATCCTCGTCTCTGAAGGCCTCTGTCAGCATGGCGGATAACATGAGGCTAAACAGTGTTGGTGCCAGGACGCAGCCCTGCTTGACCCCGTTTGTGACTGGGAAAGGATCAGAAAACTCCCCACTGTCCTAGACTCTGGCCTGCATGCCTTCATGGAATTGTTGCACCAAGACGATGAATTTCCTTGGGCAACCGTACTTGGCCATTATCTTCCACAGACCCTCTCTGCCAACAGTGTCAAAAGCCTTGGTCAGGTCGACATAGGTGGAGAACAGGTCGGAATTCTGCTTCTGACATTTCTCTTGCAGCTGCCTGGCAGCGAACACCATGTCGATGGTTCCTCGCTCTTTTCGGAATCCACACTGACTTTCAGGCAGGAGTCCTTGGTCAAGGTGGACTGTGAGGCGGTTGAGGAGGATTCTGGCAAGGATCTTTCCTGCGATAGAAAGCAGGGATATGCCTCTGTGGTTGTCACAAGCCTGTCTACTTCCTTTTCGCTGATATAGATGTATGATGGTGGCATCTTTGAAGTCCTGCGGGATCGTCTCTTGCTGCCATATTAAGAGAAACAGCATAGAATTATATACTGCATAGAAGGAGCGTCTGTATAGATAAGATAAGATAAGAGAGGGTTTAAGTTTTTGTGACGAAGTGTGACGAAAGGGGGGTGTAAAAATAGGTCAAAATCGTGTGACGTCATTTATGGATGGCCCCTTTGTCGCAGTTCTATTCTGTATACAATTTCAAACTTTGAGTGAGTTTGGTAGCACATATTATCTAAGCACCTGTTTTCATTTAAGTTTGGTAAAAACATCACACAGGTGATCTCTAACTGAAGAAAACGTGCAGTCCATCATAAGAACATAAGTGACACAACATTATTCCAAAGATAAACTTGAAACTGCCAATAATCCATCTCCAAAAATAGGCTTAATAGTAATAATGTACTGTAGTAAAAAAGGTGTGGTGATTTTTTAATTATCATTAAAAAAAGGTTTAATTCAAAGATCTTTTAATGTTAAACTACTTAAACCCCATTCAGCCTGTAAGTTTACATGTGATTTGAGTATTGGCCAGCTGAGCATTTGTGTTTGACTCTCTGCTCTGAAGGAAACTACAACTAAAAATAGCTGTTTATTTAATTTTTGTCCACCAGTTTTTTCACTGAAGTTGTCATTTTACTTTTACCATATAATATTCATATATTAAAATTATAAGCGGTCTACAAAATTTTAGTGTCACTAAAAGATGAGATCCTCTGATGTTGAGAAAGGAATTTCAAAGAATTAATTTTTGTCTTCAAGAAAAGTGCTGTAAGTCAGATGTTTATAAAAAAATTGATACAAACAATTAGTCATAACTAAAATTCTTTTAATGGCATTAATCTTATATATATAAATATCTATATATATTAGGAATAGTAACAGTTTTGAAGCATGACTGATATCGTAATAAACAATTAACATTTGAACTTAATGAACAATTCCATTAAAAAAAGGAAATTTATAAATGTAACATTTTTAAGAACAGCACCATAATTGTATCTGGCAGTGACTTGAGGTAAATAACTAAGATATACAACTTGAAATAAAATTAATTTAAGATGGCTGAATACAAGCTTTATTATAATTTTAAGGTTTAGAAATTGCTACCCTATATACTCATTCTAAAGCCGACTTTTTTAAGGACAAAATCTAGGGGAAAATGTTGGGCGGTCGGCTTACGAGCGGGTCATAGGTGATTTCTGCATGTACATTGAATATTGATGTTATTGTAGATCATCAAGATTTTTATCTACATTCTACAAGATTCGACTGCTCTACCAGATGCCATAAAATATTATTAAACATCTGCACTTACCTTATTTATTCATTTTATTTACTTTTGTGAATGTTTTGATAAATTATTTTACAAATTTTGTTTTCAACAACGAATTTTAATTTGCGCGCTTTTGCCACTGTTTACCAAAGGAACAAAAAAAATAACGGTAACTCTTGGGGTTGGCTTACGAGCGGGTTACACACTTTCTATACTATTCTCTTCCAAAAGTCGGCTTATGAATGAACAGCTATAAAACGAGTATATACGTTATGTTAAATTGGCATGAATATCTAACTAAAATTATGTCTAAAGGAAAAAAAAAGAAAAAAAAGAGGTAAAAATTGCCCAGAGTCTAGTGGTCATTGAGGTATATAAAATGAGGACATTTTTGCTCACCTCAAGTAAGATAAAGAGATGCTAGACTTTATTTGTAAAAAATAAAACATTTACTTTATAAAAATATTTTAACCACAAAAAAAAACAATTTTAATTTAAATTTAGGATTGGTTTTCATGTATAATGTACCATCATGGTACAGCAGAATAAAAAGCACTGGTTTGCAACAAGTTAAGCAAATTATTTTTCTGTCTCAACTAGAAAGGTAAAATGTAAATTAGTTGAAATGTAAATATTGGACAAACTTCCAAGAACAAATATAAAACTATATACCAGTACCAGAGTTAAAATATTAATTTATCTAATTCACTTCAATATGTGTAACATACATTGACTTATTTTAAACTCCAAGAAGCGGAGCATTCTTTAAAAATGACATTAGTTTATGCATTTCTGCCAAATGTATATTATCTATTCTGTTGGATTTCATTTGGACAAAACCATTTGAATCACTTATGGTTTTAAAGGCATTTATAAAATTTAAAAAAACACACACCCTTTTTCACAATATTTCATTCTAGTCTCCATTTATGAGATTGTTACATCATATCTTTTAAAATAATTCAATCTAATAATTTTAAATAATTTAAAGCTGAAAATTATATGCAGACCGTTTTAATTTGTTGAAACAGTTACATTATTTGAAAACTATTCGTTTTTTGTTACATTGATATCAAATATGCACTGTTTACATCATTGAATGCAATATTACTGGGGGTCCTCGGGTATGACGTTGATCCGTTCTTAAGATGCGTTAACCCAAATTTCAGTGTAAGTCGGAACATAAAAAAATAATAATGTAAAGTACTGTACACACAGTGTTTTAAAAATTAACAGTTAATGACATAAAAAAAGTATTTTAAAAAAGAGGAAACAATTCCATACCACATTTTAAAAAAAAGTTTTTAAAAAAAAAGACAGAATGATGCGTAATATTATTTTATATATTTTTATGGGGGCGTGTTCATAACCACCAAACAGCTTAAGTCAGGACCGGCGTAACCTAAGGACTCCCTGTATATTGTTGTTATTGACATGACATTAAATATTTAAGATGTTCAGTTTAACATAAAATAAAGTTAAAAAAACAAGACATTAGAATCTGAATGCTCTAGGACTCATCTTGCTTTTTAACTGATATTAATAAATAACAACATGGGTCTGGAGTATAAAATAAAGTTCCATGTGATGCAATTGTCTTATTTTTTTTTATATACACCTAATGAAAATATTCATAAACATTTTGGTAATCCATTTGCTATCTGAGAACAAAGTAAAATATAAGATTAAGAAATGAATTAATTCAACAACAAAAAAAGATATCTAAACTTTCAGAAATTAATATAAATTAACCTGTTGCTTTTGAGGGACTCCCAATCAGTGCGGCTGATTTTGAAAATTGAAGTGTCACCAAAAGAAAAGTGTACACGTATAGTGAATTTTAACCATTGACAAGATAAAAAAAATGCACACACAATTTTAATGACAAAAATATGTCACAAATTGTATTTTTAACGTCTAAAAAAATATTGAGGGTAATTATGTCATAAACTTTACTTTCTCATTCTCCATATTTTCATGAATAAAATAATTATTACAAATGGAATCCTAAAAAAGCCACATTAATTGTTTTTGTATAAGATGAAAATATAAATAAAAATAATTTGAAAACCAGATCCATCAGTCACTGTCAAAGCTGCTGCAACAAAGCCATCCAATATGAAGATCAAAATAATTGAAAAAAAAATTGTTATATTAAATAACAAGAACTAAGCAAAGCATACAATGACCTTGCTTTCCACTTTGTGATTATAATTTATTATGAGTAAATAAAAATACATCATGTTAGGCTTCCAGCGTTCACACGTCTGTAAAATAAAAGGTAAGCATTCTGTCTGATTTCCTCTGTACTTAATTGATACTCCATATTCACTTCAACAACATTTTGGTCATCCATTCGGTACCACTTAACCCCATCAAGACAATAATTGATGTAGTGTCCATTGGCAGTGCTACTAGCACCTAAATGAAGGCACAAGCCATACAGTTGGTAAACATAACCCCCACTTGGTGCGGTGAGATCGCTGCGATGAGTCACGGTGTCATATATAACATCTCGTAAATCCAAACTATGAAGGCGAATGTTGATTGATGTAGAAATTTTTCTGGGGGCTTTGACCACTTGGTCATAGCTGAATCTCATGAGTTGGATTATGAGACATTCAGGAAGCTGACGAAGCAAGCATCGGCGCTGCAGCCTTGGCTGGGTCTGAATAGAGACACCCTCTCCTATGGGAGTGGAGGTCTTGAATGTGTTACTGTCAAGAAAACCACTATCACTGAGTCTTTGAACTCCGACCGGTGGTGATAATGGATAACTCTGTGGTAAAACTGGAGCAACTGTATAAGAGGAAGGAGCAGGAGAAGGGAACATCGATTGATGGATTGGTGAAGGCAAATATCCAGAAGGATCTCCTTGACCAAGACGAAAAGGTTTTCTTGACACAGGTGTCCCACTTAATCCCACCTTCCCAATGACAGTTCTTCGTTTGTGAACATCTGAAATTTTAACAAGTGGCTCCTGCTGTAGGTTAGTATTGTTAACTGATTCAGAAGAAGAAACAGGAACTTCAGAGAGATTTTCAATATTACAGAAACTAGTAAAACAATCTTCTAGCAAAACCATGCCAGAAGAGTATCTAGGGGCAGCTATTGGCACGGGGAGTACATTAAAAGCTTGTAAATTGACAGAAATATGGCCGTGCTCAACACTATGATATGCTTCAACTAGTTGGCCTGTAAACAAATTGTCAATCACTGTGTCATTGGCCTGTTTGTGAGTTAGCCACTCCAAATCAGACAGCCGTTGTATAGCTTCTGCATAAGACTCATTTTCTAGACCATTTGCTACTGCAATCTGAAAGGAAGTGACAATATAAGTTTTGAATAAAAATGTGTAAGTTTCAAATGTGAAATGATCAATATTGCTTTATCAGCTAAACGGAAATAAAATAGAAAAAGCATTTGAAATACTTCCCCTTTTTGTGAGAATAGTTTTAACATTGAAAATGAGTTTATTATATTTTGATCTGGGAGTACTTTCAATTAGTTGATCTTTTTTGATCTGTTGAATGAGGCATGTAGCCTAACTGTCTTTATAATTATTATCTCTTTAATTTTTTTTTAAAAGCAGAAATATATGTTGCTCCATTATTTATTTACTTAAAATGGACTTGGCATGGTTCATGCAATGTAACCTTTTAGCTGAGCGGCTGAGTAGATACTCACCAACACAGCAGATACTGTGCAGAAAATTTTGATGAGGACAATGTGTTTGTGGGTGTAAAATTTAGCAAAAATAATTTCAACTTTGCAAATGGTATTTTTTACTCTGCACATGGACCAACAAACCTTAAAGGGAAGATTGTTCCACAAGTATAAAAAAATTAGTAAAATGTTGACAAGTCCATTGTTGAGCAAGTTGAATCCAGTGTGACTTGAACTTTAAAATTCCTGTTCACTCCACAAGTATGTCCCTCCAAAATTTGTGGATGCGAGCAGCCCTTGTGCATTAAAGCACTAAATATTACCTTTATTTCTTTTTAATTCTAATCCTGACCTCTTTATTAAATCAAAACATTAAAAAGTAATTAATTTTACCTCTCGTCTACACTGGTCTTTTAATTCTCTGATGCGGTTAGCGTTCAAGTCTCCGTATATAAGTTTTAAGTTGTTCAGTCTGGGACTAGAGAATCTATCATCATTGGTTAAACTTGATGTATCTAAATTAAAAAGTTAAACAAAGGAAGTTACGTGAAATATTTAATTAAAGAAAATGCACATTTAAATTTCAACATAAGCAGAACCAAAGTTGAGATAGGATTCAACAGTAGTATCCTCCTCTTAAATCCAATATTATTTTAACTAAACGCTGCTGTCAGGAAAACTTCTCCATCTATTAAATTTACTCTGTAAAACATATATAAAAGTAACACAAAAAGAGTTGCAAAATTTCAACATGTTTTTAAAATTTATTATAAAAATAAAATAAATTTTGAAAGGAGAAAGGGAATGCAATTACATGTACTTTATTTTTCCCTTGACAGCACAAAGTATACCAAGATGTAGATAAAGTTATAATTCAAAGAGCCATAAGTTACACACCAGGGATAAGTTTATAGATAGTTTACTAAGAACAATTTTTACCCACAGAATCCCAAATTATTACTACATGTATTACATTAAAAAAAATTTTAATTTAGAGGACTTAAAATTCTTGCTTATATGCTTAGTTCCAGCCATAGGCAAGCATATATAAGGTTGTTAATGGTTAACCGGTCCTCAGATCAGGACCAGTCCATTTAATCAGAACCGGTTAACGGCAACTTTACGGTTAAGATGCAGGGCAGCATACGAGACTATCGCCAGCGACGGTGACATCAAATCTCTTTCTCCATATTTCGGTATATAAATAATGTACACGTCATCACTATTAGTTTAGATCGTCTACGGCTAAGCTATGATTGTTTTTAATTTGTTTAGTTGTCGAGGCACTGTACGAGAGCTAACAAAGTGCGCGTTTGATGTGAACAAAGGTCGAGGCTGCGACTGTTTCTATTTATATTAATTATAGTCTGTTTCTTATAAAGACAAAGAAAGCTATAAAACATATGACCCTGTGACTAATCGGCATTCTCTGGTCACCGGTTTATAGTCTGTTTCCCACATCAAAAAAATTGATCTGCGTGAGCCGCCTAGTGAAGTACCTACGAGAGTCATTTGATAGATGTAGCAATAATACTTAATCGGTCCTCAAATTCGAGTTTGGTCTTTTAGTGACAGTTTTCCTGCATGTCAAAGGCATTTAATGTAAGCTTACCACATAAATATCAAAACTGATTCTTTTAAAAAATGTAATTGTTATGCGTTGGAAGGGGAGTACGGCGAGTGTAGCTCAAACCCTATTGGAACAGGAAAAATGGGGGGAACGCCGTGTACGCCGCAAAATTCAATAATTCTGGCGAGTAGACGATTGAAAAATAATATGGTATTTAAATAAATTCCATTTTATCATCACTGTTTACTCCATAAGCTTTATAATTTTATTATTATTATTTTTTAATTCGCGAGTTGACCGGCATCACGACACAAGAGATGTAAACACGACGTCCCAACCGACGAGGCGAGGCGTGGTTTTTTAAAACTAAGGAAAAATACCTCGCTAACTTTAACGAACGGTTTATCCGGTCCTCTTATTAAGAACGTTTAATCATTTTTTATTTTAAAAATTGACTATAAACCATCAGTTTACTTAAACTTAATTCTTTGGATTTTTAAAAAAAAATTCGCTGAATTGAGGGCATCGCGAAAAAGAGCTGAATGCAAGCGGGGGAAGCGAGCTTTGATGTCAGCATCAGACAACGCGAAGCGAAAACATTCTCTCGTTGGTTCTCAAAACATTGTTGTTGTTGTTCGTCCGTCGATTCGACGAAGACCACTCTAGTCATCCGAGGGTTGCTGGGACTGGCTTTGTTTGTGCGTGCGCAGATGGCTGATGAGGCCGATCCTAGCACGGAAGGTTCGGGAACAGAAGGGACAAGGGACGAGTGGGACATCTCCAGGAGGGTTGACAGCACGGGCCTTTCGGGCTTGCGTCTTCTTTTCTGCGGAGGTGATCCTGTTTGCCTCGCATGACCCGGCACCTTCGTGGATGGAAGAACGCCAGGTGGAACGGTCCATTGCAGCAAGTTCCCACGTGTCTGGGTTTATGGCAAACGCTTTCAGTGAGACTTCCCACGTGTCTGGGTTTATGGCAAACGCTTTCAGTGAGACTTTCAGTGTGTCTTTGAAGCGTTTCTTTTGCCCACCGTGGGACCGCTGGCCATGCTGGAGCTCGCTATAGAAGAGTCTCTTTGGCAGTCTCTCGTCTGGCATTCGGACCACGTGCCCTGCCCAGCGAAGCTGGATCTGCATCAGGAGTGTGAATATGCTGGGGAGACCTGCCTTGGTCAGTATCACTGTGTCTGGTATTTTATCCTGCCAATTTATGCCGAGGATCTTCCTGAGGCTTGTTGAATGAAAGTGGTTTAGCTTCCTAGCATGGCGCTGATACACAGTCCATGTTTCACACGCATATAGCAGTGTGGGGAGCACCACCGCCCTGTACACTTTCAGCTTGGTCTGGATGGTAATGCCTCTTCTGTTCCAGACATTTGGGTACAACCAGCCAAAAGTGGAGCTGGCTCTGGCAATTCTGACGCTCACTTTGTCATCGATGGTGACATTTTGCGACAGTGTGCTGCCTAGGTATGAGAACCGTTGAACTGTGTTGAGTCTCTGGCCATTGACAGTGATGCTGGGCTCAACGTAGGGCCTTCCAGGCGCAGGCTGATGGAGGACTTCAGTCTTCTTGGTGTTGATCGTCAGACCAAAGTTTGTGCAGGCGCTGGAGAACAAGTTAACGCTGCGTTGCATGTCGGCTTCTGAGGCAGCATTGAGGGCACAGTCATCAGCAAACAGCAGGTCTCTGATGATGTCTGTCTTAACCTTGGTTTTTGCATGGAGCCTCCGAAGGTTGAACAGTTTGCCATCTGTGCGGTACCTCAGGTTAACACCAACATCCTCGTTTCTGAAGGCCTCTGTCAGCATGGCGGAAAACATGAGGCTAAATAGTGTTGGTGCCAGGACGCAGCCCTGCTTGACCCCGTTTGTGACTGTGAAAGGATCAGAAAAATCTCCGCTGTCCTGGACTCTGGCCTGCATGTCCTCGTGGAATTGTCTCACCAAGACGATGAATTTCCTTGGGCAACCGTACTTGGCCATTATCTTCCACAGACCCTCTCTGCAAATGGTGTCAAAAGCCTTGGTCAGGTCGACATAGGTGGAGAACAGGTTGAAGTTCTGCTCCTGACATTTCTCTTGCAGCTGCCTGGCAGCGAACACCATGTCGATGGTCCCTCGCTCTTTTCGGAAGCCACACTGACTGTCAGGCAGGAGTCCTTGGTCAAGGTGGACCGTGAGGCGGTTGAGCAGGATTCTGGCAAGGATCTTTCCTGCGATAGATAGCAGGGATATGCCTCTGTGGTTGTCACAAGCCTGTCTACTTCCTTTTTGCTTATAAAGATGTATGATGGAGGCATCTTTGAAGTCCTGCGGGATCGACTCTTGCTGAGCCATCACCAAGAGAAATAGATGGTGGAGCCTTTCAGTCAGGGCTGTTCCTCCCTCCTTGTAGACCTCAGCTGGTATGGCGTCAGAACCAGGTGCTTTGCCACTGGAGAGAAGATAAATTGCTTTCTGGGTCTCGAGCAAGGTTGGGGGGTCATCCAGTGCTTTGTTTGTGGGCACTTGGGGAAGACGATTGATGGCTTCTTCGTTGATTGTCGAAGGGCGATTTAGGACGCTTTCGAAATATTCGGCCCACCTCTTCAAGATCTTCTCTTTGTGATGAGAGTGTTACTGTCTGCGCTGAGGAGGGGGTTTGATCCTGAGGGGGTTTGATCCTGAGGGCGTGGGGCCATACACTTCTTTCAAAGCGTTGTAGAAGTTTTTATAGTCACGCTTGTCTGCATAGCCTTGGATCTCGTCGGCTTTTTTGCTGAGCCAATCGTCCTGCATCTGACGGAGCTTTTGCTGTACAGTCCTGCGTATGTTGTTGAGTGCATCTCTCCTTGCCGTGGACCTGGGATTATTGAGGTAAGCTTATTGTAGGAGGTGTTTCTCATCCAATAACGGCTTGATGTCTTCGCAGTTCTCATCGAACCAGTCCTTATGTTTCCTGGTCTGGTGCCCCAGAGTCTCTGACGCTGTGGTGTAAATCAGCTCTCTGAGTGACGCCCAGTCTGCCTCCACGTTCTGGTTGCCTTGAGAGGTGGATTTCAAGCGCTCTTCCAGAGCATCCACCAAGGACTGCTTGCAGCTAGCGGCCATTAGTTTGGCAACATTTAGCCGCTTGGGAGCCTTCTTCCCTTGCGGGCGCCGTTTCGGCTGAATGCGGATGTTGAGCTTGGTGATGATGAGGCGGTGGTCTGTCCAGCATTCAGCGCCGCACATGGACTTGGTCACTTGTACATCCTGCCTGTCCCTCTTCCTCACGATGGCGTAGTCAATAAGATGCCAGTGCTTTGAGCGGGGGTGCATCCATGACGTCCGATTACGGGTTGGGAGGCGGAAGATCGTGTTGGTGATCAGCAGTTCATGTTCAGCGCACGTCTGGAGTAAAAGAAGACTGTTGCTGTTGCAGTGACCCACTCCATGATGACCAAGGACTCCTTCCCAGGCAACGTTGTCTTTGCCAACTCTTGCGTTGAAGTCGCCTAGCAAGATGAGTTTGTCCGCCTTTGGAACGTCGGCAATGAGAGTGTGAAGTTCTTCATAAAACTTTGCCTTCACTTCATCTGTATTGGTCATGGTTGGAGCGTAGACACTGATGATGGTGAGGTGTTTCTTTCCAGCCAGTGGGAGTTTCATGGTCATGAGCCTGTCGTTCACTCCCTTGGGAAGTCCAGCCAGCTTTCCGACAAGAGTTGTCTTAACTGCAAACCCAACGCCTGCTTCACGCCTCTCCTCGCTTGGTCTGCCACTCCAGTAAAATGTGTAGCCAGATCCTCTTTCACAGAGCTCTCCTTCTCCCGCGAGCCTGGTCTCGCTCAGGGCTGCGACGTCGATGCCGTATCTAGCGAGTTCTTTTCCAATCAGGGCTGTTCTCCTCTGGGGTCTGTCCGCATCGTCCCTGTCCATGAGTGTGCGCACATTCCATGCCCCCAATATAAGAGGAACTATCCTCGTTTGCTTTTTTTTGTTTCGACCGCTGGTATAGGGTCCCCACCAGCCGCGGTATGCTGGCTAGGGTAAGCTGGAGCAGGCAATGTTTAGGGCACCTTTTCTAGCCCCTTCCTCGTGCCATGGAGGTGAGCAGTGCATTCCTGAAGAGGGCTGCTCAGTCGCCCAGGGGGCTGCCGGACTCCACCGCTGCTCCGTGTCAGCGAAGAACGACCCAATGCCCTGGGCCGCCTGTGTGCAGGGTTGCGGCTCCGGCTCCCAGTGTACCCACACCTGCCGCTTCGTCGCTTGCCTGTCGCCACAGGACTTGTCAGTGACTGATGGGATGGATGACAAAAGTGACTTGGGCGATGACTTGGATTAAAGTGAGAAAGAGTTGCGCAGTTCGTCGATCTCACTCTCTCGCCCGAGACCATCTTGATCCAGCGGCAGGACAAAGTCGAGACGGCTGGTGATGGAGACGGGTGCAGTGGATGGCCATGATGTCCTGTGTGTCTTGTCATGCCCTTAGCGTTCCACAACGCTTTGCTGGGGTGTATGGGGTGCTCAAGGCGGGGTAGCACCTCCGGTGGGGGAACACGTCGTACTCTCTTGGGGGTAGTTCGTCCACCCTTGGTCCCCACTTGTCACTCAGCTCTCACCAGTGGCTCCTAGAAACTGTAGCGTGCACAGTGGCCACACCCCGGGCAACGGCTTCGACTGGCTGGCTAAACCTGGTGAGGGTAGCCGATGGGTCTCAAACCTTCGGTGATTTAGGTATGTCTACCTATGCACGTAAAGACTGGATTCGGTGGACAGAGCGGAGGAACCACTAGTTGGTCAACGGTCAAAAAGGCTCTCAAAACATAGGCATATAGGGACTTGCGGTTAACCGGTCTTATTTGAACGGTTAACCGGCCCTCAAAAACGAGCGGTCTAAACAACCTTAAGCATATATAAATATATGGAAGAATACAAAATTTCTAACATATTGGTGGCTATTTTTTAAATAAAATTATTATTTATTTTGGGAAAAAACAAAACATGGAAACAAGGAATTATTTTTTTCACATTAAAAAATTAAAAAAATTAATTTTAAAAAAATTATTAATTCCTAATGAACCCTTTCAAGCTAAAAATTGCCCTCAACTTCCATATTTGAATCTGCTTCTGGTTCTACAAATCACCTAGGTTGTCAATGTACTAACAGCAAGGACAAGTAATATTACTTATTAATTTAGTTGGTTAACAATTTTGTTTGTCAAATCTTAAACAACCTTTAAAATAATTAAAAATAATCTCAATGAGATGATGTTTAGAAATAATATGGCTTTTTAATACTGAAGCTATGTGTATAACGTAATACACTGTCTATACATTTATATTGTATTTGTCTGACAAGCAAATGTCAATCCTAGTTTAACTTTTGCATGGTTTCTAAAAATACTATTGCATTTTTCATGGCACATTTAAATACTTACATGTAGATCAAAGATTTAACAAATTTAAAAAGTTTAATTTATTTACTATAGTTAAAATAATTAGTTATTATAAATAATTGAACATAATTTTTAAAATGTCAATAACTTCATTTGCTTATCTCCCATAAGGTATATTTTTTGTTGCTCCCTTGAAAATTCTTTATTTAAAAATTCATTTTAAACTTATATTATTTTGAATTGGCTGAGTTGCTGGCCAATGCTGGGCATTCTGCAAAGGAGTGCTAGCTCAGGCCACAGGGGTAACAAAGTGCCTCTGATTGAAGTATAAGCAGTCGAGGACACAGTGGAGTCACTGGCCTGCTTCAAGGCTAGTCGTAAGAAAATTACCTCTCTACCACTAACGGCCCTCTGAAGTTATTCGGATCTTTGATGGTTAAAAAGATTGCTAATCTTACAGTGGTCTAACACCAATATGATCAGCTCTTCAACTATGATTTTCATTATTAAGGAACATTTTCCATAAATAACTATCCATAGATTTATTCCTTTACTGTTGACCAGAATAACTTTTACTAACTAATTATTAGACTAGACAGGCAAGGTCTAGAATATGTAATATTGTAACGGTGTCCAAACTGCGGCTCGCATTGCGGCTCCCGAACAATTTATGAATTTTGAAATATATAACACATGTATTTTAAAGAAAGTTTTTGAAAAATTTAGCGAAACAAATTTTGAAAAAAAAAGGGGCTTGATTTGAATTTTTCAATGTTGAAGTAAGAGATTGGTTTCTTGTTGGTTGGTGATGTAAATAAACTATTAAATGTTTGGTTCTGGTTTTGGTCTAATCCACATTTCAAAAGTATTGACGATTGCCATTAGTCCTACTCAAGTTAGTAACTTATTATTTAAATTTTTATATTTGATATGGCAAATAGTTGCAGGGAACGAAAATATAAAGAATTCTGCCAGAATGGGAAGAGGACTTTGCATTAATCCATAAAACAGATAAGCCATCTTTCCTTGTTTTGCCAAATGCTGCCAGCAAATTCAAAAGCTAGCAATTTGAAGCGACTATTTCAAAAATTCACGAAGACTTTGCATCGCAGTATCAACTTCAAGCGGAATTAAGAAAAAAACAAAACAAACAAGCTTGTTGATTTGAAGTCTGAAATGTGTCAGCAGCAGACACTACTTTTTGATTTCCGCAAAGAAGGTGTCATCTTAACTGAGGCAAGTTTATCCATCGTTTGGAAAATTGCTCGTGCTCAGCAACATTGTTCAGAGCGGGACAAGAAGAATATTGAGGAGTAATTTCTATATTAGATCCAAATAACTCAAAATTTTGGCAACTGGTAACACTAATTCCAGCAAATGTTTGTAATCCAAAATGAAGTTCATAAAATCAAAGCATCGAGAAGTAACTAGTAACAAGCATCTGGAAGAATTTCGTTGCATTTTAACTATTTTATAACAACCATATTTTTTTAAAAACTTGGTAGTTCAAAGACTACTCTGCAGAATTAAAACAATTAATCTGCACTATAACTATAAGGCAAAAAGCATTGTGTTTCTGTTCATATATTTTACATGTTTAAATGTTTTCTTAATTATGGAAATGACATTTCTTCAACATATGGTTTGGGTTAAAACAAATCAATAATTTCGAATAAATAATAATAAAGAAAATTCATAAAGAAATATTTCATTACGAATATGGTCGTGAACCATAGTGCTTCAATGCAGCTCTCAACAATTTTTAAAATTATCAAAATGGCTCTCAGATACTACAGGTCTGGTCACCCCTGTTATATGTTATCCTAATGTTATTATTTCTATCTAATGGATATTATTGTAATTGTAAATTTTTGATCTAAATACGAATCACTTAAATGTCTGTTAAAGTCAAAATATTAAAAACACTGATAATAATACTGTAATATTATATATATATTTCTTTAATTTAAATTTAAGGCGGGTGAAATATTACTTACCACATTGTAAAGCTTGTCTATTTTTGTTTAGTATACTATGTACAGTTGCTAGTAGCCACATCAGAAATTCAACAGCATCTTGTTGCCTCTGCTGTTCTCCTGGAGGTGAAACTAAGCTTGGGTTCAGAACAGATGCAGCCTTTCGAAATCTTGTTGCATTAAAAACTTTGTAATCAGAACACACTGGATCAATTGTCAAAATATCTAAGAGTTCAGCTAAAGATGATAGGAGATCAGACTCAGCGACACTACATTCTAATTCCTTAGCTGCATCAGCTGTGAGGCACTCAACTAGAAAAGGGCCCCTAGCTAAGCACTGGATTACAGAGTTAATGAAGCACATGTTTTGTCCATTATTAACAAGGCCTACAGGTTTTGGAACTGTCTGTCCAAAGCCCATTACATTCATGAATTTAGATTTAATAGTTGATTGTGAAATAGGTTTAGGGCAAAATTTTGATCCAAGATCAGGTCGGAGAGATCGTCGAGGTAAATTAGACCATAAAGCTTTCCGCTCATTTGAGTCAAGTCCTTGCATAGAGGTGATACCACTGTCAAACTGTCCCCTGATTACAGATGTGTTGTGAGCTGTGGAATCAACACCAACATAGGGACCAGTATTAATCCAGTTTTTACTTGCAGCAGCATACAACCCTCTACTTTTTTTCACATCATCCCTATAGGATGCAGACCCAGGTCCTATTGATAAGGTGGGTCTTTCTTGACCAGGAACAACAGTGGCATTAGGAGGGTAATGCAAATTTGTTTGCCTATTAAAAAATTGATAATTATGCCCATAATTAATTTCTTGATTTTGTCCACTGAGATTGCTCAATTCAGCTGCAGTACTTTGATTTAAACCCGCCATACCAAGAGCTTGCTGCTGTAATTGTTGCTGCTGCTGTTTTTGACGCTCAATAAGTTTCATACTTTCTTCATGTTGAAGATGGTTTTCCCACTGTGCACGAAGATTGGCCACAAAGTTGGTAGGGTCTGAACGACCCAACAGTTGTGTGTATATAAATGTTATGCATGTTAACACTATGAGAACGTAGGGCACATGATGCAGGATACCCAAAAATATGCAAATCAAAGTCAAGCCAATTGATTCAAAAAGCCAAATTTTTTGTTTTTCTTGCTCATTTCTGAAATTAAAAAATAAGTTCAAAGATTGGTTTTAAAATAAACTATTTTAAAAATCCAAAAGCACTAACAGCTTTAGAAATTTTTAAAAATATATAAAATTTCACATATAAAATATAAACACACACATACATAAAATATTGAAAAGAAAAAATGTTCATTAATTTTTTTAAATTTAAAATCGGGAATGTTACACATTTTCAGTTTTCCTTAGGCCTCATAAAAATAATTCAAAAAAGTATTTTAAAAGCTTATAGAATATTTCATTAACCTATTTTGGTTAATAATATTTATAATAAAACAAACCCGTAAAAACAAAGTTTTTGACTATAAATCCCTTATATATGAGACATAACTAACAGTATTGATTATTTTCAAACATTTACAGACTGAATCTGTCTTAACTCAACTTTGCATCATAACCCTAGTGGGGGGTGAAGGAGAGGGGAAAAGTCTGGTCACCGATTCGCTTGACCGAGCTCAGAGTGACACGTAAAATGTAAACCAAAGCGCCCCGTCGCTTCGTTGGGTCGCCTCAATGCGTCAGCTCAAAATTTCACGTGGGAAAAAAACAATAACAAACCGTGAATTTAAATTACATACCTCATATAAGGATAAACTAAAAATGCATTAATTTAATTACGGTACGTTCGATCGATCTGAAATTTTGATATGATGCATTGTTAGGTCAGACGGGTCAGTGTGCCAAATTTCAGCTCGATCGAATCACGGGAAGTGGGTCATTTTCGACTTTTGTTTTTCCGCCCGCCCATGAGATGATGAGAGAGATGATGAGATGACGACAGAGACGGCTGCGAAGTTAATATAAGGGATTTAAAAATAGAGCTAATCATCTTGTATCATATTATTTGAATTATATATTCCTGAGGTATATTAGAATAATTATTTCAAAATTTTAATAAAAACTGTCCAGTTTGCATAACATCTAAAATTTGACCATTTTTACGTCACAAATCTCGAACCCCCTTAAAGCCTTAGAAATTAATAATACTTACAAATGAGTGCTCTAATAGCTAAAATATAACATATATTAATGCATTTAATAAATTAAAAGCGGAAGTTCTCGCGAGAAAATTAAATTTTGCTGTGAAATAATATACGTGTAAAATCTGCAGGATTACCCAAAATAATTAAAATGTAATATAAAACACTGCAACGTCACACATGGCCGAACCCCCCTCCCCCGTCACACTTTCTTACACCCCCTCCCCCCCTCTGGAGCGTGACATACTTTATGGATGGCCCATAATTGTAATTTTTGTACAGTGGGGCCCACTTAACTCGAGCCCGTTAACTCACCAGCACTATTAAGTCGACGTTTTTTTTTGGAACCGCCAAATTCTCTCTTTGCCTTTTTTCAGCGGTTAATTCGATTTTTTAAAGTCGCCGAGCCCTAATATTTCGAGCACAAAAGAGTGCCAAATTTGCCACTTAGTGTTGGTTATCTCGATCACCATGACCAATCGTCAGCTTTTGAAAATGTTAGATGTGATTTTTTATAACCAAGTGAAGGCATAAAATTTCCGCCTCGCTGGTGATGTCACAGCCCGCTTGGTCACAGCGCTGTGTTACTAACTTAAATCGCCAGCTTTTGAAAATGTTCTTATCGATAGGACTGAACCAAATGGTTCGGCTACTCGGCATCGGCCGATTTTCGTATACTCGGAGATACTCGGCAATCGGCCGCGTAAGTGATGCCAAGTATTACGTAATTGCTCCAATAGCAAAGATGCACGCAGAATCGCATGTCTAAAACATTTCGTTTCATTAGGAATAACAAAATGTACCGTGTGCAGACTTGTTGTCATTGGCAACCATTCATCCTTCAACCTCATTTTGACTCTATTACTACTGCTTTGTTCTCATTGTTTCATTCATAAGAAGTGGCCGTGTGCAAAAGCCATTTAACTATTGGTTAGAATTAATTAAAATGTATCAAAGTTGAAGGTTCAAAAGGAGTTCCTAATTTATTTTTGTACGCTTTGATAGAGAAGAGTTCGCTTTGTTATGAGTCATATATAGGTCATGATAAACAAATAACAGAAACGCCTTTGTGTAAAAAAAACCCTCCACAATCATGTGCATGTAAATGTACATTCTCATTTATTAACGCTAGTGATGGGACGAAAAATCATAGGGTGCTTACTGTAAACAAGACAGTTTACCCACCCCCAATCTCAATCTCCCACACCATTGTTGTTGGTTAGTCCGATTAGCACTCAAGTAACCGAAGGAATTCTGAGTCCATTGTAAGCTGAGGGGACGGGTGGGTTATGTATTTGTGTAGCTTGCAATGAAGTTATTAAAAAATCAAACAAAACCTTAGGCTTTATAAAAAGGAACTTTAACAAATGTAATAGAGATATAAAACTAAAATGCTACCTCACTTTGGTGAGACCTGCACTAGAATATGCATCTTCTGTATGGGACCCATCCACCAAAGAAAACATTGATAAACTAGAACAAATTCAAAAAAGAGCTGCCAGATTCATTACTGGAGAATATTCGAAACTGACAAGAGTAACACCATTAGTTAAATCATTAAACCTTGAAACACTAGAGGATAGAAGAACCAAGAGCAAAGTAGTAATCATACATAAAGCAATTAATTCTAATTTAGAAATACAACACAAAGATAACTTAATACAACCCTCAGATAGACATAAGGATAAAAACACCTTTCTTATTCCGTATGCAAGAACAAACACATACAAGTTTTCCTTCTTCCCGTCCGGAATTAGGGCGTGGAATGGGTTGCCTGAAGAATCCAGGAAAACCAACACTTTATCAACATTTAAATCTCTAATAAAAATGCAGGACTAAACACAAACCATAGATAAGCGTAGGACGCAATAATCTTCTGTATAGAAGGAGCGTCTGTAAACAGATAAGATAAGATAAGATAAGATAAGTCACCAGTCACCAGCGGACCCTGCACCGCACCACGAGGGCAGGACTAGATGAATTCCTTATATATGTAGTTATGTACTAGGGAAAAAAACTGCGCTAACGCAATAAAGGGTTATATTGAAACTTAAATGGTCCTTAAAAACGAACGGTCTTAACAACCTTAGGAAAGAGTGAAGAAATAGGGTCCCGATATTCTGATAGGATTCCGATTAATCGTCCCATCACTAATTAAGCCACATCATGTATATAATTATAAAGAAATTTCAAGCGCATGTTAATATTTTGCCACCATATTGGTTTTCATTTAACTCAGTGATCGGTTATCTCGGCTCCATTTTTCATACCCCGAGGCCGTTGACTTAAGCGGGCCCCACTGTACTACTTATATTTATTCAGAAAAGCGGATAGGTTGATTAAATATATTTCAATAAATATAGATTTTAGAATTAATACACACATAATGCATAAATAAGCCCAGTTCTACTAATATCGTATTATATATGCGTATAAAATATTAAGAAGAGTTTGTGGCTGCTTATCGTTATAGCGGCCAACGCTACTGACGTCACTTAAACGCTTTCATGTTCATCATCATCATTTGTCCTTTGAGTTCCTTGTGGAACATAGGGCCTCTGTCAAAGCTCGCCACTCTACACGGTCCCTTGCCAGTCGCTTCAGTTCTTCCCAGCTCTTCCCAGTCCTTCCAGCCTCGTCCAACATGCTCCGTCTCCATGTACGCTTGGGTCTTCCTCGTTGTCGTTTGCCCTGGGGGTTCCAATCTAAGGCCTGCCTAGCCCTGCTATTATCTTTCCTGAGGGTGTGTCCAATCCATCTCCACTTTCTTTCCAAAATTTGTTGTTCTACTGTTCTTTGTCCACACCTCTCCCACAGCTTGGAGTTTTCGACCTAATCAAACCATTTTATTTTCAGAATATTTCTGAGGCATCTGTTAACAAAGGTCTTGAGTCTATTTTTTGTTGTCTCTGTCGTCCGCCATGTTTCGGATCCATAAAGTAGGACCGTTTTAACATTGGTGTTAAAGATCCTTACTCTTGTTTTGACAGAGATGCATGTAGATCTCCAGACCTGTTTCAGATTGGCAAAAGCCTGTCGCGCCAAATTTATTCTTCTATCGATGTCCTCATTATTAATACACACATAATGCATAAATAAGCCCAGTTCTACTAATATCGTATTATATATGCGTATAAAATATTAAGAAGAGTTTGTGGCTGCTTATCGTTATAGCGGCCAACGCTACTGACGTCACTTAAACGCTTTCATGTTGCTACCCAGTTACCTGCCCTTAAGGAATTTTTGGTATTTCTATAGTTGTCTCCCCTTAAACCAAGACACTGCATTACTGAGTGATTTATTTGTTTGTGTTCTTGCTCCGATAGTGACAACTACAGAAAGTTCAGGGGTGGGGTTTGGTTAAATTTACTACAATTAAGATAATTTAAAAAATGGAAAAATATGCTTAATAAATAAAATAATATTACCGCAAAATAGTGAACTATATAATATGCGGACTTGATAGGGGTGCTGTGAAATTGCCCGGGAACATTTGCAGTACATCATTCTTATGAGTTAGACCTGCCAGCCGATTTTTTTTTAAAATTTTGGCTGGCTGAGACAATTTTTCAGCTGATATCCGGATTAGCCGGATTTTAAAATTTCGGCTGGCTGACATAATTTTTCGGCTGATATCCGGATTAGCCGGATTTCTCCGTAAATTGACATTTGCAGCAAAATATTCGTAAACATCATTCAGGGATGTTCCACCAAGTGTTACAGGTGCCGGTATGTTGAGAGATGGGCAATTAATTTTGAAGAAGTCAACAAAACCATCTTTAGCCACATTTTCAAAGGCGAGCAAGTCTCTAATGAACCAGATAACGATATCTCTTGTCAGTTCATGACTTGATGTTACCTGACATTGACTGTTGTCTTCTCCATACTTATGGAAATATCCCAAAGTTTTATTGACTTTTCTTGACTTTGTACTGACACATTGTGCTTGACACTTAAGTGAAGATTCATATTGCCACTTGATATAATTGCGGCAAAATTGGTTACTTTTGAAATGTGACCCTACTTGTCACCCAATGACTGCTGAGCAGTGAGACACAGCTGACAATAAACTCGATCTTCGTCTAAATTTCTCCCATCAGATGAGAACAGACCACCAAAATATTTCCAGCATTGTGCTTTACAATTTCCATGTAGGCTAGGCGGTTTAGGTTTTACTTGTAGGTTTTTAAAGAATTGCCTCTTTTCCCGGTTTAGATGACATTTACTGACATTTGAGTTCACCTAAAATTATCATATAGTCATAAAGAATTGTTACATCAAAAATGGTGTAACGTAAAAAGGTAATCCTGCAGTTTTAGAACTTATATTATTTCACTGCGAATTTTAATTTTCTCGTGAGAACTTTCGTTTTCAATTTATTAAATTCATTTATATATGTTATATTTTAGCTATTATAGCACTAATTTGTAAAGCTTCATAATTTATAAGGCTGTTTTCGGCCCCTGACGCTACATAATCAGAGTAGAGTAGGATACATCCATTTTGTTTTTCTAGCACTCTACTTGCTGGGTTGTCACAGCAAGAGGCCAAGCAAATTTTCTCACTTACAAACAAACAAACAAAAAAGAATCAAACATCTAGTAAGGAAATAAAAAATTAAATTTTCATTAAAATATTTATTGATCTTCTAAGAATCTTAAAATAGATGAATGAAACTTTTTTTTAAAAACATCTTCAGTCAGTAAATTTATTTTAGCATGGGTCGTTCCAGGTAAAAAAAAATCTAGCTAGCAGGGTGCTAGATAAAAAAATGATGTATCCTAATCCGATTATGTAGCGTCAAGGGCCGAAAAAGCCTTATAAATTTAAAAGCCTTACAAATTAGCGCTATAATAACTAAAATATAACATATAAATGCATTTAATAAATTAAAAATGAAAGTCTCACGAGAAAATTAAAATGTGCAGCAAAAAAATTTACGTGCTAAAACTTCAGGATCACCCTTAAAAATCATTAGTTATTGACTAAAGTAGTATCTACAAGGAGGGGGGAACAGCCCTGACTGAAAGGCTCCACCAGCTGTTTCTCTTAATATGGCAGCAAGAGATGATCCTGCAGGACTTCAAAGATGCCACCATCATACATTTATATAAGCGAAAAGGAAGTAGACAGGCTTGTGACAACCACAGAGGCATATCCCATCTTTCTATCGCAGGAAAGATCCATGCCAGAATCCTGCTCAACCGCCTCACAGTCCACCTTGACCAAGGACTCCTGCCTGAAAGTCAGTGTGGCTTCCGAAAAGAGCGAGGAACCATCGACATGGTGTTCGCTGCCAGGCAGCTGCAAGAGAAATGTCTGGAGCAGAACTTCAACCTGTTCTCCACCTATGTCGACCTGACCAAGGCTTTTGACACTGTTGGCAGAGAGGGTCTGTGGAAGATCATGGCCAAGTACGGTTGCCCAAGGAAATTCATCGTCTTGGTGCAACAATTCAATGAGGGCATGCAGGCCAGAGTCCAGGACAGCGGGGAGTTTTCTGATCCTTTCCCAGTCACAAACGGGGTCAAGCAGGGCTGCGTCCTGGCACCAACACTGTTTAGCCTCATGTTTTCCGCCATGCTGACAGAGGCCTTCAGAGACGAGGATGTTGGTGTCAACCTGAAGTACCGCACAGATGGCAAGCTGTTCAACCTTCGGAGGCTCCAGGCAAAAACCAAGGTTATGACAGACATCATCAGAGACCTGCTGTTTGCTGATGACTGTGCCCTCAACGCTGTCTCAGAAGCCAACATGCAACGCAGTGTAAACCTGTTCTCCAGCGCCTGCACAAACTTTGGTCTGACAATCAACACTAAGAAGACTGAGGTCCTCCATCAGCCCGCGCCTGGAAGGCCCTACGTAGAGCCCAACATCACTGTCAACGGCCAGAGACTCAACACAGTGCACCGGTTCACATACCTAGGCAGCACACTGTCTCAAAATGTCACCATCGATGACGAAGTGAACGTCAGAATTGCCAGAGCCAGCTCCACTTTCGGCAGGTTGTACCCTAATGTCTGGAACAGAAGAGGCATTACCATCCAGACCAAGCTGAAAGTGTACAGGGCAGTGGTGCTCCCCACACTGCTATATGCTTGTGAAACTTGGACTGTTTATCAGCGCCATGCAAGAAAGCTTAACCACTTCCATATAACAGCCTCAGGAAGATTCTCGGCATAAAGTGGCAGAACAAAATTCCAGACACAGTGGTACTGACCAAGGCAGGTCTCCCCAGCATCTTCACCCTCCTGATGCAGATCCAGCTTCGCTGGGCAGGGCACGTTGTCCGAATGCCAGACGAGAGACTGCCAAAGAGAATCTTCTATGGTGAGCTCCAGTATGGCCAGCGGTCCCACGGTGGGCAAAAGAAACGCTTCAAAGACACACTGAAAGCCTCAATGAAAGCGTTTGCCATCAATCCAGACAGTGGGAACGAGCTGCAATGGACCGATCCACCTGGCGCTCTTCCATCCACGAAGGTGCCAGGTCATGCGAGGCAAACCGGATCACCGCCGCAGAAAAGAAGAGGCAAGCCCGAAAGGCCCATGCTGTCAACCCTCCAGGAGATGTCCCACTCGTCCCTGTCCCTTCTGTTCCCGAACTTCCGTGCAAGGATCGGCCTAATCAGCCATCTGCGCACGCACAGACAACCCTCAGATGACTAGAGTGGTCCTCGTCGTATCGACGGACGAACGAACAGTATCTGGTAAATTGAGGCTTACCTTTCTGCTAGTAGAAGATCGTTGCGCCATAATTAAGTAATAATAAATCGCCTATTTACGACAAAGCTTAAAGATAACTTAAATTAATTAATTTATTGATTTGTATTATAATTATTATTTTATAATTAAGATTGTAAGAAAAAGATAACTTGCAAGAATGGTATCAATGATTTTATTGATTAATTAGGTTAAAAAAAAACTGTACAAATAACTCATTTTTGTCACACTTTCGGCGACGGTTATTCTAAAAATTCATTCGCTCTTAAAACGGAACGCAATTAATCTTAAGAATTTTTAAGAAAACAAAATTTACGTTACGGTGGCGCGTTCATTTTTCGGCGGATTTACGGCGGCTAATGCGGCACGCCGCATATTTTCCGGCGGACGCAAATTTTGCGGCGTATTCGGCGCGCGGCGGCTGAGGGGTCTATTTTGAGTAGTAGCGTTGTGGTAGAAAGGTAAGTTCATTTTTGTGTCAATTTTTTTAAATGAAATGTGAATTTTCCAACTTGGAAGGGGTTAGGATCAGGTTTGGTTTTGGAAATTTTATTTGTGAATTTAGGGTTAGGGTTAGAATTCGAAGTGATTATTCGCACGGTTTTGGCAGTGGGGATAATGCCGAGTATTATCCGCACAGGTCGTCGGCGCATGCGAATTCTAGGGGCTGGTCACGTTGAAAAAAACAAACAAACCGCGCCCGATGTAGACAAAATAAAAGCCGATATCACTCGATTTCGGCTAAAATATGTAATTTATATGCTAATACAAATTAAAATTTCATGATTACTGAAGTTTTAAAGTAGCACTGCCATAAAAAAATGATTTGTGTCCAATTAAATATAACTCTTATACTTTTAAAATAACGCACTTAAATCGTCAGCTTCTCCAGGTGAGTGGTTAGTCGTAGCTTAGTTCCATGAAGCATAATGGTATGCGGATCAAATTTGAGGGCTGAGTCACTCAGACTCTTATAGCCCGGCCTACAATACCAACGGCGAGCCTCAACATAAGGGCGTCGCCATGGAGATATTCTCCACAGTGCGTGGGCTGTCTGATCCGTCCGTGTCCCCAATCGCCACAGAGCATCGGGTCAGCAGATGTGCCACTGTCTCCTCGGCCATACCACATAAACGGCAGCCGGGTTCCCTGTTCCTATCGAGCCTATTCAAGTAGCTGTTTGTTGGACAGTGTCCAGTCCGCATTTGCGTAATGAGGGACTGGCAGCTACGAGGAAGCTCCCACCAGGGATCTCGCTTGCGCGGTCGCGGCATTTCGTTGTATAGCACCCTTGCCGTGTCACCATTTTCCCAGCCCGCAAGCCATCTTTCCATAAAGCAGGCTTTTAACCACGATTTGACTCCCAGCTGAGTCATTGGGCGATTTGATTTGGGGCTGGGCAGCGCCCTGTTGCGCCAGCAGGTTTGCCCTTTCCTGCTGTGGTATTCCTGCGTGCCCTGTAATGTACTGCAGGACAACCATGCCCCCGCGAGATCTAATGTTGTCCACGATCTCCTAGTACAGCATTGACAGTTTTCGTCTCCAATGAGCTCCGACCCAAGGCTCCAGGGAGGATCTTGAGTCGGTGAAGACTACGACTGTTGGAAAAACCTTTCTTCTACATAGGCGTAGGCGCACTTCTTTCACACCCCTGTGAATTGCTTCTAGCTCGGCATCCCCGCCCGAGGCTATCAATCCACATGGTCCAGACAGCTCAGCTGCTGCTGGTCCCCCCGCGGGGTATTCAATCAGTGCGCCGTACCCGCTTCGTCCATCTGTGAAGCATGAGCCATCTGCGTATACTCTCACTACGCCGGTTCCATAGGCATTAATAGTTCTCAGTGCTTCCTCGTGCTGAAGCTCTACTGGACTATTTTTCCTCACCGCGGCATTTGCCAGTGTCAAACGTAGATCGGGCGGAGAGAAGCATTCGTGGGGTCCCCTCGCCGGGACCATGGACATTTTTTCCCTGCTTTTGGGTAAATTGACTGAAACCTCAAGCTCGTTGACCGCATCCATAAAGGAGGGTCGTTTCAGTCGCGAGCGTTTTACCCACCTGTCTTGTAACTGAAAACAGGGTTCATCACGGTCCATCCTACGGTATCGTTCCACCGTAGTTAGTATTGCCTTCTCTCGCCGTACTTTGAGCGGTTCCACGTTTGACAAGATTTCTACCGCGGCGTTGGGTGTGGTACGTAACGCCCCGCAGACCAATCTTAGCGCTTGGTTTTGGACTCTATCCAGGTCTTCGAGCGCTGTTCTGCTCGCAAAGGCCTGGATGGGGAGGCTGTAGTCAATGGCGCTTCTCACTTTGCTGAGGTAAAGAGCTCTCAGCGTTCTTGCGTCAGCGCCCCAATTTGTGCTAGCCAGTTTTTTCACCAGGGACAATTGAGCAGAGGTTTTGGCTCGCAATTCACGTATATGATTGTGCATCTGGAGTTTCTGGTCCAGTCGCACGCCCAAATACGTTGGTGTCTTGTCCCAATTCAGCCTTTTCCCGCAGATGTTAAGCACAACATCGTGTTTAAGCGCATTCCTTCCATTTGTGAAAATGGAGTGGACGGTTTTTTCTGTGTTCACTATGAGTCTCCATTTTTTGGCATATGCTTCGATCTTATCGAGGTCGCGCTGTAGTCTGTGCTGCAAATTCGCTACGTCTTTACCGGACGTCAAGACAACCAAGTCGTCTGCGAACATCGCGCTCTGACACTCGATAGACGTTTGAATGTCGCAAACGTATGCTAGGAACAGCGTACAGCTCAAGGCAGACCCCTGTGGGAGTCCGTCCTGCAGCCGAGCTTCACTGGATATAGAGTCCCCCATGCGGGTTCTGATCGTTCTATTCTCCAAGAACGAGTGTATCCAGGCGTGCATTTTCGCTGTTATTCCCAATTGCTGGAGCTTGTACATAAGCCCAGTACGCCAGACCTTGTCATAGGCCTGTTTTAGATCGAAAAACACAGCCAATGTATGGTTTCGCTGCTGTAGCTCATTCGTGATAGTTTGCACAATTCGGACAACCTGGTCCATCGGCTGGCGTCCCTTGCGGAAGCCGCCCTGAGTCACAGGAATGCACTTGTTCTTCTCTAGAAACCAATAGAGCCTGGCATTAACCATCCTTTCAGCTATTTTCCCCAAACACGATGTTAGGGATATAGGACGATAGCTGTCAGGACGGTCGCCTGGTTTCCCTTCCTTCTGAATTGGGATAATTGTGGCCTTTTTCCACTGCTTCGGCAAAATGCCTGTAGTCCAGGTCCTATTGATAAGCTTCAATAGCTTATGCCTCTCTTCGATGCCCAGCTGCTTGAGCATTTCGTTATGGACCTTGTCCGGGCCTGGTGCTTTCCCTGTTTCGCACTTATCGAGGGCTGTTTGCAACTCTGTCAGAGTGAAATTTGCCGTGAAAACCTCTAGGTGGGGGCCATTACTTTGCCTCTGGTCCCCCTCCTTTCTCATCCGGTTTATGGTCCGACTTTCATCAGTCTCTCTGGCCTTCCGATTTACCTTGGCGAAGTGCTTATTCAGCGCACGAGCGCGCTTTTCTTCACCAGCCACCTTTCCCCCATCTGTCTGTAGTGGGGATGGGTTTTTAGTTTTCCCCATGCCAGAGAGTGAGTTTACCAATCGCCAGACCTTTCTGCCGTCGAGATCGAGGTTTTCACACGTACCAACCCATTTAGCCTTTTTTGCTTTCTGGACCGTATCTCGGACTTCGGCTGTTAATTTATTGTACGCCCTACGAGCTTCGGGCGTCTTCAATTTCGCAGCTTTTTTCCGAGCCTTCTTTCTCAGCTTCACAAGCTCCTTCAGGCTCTTATTCCAGTAAGGCCTGAATTTCTGCTTTCCATTCGTCCTCGGTATTGATTTGCGTGCTGCGCCAAGGATCGCGCTGCACAGTTTCTCGTAGACCACATTGACGTCGTCCACCTCGACGTCTAGTGGTAGTAACAACTTGTGGGTCTCGCCCACATATCGGTCCCAGTTTGCTTTCCGGAAAACCCATTGTCGCTGCTCGCACCGTGCCTTTACTGTCTTGAGCTCAAACCTCATTAAGATTGGCAAGTGATCACTACCCTACCTCTGCTAGGACTTCCAGACTGTGATGGGACACTAGGTCCGCTGATATTAGCGACAGGTCTGGGCGGGACTCGGTGCTGTGTCCCGTATGCAGTAGGGTAGGGGGGCTCTCTGCGCTTTGGAGCCGAATGAGGTTTGTATTGAGTGCAACTTCCTCAATATAGCGACCGGATGGGTTTCGGTCAGCGTAGCCCCAGTCAGGTGATTGGGCATTGAAATCACCTGCTATAATTCTCCTGTCAAATATGGTCTCAGTACCAATTGGCAGGGTTATCGGGTTTCTGGGCCGGTTATACACATTTGTGATAACGTAGGACTTATCACATTTGTGTACCTTTATCGTGATTGTATCTGTATTGCTGAGGCAATATTTTTTCCTCACATGAGTGCCGATATGAGTATTTGTAAGGACAAAAACCAGCGCACTTATTTGATGACGTCATTCTTAAATTTATCCCTACTAATTATTTATATTTTATATTAGGGGGCTACCGATATTACCGATATTTTTTTCCGATATGAGTGCCGATATGAGTATTTGTTAGGACAAAAATAACAGCGGTCATATTTGATGACGTCATTCTTAAACTTATCACTCTTAATTATTTATATTTTATAATTTAGGGTTCTACCAATATGCAGTTTTGCCGATAATACCTTTTTTCTTCTTTTTTTCTTCTTCCGAAACGAGGTTTCTGATGTGTTTACAAGTTCCAGATCATGACCTAATAGGACTCGTGACAAAACGAACCGTCCTTTATAAAAAATGTACAAGCAAAATTATGAACTCCTTTTGAAACTTCTACTTTGACTCATAATTATTAATTCTAACCTATAGTTTAATGGCTTTTGCACATGGCCACCTTTTATGAATGAAAAATGAGAACAGAGTGATTGTAATAGAGTGAAAATGAGGTTGAAGGATGAATGGTTGCCAATGACAACAAGTCTGCACACGGTACATTTTGTTATTCCATACGAAAAGAAATGTTTTAGACATCTGGGATTTTGCGTGCATCTTTGCTATTAGTTAATTAGAGCAATTACGTGAACATAATGTTTACATGTTAACAATTTATTAGAGCAATTACGTGAACATAATGTTTACATGTTATCCATTTATTAGAGCAATTACGGTATACTCGGCATCGGCACTATTTACACAGTATTTCCGAGTATACGAAAATCGGCCGATACCTAAACAATATCATAGCACATGGCACACTGTATCGTGGCTGTACATATTAATACTAGGACTCTTTTGGCTATTTCAATACCGGTATTGGGGTCGATATATTAATTTGTCGAGATATTGTAAATCTAAATGATGGTGTTCGGTTGTTTGTTTTTTTTTGGGGGGGGGAGGGGTCAAAATTGCACTTATTATGAAATATCGGTGACGTCAATATCAGTACCTTTACATGCTACCGATATTGCTGATATCCAGATATCGGCGCCGATATATCGGTAGACCCCTATCGTTAACTTTTGAAAAATTATAGATTAATTAATCGATAATTTCGATTAAAACCAAAAATAGAAATTTATGACGTCATTAAACTGAACATTTCTCACGGACATTGAAAATTAAGAATATTTTGAACTAAATTTCATGACAATGTGTTGATACTTGATTTGTGCTGAAGGTGGTACGTCAGCGATGTATTTGATCCTTTAAAAGAGAATTGTTTATGGCAGTGGACACATTAAACGTTTTCACCATCTTCGACTTTGCCATCCGCAGTTAGCTTAAAAACAGCATATTTGCTCAACTTTCTAGTTATATGTTTAAATTTAACTGCGCTGATGCTGTCAGCAGGGCCGTCTTAACGCATAGGCCCGTTGGGCATTTGTCCGGGGGCCCACGAGCATATGGGCCCCATGGGAATATGTTTATTTATATATATTATGTATATTCATTTTTTATTCCTGCCTGGGCAGGGCCCAACACTATTTCTTTTCCCAGGGTCCCAAAATGGTGTAAAGACGGCTCTGGCTGTCAGCCATTTTATAGTTGACGTCTGCCGGTCAACATATATTAATAAAATAAATTTTAATATTACGTGTGAGATGTTTGTACGTAAAATAATATATATAAATTATTATTAATTATTAATAATTTATTATTTATTACTAAAATTTTAAAAAAATATTATAAATATTTTCTTAAATTTTAATCGAATTTTTATCGATTAAAATTATTTTAATCGCTTTTAATCGATAAAATTTTTAACGATTAATCGAGAAATTAATCGATAATTTCCGCAGCCATAGCTAACACGTATTAAAATTTCATGATTACTGAAATTTTACAGTAGCACTGCCATAAAAATTGTTCAATTTATGATAATTGATTATAATTTTTAAATGTCGCCATCGCATATCAACTTCTCCAGGCGAGTGGTAAATCTAAGCGGGGTGCATTTGTTTTTTATGGTTAGCAGTTCAAATCCATGGATGGTCTTAATGGTTTTCTTTTTTTTTGTTTTACAACCACAGTGAGTATCTTGCGATCACTCAAGCAGGCTCATTTCAAGAAACATTTTATTATTCCCCCACCCTATATACCTATTTTATCAATTATTCTGTTAGTAGTTAGTGTTAGTCACTGTTACAGACTCTCACTTCTAAATTTTTATGCTATACCATTTTATCGTCTTTCACTTTTACATGCTTTAAATTCAATTAACTTAATGGATTTTTGATGTCCAACTCCAACAGTGCTAGTTATGGTCAGAATAATAATAATAATTAGCCTCTTTAAATAAAGAGTTTCGTCCAATTATGCATGAAACTATCACCTATGATAGGTACTTGGACAACATTTTCAAAATGAAGCTATAGCTTTAAAATCTAGTTGGTTAGAAAGGGCTTGACAAATGCAATTTATTGATACCAAATACACATGTACTGTATTTGTAGGTACATGTACTTGGATATATCATTTTTCACTTTGTGAAAAATCTTTGAGGAGTTATATGCCCCTTGTTCAACTTTTTGTCCACTTTAAAATGTAAACAATGTGTATGTGTGTCAGAATAATTGCATTTTTCTGTGTAATTTCTTGATTAAAATGGATTTGGGATATATCATTTTAAAGATAATTGGATGCTGATTATTACTAACTATGTTCTCCAATTTTTTGTGTGCTGAATTTTGTTAGTAAAATGTAAATTAGATGAGTTACAGTATAATAACTATATAAAATAATATAAATATCTCTTTCGTTTGCCACCACTCGCGATTTTAATGATAACCACTGTAATCAGCATCCAAATATCTATAAGAATTGACAAAGTCCCATCCCCCCAACCTCGCCCAAAATGGTTTTTTTATTTTCCAAAAAATTCACCAAATGGTTTATTCCTATTTTTCAAGATATAGTTATAGCTTCATTTTGAAAATTTTGTCCAAGTACCTAATATTTGGATGCTGATTACAGTGGTTATCATTAAAACCGCGAGTGGTGGCGAACGAAAGAGATATTTATAATATTTTATATAGTTATTATACTGTAACTCATCTAATTACATTTTAATTTTACTAACAAAATTCAGCACAAAAAAATTGGAGAACATAGTAATAATCAGCATCCAATTATCTTTAAAATGATATATCACACATCCATTTTAATCAAGAAATTACACAGAAAAATGCAATTATTCTGACACACATACTCAGTGGCCCATAAAAGATAGACATTTTCTTTATTTTTTATTTTCTTTGATTTTAACCCTACATTTGATTACCCAAAAAAGTAGTCCGAAATATAAAATTTCATAATTTTCAGATGAAATTTAGAGGTTGCACAAGCTCTCTGCAAATTTAGTTATATTCTCCATTTACCACATTTTATCCCGAATATTGATGAACCAGAATAAAGTCTTTTTGTTTTGTTCTTTGATGTTTATAATGTGTAACTGTTTAATATTTATGTTGGTTGCACTTGTTGCCTTTATTGCACTCAATGTCTATTTGCATTTATTGACATTAATATTAATAATGTTTTTTATTTTCTTTCCATTTTATTTCTTTCTTACTTCTATTGCTTTTCTCCGTGCAAGTGTCAATTATCCATTACATTTTGTTAAACAATGGCTTCGAAAAGTAGTAACCAATGTGATAATGCCAAACGGAAGACAAGATTACAAAGTGACATATGGTTGATTGGTCCAGTGCGTGATACGTTTGTGCAAACTACAAGGTTTCCAACAATTCGTGAGAAATTATCAGTGTTTTTCTACAATCATAGAGAAAAAAATAAAACTCTTAAAGACAGTGCTAGAATAACTGTTAGTGAAATTCTTACTATCTGGCAGAAGGCTGCAATTCCAACAGCTTACAGCTACCACATAGAAAATCGTCTTTTAAAAGTCCATCAGCAGTGGCAGTGTTTGAGTAAAGCAAAGAATCAGCGTTCAGAGAAGCAGATTTCAAATGAAATTGCATTTTCTTCAAAAATTGATAAACTGTTTGACATCGCCCAATCAGAGTGCTGAAAAACTAACAGAACAAACACAAGATTTAGAATTTCTTACGTGACCAAAGGGAGAGAATAATTGGATACATGGCTGGAGTGGATAAAGCAAAACAGGAAAAAGAAGAACGGAAAGCTCATAGAAAAGAGAGATCAGAGAGGTTCATGCAAATAGTGAAAAATGACCAGGAAACTATAAGTTCTCAAACTGTCCAGCAGGTTATTGCAATTTTCTTCTGACAGAAGTTCAGATGAAAGGGTCACTGAAGAAAATGAACACGATGAAGAATTGTTTGATTAATGCATCACAGAAACGAAGAAAATGTTCAGAAACTGCTCCAACAAAGTCTGTTCTGTCCAAAGAAGTTGCTGCAGCATTAGATAGATCACAAATTAGTGATCGTACAGCAGTGCATTTACTATCTGCTACAGCTAATTCTCTTGGTCACGATGTTATTGACATGACATTAAGTCGAAGTACTGTACAGCGTGTGAGAGCTGAGGTTAGGAAAAAAACAGCACATTAAGTTAAAGAATTGTTTGATCCACAAGTACCATTAACTGTACATTGGGATGGAAAATTGCTTCCAGATCTCACAGCCAGGGAGAATGTTGAGAGATTGCCAGTGATTGTAACAGGACTGCAAATAGAGTGCTTGCTAGGTGTACCAAAATTGGCTTCAGGGACAGGTGACAGTCAAGCTCAAGCTGTAGTTGAATGTCTGAAGGACTGGGGAATTTGTGAAAAAGTAGTAGCATTAAGTTTTGACACAACAGCAAGTAACACTGGGGATTCCAAAAGGGCATGTGTTTTAATTGAAAAGCTGCTTGAAAAAGGTCTTATTCATCTTGCTTGCCGCCCACCCATATAATGGAAATTATTCTGGAAAAAGTGTTCACCGCATTGAAGATAAGTGGGCCCTCATCTGGACCTGATATTTCACTTTTCAAACAATTTAAAGAGCAGTGGCATTTTATGGAGAAGGGATCCTATGATACTGCAATTGGGATGACTGAAGTAGACCTTTTCAAAGAGAGCACAATGCAGTTTGCAAATGACTATCTTCAAATTCGTCACCCACGAGATGATTACAGAGAATGTTTGGAAGTGGCTGTCATATTTCTTGGAGGAACACCACCACGTGGGATTCATTTCCATGCTCCAGGAGCTGTACACAGAGCACGTTGGATGGCAAGAATAATTTATTGCTACAAGATGTGGATGTTTATGAAGCAGTTTAAGCTGAAGCTTTCTGAAGAAAAAGTACTGTTTCAGTTACTCTGATTTGTCTCCAGTACTTATATGAAACTGTGGTTTCAACCCCCACAGCCAGCAAGGGCACCATCAAGTGACCTACAATTCCTGAAGGATTTAGAAAAATATAACTCCGTTAATTCAGTTATTGAAAAAGCAGCAAAAACGCTTTCCGTCGACATTCATGGTATGTAAGTGAAATTACAGTGGGCCTCGCCTTTTTTGATGAAAATATTGATCCCAAGCAAAAGTTTCAGATGCTTAAAAATATGCAAGAAAAACCCGGATCTACAAATCGAGCTCAGCGTCTTGATTCCAATGGATTCTATGCAGACCAGCCCATCAGCTTCTTTGTTACAAACAATACAAAGGCATTTTTCTCCATTCTTGGTTTGCCAAATTCATTCCTTGAGATTTCCCCTGAAATATGGAGCAGCAACAATGAATACAAACATGCAGAAAATGTTGTAACCAATTTGAAAGTTGTTAATGACACAGCCGAAAGAGGAGTGAAACTGATTCAGGATTTCAATGAAGTTTTATGCAGAAAAGAAGATCAGAAGCAATTCTTACTTCAGGTGGTGCAAGAACACCGACGATTATATCCGGGTGCAAAGAAGACCACAGTGGTTACTGGACTAGCAAAAAGCAGTCAGTGAATATGACGTCTAGAAATAGTAAACACTTTGCTTTGTTGCATTTTATTATTTTATATGTTTTGAGGTTGTTATTTCATGTTTAACACTAAACATTCAACATAAATCATTAAATTACTTTTATTACCAAATCAATGTTTTCATTGCCTTTGTGCAACCCCTAAATATTTCACAGTTGTATTAATTTTTTTAGAAAAAAAAATCTTCTGGCAGAACACAATGCAGGCCTTAAATTTAGAAAAATCGAAAAAAAAATTTTTTGGGCCACTCTAACACATATACGCATTGTTTACATTTTAAAGTGGACAAAAAGTTAAACAATGGGCATATAACTCCTCAAAGATTTTTCACTAAGTGAAAAATGATTTATCCAAGTACCTACGCCTATGAAAGTTAATAAAGTTACTTCATAATATCTATCTTTTATATAATTCTCTTCATGGGACCATGAGAGGCAAGCAAGCTGCAAGTATGTGCAACCGAGCATGACGAATGACCCTTGCTCGGGTCAACTAATCACTGTTGGCAAGCATGGTGGGATGGGAAAAAAAGGGCGGGAGTGGGTGGTAACAAAACACTTGCTTTCACTTGCATTGTTCCTTCACAGAAACGTGAGATTCGTAGTGTACTGGTTATCACGTCCGCGAGTAGAGGAGGACATGGTGTTCGTCATTTTGAATATGCAGTATCGAGGGGGGGGTCCTCATACGGGAGTCCTGGTTGTCAAAGCCCTCGTATCTGGGTGTGGTGGTGAGTTTTTTTTATATATTGCTGTTTGGGCCCGTCTTGGTAAACAGGTATTACTAAACGACTTTTACAATCGGTTGCAGACGCAGCGAATGTATTTTGGTATGATAATAAGATAATGTACTAGGGCAATATGGGTGGGGTGGGGGTATACGACTGTGAGGTCGAATTTAAGGATCTCTGTGAATCCCCGAGTTCAGCCGCTGACTTGCGCTTAAGAACTTTCAAGAACATTTGAGGGGGGGGGGGGGGGTTGGAAGTTCAGAAACATTTTCATGCTAGTAATGATAGGTTAACGTATGTAAAGATATATGATATAGGTGGAGTTGTGAACCAATCAAAGTGTGTTTAGTAACATACATATTTAAGTAATAATGTGGACATCCTAACTGGTTTGTCGACCATATTGTTGTGTAATTTGGCGGTGTTTGGTTTTATGTTAACAATATTATCGTTTTAGGTTAACGAATGGGGTTTAAGAGTTGTGGGTATGACTGTATGATGTTGTGGTTTGGGTTTAAGTTTGGAGACGTATATGGTAGGAAAATGTAATACTTTGTGTTGGCTATTTGAAGAACCAACAACTTAAGTAGGATGAGCTGTGGGGTGTGATGAGTGATCGTTGTGTGGGTACAGTGAGTTGATCATATGCTTAGATAGCGCATGTAATGTCGGAGATAGATAGACGGATTACTGTAGTTGATTGTAGGGTTAAATTATTGTAATGGGTGTGAAACTGTATCTAGTGTATTAAGGTTTAATTATATAAGACTATGTATTTGTTTTTAAGGGGGTATGTTGTGGTGGGTAACGAAATTCATTTTTGTTGTGTTGATTTGCATAATGTTTGATGTTGATGTAATAATTGTTGTAGAGATCGAGACAGGCTGATAGATCACTAGGATATTCAGGGTCGATTTAGGTAGTAGTATAGTTTGACTAGACTATTAAGGCGTGAAGAGATTGCATTATGGTTGGTTGGATTTTTGAGGGATTGTAGTTGATGATTGGGAGAGGATATTGAATATTGTTATTTGTTTTTTGGTATATATAGTTTTGGTTATTTTGGGATTATGTTAGTTTTGAGGATGTTTAATATTGTAGGTTTTTCGTATGTATTGAACAATGGGGGTATGGTGATAATAAATTATAAATTTTTTGAATTAATTTTGGAATTTGAGTGGATGTTTTTATTTTTTGGGTATGGGGTTTGAATTGATAAATGATGGGCTTTAGGGATGGGTGTGATTTGGGGGTTGGGATATGTGTGACTGAGTGGTTGATGGTTGTATGATTAGGAGTAGGAGGAAGGTAAGGAGTGGGATAAGATGGTAGGAGGGGATAGAGAGTTGTGTGAGATGGAGTGGAGGGGTGAAATGAATATGAGATGGTGAGGTAGGTATTGGAGATGGATTGATATGTTGTAGGTGGTTGTGGTATGGGTGTGGTGGGTGTAGGTGTGTGTGGTTGGGTGTGTATGTAGGGGTTGTGTGGGTGTTGTTTGTTTTGGTGGATGAGTGTGGTTTGTATAGAGGGTGTGGGGTAGTGTTTTGTGGTGTGGGTTGATGTTTGATTTATGTTTGGGGGAGGTGGTGTGTGGGTAGTGTGGTTTGATGGGGTGTTTGGTAGTGTGTTTTTGGTGGGTTTGGAGTGTGGTGAGGAATTTTTGGGGTTTTTTGGTGATAGAAATTGTTTGTGGGATGTGTGTGGTTTGGGGTTTGGGTGATAGGGGTGGTGTGATAAATTTTTATGGGAGTGGTGGTTGTGAGTAGTTGATTGGGGTGGTGTTGTTGTGTATGGGTGAGTGATGTGTGTGGTGTTGGTTGGGGTGGGTTGGGGTTTGGTGTGGGAGTTGTGATTTTGTGGGTGGGTAGGTATTTGTGAGGGTTGTTTGGGTTGTGGGTTGGGGGTGGTTGTGGGTGGGTTTGTGTGGGGGTGTGGGTTTGTGTGTGTGGTGTGGGGGGTGGGGTGTGGTGGTGGGGTTGGTGTTGTGGGTTTGTGGGTGTGGTGTAGTTTTGGGGGTGGGTTGGTTGTTGGTTTGGTTTTTGGTGGTGGGTGGTTTGGGGGGGTTGGGGTGGGGGGTGGGTTTGTGGTGTTTGTGTGTTGGTGGGTGTTGTGGTTTGGTGTGGTGGTGTTTGGGGGTTGGGGGGGGTGGTTTGGGGTGGGGTGGTTGGGGGGTGTGGGGTGGGTTGGTGTGGGGGTGGGTGGTTGTGGGTGGGGTGGTTTGGGGGTGGGGGGGTGTTGGGGGGTGTGTGGGGTGTTGGGGGGGTTGTGGTGGGGTTGGGGGTGGGTGGGTGGTGGGTGGTGGGGGGTGGGGGTGGTTGTGGGGTGTGGGTGTTGGTGGTGGGGTTTGGGGTGGTTGGGGGGTGGTGGGTGGGGGGGGGGTGGTTGGTGGGGGGTGTTGGGGGGGGGGTGGGTGGTGGGGGTGGGGGTGTGGGTGGGGGGTGTGGGTGGGGGTGTGGGGGGTGGGGGGTGGGTGGGGGGGGTGTTGGGGGTGGGTGGTTGGGGGTGTGGGGGTGGTGTGGGGGGGTGGTGGGGTGGGGGTGGGTGGGGTGGGGGTGTGGTTGGGGGTGGGGGGTTGTGGGGTGGGGTGGTGGTTGGGGGTGGGTGGGGTTGGGGGGTGGTGGGGTGGGTGGGGGGGTGTGGGGTGGGGGGGGTGGGGTTGGGGGTGTTGTGGTGGGGTGTGGGGGGGTGTGGGTGTGGGGGGGTGGGGTGGGGGGTGGGGTGTGGGTGGTGTTGGGTGGGGGTGGGTTTGTGGGGTGGGGGTGGTGGGTGGTTGGGGGGTTGTGGGTGGTGGGTTGGTGGGGGGGTGGGGTGGGTGGGGGGTGGGGTGGGGTGTGGTGGGGGTGTGGGTGGGGGTGTGGGGTGTGTTGGGTGGGGGTGGGGGGGTGGTGTGGTGTGGGGTGGGTGGTTGGGGGGTGGTGGTTGTGGTGTGGGGTTGGTGTGGGGTGGGGTGTGGGGGTGTGGGGTGGGTGGTGTGGTGGGGGTGGTTGTGGGGTGGGGTGGTGGTGTGGTGTTGTGGGGGTGGGGTGGGGGGTGGGTTGGGGTGGTGGGGTGTTGGTGGGGGGGGGTGGGGGGTTGGGGGGGTGGTGTTGGTGGGTGGGTGGGGGTGGGGTGTGGGGGTGGGGTTGTGGGGGGGGTGGGTTGGTGGGTGTGTGGTGTGGGGGGTGGGGTGTGTGGGGTGTGGTGGGGTGGGTGTGGTTGGGTGGTGGGTGTGGGGGTGGGGGTGGTGTGTGTGGGGTGGTGGGTGTGGGGGGGTGTGGTGGGGGTTGGGGGGGTGTTGTGTTGGGTGGTGGTTGGGTGTGTGGGTGGGGGGGTGGGGGTGTGGGGTGGGGTGGTTGTGGGTGGGGGTGGGGGTGGGTGTGGTGGGGGTGGGGTTGTGGGTGGGGGTGTGGGGGTGGTGGGGGTGGGTTGTGGGTGGGTGGGGGGTTGGTGGTGGGGGGTGGGTTGGTGTGGGTGTGGGGGGGGTGGGTGGGGGGTGTTGGTGGTGGTGGGGGTTGGGGGTGGGTGTGGTGTGGTTGGGGGTGGTGGGTGGGGGTGGGGTGTGGGTGGGTGGTGTGGGGGTGGGTGTTGGGTGTGGGGTGGTGGGGGGGGTGGGGGTTGTGGGGGGTGGTGGTGTGGGGGGGGTTGTGGGGGTGGTGGGTGTGGGGTGTTGGTGGTTGGTGGGGTGGGTGTTGGTGGGGTGGGGGGTGGGTGGGGGGTGTTGGTGTGGGGGTGGTGGGGTGGGTGGTGTGGGTGGGGGGGTGGGTGGGGGGGTTGGGGGGGGGTGGGGTGGGGGGGGTGGTTGGTGTGGGTGGGGTGGGGGTTGTGTGGGGGTTGGGGTGGTGGGGTGGGGGTGTGTGGGGGGGGGGTGTTGGGGTGTGGTGTGGGGGGTTGGTGGGGGGGGTGGTGGGGGGGTTGTGGTGGGTGGGGGGTGGGGGTTGTGGTGGGGTGTGGTGGTTGGGTGGGGGTTGTGGTGTGGTGGGGTGGGGGTGGTGTTTGGTGGGTGGGGGTGTGGGTTGTGTGGGGTGGGGGGGGTTGTGGGGTGGGTGGTTGGGGGTGGGGTTGTGGGGTGGTGGGTTGTGTGGGGGTGGGTGGGTGGTGTTGGGTGGGGTGGGGGGGTGTGGGGTGGGTGGTGGTTGGGGGGTGTGGGTGGTGGGTTGTGGTGGGGGGTGGTGTGGGTGGGTTGGGGTTGGTGGGTGGGGGGTGGGTGGTGGGTGTGGGGGTGTGGTTGGTGGTGGGGGTTGGGTGTGGTGGGGGTGTGGGGGTGGTGTGTTTGGGTGTGGGGTGTGGGTGGGGTTGGGGTTGTTTGGGGGTTGGGGTGGGGTTGTGGGGGGGTGGGTGGGTGTTGGGTGGGGGTGGGTGGTGGTGTGGGGGTGGTTGTGGTGGGGTGGTGGGTGTGGGGGGGGTGGGGTGTTTGTGGGTGGTTGTGGGTGGTGGGGGTTGGGTGGGGGGGGTGTTGGGTGTGGGGGTGGTGGTGGGGGTGTGGGTGTGGTGGGGTGGTGGGGGTGGTTGGGGTGGGGGTGTGGGGTGTTGTGGGGGTGGGGTTGTGGGTGGGGGGGTGTTGGTGTGGTGGGTGGGGGGGTGGTGGGGGTGTGGGTGGGTGTTGGGTGTGGGGGGGGGTGGGTGTGGGGTGTGGGGTGTGGTGGGGGGTGTGGGTGGGTTGGGGGGGTGGGGTGTGGGTGGGGGGGTGGGGGGTTGTGGGTGTGGGGGTGGGGGTGTGGGGTTGGGTGTGGTGGTGGGGTGGGGGGGGGGTGGGGGTTGTGTGGATGGGTTGTGGTTGGGTGTTTGGTTATGTTTTGGTGTGGGTTGTTGTTGGGGATTGATTGTAGTGATTAGGGTTGTTGTTAGTTTTTGTGAAGTGGGGATGGGGGTGTGAGGGGTTGGGTGGATGTAGTGGTAGGTTGGGTGGGTGGGTGGGATGGTGGGGGTGGGGGGGGTTGGTTGTGGGTTTTATGGGGTGGGGTGGAGTTGTATGGGGGGTTGTGTGTTGTTGTATTGGTTGGTGTGGTGGTGTTGTGTTTGTGTTTGGGGAAGTTGTTGGAGGTGATGGGTTTGGTGGGGTTGGTGGTTGGGAGTGATGTGTGTTTTATTGAGAAGGGGAGGTATTGTGGGTTTAGGAGGGGGTTATTGGATATATGAGATTGTTTATTGTGTTGAGGGTTTTATGGTTTTGTTAGTGTTGGGGGAAGTTTTTGTATAATGGTTATTATAGTTTTGTGTAATTAAAATAGTTGAATTTGAGTTGGTGGGGGTTGGGTGGTTTGTGTATGATATGAAGATGATGAGGGTGAGGTAAAGTTAGTGGGATGGGAGGTGGAAGGGGGAGTAGATGAGAAAATGATAAAAAAAAAAATAATGATATGGGTAAGGGATTGGAGTGTTTATTGAAAGGATTAAAGAGGGGGAGAATTGAAAGGGATGGATAGATTAATGAGGTTAAATTTAAATAAATGGGGGATATTAGGTGAAGGATTTGAGATAAGATATTTGTTGTGGATAGTGAGTAGAGGTGGTAGTTGTGGATGTTTGTGTTAGGATCTTTAGTGTATGGGGGTTTTTTGTTTGTTTTAATTTATTGGGGGAGAGGAGGGTAAATGTAAAAAAGGTGTAGGTAGTGTTAATGTTATAGTATTGAGATGGAGGGTTTTATTGATTGGGTTTATTGGGGGGTAATAAATAGAAAAATAAAAAAAAAGGGGGGAAATGAAATAAGAGAGGAATTATGTGGTGGTAAATATTGATGGAAGGAGAGGGGGATATTAGATAGGAGGAAGAATGGAAATGTTGTTTGGGTGTTTTTGTTGTTGTGTTGTTAGGTGGTTAGGGGATGTAGTGGTAGGTGTTTTGATGGGGATAGGTTTTTTGAGGGTTGGTGTGATTGGGGGTTAGGGGGGGAAGAGGGTTTTGGGTTTATTGGAGGGTTTGGGGTTGGGAAATTTTTTGGGGGGGGGGAGTGGGGGAGTTTGGGTTACGGAGGGGGGGAGGAATGTTTTTTTTGGGAGGTTTTTTTGTTGTAGTGAGTTTGTGGTGGGGAGATTTGATTGTTTTATGGTGGGGTTTTTGTGTTGGGTTTGGGGGTGGGGTGGTTGGGGGTGGGTTATTGTTTATTAAGATTTATTTGTTTTTGTTTTGGATTATTTATTTTGTGGGGTATTGGGTGGTTAATTGATATAGAGGGAGTGAATGTTAAGAAGGAGGGATGAAGGTGTTAGAGGGAGAAATAAGGTTGGTTTGGAGGAGTGATAGGGGGAGAGGTTTTAGGATGGTTTTAGTTGATGGGAGAGAAAGGAAGGGGATGGGTATTAGGGATTTTGGTTATTAAGGGGAATGGGGTGGATGGGGGGGAGAAATGGGGATGTATAGATTTGTGGGGATTTAATTTGTTTTTTGGATGGGTGGGGTTATTTGGGGTTAGGGGTGTGATGATGGTTAATTAATGGTTGATTTAATTGATGGTGAGGGATGGATGGGGGGTATAGTTAAGGGAGGTAGTTGGGTTGATGTTTTAGAAATTGTTGGTTTGGTTGTAATGTGTAGTGTTGAGGGGAGAGAAGGGTTTGGTGGTTTTGGTGTGGGGGAGTTTGTAGATTTTGGGTGATGGGTGGAAATAGGAAGTGAGGTGTAATTGGGATTTTTGGTGTTTTTTATTAGGTTGTTTAGGATATAAGGGGATGATGTGAGGATATTAGTTGTTGGTGGGGTTTGAGGTTTGGGGTTGGGAGTATAATTAAGTTAGGTATTGAAGAGGGTTGTAAATTGGGGGAATAGTGTGTGTTTGAATGGTTGGAGGGAGTGGTTGATGAGAGGGGAGTGGGTTTGATGGGATTTTGATGGAAGTGGGTTTGTGGAGGATATGTTTTATTAGGGTTGTTTGTGTGAAATAGAGGAGGTAGTTTGTGTTTGTGTTAGTGGGTTTGAGGGTTGTGTGTGTAATGAAGGTAAAGTGGTGAGGATGGAGGTTATAGGGAAGTTATGGGAATGATGTGGAGATTATTTGTTGTTTTGGGGTATGATAGGAGTGGTTTTGAGAATGGGTTGAAAAGGGGTAGAGGGGGATGTTGGTTGAGTAGGTAGGGATATTTGGAAAATGAAGGATTTTGGATTTATTTGAGGTTAGGTAGGATAAGAAGGGTTAATTGGGTATAAGATTATATAGAGTGAGGAAGTATTAGTAGTAGTGATTATTTTGAGAAGATGTGAGTTATTGGGAATGAAAGTGTATGTTGTTGGTGAGGGGTAGTTATGGAGGTTAGGTATGAGGGGGGGAAGTTTAATAGAATTATTATGTATGTAGGAGGTAGGTTGGAGGATATTATATTGTAATGTTTGGTAGGTATGAGTTTTGGAAGGGTATGATAGGTAGGTGATGAGTTGAGGGGGATGGTTTAGAGGGTTTTATGTGGGTTGGTGTTTTGGGGAGGTGGGGAGTAGGGGTGGGTTTTAGTGAGTGGGTGATTGTTTAGGGTGTGGGTATGGTTTTTGGGGTGGTTTGAGGATGGGGGTTTTGTGGGGGTATAGGATGGGATTAGTGGGGTTGTTTAGAGAGTATAGAGGAGGTGAGGAAGGGTAGGAGGGGATAGGGAGGTGGATTAGAATGAGTGAATGGAGGATGTGAAAATAGGATATTTGGGAGTTTGAGGGGGGGAGGGGGGGATAGAAGTGAGATTTTATGGTGATGGGGTTGTTTGGATTGGGATGGGGTTTGAGTGGAGAGGGGTTAAGGGTTGAGGGAGTGTTTGGATACTATGCCAATGGGATTGAAGGGTTATAGTAGTGGTGTTCGTGGGGGTTATGGTTAGGTGATTGGAACTTGGAGATAATTGTTTTTTTGGATAGTTATGGGTTTATATAGGAGGTGGTATGATGGGTAGGGGTGGGAGAGTGGTGGTTTTTTATAGTTTTGAAATTATTGTTGGGTATTAGCATTGTAGTTGATATATAGGTTTGATAAAAAGTAGATTTCTACTGTTGGCAAGTTGGAAGTGGAGAGTGGGGGATGTTGATATAGGGGGGTAGTATGGGTAGTAATAGAAATTGTTTTTTATTTTTAGGTTGGGGTGATGGATAGGCAATGTTTGGATGTATTGTTTTGTATGTTTGTTTTTGATTTAATATTTTGGTTTTGTTGAAATTTGTATTTTGTATTTTGGGTGGAATGTTTGGGATTCTTGGGATTAATTATGTTTTTGGTTTATTTTCTATGGTAGTTTATGATATTTATTTAAAAGTAGTGTATTGAGTTGATGATTGATTGAGTTTTTTGGGGTGTTTGTGTCTATGTTATTTTGTGGTATGTTTGAGGGTATAAAAGAGTTTTGATGAGGGTTTGGTTGTTTTTTGTTTTGTGCGGTAGTAGGGGGGGGGGGTAGATTTGGTGGGGTGGTATGATTTGTTTTGTTTTTATATTTTTTGGGGAGTGAGGGATGGGGGAATAGGGTGGTTGGGGGATTTGTTGGATGGGGGTGGGAGGGGTTGGGAGGTGGTTTTGTGGGGTGTGTGATGGGGTTTTGGTTGGGTGAGGGTGGTGGTATGGGAGAATTGGGGGGGGGAGATTGGGGGGTGGGGGTTTTGGTTATATGGGTTGGTTGTTGGTATGTGTTGTTAGTTTGATTTTTTGTTTGTGAGAGGAGAGAGAGATTATTAGATCTTTGTTTGGTTTTAATAGGTTGATGATGAATTTTTGGTGGTAGGGGTATTTTGGGGATTTTGTTGAGTGTTATTGGAGTGTTTTTGTGTTTTTAATGGGGGTTGGGGGGGTTTTGTTTTTTTTTTAATGGGGGATGGGTTGTAGGGGGATTGGAGGTGTTGTGGGGGTGAATGTGGTATGGGAGTGATGGTTTTGAATGGGGATTATATATGTGTTGGGGGTGTGGTGGGGTGTTGGGGTGGTGTAGGGTTAGATGAGTTTGGGGTATGGGTAGTTATTTTGGATAATATTTTTTTGGTGTTATGTGGGTGTTGTTGATGATGAATGGTGGTTGAGGTTTGGTGTTTAAATTTGAATGGGGTGATTGTTGGTAATGTTTTGGATTTTGGTGATTTTATATGTATATGGGGGGGTATGGTGTTTGGGTAGTTTTGGTTATTTGAGTGGTTAGAAGATGTTGGGGATATTTGGTTTTTGTGGTGAATCTAGGGAAGTATTTGTATGTAGGGGTGGGGATGTTTGAAATGGGGATAAAGGGAGTAATTAGTGGGGTTTATGTAGGATGGTTTTTTGGGGGAATTGTAAGTATGTGTTGGGGATGAGTTGGTATTTAGAGGGTGGGTTTTTGAGAGAGGATTATTATTATTATTTTGTTTTGTTGTGGGGTTTGTTTGGAGAATTGGTGATGTTTATTGATAAGTGTTGTGTATGATGGGGATGTTTAGGTAGGGTTTTGATGGGGTGTTTAGGGTATTTGATGGGGTGGGGGTGTAATTTTGTATATGGTAGGTGGGTGGGTTTGGTAGGTGTTGATGGGGGATAGGGGGGGGTTATTGAGGGTGTGGTGTGAAAAGGGATTAGGGGGAATAGGGTGTGGTTTATGGTGGAAGTTGTTGGGTTGGGGAGGGGGGAGGTGGTTTGGGTTGGGTGGTTGATGGGGGTGGGTTGGGGATGTGGAGTTAGTGGAGTATATGGGGGGGAGTTGGGGGTGTTTGTTGGTTGTGGTATGTTGTTAGTGTGTTTTGTGGTGTGTGAGAGGGAGGGGGAATTAATAGAAATAATGGGGGGGTGGTAAGTAGGGTTGAGATAGAATTTTGAGTGTTTGGTATTTAAATGAAAAAATTAAGAAAATTTGGGGGTGGGTATTTTGGATATTGGGGGTGGAAGTGGGGGATTTGTGTGTGTAGGATTGGTGTTGGGGAATGTTATAGGTTGGTGATGGTTTGGGTGATGGTTTTTATGGGATGGAGTTTGTGGTTGGTGTAGTGGGGTTGGGGTGGTTGGGGGTGGTGGTTGGTGGGGGTGGGGTGGGGTTGTGGGTGGGGTGGTGGGGTTGGGGTGGGGGGGTGTTGGGTGGTGGGGTTGGGGTGTGGGGTGGGGGTGGTTGGTGGGTGGGGTGTGGGGGTGGTTGGGTGGTGGGTGGGTGGTGGGTGGGGGGTGGGGGTGGGGGGTGGTGTTGTGGGTGGGTTTGTGGGGGTGGGGGTTGGGTTGGGTGTTGTGGGGGTGGGGTGGGGGGTGGGTGTTGGTGGTGGGGTGGGGGGTTGGGGTGGGGGGTGTGGTGTGGGGGGGGGTGGGTGGGGGTGGGGGGTGGGTTGGGGGGGTGGGGGTGGTGGTTGGGTGGGGTTGGGTGGGGGGGGGTGTGGGTGTGGTGGGTGGGGGTGGGTTGTTGGGGGTGTTGGGGGTTGGGTGGGGGGGTGTGGGGTGGGTGGGGGTGGGGTGGTGGTTGTGGGGGGGGGTGGGGGGTTTGGGGGGTGGGTGGGGTGTGGTGGGTGGTTGGTGGGGTGGGGTGTGGTGGGGGTGGGGGTGGGGTGGGTGGTGGGGTGGTGGGGTGGTGGGGGGTGGGGGTTGGTGGGGGGGTGGGGTGGGTGGTGTTGGGGGGGGGGTGGGTGGGGTTGGTGGTTGTGGGGGGGGTGGTGGGGGTGGGTGTGGGGGTGGGTGTGGTGGGGGTTGGGTGTGTGGGGTGGTGGGGTGGGTGGGGGTGGTGGGTGTGTGGTGGGGGGTGGTTGGTGGTTGTGGGGTGGGGTGGGGGGTGGGTGGGGGGGGTGTGGTGGGGTGGTGGTGGGGGTGGGGTGTGGTGGGGGGTGGGGGGGGTGTTGGTGGGTGGGTGGTGGGGGTGGGGTGGTGGGGTGTGGTGGGGTGGGGGTGGGTTGTGGTGGGGTGGGGGGTGGTGGGGTTGGGGTGGGGTGGGTGGGGTGGGGGGGGTGGGGGGGGGTGTGGGGTGTGGTGGGTGTGGTGGTGGGGGTGGGGGGTGGGGGGTGGGGGTGGGTGGGGGTGGGGGGTGTGTGGGGGGTGGTGGTGTGGGGTGGGTGGGGGGGTGGTGTGGGGTGGGGGGGGGGTGGTGGGTGTGGGTGGTGGGGGTGGGGGGTGTGGGTGGGGGGTGGGGGGTGGGTGGTGTGGGGGGTGGGGTGGGGGGGGGGTGGGTGTGGTGTGGGTGGGGGGGGGTGGGGGTGGGTGGGGGTGGTGGGGTGGGGGTGGGGGGGTGGGGTGTGGTGGGGGTGGTGGGTGGGGGGTGGTGGGGTGGTGTGGGGGTGGGGGGTGTGGGGGTGTGGGGGGGTGGTGGGGTGGGTGGGGGGTGGGGTGGGGGGGTGTGGTGGGGGTGGGGGGGGTGGGTGTGGGTGGTGGTGGGGGTGGGGGGTGTGGGGGTGGTGTGGGTGGTGTGGGTGGGTGTTGGGTGGTGGGGGGGTGGGGGTTGTGTGGGGGGGGGTGTGGGTGGGGTGGGGGGGTGGGTGGGGGGTGGGTGGGGGGGGGTGGGGGTGGGTGGGTTGGTGGGTGTGGGGGTGGGGGGGTGGTGTGGGGTGGGGTGGGGGGGTGGGGGTGGGTGGGGTGTGGGGTGGTGGGTGGGGGGGGGTGTGGTGGGGTGGTGGGGGGTGGGGTGTGGGTTGGGGGTGGTGGGGTGGGGGGTGGGGGTGGTGTGGGGGGTGGGTGGGGTGGGTGTGGGGGTGGGGGGGTGGTGGGGTGGTGGGGGGTGGGTGGGTGGGGGTGTGGGTGGGGGGGGTGGGGGGGTGTGGTGGTGGGGTGGGGGTGTGGGTGGGGGGGGGTGGGGGTGGGGGTGGTGGGTGTGGGGGGGTGGGGGGGGGTGGGTGGGGGGGGGGTGGGGGTGGTGGGTGGGGGGGGTGGGTGTGGTGGTGGGGGGGGTGGGGGTGGTGGGTGGGGGTTGGGGGTGGGTGTGGGGGGGGGGTGGGTGGGGGGTGGGTGGGTGGGGGGGTGGGGGTGTGGGGGTGGGTGTGGTGGGGGGTGGGGGGGGTGGGGGGGGTGGGGGTGTGGGGGGGGTGGGTGGTGGGGGGGGGTGTGGGGGTGGGGGTGGGGGGGTGGTGGGGGGGTGGTGGGTTGGGGGGGGGGTGGGGGGGTGGGGGTGGGGGTGGTGGGGGGGGGGTGGGGGGGTGGGGGGGGGGTGTGGGGGTGGGGGGGGTGGGTGGGGGTGGGGTGGGGGGTGGGTGGTGGGGGGTGGGGGTGGGGGGGGTGTGGTGTGGTGGGGGGGGTGGTGGGGGTGGTGGGGGGTGGTGGGGGTGGGGGGTGTGGGGGGGGGGTGGGTGGTGGGGTGGGTGGGGTGGTGGGGGGTGGGTGGGGGGTGGGGGTGGTGGGGTGGTGGGGGTGGGTGGGGGGTGGTGTGGTGGGGGGGGTGTGGTGGGGGTGTGGGGTGGGTGGGGGGGTGGTGGGGTGTGGTGGGGTGGGGGGGGTGGGGGGTGGGGGGGGGGTGGGGTGGGGGGGGTGGGGGTGGGTGGGGGTGGGGGGTGGGGTGTTGGTGGGGGTGTGTGGGTGGTGGTGGGGGGGGTGTGGGGGGGTGGTGGGTGTGGTGGGGGTGGGGTGGGGGGGGTGGGTGGGGGGGTGTGGTGGGGGGGGGTGGGGTGGGGGGGTGGGTGTGGGGGGGGGTGGGGTGGTGGTGGGTGGGGGGGTGGGTGGTTGGTGGGGGGGTGGGGGGTGGGGGGGTGGTGGTGTGGGTGGGGGGTGGTGGGGGTGGGTGGTGGGGGGGGGGTGGGTGGTGTGGGTGTGGGGTGTGGGGGTGGGGGGGGTGGGTGGGGGTGGGTGGGTGGTGGTGGGGGGGGGGTGGTGGGGGGGGGGTGGGGGTGGGTGTGGGGTGGGTGGGGGGTGGGTTGGTGGGGGGGGGGGTGTGTGGTGGGTGGGGGTGGGGTGGGGGGTGGGGGGGGTGGTGGGGGGGTGGGTTGTGGGGGTGGGTGTGGGGTGGGGGGGTGGGTGGTTGGGTGTGGGGGTGGGGGGGTGTGGTGGGGGGTGGGGGTGGGGGTGGTGGGGGGGGGTGGGGGGGGGGTGTGTGGGGGGTGGGGGGGGGTGGGGGGGGGTGGGGGGTGGGTGGGGGGGGGGTGGTGGGGGTGGGGTGGTGGGGTGGTGGGGTGGTTGGTGTGGGGGGTGGGTGGGGGGGGTGGGTGTGGGGGGGGTGGGTGGGGGTGGGTGTGGGGGGGTGGTGGGGGTGGGTGGGGGGGTGGGGGGGGGGTGGGGGGTGTGGGTGGGGGGTGGGGGGGGGTGGGGGGGGTGGGTTGGGTGGGGGGGGTGGGGGGTGGGGTGGGGGTGGGTGGGGGGGGTGTGGGGTGGGGGGTGGTTGGGTGGGTGGGGGGGGGGTGGGGGTGGGGGGGGGTGGGGGTGGGGGTGGGGGGTGGGGGGTGGGTGGGTGGGGGGGTGGGGGGTGGGGGGTGGGGGTGGGTGGGGTGTGGTGGGGGTGGTGGTGGGGGGGTGGGGGTGGTGGGGGGGTGGGGGGGGGGTGGTGTGGGTGGGGTGGGGGGGGGTGGGGGGGGGTGGGTGGGGGTGTGGGGGGTGGGGGGGGGGTGGGGTGGGGGGGGGGTGGTGGGGGGGTGGGTGGGGTGGTGGGGGTGGGGGGTGGGGGGGGGGTGGTGGGGGGTGGGGGGTGGGGGTGGGGGGGTGGGGGGGGGTGGGGGGTGGGGGGTGGTGGGTGGGGGGGTGTGGGTGGGGGTGGTGGGGGGGGGGTGGGGGGGGGGTGGTGGGGTGGGGGGGGTGGGGGGTGGGGGTGTTGGGGGTGGGGGTGGTGGGGGGGGTGGGGTGGGGGGGGTGGGGTGTGGGGGGTGGGGTGGGGGGGGGTGGGGTGGGGGTGTGTGTGGGGTGGGTGGGGGTGGGGGGGGGGTGGGGGGTGGGGGGGTGGGGTGGGGTGGTTGGGTGGTGGGTGGTGGGGGGTGGGGGTTGGGGGGTGGTGTGGGTGGGGGTGGGGGTGGGGGTGGTGTGGGGGTGGGGGGTGGTGGGGGGTGGGGGGTGGGGGGGTGGGGGGGGGTGGGGGGGGTGGGGGTGGGGGGGGTGGGGGGTGGGGGTGGGGGGGGGTGGGGGGGTGGGTGGGGGGTGGGGGGGGGGTTGGGTGGGGGGTGGTGGGGGGGGGGTGGTGTGGGTGTGTGTGGGGTGGGGGTGGGGTGGGGGGGTGGGGGGGGGGTGGGGGGGTGGGGGTGGTGGGGGGTGGTTGGGGTGTGGGGGGGGGGTGGGGGGGTGGGGTGTGGTGGGGGGGGGGTGGTGGGGGGGGGTGGGGGGTGGGGTGTGGTGGGTGTGGTGGGGGGGTGGGGGTGTGGGGTGTGGGGGGGGGGTGGGGGTGGGGGGGTGGGGGGGGGTGGGGGGTGGTGGGGTGGGGTGGGGTGGGGGGGGTGTGGTGTGGGGGGGGGTGTGGGTGGGTGGGTGTGGGTGGGGGTGGGGTGTGGGTGGGGTGGGGGGGGGGTGGGGGGGTGGGGGGGGGTGGGTGGGTGGGGGGGGGGTGGTGTGTGGTGGTGGGGGGGTGGGGGGGGTGGTGGGGGTGGGGGGGTGGGGGTGGGGGGTGGGTGGGGTGGTGGTGGTGTGGGGGGGTGGTGTGGGGTGGGGTGGGGGGTGGGGTGTTGGGTGGGTGGTGGGGGGTGTGGTGGGTGGGGGGTGGGGTGGGGGGTGGTGGGTGTGGTGGGGGGGGGGTGGGGGTGGGGGTGTGGGGGTGGGGTGGGGGGGGGGTGTGGGGGGTGGTGGGGGTGTGGGGGGGGTGGTGGGGTGGGTGTGTGGGGGTGTGTGGGTGGGGGGTGGGGTGGTGGGGTGTGTGGGGGGGGGTGGGGGTGGGGGTGGTGGTGGGGTGTGGTGGGGGGTGTGGGGGTGGTGGGTGGGTGGGGTGTGGGTGGTGTGGGGGGGGTGGGTGGGGGGGTGGGGGGTGTGGGGGGGGTGGGGTGGGGGGGTGTTGGGGGGGTGGGGTGGGGGGGGTGGTGGGGGGGTGTGGTGGGGGTGGTGTGGTGGGGTGGGGGGGGTGTGGGTGGTGTGGGTGGGGTGTGGTGGGGGTGGGGGTGGGTGGGTGTGGGGTGGTGTGGGGGGTGTGGTGGGTGGGGTTGGGGGGGTGTGGGGGTGTGGGTGGGGGGGTGGGGTGGGTGGGGTTGGGTGGGGGGGTGGGTGTGTTGGGTGGGTGGGGTGGTGGGGGGGGGGTGGGTGGTGGGGGGGGTGGGTGGGTGTGGGGGGTGGGGGTGGTGTTGGGGGGTGGGGGTGGTGGGGGGTGGGGGGGGTGGTGGTGGGGGGTGTGGGTGTGGGGGGGGGTGGGTGGTGGGGGGGTGGTGGGGGTGGGTGGGGGTGGGGTTGGTGGGGGGGTGTGGGTGGGGGGGGGGTGGGGGTGGGGGTGGGGGGGTGTGTGGGTGGTGGGGGGGGGGTGGTGTGTGTGTGGGGGGGTGGGTGGGGGGGGGGTGGGGTTGGTGGTGGGGGGTGTGGGTGTGTGGGGGTTGGGGGTGTGGGGGGGTTGGGGTGGGGTTGGTGTGGGTGGTTGGGGGTGGGTGGGGGGGGGTGTGGTGGGTGGGTGGTGGTGTGGGGGGGGGGTGGGGGTGGGGGTGTTGGGGTGGGGGGTGGGTTGGGGGGTGTGGGGGGTGGGGGGGGTGTGGGGGGTGTGGGTGGTGGGGGTGGGGGTGGTGGGGGGGTGGTGTGGTGTGGGGGGGGTGGGTGGTGTGGGGTGGGGTGGGGGGGTGTGTGGTGGGGGGTGTGGGGGGGTTGGGGGGTGGGGGGGGTGGGGGGTTTGTGGGGTGGGGTGGGGTGTGGTGTGGTGGTTGGGTGGTGGTGTGGGGGGTGTGGGTGTTGGTGGGTGGGGTTTGGTGGGGTGTGGGTGTGGGGGTGGGGGGTTGGTGTGGGGGGGGTTGGGGTGGGTGGGTTGGGTGGGTGGGTGTGGGGGGTGGGGTGTGTGGTGGGTGGTGGGGGTGGGGGGTGTGGGGGGTGGTGGTGGGGGTTTGGGTGTGGGGTGGTGGTTGGGGGGTGGTGGGTGGGTTGGGGGGGGTGGTGTGGGGGGGGGGTTGTGGTGGGGGGGTGGGGGTGGTGTGGGTTGGGGGGGGTGGGTGGGGGGGGGTGGTGTGGGGGTGGGGTGTGGGGGTGGTTGGGTGTGGGTGGGGGTTGTGGGTGGTGGGTGGGTTGGTGGGTGGGTGGGGGGGGGGTGGGGTGTGGGGGGGTGGGTGGGTGTGGGGGGGTGGTTGTGGGGGTGGGGTTGTGGGGGGGGTGTGGGGTGGGGTGGTGGGGGTGTGGTGTGGTTGGGGGGTGTGGTGGGGGGTTGTGGGGGGTGGGGTTGTGGGGTGGGGGGGTGGGGGGTGGTGTGGGGGGGGTGGTTGGGGGGTGGGGGGTGGTGGGGTGTGGTGGTGGTTGGGGGGGTGGGGGGTGGGGTGTTTGGGTGGGGGGGTGTGGGGGTGTGGTTGGTGGGGGGGTGGGGGTGGGGGGGGTGGGGGTTGGGTGTGGGGGGGGTTGTGGTGTGGGGTGGGGGGGGTTTGTGGTGTGGGGGTGGTGTGGTGGGGGTGGTGGGTGGGGGGGGGTTGGGGGTGGTGGGGGTTGGGGGGTGGGGGGGGGTGTTGGGGTGGGTGTGGGGGGGTTGTGGGTGGTGTGTTGGTGGTTTGGGGGGGTGTGGGGGTTGGGGGGTGGTTGGGGGTGGGGGTGTTTGGGGGGTTGGTGGGGGGGTGGGGGGGGGTGGGGGGTGTTGGTGGTGGGGGGGTAGGGGGGGGGTGGGGGTGTGGATTGGAGTTTTGTGGGGGGTGTTTTGTGTGGTGGTGGTGTGTTTTTGTTTTTTGGTGGTGGGGTGTGGTGTGGGGGGGGGGTGTGTTTGGTTGTGGTTGGGGTGTTGGGGTTTTTTTGGTGAGGTTTTGTGGGGGTTGGTTTGTGGGGGTGGGTTTAGGGTATTTGAGTTGGTTAATAGTTGGAGTGGTGTTAGTGTGTTATTTGAGGGGTTGTTGTTGGGTGGGGATGGTGTGGGGGGTTTGTTAGTTTTATTATTTGTTGTATTTGGGTGTTTGTTTTGTGGGTTGTAATTAGTTTTAATTTTTTTGGTGGGGTGTTGGGGTGTGTGTTTGGGGTGTTGGATGTGTTAATATGTACATGTGAATGGGAGATTGTATGTAAATCACGATATTTACCTGGTCTTTAGTGATGATTTGTGTGGATGTTAGAATTAAAAATCTTTAAAAATAACTCGAAATTAAAAAAAGTTCTCTTGCCAAACTACCCCCCCACCCCCCATTCCGTCCAAAACTTAATCCCCACACCCCAACAAAGACCCCCCCCGCTTCCCCCCCGCCCCCCCCCCCACCCTGTCAATGTTCCTTGCAAAAGGTACTAATTATGGACATTCTGCTGCGGATTAGCCGCGGTTGCCTCGTGCTACACGCACCAGATTTTCCTTTTCATCACCTTCGTCAGACGTCGGGTTATCACCACAAACCAATAACCCAATTAGTTTACCATAAACCCCATCCACCTACCCCTGTGTTGTCAACTGACTGATCCTTTCAGGAAATCATCCACTAATCCGCACGCACTAAATAAGCTGAGCAGCGTATGAGACGCTTGTTTACTAGTATGCAATAAAAAGGGTAAATAACGTGAACATAACAGTCATTTTTATTTTTTTTAGAATAAATTAAAAAAAAAAACCACATACATGTTTCTTTTGTTTCGCGTGGGCTTTGATAGACCAAGACCCCTGCCCCGATGAGAGGAGGGACGTGATAAACAACGTGATATACTGTACACTACTATTCAAACAACATTGTCATGTAAGAACTATGCAAAGTAACAGCAAGTGTTAGTGTTACTCAAATAACCATAATCCGAACATCCAGTTCCCTTTAACGACCCCACACCTTGAGCAAACTCCCCGTCCGACCCACACCCCATATAAATCCCAGCTCCCAGACATAACCAACGAATACCCCACACGTTCCCCCCCTTACTCACATAGTTACTTTTGGATTAATACCGAACACCACCATCAAATACCAGACCACCCCCGCCAATGTCTATCCGCCTACCAAATTTTATCCCCCCACTCTCCGCTAAACGATACCCGACCTTATATCCCCACACCCGCCCCCTCCACACCCCCGTTTTTTTTTTTTTCCCATCCCACCATGCTTGCCACAGTGATTAGTTGAGCCCAAGCATGGGTCATATATCACGGCCTTCTTTTCCTCTCGGTTGCTCATACTTGCAGCTTCTGCTTGGCCTCTCATGTTCCCATGAAAAGAGAATTTATATAAAAGATAATATTATAATTAACTAATAACTTTCATAAGGAGTATACGATGATAAGTTCATTTTTTGATTTTTGTTCACTATGATGAAATCTTTGTAGGAATTAAGCGCCATTGTTTACGTTTATATACGCCCCAGTTTTAGATATAAAAATTTATACTTGGTTGTGACAAATCTTGTTAAAATATTTTTTATTGGAGAATTGGTTTAAGGTGGGAAATATTAAAATTTTTTTGTGTGTGGGTGTGGGTGAGGTTTGATTGTTTTTGTGTTGTGTTTTTTTTTGTTGTTTTTTGGTATTTTTTTTTGGTGTTGTTTTTTGTTTTTTTTTTTGTGTGGGGGTGGGGGGGGGGTTTGGCGGGGGGGGGGGGGTGTTTGGTGTGTTTGGGGGGGGTGGTTGTTGTGGGGGTGGGGGGGGGGGGGGGGGTGGTGGGGTTTTGGGTTGTGTTGGAGATTGGTTGAGTAGTTTTGTTTATTGACGAAATGTTTATGTGCCATAATAATATAAATGGGTTTTCGTCTCCTGAAAATTTATATTGTATATACAATTTTCGTGATATTGTTGTTAGGTTTGGTGGTGCATCAAAGGCTAGTGAAATACTTTGAGTTAGTTATGTACTTAGTAAGGTAATATGAATGGTTGTTGGGGAATGTTTAGTGTTTTTTCATAAATAAAATGCAAAACCTCATATACATAATAAAATAAATATTGCAACTAAGAAATGTTTTATATTTACTATTTATGGTACGATCAGAGTCATTCATATACTACTTCTCATTGCGTTTTGGCTATAGCCATATACCATAGGTGGTGCTTCGGTTGCTTGAGAGGAATGTTTATTAAGGATTCTGTTCGTAATCTCGGTGTTCTTATTCTTGCACAACTCAACCATGAGGTAGATATGTATGCTCTGATCCTCTTTTCCATTTTACTGCATAAAACTCTATACTTATTCATTTGATTATCGCTGATTCAATTTCACTTCCACGCTCCTAAGTTCATTCTTTATCCATCCTCTTTGGTCGTCCCAGACTTGTCGGCTGTTCTTTTAACATCTTTCCATTTCAAAATTGTTTACATTTGGTTTACAATCAAATATGGTTTACTAAAACATCAACATTTTGTCTCTGCATTGTGTATTCATTGTTGAGTTGTTCTATTTTATGTTCCATTACATATGTTTTTTTGCTTGCTAGCTCCTTTGTTTCAGTGGACAATCTCAAGAGAATATGATTGGTGCAAAAAAATAGCCAATATTTGGTGAGAGATAGATTTATTTTATTTATAATGACGTGTAAGTGTTTAAAACAAAAGTAGCTGATGGCTTGATTGGCTGGTCATATGAGGTGATTCATGATTCCATTGGAATCAAGGTCGCCTCGAGCTCCGGATTTGTACGATCCTGGCCCCATTGGGTGTTTTCTGCAAGATTGTTGTAAGCATCTAACCTTTGCTTGGGATCAAAGTTATTTCATCAAAAAAAAAAAAGAAAAGAAAATAAAAAGAAAAAAAAAAAAAAAGATAAAAAAAGCGAGAAGCCCACTGTACTGGTCACTTAGG